>CM026399.1:29120387-29273394 GCA_014843695.1 Archivesica marissinica
GGGATTATCGTAAGGCAGATAATTTACATTATAAGTCAACAAAATGGTATTTTAACAATTGTCAGATTATTGTATAATGACATTTTATAATCATTTATCTTTATAATAAATGTTATAGAAGCACGTATTTGTGTAATTTAAGGCATTAAAAACACATTTTAATTAGCTTGGTGTTAATTGCCATTGTTATTAATCGCAGTGAAACAAAAAATCTAAGCCAGGTAGGTGGTGTTTTCCGGAGGCCTTCAATGATACTATCCCGCGGTTTGGCCCCATGTATTTGGTACCGAAATAAACTAGAGATGACGTATTTTCAGCTGATGCTATTTTTGAACTAAGATCTTATATGCTTCCAACTAATCAACGGCTTTAAAGCATTCGAATTTTTTCAAAAATCTCTTCGGTTGCGACGTAAGTGTGATCCATTGGCCGATAAACACCACGTGATCTGCAAGTGCGCACCTGTTCCTATGTTCACAGACGATTGAAAAAGAACATAAAAACTTACAAATCGAATATCACAATTTACAATACTATGCAATTAAGTTTTGTTGGTAATATATAAGTTTGTTGTGAGCAATTTTCACAGAAAAAACAGTGTCACCATTACTGGTTTAATAACATCCTAGATGATACAATGCGTAAAAGACCTGAATAGCGCAGTTAATTGCGTGTTTGCCTGTAAGTGAAAGGTCACAGGTTCGAACCCCATCATGGCTAAACATGTTTTATTTAATTGCTTTTTATTTTCATAACAAACATTAGACATATATTTTCTTAAAAATAAAAACATTGTGAGACTATATTCATTATAAAATAAACATATATGTCTCTTTTAACCCTTTCAACACCGCAGACCTCTAAATAGGCTTACAAAAAGTGTAGATCCAGATGAGCCGGCTCGTGACGAACCGTCTCATCAGGATCTGCACTTTTTGCCAGTGATATGACTATTTTAGACATAATTACCCATTTTGATAAATGAACTTGTCCAAATGTGATTTTCTGATTCATTTATTGGTTTATGAATATCATGGACCAGTCCATGTGAGTTACTTGGTGGTGAATGGGTTAATTACCTCTGGTTCTCATTCCTAATTACGATGATATAAATGGACATAAACACACAGTTCTCACTGCCTTGCATGTGGGGTATATCTAGCCAGCTGCATGTTGAAATGTGGCTGAAACAAAGGATAAAGGAACCTCACGCTGGAAACAAAATTCAACAAACAACCTTCGATCTATTTCTTTTATACGTTTATTTATCGCATTCCTTATCAGTAATTATTTTTGGAGTATATAGTGTAAGATTAAAGAAGATGCTACAATTCCAGAAGTACAAATGGTATTTTGAAAACATACCCGTGCATAGCAGGGTTCCCGCTGTCGGTCGCATTTGTCGCCCAATGCGCATACAAATTAAATCTGGCTCCAAAAAACTTCAGCTGGCGAAAATCCTTGGCCATAAATATCGGCAAAATAACTTTGTTCAGGAAAAATACTCGGCCGAAAACCTCCTGAAGGAAGGTCGCGTGTGCGATCACGTAGATAACTACAGCAGAAGTACAAGTAATTAGCAGTAGTACATGCACACAAGTTGACAACTTGTTTAACATCAGCACATACCAGATGTCCGATTGAATATGGCTCTATACACTGCTGGCTCCAACATTGGAGCAAACTTTTTCTGATTGGCGAATTTGGTGGCGCAAACTAAAATTGAGCCAGAAGAAACCCTGCATAGTGCTCACCGATATGCGAGACATCGGATATACTCTCATCTGAACGAATGTTAATACTAAATAATAGCATGGTCAGACGAGGGATCGAACCTGCGAGCCCAGATTCGCATTCCAACATGCTGCATGCTTTCTCATCATAACGAGTCATGTTCAGTGACATGAGAATGTTTTGGCAGTAATCTGGCTGACCTAGGCAGAACGTAGACGATAGCGAAGCGTAACAACATACTCTCAACCTAGACTGGATGTCAAACACTATGTATGAAACACAAGAAATGCATCAATAGCAAGTCTTGGATGCCTGTCAAACATACTGTACCCACCACCCCCACCCTCTCATGCCGAGTAACATTGTAGGCCTGCACTAGACCCCAACACGAGTCTTCAAGTCACACGTTAGCTGTTCTTTCAGGGTACCAAACATCTTGAGTAACACCTGGTTAAACATACTGTACCCACCACCCCCACCCTCTCATGCCGAGTAACATTGTAGGCCTGCACTAGACCCCAACACGAGTCTTCAAGTCACACGTTAGCTGTTCTTTCAGGGTACCAAACATCTTGAGTAACACCTGGTTAAACATACTGTACCCACCACCCCCGCCCTCTCATGCCGAGTAACATTGTAGGCCTGCACTAGACCCCAACACGAGTCTTCAAGTCACACGTTAGCTGTTCTTTCAGGCTACCAAACATCTTGAGTAACACCTGGTTAAAACATTCCACCATTACATTTCCTGTTGCACATTAAGGTGCAGTCTTGGTGTACTTCAACAGGCCAAAACTACAAATCTCTTTTAATAAGTCGTTTAAGGTTGTAAAACAACAAATAAATTGTGTATATTTACATAGTAAAAAGTAAAAGCATACAGTCTGTCTATTTATATTTCCAATCTTTCATTTCTTCTGATACCACATCCACTTTGAAGAGGTATTCAAATCAGCCTGAAACACACCAAGAATATTTCATATGTTACGTTTCAAATAGCCAGTGCTCACCTGTGAATAACGTCACTGTGTTTACACAATGTATTCCTCCGCCAAATAATACAGTATACCAACCTTCACCTTGCAATGGCCTGAATTCTTATGCCACATCTTTCCTACACATCAACTAGTCTGAAGTGTTGTTCTATAACAAAACATGTGCTATGTACTTATTTATTGCTTTTCATGTAATACAATCTTTAACGCACTTACTACCATAACAATTTTGAGCCATGTGGAACCAGTATTTTCAACAGAAACAAGGATTCTAAGAAGTCACTAAAACCAAGTCGGCCAGTGTAAGAAATGACATTTTTTTTACATTTTGACTTGTGTGAATTTTTTATCCCATTTTGCAAAACGCGGCATTTGTTAACACTGAACTGGCCTGGCTTTATGCGTATGTGTATGTTATTCAATAATAATATGTTTAGCAATAATAAATGTTTCTCCATAACAAAACTCCCCATATAAAAAATGTTTGCATTGCATATATTACAAAAAAATGGAGAAATGGGTTTTTTTGGGGGCAAAAATGCATTTGTTTCATTATTTTCCTGATATTTTCACAGTGCTCTATAATTAGTTGCTGTTTGCCATGTAATATAATCAATAAGAAACTACCATGACAAATTTGAACAATGTGTGACTAGTATTTTCCAAAATTGTTCATTTTTTAACATTAATCTGGCCATTCTGCATGCGTATGTATATGTTATTAAATAATAAATGCTTCTCACTACCAAAATTTCCTGTTTAATTTTTTTTACATTGCATATACTTTGAAAACTATGGAAAATCGCGTATTTTTTTTGGGGGGTTACACTCTGTTTGTTTCATTTTTTCCCTGACAATTTCGATGCACGATGATTGTCAAGTAATATTATCCATAACAATCTACCATAACAAATTTGAGCCATATGCAAACAGTATTTACAACACAAATTAAGTTATTATGAATTCACTAATATTGCCTCGGCCAATGTCAATTTTGGTACATTTTTTAAGCAAAGCCTGTATGCATCCAGGCTAAGATTAAAATTACTACATCGCCCATGACTATTCGCTAGTCATGCATTGAGGTACTAATCGACCCTGATAGTCTAGAGAACACACGTTTCCTAACATCAAGAAAAAACTGTGGAACAGTGAACTGGGCATATCTATTCAGTACTCCGAAATCGACAACATTATCAAGAAATGCTGTCTATCGTACTCATGCCACTATAATTCTAAAGCTGTACTTGCTTCCTTCGAGCTCTGTTTTAAGGCAGCCGGAATACCCATGTAACTCTGGCAACAGGCTGATCTCTTATTAGCTGAGGACAAGGAGGTCTCAATGCTGAAGACTCAAGTTTAAAGAACACTTACTGCGCACAAATGCTTCTCGGTATGGTTCACGCCAGAGACGTCAACAGTGTACACACAGATTTGCACTACTCCAAGCGGCTGATTGATCCTACACACAAATGTGTAGCAGTGTCACAGCTATGTACCATGGATTCTGCTGAAAACATATATGCCTCAGCTAAACAGATGCTCAAGATAAACAATTTAACAATGCATACATTTGTACAATGCCATACTGTTGGTCACAAGGAATATGTTCATGCTCATATTTTGCAAAGTCATTTATTCATGCCCCATATCAGGCTGTACATATGTAAATATATGCTTTGAAATATTGCTGAGTGCTCACATGCATACATGCGTAAATAAATATCAACAGAATAAGTATCAAATTGTATAATCTGAGTTTCCGACTGCCTTTCGCCATTCAAGTATGTCAGAAGCATTACTCGTACATGTCGCAGTCATTCATTGTGTACAAGCTGTGCTCTAAATCCACATTACAACACAGGTTCTGAGAGAGACCTGAACGTCTGACAGAGAATTGGTAATTTTTATCCATCTGCGAGATCAGCCGGTGCACATATTAATACTTGTCTGTGAGTTTGGCAGATAAAGTTGACATGGATATCTCAATACAATATTGTACACTGTGTATCTGGTTTCACAAGCAACTATTACAACCAATTTTTCTGTAATTTAGGCTCTATTCACTTTCTATGGGACCATTAAACTCCTGTATATCCATTTTCAACAGACAGTTCTGCAGACGACACAATTTCGGTGACATGGACCTTGACCCAGATTTCATTCAAATCACATAATTTCTCAGAAAACACTAAAACTATACACTACCTATCATGAAAATGCATTTTTTACCCCAAAAAGAAGAATACATTTACTAGTGTTTTGCTTTATAATAAGTTTCATGAAATTAAAAGCTGATTATCATGTAAGCAAGGAATTAATACGAGTAAAATTACAAATAAAATATAAAATGTGAACTACGTTTTGCTGCGCTTACTATTCATTTACAACCGACCGAATAACGCACTTCATAGATACTAACTGAAGCACGGGTAAATGTATCTCACCACATGTATGGCGTCCGTGGTCCAGTGGTAGAGCGTCGGATTTGAAATTGAACGGTCCCTGGTTCGATACTCGCCATTACTCTGTCAGGCCAAAGACGGATATGTAGACCAGTGGTAACACGCTGGACTTGTAATCCAGGGATCGCCGATTCGATCCCCCGTCTGATCCTAATAAAATTAACAGTATTTCAGATGGGACTTTAAACCGGCCTCGTGTCGGTGCTGTACACAGTGCACATAAAAGAACCAGAGGAGACTCTAGAGTGGGTCTCTGTCTGTATCATTGCACTATCCTCCAAAAATCTAAAATGACTAATCTCTTCAGGAGGCGTTGCTCATATGGGCAACCGGTAGCGACGATAAATAAACGTAAAACACACAAAAAACACTCTGTAAGGTAACACATGCAGTGTCATTGAGCGCACCTCATATACATTGCTTAGTACTGGATATCTGCTTAGGTCTGCTAAGCCTGCCAAGGAAAACATGCCTAGGCTCTCGCAAGATGTTTGACATTAATGGAACTGTGATATACCGGTGTTAATGGTTTCCTGCGATCTCGTACATAAACAGACCCCTATAGATTTTCAATGTTCATACACTGCAAACAATTTCAAGTGACTGAATAAACAACATTTTACCTTTCATTCATAAAAATCTCGAATAAAATCGATTGTTTACTTTTTAAGAAAAGTCGATAGGATGGATGCACCGGAATGGTGTCACCAGTTTTGGAAATTGCGTACAGTGAGAGCAAATGCATGTAAACAACGCTTCTTTTTAACAAAACAATATTAATAAGAAAAACACTAACTTTAATAATTTAATTGTAACATTTTCACTAAAAATTCATTTGTTAGACAACATTTTGTATATACTGTCAAACCTGTCTTAAGCAGCCAACCAGGGGAGTCAGAGAAAGTGAGTGTAGTGGAAATATACTCCCAATGATTTGCTTGTTTATATTCGTCTGCTGGTCCAGTCACTAACAGTTGCATCAGCCTACAGATACACTCAACAGAATGCTATTGAACCATGCGTCAGCTCTGTCAGTGAAATTAGCCTAGAACTATATAAATATTTTAAATACGGATGCAAATGGAACATACGCTGAGCATAGGAATACGCCGAGCATAGGTTCCACCACTCTAATCATAAATATAGATATTACGAACGTTTAAAATATATTGTATTACCGTTGTGCATATCATTTAGCTGTTTAAAGTCGACAGGTGAGATTCTCCCACGTTTTCTGCGCAGTCTTCACAAAAGAAATCCGAATGAATTATTTGTTAGTACATTTCATGCGTATGAACAATTGGATATTGAACGAAATCTTATTTGGTTCACCGTAATGGCACGAGAGATAAATCTAGACAATTTAATAATGATTTCTATTCTTGGCTTTTTGTAATAACCAAAAAATTGAAAATGGACGAAATGGAATGGTGAAACTCTTCCATTAAATTTAAACTTTGTTACGTTGATTTCATTTTTATGTATAAAATATTGTGTCAAGAGACGTTATTGACTGTGCAGAATTCAAACAACGGTGTGTGTTCATCTTGTTAACAATTTTAATTTATAAAAACGACTTTTTAGAATATAAAATATGCTAAAAGTAATTGAGGTTTAGCGTTGATAGACTTTGAAAAATGCCTTGATAGTAAAATGTTAAGAGTGGTGGAACCTATGCTCAGCATATTCCTATGCTCTGCGTATTTTTTCCATTTACATTCGTATTTAAAATAATTAAATAGTTTTAACCTATTTTCGCTGACAGAGGTGAAGCATGGTTCAAT
The DNA here is from genome assembly GCA_014843695.1 of Archivesica marissinica. NCBI lineage: Eukaryota > Metazoa > Mollusca > Bivalvia > Venerida > Vesicomyidae > Archivesica > Archivesica marissinica. The sequence goes on from CM026399.1 coordinate 29,127,366, forward strand.
AACATTATGTTGTGCGTACCGGTAGCCTAATGCAACTGTCACCTGACTGGTTCAGTAGCCGAATATAAATAGACAACTTGTTGGGAATATTTTTTCCACCGAAATGTGCAATTTATGAGCATTTCAGGTGGCTATCCGGATTGGGGAAAAAATGTATAAATAACCAGAAAAATGTTTCTTATGAGTTGTAATATTGTTAGTTATTGATGTTACTAAGTCAAAATAATATATTCAACATTTACCCTTGCATAAATAAAAAAATTCATGTATGCCGTGCATAGGTGCCCTAAAGTATCTAGTTCCCCATGGAAACAGGTGCTGTTGCAATAGCTGTATTTAGGCGCATGGTCATGTAATGAAGCTAAAATTTTCAACAACAATTTTATGAAAGTTTGTTCACGACTTAAGAAAATAATAATATACAGCAAGTGCATTTAACTTTTTTTATAGGCCATGATATGTAGGATTTACGCAGAGCATAGGTTCCACCACTCTACATTTTTCTAGTCTAAATATTTGGACTAAACCTAGTCCTATAGTGGTGAAACCTATGCTCGGCGTATTCCTCCATTTACATCCGTATTTAAAATATTTATATCGTTCTAGGCTAATTTCACCGACAGAGCTGAAGCATGGTTCAATAGCATTCTGTTACGTGTAGCGATAGCCTGATGCAACTGTCACGTGACTGGTCCAGCAGACAAATATACACAAACAAATCACTGGGAGAATATTTCCACCGAAACTGATACAGTGTATGAGCAATTCAGGTAGCTATCCGAATTTTAAAAATCTACACCTAGCGGTTAGTAACCCGAAAAATAGTTTCTATACCATTTCTGATTAAGACCAATAAGTGTTTTTATTCAATGATGTACTATATCAAAATAAGATATTCAACAAGTTATAGTGGATAAATAAAAAATAACAAGTAAGCCGTGCATACATGTGTAGGTACCCTGAAGTCTTGAGTTCCTCATATAAATAAATGAGTGCCGACTCTCCACCGCTGTGATAGCTGTATTGAGCAACAACGTCACGTGATGAAGCTAAAACTGTCAACAAGTTTTTTGAAAGTTGTTTTCACGACTTAAGAAAATAATAATATACGACAAGTGCAATTAACATTTTATACTGGTCATTATATGTGAGATTTACGCCAAGCATAGGTTCCACCACTCTATTCTTAACACCAATGCACACATTTATAACCGTTCATGTCCGAAAAGCTTCAAAATATTGGTCAGAAATCCCGCCATCGGATCATGGCGAAAGTGTTTTTGCTCTGATATACGCTATCGTTTGACGAAACAATCGACTCACAGTCAAAACAGCTGTGTACATGTGCTGGAGGCATATTCCCATCATAAATTGCAATCAAAACAAAACAAACATGTAAATTAGCGGTATATGATCACACATTAACAGTTTTGTATAATGGGAATGATATGATAATTGAGGTCCTTTATGAAAACGGCAGTACTTGATCGGTGAAATGATGACATTGTTTGAAGATTATGTAAACATGATCGGATGACCGAATGACTGTAACTTGATTACATAATTAGGTAATAATTATTGGCATTATTTTTCACAAATAAGATCAAAGGTAGTAGTTGTGAAAAATATGATTTTCGTGTCCTCAACTATAAAAAGTGAATGAAACTAGTCCAAATCGCCGATAAATAAACGTAAACAAAAAAAATCCAAATCGTCATTTGTCAAAATGGCTACTTTTGGTTTTAAACGTCCGAAATGGACTTAGTGAATGAAACCTAGACAGCCTGATGAAAATTTCCATTGACGGCCCAGACAAGTTCAACTTCAAATCGGCATTTGTAATGTGGTCCAAGAAGAACAGAAGCATTTTGAACTGAATGTTGTGCAATTTGTTAGACATAGTGGATACTTGTACATGTATGTAATTCTGATGTATTTTTAAATTATTATGACCAAGATAATAATTAAAGTTGTAAAAGTTCATTGGATTGTCTTCAAAAATGAATAGTATGCATGTCTTTTTGAGCTTAAAGTTCATTTGAAATGTATTAATCCTGTGTTGGCTTCCATTATTAATCACTGTCACAGGACTACATTGTAAAATAAACTTTTAGCCTTAACAGGCAGGGCCGTCGCTGGAGCTATTTTTATGATACGCACGGCCAAATATACTTGGTTTAAACATATTTATTCCACTATATACATTCACAAAACAATACATGCACACAAAATTAAAGAATAGGAAAGGATCAAAACGGAAGCAGAGCTTATATAGTTTCTCTCCTTGCAGTTCAGAATACACAGTACTATTTTGGATGGTGTGGAGCTAATACATGTATATAATACCAAATGTGCATATTGCTTAGAAATGACAGGAATATAATACCGGTAAGAAAGCAGAAGAAAGAGAAGATATTTGAGAATGTAGCGCAGGCAAACAGGGGTAAAGTCATCAAGTGCACGTCTTATATACATGGGGTCTTATATGCATGGGGTTTCACTCAAAGAATCGTTTTGAATCACGAATGAAGTTATGGACATATTCAAATATTATTTTGTTAATGTCATCTGTCAGAGTCTCCTCGCCATGTAGGATAGTATGCAGATTAGCAGTAGGGCATAATCTTAGCACATTGTGTAGGAAATCAATTCGAATAGTATATACATTCAAAGAAAAAGTGGTAGCTGTTTTCATTAGATCCACAGCGGTTTAGTGGTGATTGAATTAAGTTTTTTAAAAAGAGATGCTCGTGGAGCCCACTTGACTTGGTTCTAATTCGTGTATGTAATACTTGTAGGTATCTCTCACCATAATAGAAGAACGTCGGAGTTTTTCTTTTATATTTGTTTATATAATGTTTAAAGGTGTTTAGAGTTGTGGCATTCCTAACGTTACTCTCTAGGTCATTCCATTCTCTTATTACGGATGGTAAAAATGAATTGTAGTATGAAGTTGTCCTGCAGTCAATTGATCGTATAGCGTCAGCATTTCGAAGATTATATCGACTAATTGAAGCAACAGTTGCAGGTACAAGATCAGATAAGTATTCAGGTGTTAAACAGTTTTTCATTTTATAAAACAGAATTAGTTTGTGTTTGTATCTACGGGTACTTAAAAGGTTCCCAGTTAACTTCATTTTGTAGATCAATTAATGAAACTAGTTTAGATGCACCTGTTGCATTTCTGGCAGCCTCGTTTTGAATTTTTTCTATTTCATTTTTTACGAGTTCGGGACAATTATCCCATACAACATCTGAATATTCTAAAATAGGGCGTATGAATGATGTATAAATTATCTCTAAGGATTTACGATCAAGTTTGTATTTTAATTTCCGCATTATGTATATTCGTGTCCATGCCTTTTCCTTAATGTAAGTGAGGCGAGTATGCCAAGTACAATTCTTAATTAAAAATAATCCCAAGTGCTTATGTGAACTAACCTATAATATTGGGACGTTGTTCAGTGTTAATGGTAAATATTGTCGTGCATGGCGAGCTCTGGAGAAAGTTATAATTTCTGATTTAGACGGATTGAATGTAACGCACCAGTTTGATGCCCATGTGGATATTGCCTGTATATCACTTTGAAGAATAACATCAGCTAAGTTAATATCTTGGACAATAATATACAAAGATGTATCATTGGCAAATAGCCGTATATTGCTTTGTATTTCATTAACAATATCATTAATAAATATTAAGAATAATAGAGGACCTAATATGGAATCCTGCGGAACCCCGGCACGCAAATAAAGCCATTCAGAGGTAGCGCCTGGAAGTACAACACGTTGTCGCCTACTGCTTAGATAATCAGTAAACCAGTCATGTAAATCACCTATAATGCCAGCGGATTTCAGTTTTACAAGAAGACCACGGTGCCACACCTTATCAAAAGCTTTACTTATATCTAAAAACACTGTTCAAACGTCGAGGCCGTCATCAAGAGCTTTACAAAAGGTATCATACAAGAAAGTCAAATGATTGACGGTGGAATCACCTGGAAGAAAACCAGATTGAAACTGTGTTAGAAAATGATTACTTGTAAGATTATTAAAAATAGATTTGAAAACTATACGCTCGAAAACCTTTTCCAAATAATTATACTTGTTTGTTGAGTGAGCATAGCGAGTGAATACGCTAGGGGGTCCGGGGCATGCCCCCCCCCCCCGGAGATTTTTTGAAATGAGGAAGCAATTTCCTGCATTTCAATGCATTTTGTAACATACATTGCAGGACTAAAGGTCTTTCGACAATCCGTAAAAAGGTATAAATTACGGTTAGATGCATAATATACATGCTTTATCGCCCTTCTCAATTAAACAAGCACGTAAAATAGCACAAACTAAATTTCAAGATGCACCATATTTGCAATGGGCTCAATTATTCCACCACTCCACACATCACAGCGCCTATGTATCCCTACTACCCTCCCCTGGTGTTTTAATGCATATTTGGAGTTTTCACGTTTTTCATTTTCTGAGACCAATGATACACACGTGCGTACTTGCGTATGGCCAGTGACGGGCCTGACAGGTATGCATTCTTTCATTCTAATTTCTATATTAATACTTCTTCCAGAAAAAACGGGCTAGAATCTCACCATTTACAAATAAAAATACCCAAAAAAATCAAACCAGGGAGGGGACGACACCCCTCCCGACATCGCTCTCGCACACACACCATCTTTCAAACAGATAAGTGGCCCCAACTTTTTTCGGCCCTATGTGGGCCCTGAACAGTGATTGAAATTTGAATAGCCTAGGGGTTTTAAAGTTTGTTTTCCCAAATATGCTAAACTAGGTCAAAATGGCTGTATCGATATATTTGTGTATTTTTTTCAAAATTAGAAATAATTCAAATATTTCTAAAATGTTCGAGAATAATTGATGCGGAAAATGACATACAATTCCAAACTAATTGGCTGGAGATTGATACATACCTGAAGTCAATGCTTTGATATACTGTTTAAAATGTTCCCGCTTTGGAAATATTTGTTTACGTAAACACTGGTAAAGTAAACCGTTACTAAACGTGATACTGATCAAATAAAAGTTTTGTAGATATCTCATTTTATCCGTCACAAGTTCCTGCTTGACAACGTGGTCATTAGTATATGGGTTTGCAGTATAAACCACGAAAAACACTTTTACAAAATAATAAAAACAGTTACAATGTTTTTGCCTGGCCGTCAACTCTAAACTGCTAAAGGTCCCTCTTACATGTTTCTTTCTTAGCGATAAAAACAGCATCTCGGTATTGCCCGGACATAATTTAAATGTATCAAATTGTCCATTCAACTGCAAAGTTTACAAGCTTTGTAATGCTATTTATCAGTGGTTACTTACAAAACACTGTACCACGTAATTCCTAATACCAGTAATGGCGGCCTAAATTTCTCGTACATCCGGGCACTTATTAAATTTATATATAAGAATTACATAATATCTTAAGTGAGTTCTGTCGTGGCCGAGTGGTCTGGGCGATGTGGGCGTTCTACATGTATACACCAAAAAAAGAGATGGATATACCATAACCCCGCCTGTTAAATCCACTGTGACGCCGGTGGGCTGAATCACATTTTCCGACTTTTTGTTTATGGTGATTTGTTACAGTAGATTTAATAATTTTACGTATCCATAATTCCCACAGACGCCTAGGTTCTGGACAAATGTGTACGGGTTCAAAACCACAACAAAACTAAAAAAAAATTTTTGGTTTTTAAGAACACTATGATACATTATCAGGCGCGTAGCTAGGCTTACGCATGTACGCACGTGCCTGAAATGAAATAAATGCGAATACTGCAATAACAACTGGATCGTAAGGGGGTAAGGGGGGTACTGACATTGATCATTCACTAGAAAGCAGACATGAACGAAATGCCAACAGATATTGATTGTAGCTGATGTTCATAGTAGGCAAAAGTCACCCGAGACCATATAGCGAGAAAAAAATCTCCAGGTGGGGCATGTCCCCGGACCCCATAGGATGGTGCGTAATCCACATTTAGGCCTCGCTTCGTGCCTGATTATTTGCTTGACAATATACATAACAAATGTTTACGCTATTCCAAGCTATAATTATATCCTCAGTGACCCTAATATCGGCGAATACTAATGATCGGTTGATCGGTGATATCCGAATAAATCAAAAGGAACCATACATGCTCATTTTGTGATTAGGCCTACTATTGACAATTTCCGTCGGATTTCCGCAACTGTTCATAGCAAATACAAGCTATTGTAATATAACGCTATTGACCAGACCACATTGGGGGTCCAATTGGTACTGGCCAATCGCCATGTCGACTAAACACACATGGACTCCGTTTTTAAGAACTTCTTGTAAATATGGAAAATTCTATTTTTGAGAAACGCCTACCCTGACTGTTGCAGGTGTTGACTTTTTAACGACATTGCGAGTATACTCTATGCAGAGTGACGCAATCACTAGGCCTATATATGATGATGATGATGATGATGATGATGATGATGATGATGATGATGATGATGATGATGATGATGATGATGATGATGATGATGATGATGATGATGATGATGATGATGATGATGATGATGATGATGATGATGATGATGATGATGATGATGATGATGATGATGATGATGATGATGAAGCTGAAATGTCATTTCTACGGGTAAATTTACCTTCATTTAACCCTTTCCTTCATAGAGATTTAGGTTAATATACTTTATATCTCCATACAAACGACAGCCATTTAGCTATCATGCAGTGGATAAGTAGTCGCCATATCTATCCCATCTTCATAGATATTACTGGGACTACATGATATTCTGGCCATTATTATGAACATTGGTTTGGCTACTTACTACATTGTCAATGTATGTCTAATCCGCGAGAACAACGAATTGCACAATGACTTTATGAGAAACACATTACACTACTACAATATTATGGATTGGATTAGAATTGAATTTAAATATTTTATTTGAAAGAAACCAGTGTTTATTTTGGCTTTGCCTAAACGCGTATTAAATTTATATTTTGAGATAACCCCTACACAGGTGAGTGCGTCCTTAATCCGGTGTACATCTCGTCATCAGAATAGGTTAGAAATGCCTAATAGCGTCAAGAGGTGCTTCTATGAGGGAAAGGGTTAATCAAAAAATACAAGCATAACAAACTATAATTATAATATCAATATATTTAATAAGATAGATCAGATAAGATACATTTTATTTTGAGTCGGCAAGATAGCAACAGTACAACATTAAAGCTCTGGGTGAGCTGTTGAACCGACTATATAGCATAAAATAATGGTAACAGCTATAACATTAGAATCACTGATAATGTGTGTGTTTTACGTTTATTTATCATCGCTACCGGTTTCCCATATGAGCGACGCCTCCTGAAGAGATTAGTCATTTTAGATTTTTGGAGGATAGTGCAATAATACAGACAGAGACCAATTCCAGAATCTCCTCTGGTTCTTTTACGTGCACCGACACGAGAACTCGGTTTAATGTCCCATCTGAAAGACTGTTAATTTTATTAGGGTCAGACGAGGGATCGAACCTGCTATCCTTTGATTACCAGTCCAACAAAAAAATATTCTGGGGTTATGTACCTACTAGCTCTATAGGCTACATATGACTACCATAAAACGTAAACCAACTGAAGCGAATCAGAAATGGAATGTGTTGTGGACGGGTGCAATAATACAATTTCTGTGATACAGGCCAAGCGTGACGATGGTTCCAGGGTGCAATAATACAGTTTCTGTGATACAGGCCAAGCGTGACGATGGTTCCAGGTTGCAATAATGCAGTTTCTGTGATACAGGCCAAGCGTGACAATGGTTCCAGGGTGCAATAATGCAGTTTCTGTGATACAGGCCAAGCGTGACGATGGTTCCAGGGTGCAATAATGCAGTTTCTGTGATACAGGCCAAGCGTAACGACAGTTCCAGGGTGCAATAATACAGTTTCTGTGGTACAAACCAAGCGTAACGATGGTTCCAGGGTGCAATAATACAGTTTCTGTGATACAGGCCAAGCGTAACGATGGTTCCAGGGTGCAATAATACAGTTTCTGTGATACAGGCCAAGCGTAACGATCGTTCCAGGGTACAATAATGCAGTTTCTGTGATACAGGCCACGCGTGACGATGGTTCCAGGGTGCAATAATACAGTTTCTGTTATACAGGCCAAGCGTGACGATGGTTCCAGGGTGCAATAATACAGTTTCTGTGATACAGGCCAAGCGTGACGATGGTTCCAGGGTGCAATAATGCAGTTTCTGTGATACAGACCAAGCTTAACGATGGTTCCAGGGTGCAATAATACAGTTTCTGTGATACAGACCAAGCGTGACGATGGTTCCAGGGTGCAATAATACAGTTTCTGTGATACAGGCCAAGCGTAACGATGGTTTCAGGGTGCAATAATACAGTTTCTGTGATACAGGCCAAGCGTAGCGATCGTTCCAGGGTGAAATATTGGAGTTTCCGTTATACCTGCCTAGCGTGACGATGGTTCCAGGGTGCAATAATACAGTTTCTGTGATACAGACCAAGCGTGACGATGGTTTCAAGGTGCAATAATACAGTTTCTGCGATACAGGCCAAGCGTAACGATGGTTTCAGAGTGCAATAATGCAGTTTCTGTCATACAGGCCAAGCTTAACAAAATGTACCTAATGAAAGTTTATGTAAAACAGTGTGTGATATTTAAACATAAAGACCATAATTCCAGCTTTTTGATGCTCTAGTGTCATCCATTTTACATTATGGAAGTGAAATATGGGCATTTTCAAAAGTTTTTAGAGGTGTTGCACCTGAATTTCTGCAAGTTAGTTAGTTTATACACCGTTCGAACTTCCAACCATACCAACTTAGATACGCGTATTCATTTAGATGATGTACTTCGTACAGATGCTATTAATACTATGCTTGCACTGTAACTGTGGGTGTGTTTATTGTGATGCTCGTTGCTCGTGTGCGATTGTCGAACCCTCTGTTGAACTTTATAAATGTGTGTATCAGTCATTGTTTCCCAATCTAAGGAGTTTGAATATATATATATTACCTAATGGTTAAGTCTATAGTTTATTGGGAAACACAGACTGTCAAACACAATAAGCGTATATCCAACACACTAAAAATATGTTTACAGACACTCTATAGTCAGAGTACGTTAAAAATGTTGTTACTTATTAGAAGCGGAAACGTGGAGTTAAATCCTGGTCCGGACGATAATAGCATTGGTATAATGCACCTAAACCTACGCAGTATTCGAAATAAGTTAGAATTCATAAAAGAAAATTACAGTGACTTTGATATTATAAGCTTCACAGAAACTCATTTAGATGATACTGTCCCAAACGATAAATTAGGCATAGATAATTATGGTCAGTTATTTCGTAACGATATCTCGTCTCACTCTGGTGGTATCTTACTTTATGCTTCTCCTAAATTACTTGCTGATAGACTAAATGAATTCGAGATCTTATTACCGAACTCTTTATGGATTCAAGTGAAAAATAAAGGGGATGATTTCATTATATGTGTAATCTATAGAAGGCCCAACGCTAGTGTACAGTTCTGGGATAATCTAAATATTGCCTTGGAAAGAGCTAATGAACAATGTAAACGCATCGTTATACTAGAGGACATAAACGAGGACCAATTAAACCCTAACAATAATAAATTAAAGAATTTAATTCAGTCAAACGGCTTAAGAAATATAATTATTGAACCTACAAGAGTTACGCAACATACAGCGACGTCTATAGATCCAATCATTGTACCAGATGATTTCAATGTACTAAACTCTGGAGTTTTGCCAGTTCCAGAAGAAATCAGTGACCATCGAGCAACTTATGCAATTTTACCATTTAGTTATAACTTAACCAAATGCTATGAACGACACATTTGGTCTTATAAAAGAGCTAACTTTAAACAGTTAAAAGATCTGATTTCTAATACAAACTGGGATTTTTTAAACAATGGCGATGTAAATAAATGTTGCTTGAAGTTTAACAATACGTTTCTAAGTTATGCAAAAGAGTGCATACCTAACAAATATGTTTTAATCCGACCTAATGACAAACCTTGGTTTGACTCGGATATTAGAAAACTAATCAAACAGAGAGATAAGATAAGGAAAAAAGCTATGCATTCAAACAACACATCCGATTACAACGAGTTTAAGAAAAAAAAGAAACAAAGTTAATAATTATATTAAACAAGCCAAAACAAATTTCTACAACAACATTGAAGAAACCTTAGTAGACGCGGAGAAAACAAACAAACGTAAATACTGGAAATTAGTAAAGAATTTAGTTAAAGAAAACAAAGGTAGTGACATAGTCCCACCACTTATTACGACTCTCCCTAATGGAGACGTAAATTATGCAGTAACTGAAAAAGAAAAAGCGAACTGCTTGAACTCATATTTTTCATCCATATCAAATGTCGATGACTCAAATGCCACACTTCCGATTTATGAAAGTAAAACAAATATAAAACTTGAAGATTTTCATATCTCAGATTTAGATATTTTGGACGTTTTAAAAAATATTGATGTAAACAAAGCAAACGGCCCAGATGGTATAAGTCACAACATGTTGAAAGAAACGGCTTCGTCTATTGTCAAACCATTAGCTATTATGTTTAATAGGTCATTTCAAGAAGGCATATTTCCAATGTTATCCCACTATTCAAGAAAGGGAGGACTGAAGAACCAAACAATTATAGGCCGATATCACTGTTAAACTGTCAAGGGAAAGTTATGGAAAGAATTATTTATAAACATATCCATAACCACTTACATTTCAACAAACTTATATTATCTAACCAGTGTGGCTTTAGACCAAATCATTCTAGTGTTTATCAACTTATAGAAATTTACAATCAAATATGCCAGACACTAGATTCAAAACAAAGTATATGTATGATATTCTGCGATATTTCGAAAGCCTTTGATAGGGTTTGGCATAAAGGTCTATTGTTTAAACTTAGGCAAAATGGTATCAATGGCAACCGTCTGAAATGGGTGGAAAATTATTTAACAAACAGAACACAAAAAGTTGTATTGGGTTCTACTACATCTCTTAGTGAGCGCATTCATTCTGGAGTTCCTCAAGGGTCAATACTTGGACCCTTATTTTTTCTAGTATATGTTAATGACATAGCAGACCACTTATTAAGCATAACTAGGTTATTCGCTGATGATACATCTTTAGCTCAAACGACATCAACAATTGCAGACTTGGAAGGTATACTAAATCACGATCTTTACATGATATCAGAATGGTCAAAAAGATGGTTAGTCACCTTCAATCCTAACAAAACAGAAGTACTTTTCTTTAGCATCAATAGAAATCAAAGCAACCCTGTATTATATTTCGAAGGAACTCGGTTACCTTTTAGTGAAAGCCATAAGCAATTAGGACTAACATTAAGCAATAATGGAAAATGGCACGAGCACGTAGACATTATTTTCAAATCGGCTTCAAAAGTGCTAAATCTAATGAAAGCTTTAAAATTTAAAATCAATAAGGACACCTTAAACCAGATCTATATATCATACATGAGACCTCAATTAGAATATGCTGTGTTAGTATGGGACAGTTGCAATGAATTTTAAAAAGATCAATTAGAAAAATTACAGTACGAGGCAGCTCGAGTTGTAACAGGTCTAACACGATCAGTTTCTTTAAATAAATTAAGAGAAGAAATAGGATGGATACCTTGAAAAGACAGAAGAAAAATGCAAAAACTCGTTATAATGTATAAATACAAAAATGGTCTATTACCCGAACAGTTTAGTACAATCTTCCCGAGAACAGTCGGCGAAGAAAATCGTTATAATTTAAGAAATGCTGATAATTTTACTGTAATGGCCAGACGTACAGCTTTATTTTCAAACTCTTTTGTACCATCTAGTGTTGATATATGGAATGCACTACCCGAACACATCTTAATACTTAAACACACTCCAACCTTATCTTGTTTTAAGAATAGACTCAAGTCTTCACTGTTCAAACAAAAAGATGTACCCATGTTTTATCATAAAGGTTCGCGTAGCTTAACTGTTTACCATGCTCGTATAAGAAATGGCTGCAGCAACTTGAACGCAGACTTATATAATAACCATTTAAGGGAAAGTGCGAATTGCGATTGTCAAACTGGAATTGAAAACGTTGAACACTACTTTTTTCATTGTCCTTTGTTTCAAAATCAAAGAATAGCCCTATTCAGAGAAACACGACAATACCATCCTTTAAATGCGAAAACACTGCTAATAGGTAAAGAAAATCTGATTGAAAGTGATAACTTAATTATTTTCACCTCAGTACAGAACTTTATAAAGAATACCAAAAGATTTCAAACCGGCCATTAGTATTAATCAAACAACAAAACAAGAGTACTCTTTGAATTTATTGAAATACTATATAGAATGTCTATGTTTACAAATTACCGCTTAGTCTGCAAATAGAAAGAGAGGTTCTGGTCGTTCACTAGACACGAGCACCACAGGCACACTTGCATGAGTACGTTGTATAAATGATGATATTGTATTTTTATGTATCTTTATGTATGTAATTTGCATTTATTCATTTAAATGCATTGTAAACTAATTGTAGCCATAAAATGAATTTTCGGTACATACCATGTATTGGGGAGAGCCGTTTCATAATGTGGAGAGCACTTGTGGCTCAAACCAAATTGCTATGTACATTTTGGCAATAAATTATGTTTAAACAAAAGAGTATGCACATTTATTTTAGCTCGATTGCGAAACAAGTGAAATGCTGTATCTGTATCATCGACTTAATAATTATATTTTCAGTTGTAACTATTTTTAACCAATAATTCATAACTTTTACATTTCTACATATATTTATACAATGGATATATTCCAAGTTCATAATAAATAGTTACATTACTAGTTGATTGCTTAACACACATAACTAACTTGTGGAAATCATGAGAGTGCAGTGGATGCGCGTTCGCCTCAGATGCGAAAGGTCCGGAGTACGAGCTCCATTGGAGCCATTACGATTGTGCCCTTAGGCAAGGCATTTAATTTCCACATTGACTCTTCTCTCTCCCTCGTGACGATGGATTCCATCAGGAATGAGGTCTCGAGAGTGATTAATATTAGTTGTAAGAACTTGTTTCGCAATCAAGCTAAAATAAAGTTGTATAAACTAATAGCGCTGTAGCAAACATGAGAGACTATCATCTAATAATGCTTAACACAAAATGTCATCACATAAGCTCCATTTATAATGGAGAATTGTTAGCTCTCATTTGACCTAGTTATAAGACAGTGGTTCAGGAGGAGATGTCGTTTGAAACAAGATGTTGGTGACGGTCAACGACGGACAAAAGATGATTCACAAAAGCTCACATTGAGCACTTTATGCGCTGGTGAGCTAAAACCGTACATTTGGTTTGAAACAAGATGTTTATGACGGTCGACGACGGACTAAAGGTGACTCGCAAAAGCTCACATTGAGCACTTTATTCGCTGGTGAGCTAAAACCGTACATTTGGTTTGCCACATAAAATGTTGAGGACGGTCGATGTCGGACAAACGGTGATCACAAAAGCTCATCTTGAGCACTTTGTACGCTTGTGAGCTAAAACCGTACATTTGGCTTGTCACATAAAATGATCGCTAGGAAGATGCACCTTTCTAGCATGTTGTTTCATGATCATTTCATAACACTTCATAAAACTATAGAAGACTCAAACTAGTATCAACAAATAACTATTTTATATTTATCAAAAACATAAATGTCATTCACATACAATATGTAAACATTCCTAAAGAATCACAATAAATAAGTTCTGCACATGTCTATTGCACTTCCAAAGTCTATACATATGTTCTGCACATGTCTATTGCACTTCCAAAGTCTATAAATATGTTCTGCACATGTCTATTGCACTTCCAAAGTCTATAAATAAGTTCTGCACATGTCTATTGCACTTCCAAAGTCTATAAATATGTTCTGCACATGTCTATTGCACTTCCAAAGTCTATAAATATGTTCTGCACATGTCTATTGCACTTCCAAAGTCTATACATATGTTCTGCACATGTCTATTGCACTTCCAAAGTCTATACATATGTTCTGCACATGTCTATTGCACTTCCAAAGTCTATACATATGTTCTGCACATGTCTATTGCACTTCCAAAGTCTATAAATATGTTCTGCACATGTCTATTGCACTATATATAAGAACTTTCAGGACCAATGGAATTTCCAGATTTGTTGTGAAGCGGCTTACAACAAAAATATATAAATAGTTAAATACCAAGCCATGGGCAACCTTTAAACAGATACAGTGATGGGCTCAAACAGACCAAACGATGGCGACCTAGTTCTCAAACAGACCAAACGATGGCAACCTAGTTCTCAAACAGACCAAACGATGGCAACATAGTTCTCAAACAGACCAAATGATGGCGAACTATTTCTCAAACAGAGCAAATGATGGCGCACTATTTCTCAAACAGACCAAGAGATGGCAACATAGTGCTCAAACATACCAAATGATGGCAACATAGTGCTCAAACATACCGAGCGATGGGCAACATAGTGCTCAAACATACCGAGCGATGGGCAACCTAGTGCTCAAACATACCGAGCGATGGGCAACCTAGTCCTCAAACACACCAAGCGATGGGCAACCTAGTGCTCAAACACACTAAGCGATGGGCAACCTAGTGCTCAAACATACCGAGCGATGGGCAACCTAGTGCTCAAACATACCGAGCGATGGGCAACCTAGTCCTCAAACACACCAAGCGATGGGCAACCTAGTGCTCAAACACACTAAGCGATAGGTGACCTAGTGCTCAAACAGACCAAACGATGGCAACATAGTGCTCAAACACACCAAGCGATGGGCAACCTAGTGCTCAAACATACCAAGCGATGGGCAACCTAGTTCTCAAACATACCAAGCGATGGGTAACCAAGTGCTCAAACACACCTAGCGATGGGCAACCTAGTGCTCAAACACACCAAGCGATAGGTGACCTAGTGCTCAGACACATCGAGCAATGGGCAACCTAGTGCTCAAACACACCTAGCGAGGCAACCTAGTGCTCAAAACACCGAGCGATGGGCAACCAAGTGCTAAACACACCTAGCGATGGCAACCTAGTGCTCAAACACACCAAGCGATAGGTGACCTAGTGCTCAAATACACCAAACGATGGGCAACCTAGTGCTCAAACATACCGAGTGATGGGCAACCTAGTGCTCAAACACACCGAGCGATGGGCAACCTAGTGCTCAAACACACTGAGCGATGGGCAACCTAGTGCTCAAACACACCGAGCAATAGGTGACCTAGTGCTCAAACACACAGCGATGGGCAACCTAGTGCTCAAACACACAGAGCGATGGGCAACCTACATGTAGTACTCAAACAGACCAAGCGATGGGCAACCTAGTGCTCAAACATACCAAGCTATGGGCAACATATCTCAAACACCACATGGCAACCTAGTACTCAAACACACCAAGCGATGGGCAACCTATGCTCAAACAACCAAGCGATGGGCAACCTAGTAATCAAACAGACCAAGCGATGGGCAACCTACATGTAGTACTCAAACACACCGAGCGATGGGCAACCTACATGTAGTGCTCAAACAGACCAGCGATGGGCAACCTAGTGCTCAAATACACCGAGCGATGGGCAACCTACATGTAGTGCGCAAACATACAAAGCGATGGGCAACCTACATGTAGTACTCAAACATACCAAGCGATGGTCAACCTACATGTAGTACTCAGACATACCAAGCGATGGGCAACCTACAGTACTCAAACACACCAAGTGATGGGCAACCTACATGTAGTACTCAAACATACCAAGCCATGGGCAACCTACATGTAGTGCTCAAACACACCAAGCGATGGGCAACCTACATGTAGTACTCAAACATACCCAGCGATGGGCAACCTACATGTAGTGCTCAAACATACCAAGCGATGGGCAACCTACATGTAGTACTCAAACATACCAAGCGATGGGCAACCTACATGTAGTACTCAAACATACCAGCGATGGGAACCTACATACTCAACACACCAAGTGATGGGCAACCTACATGTAGTACTCAAACACACCAAGCGATGGGCAACCTACATGTAGTACTCAAACACACCAAGCGATGGGCAACCTACATGTTAGTACTCAAACATACCAAGCTATGGGCAACCTACATGTCGTACTCAAACATACCAAGCGATGGGCAACCTACATGTAGTACTCAAACATACCAAGCGATGGGCAACCTACATGTAGTACTCAAACATACCAAGCGATGGGCAACCTACATGTAGTACTCAAACATACCAAGCTATGGGCAACCTAGTGCTCAAACACACCAAGCGATGGGCAACCTACATGTAGTACTCAAACACACTGAGCGATGGGCAACCTACATGTAGTACTCAAACATACCGAGCGATGGGCAACCTACATGTCGTACTCAAACATACCAAGCGATGGGCAACCTAGTGCTCAAACACACCAAGCGATGGGCAACCTAGTGCTCACACAGACCAAATTTAAGCTATATTTTACTTGTCTTGTCTGTATTTCCTCTGTACAGCCTGTTGCTGATGGGCTTCTGCCCCGAGACAGGTCTGGTTGAGATCCTTCAGACAGTCTGCAAATTGTTGCACTTCATGTGCAGAGTAAATTGGGCTGTTTTCGCCAAATCTGCGGTCTAAAAATGTACAAGTATTAAATACTGAATAGCTTGACATGTCATCAAGAAATTTCACAATTTATTTTTGACATGCTAAGATTAATGGCAGCCGCCACAATAAAATAATTCCCGATGTTTGCAATAGTCAGTAAGTGATAAAACAAAATGGACATCATTTTGCAGTGGATTATCTCCCATTACTACAGTATTTATTCTACATATATATATATATTGTATGATGCAGTGGATTATCTCCCATTACTACCATATTTATTCTACATATATCTATATTGTATGATGCAGTGGATTATCTCCCATTACTACCATATTTATTCTACATATATCTATATTGTATGATACAGTGGATTATCTCCCATTACTACCATATTTATTCTACATATATCTATATTGTATGATGCAGTGGATTATCTCCCATTACTACAGTATTTATTCTACATATATCTATATTGTATGATGCAGTGGATTATCTCCCATTACTACCATATTTATTCTACATATATCTATATTGTATGATGCAGTGGATTATCTCCCATTACTACAGTATTTATTCTACATATATCTATATTGTATGATGCAGTGGATTATCTCCCATTACTACGGTATTTATTCTACATATATCTATATTGTATGATGCAGTGGATTATCTCCCATTACTACGGTATTTATTCTACATATATCTATATTGTATGATACAGTGGATTATCTCCCATTACTACGGTATTTATTCTACATATATCTATATTGTATGATACAGTGGATTATCTCCCATTACTACAGTATTTATTCTACATATATCTATATTGTATGATGCAGTGGATTATCTCCCACTACTACAGTATTTATTCTACATATATCTATATTGTATGATGCAGTGGATTATCTCCCATTAATACAGTATTTATTCTACATATATCTATATTGTATGATGCAGTGGATTATCATGCTTGCCCATATGGTTCTTCGATGGCAAGCGTAAGTAACCTCAATCAACAACAGCGTGTGTAGCATGACTATTTACCGATATGTATCTTAGAAAGCTGACAGACGGAATCCTGTTATATCCGAACTTGCGGCTCTCTTCTGGATATATGCAGACAAACCAGACAAATCTATTGCACATATTTAGTCATCTAATAATTTACAAATTCCAACTGAATGGGTCTGACTTATTGAACAAATATTTCGAATTTGTATACTGTGAACACCGAATTTTTACACTGTTTAAATGAAATAATTAAGTTGAATGTAATATAGCTTGTTATCCGGGACTGGAGGTAAGCCGATACTTCTGCTTATACCACTAAATTCTTAGTTTGGCTGGGACGTGTTTTATTGTGGACAGTAGTTAGAAAACTAAATACTAGTATACACTTTGTTGAAAACAGTATAGATTACAGGAGTGCTGGTATATAAATGTGTGTTCAATGGTAATCACGTATCATAACTCACGCACGTATTAGGTGCCCATCTAGTCCGCCTCCGTGGTCGAGGGGTTAAGATTGCTGACTTGTATACCACTGTAACCTATCATCACTGATGGTCACGGGTTCGAGCCCTGTTCAGGCCGTGTCTCATTTATATGAAACGGTTGGCAGTTTACGGAGGTTGGTGTACCCAAGTACTGGTTAACCGCTAGAGCCTGCCCAGGAAAGGTGTTGTTAGTTAAACTGCCCGTCGGCGATATAGCTCGAAATGGTGCTGATGCAGGCGTAAAACCCGAAATATAACATAACGAAATATATCATAGGTGCTCATCTATTTAGATTTATACTAGACATGGACGGGTTGAATGGGGACGTATGAACACATTCACCCCTAAGAGTTGTCAAATACATTTATAATTACATGTAAGTTTAATATGGGTTATTAACACATGACTCCTTCAGCTGTAACCCATATACTGTACCTACTACAGCTGACCTCCTCTCCATTTAAGTAACTTTAATTATAGTGTGCCCAATGCATGGCTCGAACTCGGGTGCGCAATCATTGTGCTCTCACAACTGATTTAACCGCCGTACAGTCTGATGTATATATTTCAATGAACGACTACACTTCTCCCCTCCCGGGACAGGTTGATGGATAGACAACACTGACTCACTACACTTCTCCCATTACCGTGTAACTTGATGTATATACATCATTGACTCATTCCACATCTCCCCTCCCACACCCAGTTGATGTGTATACAGCTGTGAATCACTACACTTCTCCCCCGGGGAGTTGATGTATATACAGCTATGAATCACTACACTTCTCCCCCGGGCAGTTGATGTATATATACAGCTAAGCTATGAATTACTACACTTCTCCCCCGGACAGTTTGATATATAGACAGCACTGAATCGCTCCTCTCCTCCCCGGACAGTTCGATGCATAGACATCACTGAATCACTACACTTCTCCCCCTGGCAGTTTGATGTATAGACAGCACTGAATCACTACACTTCTCCCCCAGGCAGTTTGATATATAGACAGCACTGAATCACTCCTCCCCTCCCCGGACAGTTCGGTGCATAGACATCACTGAATCACTACACTTCTCCCCCTGGCAGTTTGATGTATAGACAGCACTGAACCACTACACTTCTCCCCCTGGCAGTTTGATGTATAGACAGCACTGAATCACTACACTCCTCCCCTCACTCACAGTTTGATATATAGACGCCACTGAATCACTACATGTTTACACACCCGGACAGTTTGATGCATAGACAGCAGTGCTAACTCACTACCTTCTACCGTCCCCGGACAGTTCGATGTTTAGACAGCACTGAATAAATGGTTAACACGCTGGACTGGTAATCAAGGGATCGCAGGTTCGATCAAATTAACAGTCTTTCAGATGGACTTTTATAACCGAGGTCTCGTGTCGGTGCTTTACACCGTGCACGTAAGAGAAGGCGGTCTAAAATGCGGACGCATTATGTGGGCGCTATTTATGATACAGAGAGAAGATGTGGACAATATGTAACATATAGGGGGAAAACGGGCGCTATATACGTATTACATGTACTTGATAAAGGTGTTAGGTAAGGTGAGAGATTAAACGTACTTATGGTCGCCGTGTGTGTTAGTGTGTCAGTTGTCTTTTCTTTCATTCAGTATGTTATTTCTTTAAATTGTTGATGAAATTATAAAACTATTTTGTCTTTTTCAAAAGTATGCGTCCTTTTTCTATCTTCCATTGTCCCCTTCTGTTATTAGTGTTGTCATTACTTATATAGCAATTTCAAAGTGTCGGTAGATCTGTTATTTATTTTTAAAGACGTTAATAAATAATAACATAGATAAAATAAAAGTACCAGCACTGAGATGATATTGCATCTTGACTGACCACGATCTGCGGAGTGTACAGTTATAAACTGTATTTACAAATTTACCATGAAGTGTTCAATATGATAATTTGAAATAACTCTTATTAACAATGATCTCATAATGCGAGTGTCCGCCGTTTGTTCTATATTCAATATCATACTAGTACTTGAAACAATTCTTATAAAAAGGATCTCATAATTCGAGCGTCCTCAAGTAATAGCTATACAGCTCGCTAATTCATATTATATTTCATAGCCCGCATTTTCTTTATCCGTCTATAGCGCTTGCATTTTCTCTATACATTTATAGCGTCCGCAGTTTGTTATATATGTTCAATATGCTATTAATGTGTGCTCTATGGTCAATATATATGATACACTTTAATTCGAGCGCCCGCATGTAAAAGGTATACAGCCCGCTAATTCCTATGTATTTCATAGCGACCGCATGTTCTCTATATAGCAATAGCGTCCGCTGTTTGTCATATGTTCAAGTTATATGTTCAATATGATATTAATGTGTCTGCTTTTCATACAGTGATAGCGAAGCGTCTGAAATTTACCAGTGTGCTCTATGTTCAATATCATATCATACTAAAAATTGAAATAAATATTTTTTAAATGATCTCACTAACTTATATATTATATGCACTACAATAGATAGACATATACTCTGATTTACTACATCCTTTTGTTTGGGTATATTCCATATCAATGTATAATACTAACGTACACATTCTTAAATGAGTTAAAACTATAAATGTTTGGAAATTAAATCGTATTTCCGTAAATCATACCATGGTAGAATTTGAGAGTTTTATCATGGGATATTAATATAAATATATGTCCAATATCCAGTGTTGTCTTATTCCTGTATTTACAGTTTCTGTTTAGTTAGACAGTGCTATTCATAGCAATTTGACATATTACCACTTATTGTATATCTTTAATTTGATTAACTCTTACTAATGTCGTATTTATTACCCTAAAACCACAATAGCAATTACTAAGCAGCATATGGAATGGGTCTCTCTCTGTATCATTGCACTATCCTCCAAAATTCTAATATGACTAATCTCTTCAGAAGGCGTCGCTCATATGGGCAACCGGTAGCTACGATAAATAAACGTAAAACACACAGGTTCTCTGATACAGAAAAAAGGACATTATGTTTTTGAGAAAAGCAAAATTATTAAAGTAATCAATCTGCCATGACAATCTTTCCATTGAATTGGCGAATGCTCAACAACTCGGAAAAATGATACAATCATTACATACTATTTAAATTAGTTTTTAACATGAAGAATTTTTGAACATTTGATTTTATAATTGCATTAAATAAATATGCGTACATATGTCACCCTTCATGACACAAGTAGGACGACATTCATCTTAACGGTCAAAGGAAGAACATAATTCATGAAGAAATTCATTTCTTTACAATCAAACACAGCTCTTTGTTTACAAATATTGTGGGTGTGACAGGGGCTACCCAGGGCTGAACATGATCAGAGTATCAATCCCAAGTTACCAAAAAGTTGAAGGAAACGGAGAAATATATACCGTATCAAATTTAATATTTTCTTTGTGTAACATATATCTGCATGTATCGATATTAGACGAAATGATTAATTGTCATATTATTTCGCAACTTATATTTTGTCAAATATTTAGATTGTGTAAGCATATGTCCAGATAGAAGCTCTATTTCACCATAGCAAACACGAAGCAAGAATGACGAAACATTCTCAACATTTGGGTATGCATCATAAGCCACCAAAAGCCCCCATGGACTGATGGATATGTAGTTTTATTTCATACATTTGGCTGTAATTTATCAATCATATATATGCAATGGATAAGCTGTGAACTTGCCTACTCCACCTTCATGGAGGTTACTAGAAATAAGTATTGTATACACTATGTTGTTCTGATCTTTATTATAGCTTGTTTGACTACTAATGTGTCAATCTATGTGCAATAGGCATTGGCGTCGAGAGGCGCTGCCTAGGGGGAAAGGGTTAAATCACAATCACCCCTCTACATGGATGCAGTGTGAACTCGGCACCTTGCTCCATACCTATTATTTCTCAATATTAACGTTGATCACCAGTGGGGGTTGTGGAGGGCAGGGAACAACGGGTATTTTCTAACACCACTGTGAACTCAGTATCTTGCTCCGTACCTATTATTTCTCAATATTAACGTTGATCACCAGTGGAGGGGGGGGGGGTTGTGGAGGGCAGGGAACAACGGTTATTTTCTAACACCACTGTGAACTCTGCACCCCTCTACATGGATGCAGTGTGAACTTGGCACCTTGCTACATACCTATTGATTCTCAATATTAACGTTGATCACCAGCGGGGGATGGATGGCAGCGGACAACAGGTATTTTCTAATATCAGAGCCTATCACCACTGTAGGTCTACATTTAACCCATATTTCTATATCTAATATTGCATGTACACTGTTCCGGAGACGCAATTAATATTTCATACCCGAGTGAACAAAAACACCTACATTAAAATAGACAAATACTTTACAAAGAAAATTTATTTGTGGTGCCTCCAGGGGGCGAAGTCACAGTCTCTATTGCGACCAGGGGCGTGTCTAGGCCATTTTTCGTTATGCACACTGCATCGAGCACCAAAGGTGCGAACATGTTAGGGGGGTTTGGGGGCATGCCCCCCCATAAACTGTTTGAAATCTAGACATCCTGTGGTGCATTCTAGGCTATTTCCAGCACTATTTCCGAAGTAATTATTAACACAATTATACCCATAAATAATTCACTTATTTTATTATTATACCAAATTATTTTATAATTCATAATTTTGTAGATATATATGGTAGATCTATATTGATTTTAGATTTATTTTCAATACATAGTTGTATCAGAGATACATGTATATCTATATCACTACTAGTTTTCAACTTGATACACTTTACATGACCACAAAGATTTGGGCATCCGTGGATAATTGGGCTAAATTAAATGAGAAATTGGACCCTGGGTCTCAAAATCTGTTGCATATTTAATTCAGTCTCGAAATGAAAGTGTACTAATTATACATGACGATATAAATATTTCTGCTCAAAGAATAATACCTGATATTGCAAATGGTCGAGTTCACATTACGATCAAATTTGTTAAGTTATAAAGTGTGGAGTTCGATATTGGCACCAACTACTACATTCGCGTGTCTGTGATATGATATCAAGTACACAACTCTTTTATGTATCACATCTGTTATAAAGGAACTTCCTGTAAATTACTGTCATAAAGTTGTTATCAGATTAGTGTGGCTTTAACGTTTAAACACACGAAACAACAGTGCCAAACGCCTCTCTTTCTTCCTCGCGAATGCATCTACAACTAATTCAGCATTGATTTCTCTGTCACGGTGTATGTTCATCAATCCCAATCCAGACAGTCTCGCTGTTGACATCGTTGCCCTGAGGTATGTTTCCAGGCGTCTCATGGAGCAAAACGACCGCTCTGCTGATGCAGTGGACACTGGCATGGCTAGAAGGACATGAAGACATCTTGTGACGTTTGGATACAGCTCTGCGCTGATGTTGGCAAGTGTGTCGACAATACACTCGCCAATACAGATCGTCACGCCAGAGTTCCCGCCCAAGAAAGTTCTCAAGTTTAGCCATGTCTGCAGTAGCGCATCGAAGCTTCCATCGCTGAGCTTCTCGAAGAAAGATATTCACAGTTTCTGCAGGCATGTCATCTTCAAACGCTGTATATAGATCACGAAGTATGTCTTCGGTTAACTTGTGTGCTTGTTTGGGGATCAAATACTGAGCCTTGAGCCTGTCTCCATCCTGCAGTAACCGTGAGCCGATTTCTTCAGTTAGATGGTCAATGAAGGGGAAGTACATGTTTCGCCTCCAGAAGTCTGAGGTGGAATCTGCCGGTGCATTCTGCCTGTTCTGTTGCCGCATATTTGCAGCAGCCCTTGGATGAGATGGTTCTACGTCAACAGAATCTGCTAGCTCTACGGCCTCGTTGTACAGCGTGTCCCAAACAGAGATGTCATTGCGCTCATCTGTGATTTGCTGTTTGATGATGGCAGCTTCTGACACAGCTTCTATCAAGTCGCATGACTTCTTCTGTAGCAGTAAAGACAGGCACACTAACGCCGAAAGTGCATGCTCAATAGCAACGAGGGCAACAATGAACCCAAACTGAGTAATTGCCATTCTGTGGATCGCTGCTTTTGTATCACCATAATTAGTTGACAGGTCGTTAAACGCATCTACAACTGTTCCATAGGCAGCCTTGAACGTATGAAGCGCGTCAGCCCTCGCTGCCCACTTAGTCTCACAGAGAGATTGCAGCTTCATCCTCTTCCCCATATCTGCCTTGCTTTTTGGGTCGTTGTTGAGTGTTTCCTTGAATCGTAGGCGACGCTTTGCAGAGTAGTTGAAAGCGAAGGCCACTTCTTGCACATATTTCTTACGTAGGGCTCAGTGGATGCGTGAACAATGGCTAAATTTAGATTGCACACTCTACAATTGGTATAAACTGCCTTAGGTACCACAGCCCTTAAACGTGTCTGTACCCCTCTTATTTTACCTGACGCGGCGCCGTAATACCCCTGTCCCCTCATCTGTTCTATATTTACACCGTCCTCTCGCAAATTATCCAGGAATGCCCTTGATAGTGACTCACCTGTAGTCCTCTCACACTCCCCTAATCCTATGAAGTCCTCACGGAGCATTTGAGTTTCTGCATAAACATATCTCAGCACAGAGCCATCTGCTCCATAGTACTGGCGTCTGTGGCCTCATCTGCTATAAACCCAAAGCAAGGGGCTGTGTTGCATTTTGTGACAATATCAGTCTTGATCAAATTACCACATATGTCAATCAATTCATTTTGAATAATGTTGGACACGTACTTCGTCCTAGGGTCACCGTTCTCCAGATGGTCCTTCAATGCAGCATTGTGCTTACTTTGGTAGTTCAGCTGTTTTGTTCATCGTGTCCCCTCAGTGCAATGTTCTGTTTCCCACAGAGCACAATGTTGTCCACGATACTCAGTAGAATGTTCCTGTTCTTTTCCACCACCTGATTGTAGGCCGAGAACACGGAACAGGCAATGTCTTTTTTTCTCTCCTATAATGATGGCCATGAAGTCTTCGGGCCTATTTTGCAATTTTGGAGACATGTCACAAATATACAGATCTGAGCTAGCCTACTATGTAATTTCCCGATGTGGCAGCAAGCATCGTACCCCCCTACGAGACCATTTTTATTTCATTTTTCGAGCTAAAACCGTTTCCATTTTTTGGGGGGATATATTTTTCGGTGTACGTGCGTACATACTATTGTCACATATAGATTATTTCGCCATGTCGCCGGATGAGCCGTGACCCATGATACGGTCAGAATAACATAGCTGTTACAGCCAATTGTTTTTCTGGGCTAAAACATCCTGGACCATGGTCTTTCATGATCCGGGGTGGTCCGGGATGGTCCGTGCCCATCTGGGATGGTCCGTGCCCATCAATGGGAATGGGGCTTTACATAGCTGTTACAGCCAATTGTTTATACAAATTTAGTTTCTTCTTCTTGTCGTTCGCGAATCACATGGACAAGCCAGCAGCAAACACGAAATGGGCCGTCCTCCTCAGATCCTCCCAGCAGCCATGTAACTTCGTCTGGAGAGAAGTATCTGTTGGCCAGGTTGTTTTCCTCATCCCATGAAGATTGGGACACTCCTGGAGGATGTGTTCTGCAGTCTGGTCCCCTACTTTGCAGCTGCAGGCAGTTGATGGAGCTAGTCCAAGCTTCCGACACATATGGAAGTTCAGGCAGTTATGCCCTGTTCTAAGCCGGAATATCGTGACTTGCTCCTGTCTGGTGAGAAGGTGGTAGTCATCTTTATCAAATTTAGTTTTAACTCAATTGCGAAAGAAGTTCTACAACATTAGATTAATCGCTCTCGAGACCTCCTTATTGATGAAATCCATCTCCATGGGGGAAAGAGTAATGTGTAATGTAATCAGGGATCATTCTAGAGGGCGATGTGGGCGAAATTGTCGCTAAAAAAATAAATTGTCTAGTAAGATACACTGGCCCATTATAAAGCACTCCTTCTATTCAAATGTTGTATTTAATGGTTGTACTGTGCATTTTAACCCTATTTTGCAGAAGTATATTAAAGAACACCATTTAAGGAAGCGATCTTGCGCTTTCTCACTTCTCCCAAAAATTCTGATCTAGAATGAACCCTGAATGTAATGTGGAATTTAAGTACCTTGCCTAAGACAATCATAATGGCTACAACTGGATGCTAACTCCGGTTCTTTCATACCTGAAGCGAACGCGCTATCACGGCTTCCACCAAATTATAATTAAATATTATAATATAATATAAAAAGTGTTACTGATATTTCAGGCTTACAGGGTGGATGTTTTCCAAAGTGGCAGTTCTCACTTCCTTCACAAGAGATATTCCCAGTTTGAGGAGCTTCATAAACAGCTGAAGAAACAGATCGTCACGCCAGAGTTCCCGCCCAAGAAAGTTCTCAAGTTTAGCCACAGAATAGTGGAACAGAGAAGAGTGACCTTGGAGTTATATCTTCAGGTATAACTATTAACCCATTATCATATAAAGGCGCGTTTTGATGCCATTATAAATATCGCATACACATAATTCTTGTGGGCAACCTGGATGAAATAGTTGCCCTAGCGACCCTGACCTTTTTTATTTTTACAATTTTCATACAAATGTTTCCAATATGATACACTGCATCTATTCATATGTTCTATAGAGATCTTCATAGAGATTTAGGTTAATATACTATTATATCTCCATGCAAACGACAGCCATATAGCTATCATGCAGTGGATAAGTAGTCGCCATATCTATCCCACCTCCATAGATATTACTGGGACTACATAAGAGATTTAGGTTAATATACTATTATATATACATACAAACGACAGCCATTTAGCTATCATGCAGTGGATAAGTAGTCGCCATATCTATCCCACCTCCATAGATATTACTGGATCTACATAGAGATTTAGGTTAATATACTATTATATCACCATACAAACGACAGCCATATAGCTATCATGCAGTGGATAAGTAGTCGCCATATCTATCCCACCTCCATAGATATTACTGGGATTACATAGAGATTTAGGTTAATATACTATTATATCTCCATACAAACGACAGTCATTTAGCTATCATGCAGTGGATAAGTAGTCACCATATCTATCCCACCTCCATAGCTATTACTGGGACTTCATAGAGATATAGGTTAATATACTATTATATCACCATACAAACGACAGCCATATAGCTATCATGCAGTGGATAAGTAGTCGCCATATCTATCCCACCTCCATAGATATTACTGGGACTACATGAGATTTTGGCCTTTATTATGAGCATTGGTTTGGTTACTACATTGTCAATTGATGTCATATTGGTAATGGCGTCAAGAGGTGCTTCTATGAGGGAAAGGGTTAATGGTGAAATTGTGTATTTTGACCCTATTTTGTTTTACCGGTAATTTATTAACCCATTTCATTCTGGATACATTTAAAGGCTTTTGCAAACAACATAGATCCAGATCAGCGTGACGCTGCGTACTGATCAGGATTTATGTTGTTTGCTACATAGCTATGTGTCTTAGCAAGATCATCTGAATAGCAAACAATATAGAGCCTGATCAGACTGAACGTTCTGTGGCGGCTGATCTCGCTCTATATTCTTTGCAAATACTGTGTACAGCACCGACACAAGACCTCGGTTTAACGTCCCATCTGAAAGACTGTTAATTTTATTATGGTCAGACGGGGGATCGAACCTGCGGTCCCTGTAAATGGTTGAGTTCTCAATACATGTATTTTATAGTAATTTTGTTGCCTAAATAAACGGTATTGTAAATGAAGCGTAGGAAAGAGGTAACCGTACAAGCAGGTTGCTTTCTCCTCAATCCTACATGTATGTACATAGGAAAGAGGTAACCGTACAAGCAGGTTGCTTTCTCCTCAATCCTACATGTATGTACATAGGAAAGAGGTAACCGTACAAGCAGGTTGCTTTCTCCTCAATCCTACATGTATGTACATATTATTTATGCTTGAATATGTTTATTCAAAGAAATAAATATTGTTTAAACTAAGCAAATATGGCTAGAGCCAGCTAGAGCCAGCATGAACCAGCTAGAGCCAGCAAGAGCCAGCTAGAGCCAGCAAATCAGTGTTTGAAAGGTGTTAGACATTTATTGTTTACTATTTCAGGGCATTTTGCAGAGTCAACTGATACCAAGGACCTTTTTGAAATTCCTAGATGTTTGTATTCCAAGATCAGGAAGTTTCGAGTATGTGTTTGCACTAAATAATTTTGTTACTCTGTCTTTCAGGGGCATAGCTAGCCTTTTTGAATTTGTACGTTCAAATAATTATTTGGGCAACGAAGGGGTCTGGCAGCATGCTCCTCCAAGAAAATCCTAGAACGTCGATGGTCCCTCCGCACATATCCATTAGTAGTATCTCCGGGAAGGGTCATAACTAATGTTGCCAGAACCCGTTTGTCTTTCTTTAATTTGTCATGTTTTATATTCACATATAAATGTAAAACGAATCAAGGAATAAAATATGTATATACAGTCTACATCCGTTATGTCGAATTCTGTCGGACCGAACAAAATACTTCGACATAACCAAAGTTTGACTTAACGAAATTCGATATAAACGGAGCCAGTTATATGTACAATGAATTTTGTAAGATTGACTTAATTGTTCAAATGAGTTCTCTTGTTAATAAAGTCTTTATTATTATTATTTATTAAAGCAGCATTACATCGTAATAAAGGATGTTTTGGGTAACATGTAAATACTAATGTGTGTGTGTTCCTCAGAAATAAATTTAAACCGTCGTATACGTGAATTTGTTTATCAACACACGAAATGTAAACACGCACAGCACGTATGCGTGAAACAACAGAGGATGTAGAAAACAACGTATATATTTTGAACATGAAACACTATCTATCCATCCATCCATCCATCCACCCACCCACCCACCCACCCAATCCATCCATCCATCCATCCATCCATCCATCCATCCATCCATCCATCCAATCCATCCATCCATCCATCCATCCATCCATCCATCCACATCCATCCATCCACCCCACCCACACACCCACCATCCATCCATACACCCAACCATCCACCCACCCACCCACCCACCCCACCAACCACCCACCCACCCCAACCACCCACCCACCCACCCACCCACCCACCCACCCACCACCCACCACCAACCCACCACCCACCACCCACCCACCACCCACCCACCACCCACCCACCCACCCCACACCCACCCACCCACCACCCACCACCCACCCACCACCCACCCACCCACCCACCACCCACCCACCCACCCACCCACCCACCCACCACACACAACCAAACCACACAACCACCCACCCACCCACCCACCCCCACCCACCACCCCCACAATTGGACAGTGACGTCATTTCCGCATGCACTATACTTGGTGTCATGTTCGGATGTGCGTCATGTTCGGATGTATATTACTAGTTCCATGTTGTATGTATGTATGTTCCATTAATGTCAAACCACTTGCGAGGACGTAGACATATTTTCCTGGGCAAGCTTAGCCGATCTAAGTGGTTAACCAGTACTAAGCAATGTGTGAGGTACCTTGCTCAATGACACTACATACGTGGCCTGACCGAGTATCGAACCCGGGACCGATCGATTCCAAATGCGACGCTCTACCACTGGACCACGGATGCCACACTATGTTAGGAACAATCAACATATAGATTAAACTAGTAATATCTTGTGCGACGGACGTGGGTGCGTAGTAAAGAAGGTTTTTGAGACTATTTCAGTTTGTATTGAAATATGTTCGCTACATTTGTACTTAGTACATACAGAACTACAGGAATTATTTGTTAATTAAGAATGTTGTTATTTTGCGTGGAATTCAGTTACACGGTATGTGCAATGAATTTGTATTCTTTTATCATGTTTTTACTATCGACTTGTTAGTCGTGATAGCGTAGTAGATGCGCGATCTGTCCAGGTGTGAAAGGTCCGGAGTTTGAACCCTGCTGGAGCCGTTATGATTGTGCCCTTAGGCAAGGGATTTAAATTCCACGTTGCCTCTTCTCTCTCCCTCGTGGCTATGGATTCCATCAAGAATGAGGTCTCGAGAATGATTAATATAAGTTGTAAGAACTTGTTTCGCAATCGTGCTAAAATAAATTTGTATAAACTATCGACTATTGTTGTATCAATTGTATGTTTTAGGCCCTTTAAAATAATGAATCTGCACCCAGTATTGCGCTATGTGAAGCCAGACATACATGTACATTATGGATGCACACCGTTGAATTTTCTCCTATGTTCAATGGTAAATTGACTAACTCCCACAGTCAAATTCTCAGTTCAAAGCAAGATTCAACTTATAACTCATGCAGTTCTGTAAACTCCAGAGCTTCTGCTTGAAGTTAGATACCATGAAGTGATGACATCACCATGAAAGTTCTTCTCTATTTGTCATGTATTTGTCATGTCATGTATTTGTCATGTATTAAATTTTGTCATGTATTTGTCATGCCATTTGTCTCACAGGGATTCGGCACGTTTGGGGGTACTAGTATATATATTGCCGAATCCCTGTGATTTGTCTGTGTTTGCAAACACATGTTCATAATGTTTAAGCTGTTGAGAAGATATATTGTTTTTCACTGTTTACATGTAGGTGGGGGGCGGGGGGGGGGTCCATTTTCCCCCAGAATTTTGGCAGAGTTCACCAATTTTCCATTTGAGGGATATCTGTATATCTGCTGTATTATGTTTTCAGTTCGCTTGATGTAGGCCTCTCTGAACCGACAGTGTCTCATCAGCCTATGGTTGGATTTGCTAAGGACTCATTCCTGCAAGAAAATTATAGAAGTATTCTTGATTTAGCCATATTTTACTGCATATGTAATCCATTAGACAATAGTAGAAATTTACATACATGCATGAATCAGATGAGGGAATAGATAACAGATTATAAGACACATACATACATTTAAGTCACATAGCAAAAGGGTCGGGCCACAAGTTATAGCCAACATTAGAAAACGGCCCTTCCCAATAATCAAACTTTATTAACCCTTTCAACACCACAGACCTCTAAATAGGCTTACAAAAAGTGTAGATCCAGATGAGCCGGCTCGTGATGAGCCGTCTCATCAGGATCTGCACATTTTGCCAGTGATATGACTATTTTTAGACATAATTACCCATTTTGATAAATGAACTTGTCCAAATGTGATTTTCTGATTCATTTATTGGTTTATGAATATCATGGACCAGTCCATGTGAGTTACTTGGTGTTGAATGGGTTAAGCAATAGGTGCAATATCGACTGAGTACTATGAATTTTATTTGATCTATGTTCATATTGATTAACGGAAAATAGAAATAATAAATGTAATATTAATATAAATGCGAAACAGAAAAACGAAGAATTTGAAAGAAAAGAAAGAAAGATAATCCATAAATAATTCAATGAAATGAAGATACTAAAATAAAACAACAGGAATATTCCCTCGCTGT
The DNA here is from genome assembly GCA_014843695.1 of Archivesica marissinica. Classification (NCBI taxonomy): domain Eukaryota; kingdom Metazoa; phylum Mollusca; class Bivalvia; order Venerida; family Vesicomyidae; genus Archivesica; species Archivesica marissinica. Next base: position 29,159,060 of record CM026399.1, read on the forward strand.
CTTAACCCAGTCCTAGCCCCCTCCAAAGTATTCCATAACCCAGTCCTAGCCTCCTCCAAAGTATTCCTTAACCCAGTCCTAGCCCCCTCCAAAGTATTCCTTAACCCAGTCCTAGCCCCCTCCAAAGTATTCCTTAACCCAATCCTAGCCACTCCAAAGTATTTCTTAACCCAATCCTAGCCCCCTCCAAAGTATTCCTTAACCCATCCTAGCCACTCCAAAGTATTCCTTAACCCAATCTAGCCACTCCAAAGTATTCCTTAACCCAATCCTAGCCACTCCAAAGTATTCCTTAACCCAGTCCTAGCCCCCTCCAAAGTATTCCTTAACCAGTCCTAGCCCCCTCCAAAGTATTCCTTAACCCAGTCCTAGCCCCCTCCAAAGTATTCCATAACCCAGTCCTAGCCTCCTCCAAAGTATTCCTTAACCCAGTCCTAGCCCCCTCCAAAGTATTCCTTAACCCAGTCCTAGCCCCCTCCAAAGTATTCTTCTTCCTTATTAGCTCAGCTTAACCTCAAGGTAAAATACTGTGACCAGCCTTCATCCGTCCATCAGTGCAATTTGGTGTCTTGAATCTTATATAAGAGATAAATTTGATAAGACTTTGTCCGATCTGGCGACCACCGTACCATCTCACATACTTCCAGGTCCGAGGATCGAACCCGGGTTGCATTGAAACTGTATTGGGAAATAATATATGTTTGTTTAGACTAACAGTGGGTACAAAGAGTAGTTCTATTCAATCTGCCTGACTAGTTGATTTTAATGAAATTTCATAGGAATGACAAAAACTAGGTCACTCTAATGTCCGATCATCAAGATCTGCACATTTTGCCAGTAATATTACTATTTTTTTAGACAAAATTGACCCATTTTGATAAATGAACTGGTCCAAATTTAATATTCTTATTAATTTATTGGTCTAAATATATCATGCACCACCAGTCAATTCAGTTATTTGGTGTTGAATTGTTGAATGGGTTAATATAAGTTGTAGGAACTTGTTTCGCGATCGAGCTAAACTAAATTTGTTTGAAAAATAACTATTTCAGGTATACTGCCGGATACAGTCACACAAGGTGTGCAGAATGGGCTGTATTTATTTCATCAGGAGGACTATCTAGGTGAGTGAGTACCCCCGGTTGCATCTGGGTCACCAAGTCTCCATGTCCTGTTAACTCTCTGCTCCACAGAATATTGCCAGAATCAGGTACCAATGTTATATAGCTTATCAGTGAAAGGATAACCAATAACCAATAGATAAATAATCACTGATCAGATTTATCTCAATAAACTCGCTCGACGGATGTCTCCGTTATCTACGGCTACAATATGTGAATATTACTCCAGCAAATTAGAGGCCAGTGCAGCTTGTACTGTCCTGCCAAGGCGGTATCAAACAGTCAATCCTGTCTCAGGGATCATTCTAGTGGGCGAAATTGTCGCCCTAGGGACCCTGACTTCGCTCTCTGGGGGGGCCCACTTCTCCCTAAAAAAAAAAGAGTTGTCTAGTAAGATACACTGGCCCATTATAAAGCACTCCTTCTATTCAAATGTTGTATTTAATGGTTGTACTGTGCATTTTAACCCTATTTGGCAGAAGTATATTAAAGAACACCATTTAAGGAAGCGATCACGCGCTTTCTCACTTCTCCCAACAATTCTGACCTAGAATGAACCCTGCAGTGTCATAGTTTTCAACTCTATTAAGCAGCCAACCTGTATTAAACAGCCAGTTCAGTTTCCAGATTCCCAATATGTAGTTTTATTATACATTTAACCTCTATTAAGCAGCCACCTTAGCCTGGGAACAGGTGTTGATATATTTTGCCTGGTCAGTCATATAAATATATTTTAATATTACCGAGATCATTAATTGGGCCGTATTGAGTTTCTGATAATATCAACGCCTGGGGAAACTTGGGGGGTATTCCGTGTAATAATAGATTATCATTAATCCTATTAATAGACCTATTAGCACATGACTTAATTAATGACGTAATTGAAAACTTTAATGACGTAATCGAAAGCGAGGCACTGCAATGTTGATAACACTTTATTATTGGCCACCATTGTTTACGGGTCAACGGAACGATAAATAGTTTTAAAAAGTACAATGTACGCCTGATTTGACATATTTACTAAGATTTAAGCGATGGAATCCATCGCCACGAGGGAGAGAGAAGAGACAATGTGGAATTTAAATGCCTTTGCTAATCGTACAATCATAAACATTTCAATTACGCCGAATCGACCAGTTAAAATCCGCCATCTTGTCGATATAGAACAGCAATGAGAAATTATATGTTTGCAATGTAAATGAGGCTATGGGAGCATTCATGTATTTTCGGAAATGATCGGTGATTTCCGAAAATATTCCGTTTCTATCTTTAGCAATCGTATCTTACAGATAAGAGTTGTCGTTCTTCAATCAACACCCTAGAAAATACGGGTGTAATGTAGGTGGCACTATGCTCGAAAATCGAGTTTTGCTGGAGTCATTTTGCCAGAAGTACGGTAAATTAGTGAACAATTGACAGATTGGAACCCAGGCTACAGCCACCTGTGCTAAGCAGCCACTTTCTATGACTCCATTGACTGGCTGCTTAAGACAGGTTTGACTGTACACATATTTTTGTTTAAACCTATAAAAAATTGGCTACAATGTAGCTACATATTGTAACGTTATTCCTTATAGTGTGAGTTAGGTAAATTACAACGTATCCAAAATATATGTGCTAAACTTGTTCTCAACCGCAATAGGCGTGATAGTTCAAAACAGGCATTATATGATTTGCATTGGCTACCTATTAAGGCAAGAATTTTAAAATCCTCACTTATATGTACAACACTTCTGTTGGAAATGCTCCTCAATACCACATTGAACTTTTGTCCAGTAAAGTCTCAAAACGCTCACTACGATCCTCTGAATCATCCGTAGGATGCTACCTTGTTCCTTATAATAAGAAAAAGACCTTCAGTGACAGAAGTTTTAGTACTGTTGGACCTAAGCTTTTGAATGAACTGCCTTTGAGCCTTAGACAAAGTGAGCCAGTTAACCTATTCAAGAAACAATTGAAAACTCACTTCTTCAGAGACTACTACGCATTGTTCTGAATATTCTAATGTGATTTCTTCATTGATGACTGGTTATTTAATGTTTGTGTCTGGATTGATGTACTGTTTTTATTATCTTTTAATTCATTATTGTACAACGAAATATGCATTTAACCCTTTCCTTCATAGAGATTTAGGTTAATATACTATTATATCTCCATGCAAACGACAGCCATTTTATATCTCCATGCAAACGACAGCCATTTAGCTATCATGCAGTCGCATATCTATCCCACCTCCATAGATATTACTGGGACTACATAGAGATTTACGTTAATATACTCTTATATCTCCATGCAAACGACAGCCATTTAGCTATCACGCAGTGGATAAGTAGTCCCCATATCTATCCCACCTCCATAGATATTACTGGGACTACATGAGATTTAGGTTAATATACTATTATATCTCCATACAAACGACAACCATTTAGCTATCATGCAGTGGATAAGTAGTCGCCATATCTATCCCACCTCCATAGATATTACTGGGACTACATGAGATTTAGGTTAATATACTATTATATCTCCATACAAACGACAGCCATTTAGATATCATGCAGTGGATAAGTAGTCGCCATATATATCCCACCTCCATATATATTACTGGGACCACATGAGATTCTGGCCTTTATTATGAACATTGGTTTGGGTACTACATTGGCAATGTATGTGGTATTGGTAATGGCGTCAAGAGGTGCTTCTATGAGGGAAAGGGTTAATGAACATTGGTTTGGCTGCTACATTGTCAATGTATGTCATATTGGTAATGGCGTCAAGAGGTGTTTCTATGAGGGAAAGGGTTAATGAACATTGGTTTGGCTGCTACATTGTCAATGTATGTCGTGTTGGTAATGGCGTCAAGAGGTGCTTCTATGAGGGAAAGGGTTAATGAACATTGGTCTGGGTATTGTCAATGTATGTCGTATTGGTAATGTCGTCAAGAGGTGCTTCTATGAGGGAAAGGGTTAAGCAAATAAACAGGTTTCAAGATTTCTACAAGTACTCTTAGCAGTGCAATAATTAATTTTCAACCTATATTGGCTGCTTAAATACTGTGTCAATAAATCACAGACTAAATTATAATTTCTACTTGACAGGACTTGTGAGATGACACCAGGACATTAATAGGGGAAGTGAATAGAAATGACTGGCATAGAACACTGTTTGAAACAGCAATGTTGCCTTCTATAGCGTCACAGGGAATGTTCCAGTTTCATAGCGTCACATGGCATGTTCCAGTTTCATAGCGTCACAGGGAATGTTCCAGTTTCATAGCGTCACAGGGAATGTTCCAGTTTCATAGCGTCACAGGGAATGTTCCAGTTTCATAGCGTCACATGGCATGTTCCAGTTTCATAGCGTCACAGGGAATGTTCCAGTTTCATAGCGTCACAGGGAATGTTCCAGTTTCATAGCGTCACATGGCATGTTCCAGTTTCATAGCGTCACATGGCATGTTCCAGTTTCATAGCGTCACAGGGAATGTTACAGTTTCATAGCGTCACATGGCATGTTCCAGTTTCAACTAGATTGTAGTGTTAGTTAGCTGGGTTTAACCCATTCAACACCAAGTAACTGACATGGACTGGTCCATGATATTTTTAGACCAATAAATTAATAACAAAATTACATTTGGATCAGTTCATTTATCAAAATGGGTATTTTTTTTCCTAAAAATAGTTATATTACTTGAAAAAAGTGCAGATCCTGATGAGACGGCTCATCATGAGCCGGCTCATCTGGATCTACACTTTTTTGTAAGCCAATTTAGAGGTCTGTGGTGTTGAAAGGGTTAAGTTTCAAATGATGTTATTGGTTTTGATCTTGCATGTAACTAGTATACCATCTAGGTCTAAATATACCTGTATCAACGCCCTGCCCTTAGATACAGGCACTTTCATTTTTATGCCCTTGGATTCTGGAACTTCGTTTGAATGCCCTTTGATATGGGCACTTACTTAGGCATGCCCTTTGATATGGACACTTACTTAGGCATGCCCTTTGGATATGGGCACTTAGGCATGCCCTTTGATATGGACACTTACTTCGGCATGCCCTTTGATATGGGCACTTACTTCGGCATGCCCTTTGATATGGGCACTTACTTCGGCATGCCCTTTGATGTGGGCACTTACTTAGGCATGCCCTTTGATTGGCACTACTTGGCATCCTTTGATGGACACTTATTGGCATCCCTTTGATATGGGCACTTACTTAGGCATGCCCTTTGATATGGACACTTACTTAGGCATGCCCTTTGGACACTTACTTAGGCATGCCCTTTGATATGGACACTTACTTAGGCATGCCCTTTGATATGGACACTTACTTAGGCATGCCCTTTGATATGGCACTTACTTAGGCATGCCCTTAATGGGCACTTACTTAGGCACCCTTGATATGGGCACTTACTTAGGCATGCCCCTTTGATATGGACACTTACTTAGGCATGTCCTTTGATATGGACACTTACTTAGGCATGCCCTTTGATATGGGCACTTACTTAGGCATGCCCTTTGATATGGACACTTACTTAGGCATGCCCTTTGATATGGACACTTACTTAGGCATGCCCTTTGATATGGGCACTTACTTAGGCATGCCCTTTGATATGGACACTTACTTAGGCATGCCCTTTGATATGGACACTTACTTAGGCATGCCCTTTGTATGGCACTTACTTAGGCACAAACACTGCCCTTTGATATGGACACTTACTTAGGCATGCCCTTTGGATATGGACACTTACTTAGGCATGCTCATACAGTCAATCGCGTGACGTAACACCCTTGGTAGCAGTGGCCTTGTTTCATATAGTCAATCACACGTGTCGAAGCAACCTTGGGGCGGTGGCCTTGTTTCATTGTTAAAGCTACTAAATGTGCCAGGTTAGGTAGCTCTTGTTTGTTATTTTTGTTATTATTTGTTATGATTGTCTCCCCTGTTAATGTTATCTTTTTTATATCCAACAGTTTTCACTTTATATACATCTTAGGGTTTAAATGTTTTTGCAATAAAATCTTTGTTAAGTTAGAAATATGATTGGAATAGTTGAGTGTATTTTAACCCTTAACCTGCCAATCACAACTAAAGTTGCTTTTGCTAACAGCATATCTAGCCAGGTCAGACGGCACAGAGCATGCTGTCTGATCAGGCTCTATGCTGTTTGCTATTAGGCTAGTAGATCTAAAACACTTATCTGAATAGCAAACAACATAGATCCTGATCAGACGCGGCGCTATGCCATGGTTGATCTGGATCTATGTTTTTTGCACATTCTGTCCAATTTATTTGGAAGGTTAAGGATTAAGGATATCTTTTATATGTTGTGGTGGCAGTGGTTACGGTTGTTGACTTCAAATCACCTGCCCATCTCAGCTATAGGTTAGAATCCCACGTGCCCCTCATTGCTCTAGGTTAGAATCCCACTGGGGGTGTTGAATTCTTTCATGTGAGAACGCTCTCCAGCTGACTTATGGAAGGTCGGTGGTTCTACCCGGGTGTCAGAAACACGGAGGTACATCCGCATACTTCATCCACCAACAATAGCTGGAGAGCCACCATATATGACTTACTCTTTTGGTGCAACTTTAACCCATTTGATTAGTTTATACAAATTTATTTTAGCTCGATTGCGAAACAAGTTATTTCAACTTATATTAATCACTCTCGAGACCTCATTCCTGATTGGAATCCATCGCCACGAGGGAGAGAGAAGAGGCAATGTGGAATTTAAATGCCTTGCCTAAGGGCACAATCGTAACGGCTCCAGTGGGGCTCAAACTCCGGACCTTTCGCACCTGAAGCGAACGCGCATCCACTGCGCCATCACGACTTCCACCCATTTGATTCATTCTGGATATCGTTCAAACAGTATTTGCAAAGAACATAGAGCCAGATCAGCCGCCACAGAACGTGCCGTCTGATCAGGCTCTATGCTGTTTGCTATTCAGATGATCTTGCTAAGACACTTGCCTATGTAGCAAACAACATAGATCCTGATCAGCATCCAGCATCACGCTGTGGCTGATCAGGCTCTATGCTGTTTGCTATTCAGATGATCTTGCTAAGACACTTGCCTATGTAGCAAACAACATAGATCCTGATCATCATCCAGCATCACGCTGTGGCTGATCAGGCTCTATGCTGTTTGCTATTCAGATGATCTTGCTAAGACACTTGCCTATGTAGCAAACAACATAGATCCTGATCAGTATCCAGCATCATGCTGTGGCTGATCTGGATCTATGTTGTTTGCAAAAACCGTTAAATGTATCCAGAATGAAATGGGTTACACCCCAGAGACAAACAAACGAGACAAACAAACGTTGGTTTATTAAAACAAATCATTTAATAACACAACGCACTCTTTCTATTTCATATAATTTGTGCAGATTGAACTGTTATTCTATGTGTTTCATATTATTGCAGACAATTATGGTTAATTTCATTGATACGGGTATTATAGAATTGTGGACTCTCGTTGAATATGCCCACAACTATATCGTGTTTTCAACAATATTATGCTCTATGAATATTCATATAATACACAGAACTGGAAGGTCAATCTGCATCGTAATTATCATAATTATTCATTTTAAGAAATAAAAAATATTTGTCTTTCGGTTGTTTTTTGGCAAATAAAACATCGTTTGGATTTCTGACGCATAGGAATTAACCATGCTGGCCGTCAGACTAAGTTGTTAATTCCGGCACTCCGAACAAACAAACCATATTTTATTTGACTATAAATAACGCAAATACAAATATTATTTCTGTTCTAACATGACCAAAATATCTAAAAAGCGCAAATATAGTTGGTGTTATGTTTTAGAGTTTGTTAATTTTGTCACAAAGCTATAAAAATGACGTCATGTTTGACATGACTGTCTAAACTATGGCTTACTGCAGATTTAACACAACAGTAACTTCCTTCTTTGTGTATACAGGCAAAGTTCTTAGCCATGTTAGAATTGTAAATATTAAAGTTGTATTCCTGTTCATTAACCCATTTGATTCTGGATATCGTTCAAACAGTATTTGCAAAGAACATAGAGCCAGATCAGCCGCCACGGAATGTTCCGTCTGATCAGGCTCTATGCTGTTTGCTATTCAGATGATCTTGCTAAGACACTTGGCAATATAGCAAACAACATAGATCCTGATCAGCATGCAGCATCACGCTGCGGCTGATCTGGATCTATGTTGTTTGCAAAAGCCTTTAAATGTATCCAGAATGAAATGGGTTAAGAAACATTTTGAATGAAACCTGCTGAACATTCTTTGCTATACATAGTTCCCATGGCCTGTGAAAACACTGTGAAAATGGTAAAAAAAACTGATAAGATCTTATCTTGGCCGCCATTTTGATTGGCAAGTTCTATAAATGGCAATTTTGGTTAACCGTTGGAGCCTGCCCAGGAAAGGTGTTGTTAGGTAAAACTGCCCGCCGGCGATATAGCCCAAAATGGTGCTGATGCAGGCGTAAAACCTGAAATATAACATAACATAAAAGGCAATTTTAGGATTTTACTAGTAATTCTTTAATTGCAATAACTTAATTAATTTTTGTTTCTTAATATAAAATTTAGTATGATTTTAAAGGTATTGAAATGCACTTTTTAAATATTAATTTATTTTTTGACATTGATGTATGGATTATAAATTACAAGAACTTAACTTGCACCCATTTTTGAAAGTCTATTTAAATTATTATTTATTTGTCATTGATACGAAATTTTGTGAAATTATACAAAAAATGTGTCCATTGAGAGCTTTCCAACAATAGACGGATCTGTAGTCCAGTGGTATCATGCTGGACTGGTAATCCAGGGATCACAGGTTCGATCCCCCGTCTGACCCTAATAAAATTAACAGTCTTTCAGATGGAACGTTAAACCGAGGTCTTGTGTTGGTGCTTTACACCGTGCACATAAAAGAACCAGAGGAGACTCTGGAATGGGTCTCTATCTGTATCATTGCAAAAAGTCTAGTCGCCCAAATGCATTTATGCGGTGGCGACTTTAAATAAACTTATATAGATAGATGCAAAAAGTCGAAAATGACTTAATATCTTCAGGAGGCGTCGCTCATATGGGCAACCGGTAGCGACGATAAATAAACGCAAGACACACGCAGCTTTCCAACAATGTATGAACCATGGTGATGGGATGAACAATAAATATATTATGAAGAAAACAAAATTACGCTACTATACAATATATATATAATCTGATCAACTTTGTCATTCAAAATGGCAGCCACAGTATGAATGATGATGTCACACGGGAACTATGGAGTATGATTGGTTAAGGGCAGGGATCAGTTTAGAGGGCGATGTGGGCGAAATTGTCGCCCTAGGGACCCTGACTAACCCTCTGACTTCGCCCACTTCTCCCTAAAAAAAAAAACAACAACATAAAAACATTTGGTTTTTACTATTTTCAAACAAAATTGTGTCTAGTAAGATACACTGGCCCATTATAAAGCACTCCTTCTATTCAAATGTTGTATTTAATGGTTGTACTGTGCATTTTAACCGTATTTTGCAGAAGTATATTAAAGAACACCATTTAAGGAAGCGATCACGCGCTTTCTCACTTCTCCCAAAAATTCTGACCTAGAATGAACCCTGAAGGGGAGATAGCGTTTCTTAGTTTGCCGAACAAAGGACAAAGAATCTAGTCAAATTAAGATTATAACTTTATCATTCCATAATAATTATAATTTCTTTAATCAGATAAATAGGCCCTTTAGTTTACCATGGAGATGAGTTTACGGTATATAAGCTTTGTACTAACCCATTCAATACCAAGTAACTGACATGGACTGGTCCATGATATTTTTAGACCAATAAAATAATAACAAAATTACATTCGGACCAGTTCATTTATCAAGATGGGTAATTTTGTCTAAAATTAGTAATACTACTTGCAAAAAGTGCAGATCCTGATGAGACGGCTCGTCATGAGCCGGCTCATCTGGATCTACACTTTTTGTAAGCCTATAAATAGAGGTCTTTGGTGTTGAAAGGGTTAAGCATATTTTCATAACCTATTTGTCTTACAGTTATTTTTATAATAGTTGTATATGTATAATATTGTATATATAGAGAGATGGAACCTATGCTCGGCATAAATCCCACATATAATGACCAGCATAAAATGCTATTCACTTGACCTTGCTGCTTAATACAGCTATCGCAACAGTGTCGGTCGGCACCCGTTTATATGAACTGAAGACTTCAGGGCACCTATGCACGGCGTACTTGTTAGTTTTCATTTAAGCCGTGGTCACATAGTACGTAGTTGACCGTAGTAGGGAATGACCATAGTGGACCGTAGTTGAACGTACAAAACGTAGTTGAGCATAGTTACACGTAGTTAACCGTAGTTCAACGTATTAATAAACGTAGTTCGAACTTATGATTTGCCCGTAGTTAGCACATAATTTTTCAACATGTTCAAAAATTGTCTACGGTCAAGTACGATGCCAATACCGTACTGTGACCGTAGTTTGAACGTAGTTGACCTTAGTTAACCGTAATTGACCCTACTTCACCGTAGTTGACCGTAGCAAAAATCGTAGAGGTCAAATAATAAGAAATCTGTCGCTACATTTCTGGGATTACACACATCTTGTTATTTGAGGATTCAATTATTCTTTTAACTGCATACTGTACACAATGGGTGACAGAGTCACGATTGCGAAGTTCTTGGGTCAGGATAACATGGAACTTGCGGGTCTGGCAAGAAACCTTGTGGAATTAGAAGACCTAGAGGAACAAGAAAGGAGGGATAATAATAGACAAAGGAGATGGTGGACCAGGGACTGGCTGCTGCGTAGACCAGTCCACGGTCAGTATGAGGCTCTGATGGCAGAGCTTCAAGTGGAGGACTCCCAGGCTTTCCAGCAATTTCTGCGAGTAGATGTGGCCACATTCTATGATATCCTGGCCAGGATTGAGGAGATGATCACCAAACAGACAACCACTTTCAGGTGTCCCATCTCTCCTGCGCTAAAGCTGGCGTTCACCCTCCGGTATCTGGCCACTGGAAACTACTACCGAGACCTCCGGTTCGGCTTCAGGGTAGCTCACAACACCATGGTCTGGTCTCATTGTTGATGTGTGTCAGGCTCTGGTTGATGTCCTGGAACCAGCGTTTGTCAAGCTTCCCACAGAAGCTGAAGAGTGGCAGCAGGTGGCTCCCTTCAACCGCTCTTCACGAGCTGTCAGCCGCTTTGCTCCCTGGCCAGACACATTGCGGGTAACTTTGCCATAAGCGGACCTCTGGCTGTTCCACCACGTCATTATGCGGTGACCATTCGCAATGGACCCTGAAAAATATGAATCAAGAAATATGTGTTAATACATGAATGAGTGCAGCATCTGAAAAACATTGTTCCGTTATATATTCATGAATTTCAGCAATTTTATCATGATAATAGCATTAAATATAAATACCAAAATGTGCTACTCACCATCAAAGTCAGTGGCATTCAAGGTGTCAGCAAGCTGTTGCCACAATGCCTGTTTCTGTCCAGTCTTCATGAAGTCAGGATGCCCCTTGCTATAGAGTTCCTGATGGGATTCAACAAACTCAAACACTACTTGCTCTTGATCCAGGTGCAGCCTGAGGGGAGGCCTCTTCTCCTTGAAAGCCCCAGTAGGAGGATCATTATCAGTCATTCGTTTCTCGTGGACATCACTTCCCTGAGTATCCAGAGGCTCTTCCACCCTCTCTGGCTCCTCATCATTACCACTCACAGCACCCACCGTACAAGTATCAGCAGCAGATTTGGAATAACCTCGTTTCCTCTTCCTTGGCGGCATGGTAGAATTACGTGATTTATTACAATGTTGACTCGTCAACATCCAAAAGCACAATGACCGTAGCTTACCCGTACTGCACAGGCGCAGCCACGATGTTTTACCGTAGCTCAACGCGGTTGACCCTAGTTTACCGTAGTTGTGCGTACTTAGAACGTAGTTTATACGTAGTGTACCGTAGTTACCCGTAGTTAGACGTAGTGATACCCTAGTTAAACATAGCCACTCTGGTCGTAGTTCAACGTAGTTGACCGTACTTACACGTAGTTCAACCTAGTAGACTTTCTATATTTCCTCTTTTTGCCAATTTTGAACCTACTTCGAACCTACTTCAACGTAGTTGACAGTAGTTACACTACGGTGGACTACGTTTGAAGTGAACTACGGTCAACTACGTGCATGACCGTAAATGTGACCACTGCTTTATCCACCATAACTTGTTGAATATCTTATTTTGATATAGTACATCATTGAGTAAAAACATTTATTGGTCTTAATCAGAAATGGTATAGAAACTATTTTTCGGGTTAGGTGTAGATTTTTTAAATTCGGATAGCTACCCGAATTGATCATGCACGGCATCAGTTTCAGTGGAAATAAGCTCCCAATGATTTGCTTGTTTATATTCGTCTACTGGACCAGCCACGTCAAGTTTCATCAGTCTACCGATACACTCACCTGAATGCTATTGAACCATGCTTCAGCTCTGTCAGCGAAATTAGTCTAGAACTATATAAATATTTTAAATACGTATGAAAATGGAAAATATGCAGAGCATAGAATGTTCCACCACTCTATAACAGAACAAAATGCTGAAACAATATTAGGTATTACTGGTTTTATACTAAAACAATATTAGGTATGACTGGTTTTATACTAAAACAATATTAGGTATTACTGGTTTTATACTAAAACAATATTAGGTATGACTGGTTTTATACTGGAATTATATTAGGTATTACTTGTTTTATACTAAAACAATATTAGGTATGACTGGTTTTATACTAAAACAATATTAGGTATGACTGGATTTATACTGAAACAATATTAGGTATGACTGGATTTATACTGAAACAATATTAGGTATGACTGGTTTTATACTAAAACAATATTAGGTATGACTGGATTTATACTGAAACAATATTAGGTATGACTGGTTTTATACTAAAACAATATTAGGTATTACTGGTTTTATACTAAAACAATATTGCAGAGCACATGCTAGACCCATATTGTTGGGAGAAGTGAGAAAGCGAACAATTGCATCATCTAATGGTATTATTTAATAAATTTGAACATGTTAGTGTTAAAATACACAATGTGACCATTATGTACAATATTTGAATAGAAGGAGTGGTTTACAATGACCATTGTATCTTATTGGACAATATTTTGTCTGAAAATTGTAAAAAAAAAACCATGTTTTAAAAAAATATTTTAGGGAGAAGTCGAATCTTGTTTCGCTTGTTTGGGTCCCAAGGGCGACTACCGGTACTTTACCCATGGCGCCCTCTAGAATGAGCACACATTACACTCTAGCAAAGGCTTTTTGGAAATTGTCATATTGAACAAGACTATGATTTTAAAGAAGTGATGTTTAGATGTGATGTGTAAAGTATATGAAACTGTCGAAAAGTAGCAAGTTGACACAATTGTATTTAGGTGCTTTTGTATTTTTGTTTACATACATTTTGTGGGTGCACTCACATAATGTGGCTCTTAGTAATCATTTTTATTTATTCTCCATTTATGTCGAACCCCTTACGGGGCTCTAGACATGTTTTCCTGGGCCTGCTTAGCCAAACTAAGCGCTTGAACGGTGCAACGCAATGTGTGAGGTGCCTTGCTCAAGGGCACTACTACATTTCTGCCGTGGCTGAGTAACGAACCCAGGACCCCTTGATTTCAAATCCGACGCTCTGCCACGGATGCCACACCTATTAGTATAAACTTTATTTATTTCACAACGATTGCGAAACAAGATTTAACAACTATTCATCATCACTCATGTTTAAAAAATACTTAAAAATACACATGCGTGCACCCTGATTTGTTCTTAAAATATGCATGTAGCTAATTTTTGGTGCCAAAATTGTGGGAGCATGGATATTGTGGGAGCATGTATATTGTGGGAGCATGGATATTGTGGGGAGCATGTATATTGTGGGAGCATGGATATTGTGGGAGCATGTATATTGTGGGGAGCATGGATATTGTGGGAGCATGTATATTGTGGGGAGCATGGATATTGTGGGGAGCATGGATATTGTGGGGAGCATGTATATTGTGGGGAGCATGTATATTGGGGGAACATGTATATTGTGGGGAACATGTATATTGTGGGGAGCATGTATATTGTGGGAGCATGTATATTGTGGGAGCATGTATATTGTGGGAGCATGTATATTGTGGGAGCATGGTTATTGTGGGAGCATGGATATTGTGGAAGCATGGATATTGTGGGAGCATGTATATTGTGGGGAGCATGGTTATTGTGGGAGCATGTATATTGTGGGGAGCATGTATATTGTGGGGAGCATGTATATTGTGGGGAGCATGGATATTGTGGGGAGCATGTATATTGTGGGGAACATGAATAATGTGGGAGCATGTATATTGTGGGAGCATGGATATTGTGGGAAGCATGGATATTGTGGGAGCATGTATATTGTGGGGAGCATGGATATTGTGGGAAGCATGGCTATTGTGGGAGCATGGATATTGTGGGAGCATGGATATTGTGGGAGCATGGCTATTGTGGGAGCATGGCTATTGTGGGAGCATGGATATTGTGGGAAGCATGGATATTGTGGGAAGCATGGATATTGTGGGAACATGTATATTGTGGGAGCATGTATATTGTGGGGAGCATGGATATTGTGGGAGCATGTATATTGTGGGGAGCATGGATATGTGGGGAGCATGTATATTGTGGGGAGCATGTATATTGTGGGGAGCATGTATATTGTGGGGAGCATGGATATTGTGGGGAGCATGTATATTGTGGGGAGCATGTATATTGTGGGAGCATGGATATTGTGGGGAGCATGTATATTGTGGGAGCATGTATATTGTGGGGAGCATGGATATTGTGGGAGCATGGATATTGTGGGAGCATGTATATTGTGTGGGGAGCATGTATATTGTGTGGGGAGCATGTATATTGTGTGGGGAGCATGTATATTGTGTGGGGAGCATGTATATTGTGTGGGGAGCATGGATATTGTGGGAGCATGTATATTGTGTGGGGAGCATGTATATTGTGTGGGGAGCATGGATATTGTGGGAGCATGTATATTGTGTGGGGAGCATGTATATTGTGTGGGGAGCATGGATATTGTGTGGGGAGCATGGATATTGTGTGGGGAGCATGTATATTGTGTGGGGAGCATGTATATTGTGTGGGGAGCATGGATATTGTGGGAGCATGTATATTGTGTGGGGAGCATGTATATTGTGTGGGGAGCATGTATATTGTGTGGGGAGCATGTATATTGTGTGGGGAGCATGTATATTGTGTGGGGAGCATGTATATTGTGGGGAGCATGGATATTATATTCTTTTGGACTCTTTAGTCTCAAAGGACGCGAGATCTCGTGTTGAATACTCGATATTTTGTTGGACGCCATTATTGAAATATCATAGTCTAGTCATTACTCATATTTACCGTCCTCAATTTTTGTCTACAGTAGAACTAGTGCAATATTTTAGTGGTGCATTCTGGCAAAACTTGCTGTAACGCGTGTTGCAAGTGGTATAGGGGGAAAATATCTATGTACAATTACATGCCATATGATTTAAACCCTGTTATTTTGTAACATGTGTAAGGTACTTCCGGAAATCATTAATTTTTTCCATTTTCCATTTTATTTTGTGTAATCTGTATGCGTTCTAGCAGGTGCGTAGCTAAAATACAATAACAACTGGATCGTAAGGGGGTAAGTGGGGGGGGACACCGATATTAATCATTCACAAGAAAGCAGACATGAACAAAATACCAACAGATATTGATTGTAGCTGATATTCATAGTAGGCAAAAGTCACCCGAGACAATATAGCTGGGGGAAAAAATCTCCGGATGGGGCATGCCCCCGGACCCCCTAGGATGGTGCGTAATCCATATTTAGGCCTAGCTACGCGCCTGTCTAGGAATCAGTATGTAGTTTATAGACTTGTATTTAGGATACAGCAGCAGTACATGTTTATGAAGTCGTCTATTGATGAACAGCCAATATATGAAATTAAACAAATTCTTGTTGGTGCCTTAGATTGTTGATGATTTCTATACGTCCACACGCCATTTGTAGTTTATCGAAATTTAGTTTAGCTCGATTGCGGTTTAAGTGTTTGATTAATTCGCTCTCGAGACCTCATTTCTGGTGGAATCCATCGCCATGAGGGAGAGGGAAGAGGCACGTGGAATTTAAATGCCTTGTTTATGGTAAAATTGTAATGGTTACAGCTATGTGCGAACTCTGTGCCTTTCGCACCTGAAGCAAATGTACTACCACTGTGCTATCACGACTTCCACAAAGTTTCAACCGAATGGTTGGTTAAAGCAACAGCAGATTCACAATGAGGTTAAGGTCAGGGTGACCGCCAAGCGTTATTTCAGCAATACATGTATTGCTGCATATGTTAGTTTATACAAATTTATTTTAGCTCGATTGCGAAACAAAGTGCTTACAACTTATATTAATCATTCTCGAGACCTCATTCCTGATGGAATCCATCGCCACGAGGGAGAGAGAAGAGGCAGGTTCGATCTCCCATCTGACTCTAATAATATTAATAATCTTATTTGTCTTTTAAATAATCTTTCAGTTGGGACTGTAAACTGAGGTCTCGTGTTGGTGGAGGAGACGCTGTAATAGATTCAAAGCAATGTGCAAACAACATAGATTCAGATCAGCTGCGGCGTAACACCGCCTCTGATCAGGATCTATGTTGTTTGCTATTCGGACAGGTGCTTCAGCTCCACTGCCTGAAGAGCAATCAGCATATAGTCTGATCAGACGGCACGTTCTGTTCTGTCTGATCGGGTTCTCGGCATTTTGCAAAGGCGCTTTTATGCGACATTGGCGGGGAAAGAGCTGTGGAGCCTGCATGGTTAAATGTATAGTGTACGCCTGACAAATATCACAGACGGATCTGTTGTCCAGTGGTTTAACATGTTGGACTGGTAATCCTGGGATCGCAGGTTCGATCCCCCGTCTTACCCTAATAAAATTAACAGTCTTATGGGACTTTAAACCAAGGTTTTGTGTCGGTGTTTTACACCGTATACGTAAACAAACCAGAGGAGACTCTGGAATGGGTCTCTGTCTGCATCATCACTCTCGTGCAATATATAAAATGACTAATCTTTTCAGGAGGCTTCGCTCATATTAGTCATATGAGCAACCGGTAACGACGATAAATAAACTTAAACCACACACAAATATTATAACAATCAGACTTTAACCGAAGCATTGTGTCTGTGCCGTGCACCATACGCGTACAGGAGCGTGGCTGGGCTGGAATCAATGTGTAGGCCAACTTAAGACGGGAGGCGGTCCGGGGGTCGTCCCCAGGAAAACTATAGTGTATATAATTTAATCCTGGCCTCCCGATTTTTGTTGCAGATTCATTTGGCAGTTTTATTTTTTCGGGGGAAAGTGTAGGTCACGGCCTATAGAAAGCTACGCCAATGGCGTAAAATATACAGGTGAACCTCTGTCTCGAGTGCTATCATGAAAGTGCGGGAGTGACGATAAATAATGTCGAAGCACGCACATTTATTTTTTTGGGAGTAAATATAACACGGGCATATAACTCTGCATTGGTTTCGGCAATATAGAATTTTGAATTACCCCCCTTCATAATTCCAGTAGCACAAATCAAGTAGTCCATATGTGGGCGTGTCGAATCGTTTATATTGAACCATATATAAGTAATACGTATGCCGTATCGAATCTATATATGGCCAGTGGTTAGCACGTTGGACTGGTAATCCAGGGATCGCAGGTTCGATCTCCCGTCTGACCCTAATACAATTAACAGTCTTTCAGAAGGGACTTTAAACCGATGTCTCCGTGTCGGTGCTTTACACCGTGCACGTAAAAGAACCAGGGGAGACTCTGGAATGGGTCTATGTCTGTATCATTGCACTATCCTCCTAAAATGAATAATCTCTTCAGGAGGCGTCGCTCATATGGGCAACTGGTAGCGATGATAAATAAACGTAAAACACATACGATCAAGTCGTCAAGTGGAGTTCTCCTATCGCGTCTAATTTGCCCAATTTCGCGTACTATGCTATTTCGTCGTTGGTGTCTTCTGGCTACATCGGCCATTTTGATTAGACTTGAGTTTGGTTGTTGAAATTAATCAAAACCAATCTACAGATTTTCTCAATCTCAAACTCAACCTGAGTTCAAACTCAGAAGTTTTATAAGCTTTGTTTCTGAGTTTGAGACTGTAGTTAAGCACAGAACTTGAGTTGAGCTTGAGAACGAACTATAGAAAAGTTTATAACCACCGAGCCTGTTGTACGGTTTTACGAGTCTTGTGTGTTCCGATTCTACAATATTTGGAGTTTGTGTTGAAGTAACTGATATGACACACACGTTGTTATGCATGGTTCGATATAACTGGTGGATGTCGCCAAATGTTCGCAGTTCCTTTATTTCATTAAAGCGAAACTACATCAGTGAAAACGCAAATTTCTATAGAATGTAATTTCCTATTATATGGTATAATTTATTTCCGTCAAAAAAAACTAATAAACAAAGGTCATATATACGCGGTTTGTTGACATAACAAAATAATGTAAATACGGTCGACATCATTGCGTAATACAACGCGTATATCCTGAATAACCCGATTTATGGTACATATGTACCGTTATATCTTACATTTGTGCCTATGCATATTTATTTGTAGACTACTCTTAGTTAAATTATCTCTAAACGACATTATCTCGCGTTTAGTATTGACTCCGATGACAAACAAACGTCAATTCAGGAGCATGGATGATCGTTATATGAAATCCTACTTTCAATTTTAAAAGTTTATAGACCACACAAACGCTGTTTATTGATTCAATGTTAGTGTTCGAACGTGTTTAGATGCATTTGTAGTAGCAATGCATATATACGTTAACAAATGCATTTATTTTGGCTTTTTGCGATATTATGTCGCTTTAAGATCGGTTCACTAAATCAAAAGATTTGCTAGAAAATGCGATAAATATTACCCAACTTTCGTGTACCGAGTCACATAATTGTAGCATAGTCTAGCCACAACGTAATATAGCATATACACTGTATATAGAAATGTGACCGAACACTGCAAGTAAACTGGTTAATGTAGAGGCACAAAGTCACCGGGGAAATTGTGTGTTTAGGTCACACACCGCTATTGAAATTTCCACAGGCCACCATTATAACACACAGTGCCATTACATTTTTCCCAGAAATAGTTTGGCACAAAAGACAGTAGTTTTCAACAGACTGGCCATTGAGCAACAGGAACATGTCAAATGTCAAATGGGGTTGACCGATTGCGTTTGTTTATTTCCCCACTAAAGGCACCCACCCCCTACTCTGAAGGTAATTTGGTGGTGAATGTTGCATCTTTTTTTTAACAACTTATATTAATCACTCTCGTTGGCGCGGATGAAATCATAAATGTGGTCATTCGTGTGGGAGGAAACCGGAGAAAACACACCTGTTTGATCTGGCGACCACCGTACCATCTCACATACTTCCCGGTCCGATGATCGAACCCTGGTTGCATTTGTGAGAAGCGAGCGCACTAACCACTGCGCTAATCAGACTGACACATATAAAGAAAGAGACAAGAGGTATGAAAAGAAGTAAAACATGTTTACTTATGAATAAACATAGTATCATAAGCTTTGTATCTTATGTACTTTTTTAGTATGTGGAATGTTTATTATGAAAATAAGAATCAAGTAAATAAAACAAGTATATGCCACAGGTTGAGGGGATGTGTAGCCAACCCCCGGGACCAATCACTTACACGACACCTCTACCGACTGAGCTAGCCGGGTTGCTTACACTACAACACCTCTACCGACTGAGCTAGCCCGGTCACTTACACTACAACACCTCTACCGACTGAGCTAGCCGGGTCGCTTACACTACAACACCTCTACCGACTGAGCTAGCCAGGTCGCTTACACGACAACACCTCTACCGACTGAGCTAGCCGGTCGCTTACACGACAACACCTCTACCGACTGAGCTAGCCGGGTCGCTTACACGACAACACCTCTACCGACTGAGCTAGCCGGGTCGCTTACACGACAACACCTTAACCGACTGAGCTAGCCGGGTCGCTTACACGACAACACCTCTACCGACTGAGCTAGCCGGGTCGCTAACACGACAACACCTCTACCGACTGAGCTAGCCAGGTCGCTTACACGACAACCCTCTACCGACTGAGCTAGCCGGGTCGCTTACACTACAACACATCTACCGACTGAGCTAGCCCGGTCGCTTAAACTACAACACCTCTACCGACTGAGCTAGCCCGGTCGCTTACACAACACCTCTACCGACTGAGCTAGCCCGGTCGCTTACACACAATACCTCTACCGACTGAGTTAGCCCGGTCGCTTACACTACAACACCTCTACCGACTGAGCTAGCCGGGTCGCTTACACTACAACACCTCTACCGACTGAGCTAGCCGGGTCGCATACACGACAACACCTCTACCGACTGAGCAAGCCGGGTCGTTTACACTACAACACCTCTACCGACTGAGCTAGCCGGTCGCTTACACGACAACACCTCTACCGACTGAGCTAGCCGGGTCACTTACACTACAACACCTCTACCGACTGAGCTAGCCGGGTCGCTTACACTACAACACCTCTACCGACTGAGCTAGCTGGGTCGCTTACACTACAACACCTCTACCGACTGAGCTAGCCGGGTCGCTTACACGACAACACCTCTACCGACTGAGCTAGCCGGGTCGCTTACAAAACACCTCTACCGACTGAGCTAGCTGCGTCGCTTACACTACAACACACCTACCGACTGAGCTAGCCCGGTCGCTTACACGACAATACCTCTACCGACTGAGCTAGCCCGGTCGCTTACACGACAACACCTCTACCGACTGAGCTAGTCGGGTCGCTGACACGACAACACCTCTACCGACTGAGCTAGCCGGGTCGCTTACACGACAACACCTCTACCGACTGAGCTAGCCGGGTCGCTTACACGACAACACCTCTACCGACTGAGCTAGCCGGGTCGCTTACACTACAACACCTCTACCGACTGAGCTAGCCCGGTCGCTTACACGACAACACCTATACCGACTGAGCTAGCCGGGTCGCTTACACTACAACACCTCTACCGACTGAGCTAGCCGGGTCGCTTACACGACAACACCTCTACCGACTGAGCTAGCCCGGTCGCTTACACTACAACACCTCTACCGACTAAGCTAGCCCGGTCGCTTACACGTAAACACCTCTACCGACTGAGCTAGCCGGGTCGCTTACACTACAACACATCTACCGACTGAGCTAGCCGGGTCGCTTACACGACAACACCTCTACCGACTGAGCTAGCCGGGTCGCTTACACTACAACACATCTACCGACTGAGCTAGCCGGGTCGCTTACACTACAACACCTCTACCGACTGAGCTAGCCGGGTCGCTTACACTACAACACATCTACCGACTGAGCTAGCCGGGTCGCTTACACTACAACACATCTACCGACTGAGCTAGCCGGGTCGTTTTCACTAGGACACCTCTACCGACTGAGCTAGCTGGGTCGCTTACACTACAACACATCTACCGACTGAGCTAGCACGGTTGCTTACACTACACCACCTCTACCGACTGAGCTAGCCGGGTCGCTTACACGACAACACATCTACCGACTGAGCTAGCCGGGTCGCTTACACTACAACACCTCTAATGACTGAGCTAGCCGGGTCGCTTACACTACAACACCTCGACCGACTGAGCTAGCCGGGTCGCATACACTAGAACACCTCTACCGACAGAGCTAGCCGGGTCGCTTACACTACAACACCTCTACCGACTGAGCTAGCCGGGTCGCATACACTAGAACACCTCTACCGACTGAGCTAGCCGGGTCACATACACTACAACACCTCGACCGACTGATTTAGCCGGGTCGCATACACTACAACACATCTACCGACTGAGCTAGCCGGGTCGCTTACACTACAACACCTCTATCAACTGAGCTAGCCCAGTCGCTTACACGACAACACATCTACCGACTGAGCTAACCGGGTCGCTTACACTACAACACATCTACCGACTGAGCTAGCCGGGTCGCTTACACTACAACACCTCTACCGACTGAGCTAGCCGGGTCGCATACACGACAACACCTCTACCGACTGAGCTAGCCGGGTCGTTTACACTACAACACACCTACCGACTGAGCTAGACGGGTCGCTTACACTACAACACCTCTACCGACTGAGATAGCCGGGTCATTTACACTACAACACCTCTACCGACTGAGCTAGCATGGTCGCTTACACTACAACACCTCTACCGACTGAGCTGGAAGGGTCGCTTACACGACAACACCTCTACCGACTGAGCTAACCGGGTCACTTACACTACAACACCTCTACCGACTGAGCTAGCTCGGTCGCTTACATGACAACACCTCTACCGACTGAGCTAGCCGGGTCGCTTACACTACAACACCTCTCCCGCATGAGCTAGCCCGGTCGCTTACACGACAACACCTCTACCGACTGAGCTAGCCGGGTCACTTACACTACAACACCTCTACCGACTGAGCTAGCCGGGTCGCTTACACTACAACACCTCTACCGACTGAGCTAGCTGGGTCGCTTACACTACAACACCTCTACCGACTGAGCTAGCCGGGTCGCTTACACGACAACACCTCTACCAACTGAGCTAGCCGGGTCGCTTACAAAACACCTCTACCGACTGAGCTAGCTGCGTCGCTTACACTACAACACACCTACCGACTGAGCTAGCCCGGTCGCTTACACGACAATACCTCTACCGACTGAGCTAGCCCGGTCGCTTACACGACAACACCTCTACCGACTGAGCTAGTCGGGTCGCTGACACGACAACACCTCTACCGACTGAGCTAGCCGGGGCGCTTACACGACAACACCTCTACCGACTGAGCTAGCCGGGTCGCTTACACGACAACACCTCTACCGACTGAGCTAGCCGGGTCGCTTACACTACAACACCTCTACCGACTGAGCTAGCCCGGTCGCTTACACGACAACACCTATACCGACTGAGCTAGCCGGGTCGCTTACATTACAACACCTCTACCGACTGAGCTAGCCGGGTCGCTTACACGACAACACCTCTACCGACTGAGCTAGCCCGGTCGCTTACACTACAACACCTCTACCGACTAAGCTAGCCCGGTCGCTTACACGTAAACACCTCTACCGACTGAGCTAGCCGGGTCGCTTACACTACAACACCTCTACCGACTGAGCTAGCCGGGTCGCTTACACGACAACACCTCTACTGACTGATTTAGCCGGGTCGCATACACTACAACACATCTACCGACTGAGCTAGCCGGGTCGCTTACACTACAACACCTCTACCGACTGAGCTAGCCGGGTCGCTTACACTACAACACATCTACCGACTGAGCTAGCCGGGTCGCTTACACTACAACACATCTACCGACTGAGCTAGCCGGGTCGTTTTCACTAGGACACCTCTACCGACTGAGCTAGCTGGGTCGCTTACACTACAACACATTTACCGACTGAGCTAGCACGGTTGCTTACACTACACCACCTCTACCGACTGAGCTAGCCGGGTCGCTTACACGACAACACATCTACCGACTGAGCTAGCCGGGTCGCTTACACTACAACACCTCTACTGACTGAGCTAGCCAGGTCGCTTACACTACAACACATCTACCGACTGAGCTAGCCGGGTCGTTTTCACTAGGACACCTCTACCGACTGAGCTAGCTGGGTCGCTTACACTACAACACATTTACCGACTGAGCTAGCACGGTTGCTTACACTACACCACCTCTACCGACTGAGCTAGCCGGGTCGCTTACACGACAACACATCTACCGACTGAGCTAGCCGGGTCGCTTACACTACAACACCTCTACTGACTGAGCTAGCCAGGTCGCTTACACTACAACACATCTACCGACTGAGCTAGCCGGGTCGTTTTCACTAGGACACCTCTACCGACTGAGCTAGCTGGGTCGCTTACACTACAACACATTTACCGACTGAGCTAGCACGGTTGCTTACACTACACCACCTCTACCGACTGAGCTAGCCGGGTCGCTTACACGACAACACATCTACCGACTGAGCTAGCCGGGTCGCTTACACTACAACACCTCTACCGACTGAGCTAGCCGGGTCGCTTACACTACAACACCTCTACCGACTGAGCTAGCCCGGTCGCTTACACTACAACACATCTACCGACTGAGCTACCGGGTCGCTTACACAACACACATCTACCCTGAGCTAGCCGGGTCGCTTACACTACAACACATCTACCGACTGAGCTAGCCGGGTCGCTTACACTACAACACTCTACCGACTGAGCTAGCCGGGTCGCTTACACTACAACACATCTACCGACTGAGCTAGCCGGGTCGCTTACACGACAACACCTCTACCGACTGAGCTAGCCGGGGCATTACACTACAACACATCTACCGACTGAGCTAGCCGGGTCGCTTACACTACACATCTACCGACTGAGCTAGCCGGGTCGCTTACACTACAACACATCTACCGACTGAGCTAGCCGGGTCGCTTACACTACAACACATCTACCGACTGAGCTAGCCGGGTCGCTTACACTACAACACATCTACCGACTGAGCTAGCCGGGTCGCATACACGACAACACATCTACCGACTGAGCTAGCCGGTCGCTTACACGACAACACATCTACCGACTGAGCTAGCCGGGTCGCTTACACAACACATCTACCGACTGAGCTAGCCGGGTCGCTTACACTACAACACATCTACCGACTGAGCTAGCCGGGTCGCTTACACTACAACACATCTACCGACTGAGCTAGCCGGGTCGCTTACACTACAACACATCTACCGACTGAGCTAGCCCGGTCGCTTACACGACAACACATCTACCGACTGAGCTAACCGGGTCGCTTACACTACAACACATCTACCGACTGAGCTAGCCGGGTCGCTTACACGACAACACCGCTACCGACTGAGCTAACCGGGTCACTTACACTACAACACCTCTACCGACTGAGCTAGCCGGGTCGCTTACACGACAACACCGCTACCGACTGAGCTAGCCGGGTCGCTTACACTACAACACATCTACCTACTTATCTAGCCAGGTCGCTTACACGAAAACACATCTACCGACTGAGCTAGCCGGGTCGCTTACATGACAACACCTCTACCAACTGAGCTAGCTGGGTCGCTTACACTACAACACATCTACCGACGGAGCTAGCCGGATCGCTTACACGACAACACATCTACCGCCTGAGCTAGACGGGTCACTTACACTACAACACATCTACCGACTGAGCTAGCCGGGTCGCTTACACTACAACACATCTACCGACTGAGCTAGCCGGGTCGCTTACACTACAACACATCTACCGACTGAGCTAGCCAGGTCGCTTACACTACAACACCTCTATCAACTGAGCTAGCCCTCGCTTACACGACAACAATCTACCGACTGAGCTACCGGGTCGCTTACACTACACACATCTACCGACTGAGCTAGCCGGGTCGCTTACACGACAACACTGCTACCGACTGAGCTAACCGGGTCGCTTACACTACAACACCTCTACCGACTGAGCTAGCCGGGTCGCTTACACGACAACACATCTACCGACTGAGCTAGCCGGGTGCTTACACGACAACACATCTACCGCCTGAGCTAGACGGGTCGCTTACACTACAACACATCTACCGACTGAGCTAGCCGGGTCGCTTACACTACAACACATCTACCGACTGAGCTAGCCGGGTCGCTTACACTACAACACATCTACCGACTGAGCTAGCCGGGTCGCATACACGACAACACATCTACCGACTGAGCTAGCCGGGTTTACACTACAACACATCTACCGACTGAGCTAGCCGGGTCGCTTACACTACAACACATCTACCGACTGAGCTAGCCGGGTCGCTTACACGACAACACCTCTACCGACTGAGCTAACCGGGTCGCTTACACAACAACACCTCTACCGACTGAGCTAGCCGGGTCGCTTACACGACAACACATCTACCGACTGAGCTAGCCGGGTCGCTTACACGACAACACCTCTACCGACTGAGCTAGCCGGGTCGCTTACACTACAACACATCTACCGACTTATCTAGCCGGGTCGCTTACACGACAACACATCTACCGACTGAGCTAGCCGGGTCGCTTACACGACAACACCTCTACCAACTGAGCTAGCCGGGTCGCTTACACTACAACACATCTACCGACGGAGCTAGCCGGATCGCTTACACGACAACACATCTACCGCCTGAGCTAGACGGGTCGCTTACACTACAACACATCTACCGACTGAGCTAGCCGGGTCACTTACACTACAACACATCTACCGACTGAGCTAGCCGGGTCGCTTACACTACAACACATCTACCGACTGAGCTAGCCGGGTCGCATACACGACAACACATCTACTGACTGAGCTAGCCGGTCGTTACACTACAACACATCTACCGACTGAGCTAGCCGGGTCGCTTACACTACAACACATCTACCGACTGAGCTAGCCGGGTCGCTTACACTACAACACATCTACCGACTGAGCTAGCCGGGTCGCTTACACTACAACACATCTACCGACTGAGCTAGCCGGGTCGCTTACACTACAACACATCTACCGACTGAGCTAGCCGGGTCGCATACACGACAACACATCTACCGACTGAGCTAGCCGGGTCGCTACACTACACACAACACATCTACCGACTGAGCTAGCCGGGTCGCTTACACGACAACACATCTACCGACTGAGCTAGCCGGGTCGCTTACACTACAACACATCTACCGACTGAGCTAGCCGGGTCGCTTACACTACAACACATCTACCGACTGAGCTAGCCGGTCGCTTACACTACAACACATCTACCGACTGAGCGACCGGGTCGCTTACACTACAACACATCTACCGACTGAGCTAGCCGGGTCGCTTACACGACAACACCGCTACCGACTGAGCTAACCGGGTCGCTTACACTACAACACCTCTACCGACTGAGCTAGCCGGGTCGCTTACACGACAACACATCTACCGACTGAGCTAGCCGGGTCGCTTACACGACAACACCTCTACCGACTGAGCTAGCCGGGTCGCTTACACTACAACACATCTACCGACTGAGCTAGCCGGGTCGCTTACACGACAACACATCTACCGACTGAGCTAGCCGGGTCGCTTACACGACAACACCTCTACCAACTGAGCTAGCCGGGTCGCTTACACTACAACACATCTACCGACTGAGCTAGCCGGGTCGCTTACACGACAACACATCTACCGACTGAGCTAGCCGGGTCGCTTACACTACAACACATCTACCGACTGAGCTAGCCGGGTCGCTTACACTACAACACATCTACCGACTGAGCTAGCCAGGTCGCTTACACTACAACACATCTACCGACTGAGCTAGCCGGGTCGCATACACGACAACACATCTACCGACTGAGCTAGCCGGGTCGCTTACACGACAACACCTCTACCGACTGAGCTAGCCGGGTCGCTTATACAACAACACATCTACCGACTGAGCTAGCCGGGTCGCTTACACTACAACACATCTACCGACTGAGCTAGCCGGGTCGCTTACACGACAACACATCTACCGCCTGAGCTAGCCGCGGCGCTTACACGACAACACATCTACCGACTGAGTTAGCCGGGTCGCTTACACGACAACACCTCTACCGACTGAGCTAGCCCGGTCGCTTACACTACAACACATCTACTGACTGAGCTAGCCGGGTCGCATACACGACAACACATCTACCGACTGAGCTAGCCGGGTCGCTTACACGACAACACCTCTACCGACTGAGCTAGCCGGGTCGCTTACACTACAACACATCTACCGACTGAGCTAGCCGGGTCGCTTACACTACAACACATCTACCGACTGAGCTAGCCGGGTCGCATACACGACAACACATCTACCGACTGAGCTAGCCGGGTCGTTTACACTACAACACATCTACCGACTGAGCTAGCCGGGTCGCTTACACTACAACACATCTACCGCCTGAGCTAGCCGGGTCGCTTACACTACAACACATCTACCGACTGAGCTAGCCGGGTCGCTTACACTACAACACATCTACCGACTGAGCTAGCCGGGTCGCATACACGACAACACATCTACCGACTGAGCTAGCCGGGTCGCATACACGACAACACATCTACCGACTGAGCTAGCCGGGTCGCTTACACTACAACACATCTACCGACTGGGCAAGCCGGGTCGCTTACACGACAACATATCTACCAACTGAGCTAGCCGGGTCGCTTACACTACAACACATCTACCGACTGAGCTAGCCGGGTTGCTTACACTACAACACATCTACCGACTGAGCTAGCCCGGTCGCTTACACGACAACACATCTACCGACTGAGCTAACCGGGTCGCTTACACTACAACACATCTACCGACTGAGCTAGCCGGGTCGCTTACACGACAACACCGCTACCGACTGAGCTAACCGGGTCGCTTACACTACAACACCTCTACCGACTGAGCTAGCCGGGTCGCTTACACGACAACACATCTACCGACTGAGCTAGCCGGGTCGCTTACACGACAACACCTCTACCGACTGAGCTAGCCGGGTCGCTTACACTACAACACATCTACCTACTTATCTAGCCGGGTCGCTTACACGACAACACATCTACCGACTGAGCTAGCCGGGTCGCTTACACGACAACACCTCTACCAACTGAGCTAGCCGGGTCGCTTACACTACAACACATCTACCGACTGAGCTAGCCGGGTCGCTTACACTACAACACATCTACCGACTGAGCTAGCCGCATCGCTTACACTACAACACATCTACCGACTGAGGTAGCCGGGTCGCATACACGACAACACATCTACCGACTGAGCTAGCCGGGTCGCTTACACGACAACACCTCTACCGACTGAGCTAGCCGGGTCGCTTACACGACAACACATCTACCGACTGAGCTAGCCGGGTCGCTTACACTACAACACATCTACCGACTGAGCTAGCCGGGTCGCTTACACGACAACACATCTACCGACTGAGCTAGCCGCGGCGCTTACACTACAACACATCTACCGACTGAGCTAGTCGGGTCGCATACACGACAACACATCTACCGACTGAGCTAGCCGGGTCGCTTACACGACAACACCTCTACCGACTGAGCTAGCCCGGTCGCTTACACTACAACACATCTACCGACTGAGCTAGCCGGGTCGCATACACGACAACACATCTACCGACTGAGCTAGCCGGGTCGCTTACACGACAACACCTCTACCGACTGAGCTAGCCGGGTCGCTTACACTACAACACCTCTACCGACTGAGCTAGCCCTGTCGCTTACACATAATTTCCTCAAGGGAGTTGATGAATAGTAGCTATATGCACATGAACTTGATAGTTTATCCATAAGCCACCAAATACCATATCTCTCTATCTTAGACCCCCTCCCTCTGTAGTATAAGAAACGTATCCCTATCAGATCCCCCCTCTATTATCAAGTTTAAAGGTCCTATAGAATAGAGACAGACGGATCTGTAGTCCAGTGGTACCACGCTGGACTGGTAATCCAGGGATCGCAGGTTCGATCCCCCGTCTGACTCTAATAAAATTAACAGTCTTTCAGATGGGACGTTAAACCGAGGTCTCGTGTCGGTGCTTTACACCGTGCACGTAAAAGAACCAGAAGAGACTCTGGATGTATCATTGCACTATCCTCCAAAATCTAAAATGACTAATCTCTTCAGGAGGTGTCGCTCATATGGGCAACCGGTAGCGACGATACATAAACGTAAAACACACACACATAGGATATAGATACGTGTTTTTGGGTGGCTTATCGATAACATCTCAAGTTTCTGTGATCCTAGAGATCAGCTATTGTAAATGTTCTTATTCTAACAATTTATCTTTTTTTAAAAAGTTCTTTTTGAGTAACTTCGAGTGCGCATGTCAGCTGCATATCATTAGTGAGGAAATTCATACGTTCATCGGAGAAATGTAATAACGAAGTAAATATTATATAGTCAATGTCCCGTTAAAATAAATAATGAACATGTTCGTGTCCAGAAATGCACCAACATATTTCTGTATGTTGGAGAAGTATGTACGGGGAGTCAATGTGTGAGCCGAGAGATCCCGTGGGTTCGAGTCCCGGATTGACAGCACAGTTTTCTTCCCCGTCCCACGATGATAATTGTTAAGATGGGACTTTTCACCGAGGTCCTTCGTGTATCGGTGCTATACACCGGGCATGGACAAGATATATGGATGCTTCTGTGAGATGTGCATCTTCTATATCATGCACAACCCTCCAGAATATAAAACGACGAATATACTTCTGGGTCGCCCCTCCCTTCAAATGTTGTAACGATAAAATAAACGCTTAAATAATAAACAATAAAACATCTTCAATCGATTAGTGACTTACTTTAATATTCCAGTAGCCACGCACGTGACTTCTGTTTACACAATGTAAATGGTATGTCATTGCAACATTTTCTCGTGCAGTTTGCTCTCTATAGCCGTTGGTCAGTTTGCAGTTTTTCTCGTCCAACCATTCAATTCGACAATGAAAATTCAAGTTTCAACTTTTGGGTCACTCTTTGGAGTCCAGTGAACAGTAAAAACAGATTTATAACGTTTAAATTTGTGCCGAGTATACACTGAACCGAATTTCTAAACGTCCACCTAATAAAGTGTGAGTTTAGGGTAACGGGTCTGTGTATTAGTCCAACTATTGGTAGTCTATTGTTATCCACCATACTCTATCAATGTACACTAAGAAAACACCAATGCATTGTCATGGCTGACCAAGAGGAACGGAAGGTTGGAATCCTAAGTTTTGGCATGAGGACCACGTGCACGGCATGATGAGTGCTCAATTTGATGGCAATTTATTCTATGTGCGACCCGTAACCGAAAAAACAGAAAATATGGCGAGAAAGCATTTAGGAAAGCGGGCGAGCCGTCGGTATGCTTGATACAGGCACTTCTATCAGACAGGTATGTTCAGCGTTGTAATTAAATTCGATATTTCAAGTACATTTTGTAATGAATCATACAATGTCATATTTTAATATCATTCTAAATCATTTCCATCGTGTTTCCAGGTTGCACGACTTTTCAACAGACGGCATTCTACTATGGTCTTTACTTGTTGATTGTCTTCAACTGTTATACAACATCAGGTGGACGTTTAGAAATTCGGTTCAGTGTAAATGAACGCCTCCTGATTATTGCTATGCTTGAAGCTGGTGTGAGCCAAGCCGTTCTCGCTACACGTTTTCATGTCCATCGAAACACAATCCGGGATTTGTGGAGACGACATCAACAGTTTGGCCACGTCGGCTTCTTCCAGGACACTCATATTCGGCTTGTGCATCTGGAGAATTCGCTTCCAAACGGTTAGTTCAGTTCTGGAATCGGCCTTTAAACCGAGATCTCGTGTCGATGCTTTACACCGTGCACGTAAAAGAATCAAGAGGATACTCTGGAATGGGTTTCTGTCTATATCATTGCACTATCCTCCAAAAATCTAAAATGACTAATCTCTTCAGGAGGCGTCGCTCATATGGGCAACCGGTAACGACGATAAATAAACGTAAAATCACACATATCTGGAATGCCATCCCACAAGCAGTCTTGATCCGTCTGCTAGGCTCCATGCATCCACGTTGCCAGACTTGCATTCAGGACATACAAGGTATTAATTTTGTGAATTCGGTATTGACCACTGCTGTGTTTCAGTCACTCCCGCACTGAACTTACTCGAGTCCATAACGTGGAAAATGGAATGAATGTGTGAAGAAATAAGAAATAAATTGGCCCTTAAAAATTGTTGTTCTACGTCATACATTTTTACTTTTATAACACATTTAGGCATGCACAGTTATTTTACTATATTCCGCTAGTATATAGTCCCAGCTGAACTACTGTTAATATTTGGGTCAGACGGGGGATCGAACCTGCTATCCATGGATTGGCCACTATGTTCACCACTGGCCCACTGACCTTTCTTGGGCGCCAACATTGCATATCCATTATAAACAAGTGTTAAAAATAAAAACAATTTCGTATGTAGACCTTTGTTTCTAGACTTCGTGATATAAAAACACACATTTAAATAATCTCACAAATTATGATTGAACGGGTAATAGTGCAAACATGCCACTGTTTCATTCCTATGCAAATTGCAGCAATTTTGTGTGGTAGGAAATCACATTATTGCTAGATCAAAGGTATCATGGACAAATAATTATTTTCGTTTGAATACATTGACATTTAACACTCTGTAATGCGCCGATTCTTTGGGTATGTGTTCGAGGGAGGTCGCGAGTGAGGGCGTATTTTAGATTTTCATTTTATTGCACTCTTTAATATTAATTAAAGATGTCTAATTTGACTGTTTGGATGCTAAATGATAGACGTATCATTGTGTAATGACTGTAATGTCCAGTAGACTGCAACTTGTAAATCTAGTCATAGCAATTTACGTACCCTAGATACAACTGTAATGTGTCCTATTTTGTCGTCATGTTGAAATCGTATTTTTAAGTATTTTATTCTAAAATATGTTATGCAATCTCAGTTTAGACAATTTGTATAAACTAAGGCAAATATTACTTAGATAAATTCAGTATATATATATTAGATGCGAGCAATTCAGTCTGGAGAGACGGTGTCTGTAAATGTTACTATATATAAATGTAGTAACATTTACAGACACCGTCTCTCCAGACTGGACTTCCAGCGTGTCAGAAAGCTGGTACAAGGAGCATATATGTTACCGAGTCCAGTGCTCTGGATCATCTGTGGCAAGTCTTGGAGTAATTGCAAGTAATTCTCGAGCGGTCTGTCTGGTAATACAATCGCAAACAGCATAGAGCCAGATCAGAAAGCACGTTCTCACGTTCTGTGCCGTCTGATCTGGCTCTGTGCTGTTTGCAAATCGAATTTAGTCGTGATTGGCAGCTTAAGGGTTAACATGTTTTAAGCGTAGTTAGTCGTTAGCGGACACTCGGAGTTCTAATTACAAGCAGGATACCATGATCCGTTCCGGACTCTGAAAAAAACCCCGTGTTGTTCTTGCTATGAATTATACAATGCAATGTAGCTTTCGTAATTGAATACTTTTAGTATTTGTGGACTAGTGGAAGTCATGATTAATAGTTTAAACATAATTTATTTCAGTATTTGTACATGTAACCAAGAAATGAACATTCTACATATAATTTAACAGCAGTAGTCTGAAAGGGATTAAAACGAAAGAAAACTTATGTAGTTCTTCTCCCTATCAATTGATTGATATACAATTGGCAGGAGAATAATATATATATTATCAATATATATATAACAATGAAAATACTTGAAATATATTCTAGGTATATGCTAAAGAATTTCAGAACTTATTGTATTAGTGAGTCAATAGTTTGGGATGATAAACAGAAACTTGTGGAATAAAAGGAAAGGAATATTTGAAGAAAGTTCAAGAACATGAACTATCAAATCGGAGCGCAGTAATAGCGCGTTCGCTTCAAGCGTGAACAACCCGATGTTCGAGCCCCGCTGGAGCCGAGCTATGATTGTGCCCCATAGGCAAGGCATTTAAATTCCACGTTGTCTCTTCCCTCTCCCTCTTGGCGATGGATTCCATCAGGAATGAGAGTTATTGATATAAGTTGTAAGAACTTGTTTCGCAATCGAGTTAAAATAAATGTGTATACACTAATTGTGTGCTTTAGTTATTCAGAATTAGTGAACTATTTCTGCTACACTACTAAGTTATAAAAGCAGGAGTCAAATATCAAAGGTAATCCTTTACAGACGGATCTGTAGTCCAGTGGACTTAATTCTAGGAGTTTTGTATCGCGAACAATGAAGGTGGCTGTTTATGTAGATCGCTTATAATTGTATTGACTCTCAAAATTGTGATAAAATGTACATATTTACGCATACAGTTATACATTATTATTCACGAGAATCATGAATTCGCAAAACTTAGATCGCGAAAATTAGTGAAATATAAAATCTCGCGAATAAATAGTGTTGTACAGTATATGACAAATTACTACACCAAAGCTGTTTTGCAACGTTGTGTAACGTTCGTAGTACAGGAAACGTTCGCGGATATTATGGTTCTCGTGTTTTCCAAGAACAGCAAAACTCTAAGTAGCTTTGGCAAATCTAGGCCAAGCATCGGTTGAATCTATGAAATGCATTACCATAGAAAGTGACACTGGTTAATAGTTTACTATTTATTTCCCTGCGCACGATGATTTATTCAAATCATGGAACACGGTTGGTGTGTATTGTTCTTATGCGGAGATCCTTTGAGTTATTTTTATTTTCGTTCTATTTTGCGCACTCATTTCAGGAAAGGAATCCATTCATTTAGTTTAATAGTAACATAGTGGAATTTGGTTGTATCATATGCATAAGAGTGATATCAGTTGAGTGAGTGATTGGTTTAGGATATAAGCCGAAAACGATCCACTAAGTAAAATTTAGCGCCCAAGACAGTACCAATATTTTACATATTGGATCTGTTGAGGCTTATATCTTACTTAAAACACACACACTTATACAACACTATCCTACTACATAATTAAAATGGTTAATTTCGTACATTTACGCGTAGGATTTAATATAATACTCTGGCCTTTTGACACAAGTCCAATATTAATAATAATGGACTGCACGTACAAAGGTATGACGTCACGACAGTGTTTTAACATTAGTTACGAGAGAGTGGTATAGTCGAGAAAGTTTGTATAACATGTTTGGGTCGTATGTTTGGCATCTATTGCATTATGGTATACACTGGTCATTATACTGACCAATCAAGAGTCCGCGCAAAATATCTCCTTGCGCAAGGGCCGTAGTAGCCACGAGTAGCTGTCTGTATCCGACCGACGCAAGTCGATCTCTATTGCATGGTATAGTTAGGGTCAACCCAACCACTTAGCTCGTAAGTTAGTCAATTTTGGATATATTATATCTTATTGTAAATATATTACATTAATAATATTATTATAGTATAATAAGTATACTATATAGCTTATTAATAATACGTTTCGGTTGGTACGTTGGTTACGGTCGCTGACTTGTATACCACTGTAACCTATCCTCACTGATGGTCACGGGTTCGAGCCCCGCTCAGACCGTGTCTCATTTATATGAAAAAGTTGGCAGTTTCTTACAGAGGTTGGTGCACCCAAGTACTGGTTAACCACTGGAGCCTGCCCAGGAAAGGTGTTGTTAGGTAAACTGCCCGCCGGCGATATAGCCCAAAATGGTGCTGATGCAGGCGTAAAACCCGAAATATAACATAACAATAATCGGTTGGTACGTAATACTTGTATATATAAGACATATATCTAATGTCTATTTAGTATTAGGTACATTTACAGGTTTTTAGCATACGTCGAATAAATGGGTATGAAATACTGAACCAGTTTCCTCTATGTAGAACCCAAACCCGAAACTACAAATGGCTCCCAATCTGGGAATTGAACCCTGGTCTCCCACGTGACAGGCGGGGATACTCACCACTATTTGCTTCCCACCAGGGAATTGAACCCCGGTCTCTCGCGTGACAGACGAGGATACTCACCACTATTGGCTCCCCATCGGGGAATTGAACCCCGGTCTCTCGCGTGACAGACGAGGATACTCACCACTATACCACACACGTTAGCTTGACTTTCTGGTGCGGGCCGTTGTCTAATGATGTGAAAACGTGTGGCCCAAACCTTTTGCATTTCCATGCTATTGATTTACAATATAAGTGATTAGTTTAAACTTTATTTATTTTACAACGTTTGCGAAGCAAGTTCTAACAACTTATATTAATCACTCTTGTTGGCGCGGATGAAATCGTATATGTGGTCATTCGTGTGGGAGGAAACCGGAGTATCCGGAAGCAAACCTATCTGTCCGATCTGGCGACCACCGTACCATCTCACATACTTCCCGGTTCGAGGATCGAACCCGAGTTGCATTGGTGAGAAGCGAGCGCGCTGCGCTAACCACTGCGCTAATCGGACAACCCAATGAATATAAATGATAAAACCAAATGTTTACCGGACACAAACAAAAATAATTATGAAATTAGTAGCCTGTCTAAAGCCGAGTACAATTTCGATTCGTCAATTACTGACGCATAATAAAATACTAGTTATGAACCTTTATGTATATTTAGTTAAGACCGCCTCTGTGATCGAGTGGTTAAGGTCGCTGGCTTGTATACCGCTGTAACCTATCATCACTGATTGTCACGGGTTCGAGCCGTTCTAATACCGTGTGTCTTTATATGAAAGAGTTCTTACGGAGGTTGTTGTACTGGTTAACTGATGGAGCCTGTCCAGCAATGGTGTTGTTATGTAAACTGCCCTTCGCTCAAATGGGCAACTGGTAGCAACGTTAAATATAAATAAATAAAAACAATATTTAGTAAGCAATGCTAGGTGACTGTTGTGTGAACTGAAAACGCATAATATAGCGTCTATGTTATCAGTATTTCACTGACCTCAAAGGAGACGGCTGTGGTCAAATCTGTTGTCCCACCTGAGTTTGAGAACCCCTCTGGAAGTCTCGGAACTAGACAACATGTAACCCTAACATATCAATTTAAGTTGCCAAACACGTACCAAATAAAGACGTGATATACCCTGATAGTCGTTGTTTATGGAGAAATGCATAGTGATGTGTAGAACCCTCATACGCCACTACTATAGCGTACATG
The DNA here is from genome assembly GCA_014843695.1 of Archivesica marissinica. NCBI lineage: Eukaryota > Metazoa > Mollusca > Bivalvia > Venerida > Vesicomyidae > Archivesica > Archivesica marissinica. The sequence goes on from CM026399.1 coordinate 29,196,072, forward strand.
CCATCTAAATATAACTTACTTGGTTTTAGTGGTAGGACAAACGTAATTATTGTTTTCAGGTGACATTATCTCTCTCCCTCTCCCTCTGTCTGTCTGTCTGTCTGTCTGTCTGTGTCTCTGTTCTCTCTATCCCTCTTTCTCTCTCACTCTTTTTCTCTCCGTCTCTGTCTCTCTCCGTCTCTGTCTCTCTATCTCTTCTCTCCCTCTGTCTGTCTGTCTGTCTGTCTGTGTCTCTGTTCTCTCTCTCCCTCTTTCTCTCTCCCTCCGTCTGTCTCTGTCTCTGTCTGTCTGTCTCTCTCTATATATATATCTCTCTCTCACTCTCTACATCCCTCTCTCCCTTTCTCTCTCTCCCTCTCTCTATGTATATTTGTGTTGACCTAAAATAGGTATATATATATATACTGATTATAACTGAGGTCACCTTTCAGTCGATTGCATGTGTTGCGTTGTACTTTTTAAACTAGATATACTTCACTCTGGTTCTATTTTAAGTCAACCTTGCGTGCCGAACACTTTCCAATTATGTAACATATAACTCACAGAAGTCATTTTCACACACCAATTTTCATCAGCTGTTTTACAGTACACTTCAAATGGAGATCTTCCCGACTTATTTATGCTATTCAAATAACCGAAAGCAAAGGCGTAGGTTCCTTAATGTACAATACACAATGTGGTTCTTTGGTCGAGTCTGAGTCGTTACGGTCAATGAATTGTCCCTCCTCGTTGTTGCATAGTGATTGCTTTAGTGTACAAGGGGGGTTCTTTGGTCGAGTCTGAGTCGTTACGGTCGATGACTTACCCCTCCTCGTTGTTGCATAGTGATTGCTCTAGTGTACAAGGGGGTTCTTTGGTCGAGTCTGAGTCGTTACGGTCGATAACTTGTCCCTCCTCGTTGTTGCATAGTGATTGCTCTAGTGTACAAGGGTGGTTCTTTGGTCGAGTCTGAGTCGTTACGGTCGATAACTTACCCTCCTCGTTGTTGCATAGTGATTGCTCTAGTGTACAAGGGTGGTTCTTTGGTCGAGTCTGAGTCGTTATGGTCGATGACTAGTCCCTCCTCGTTGTTGTATAGTGCATGCTTTAGTGTACAAGGGGGTTCTTTGGCCGCGTGGTTACGGTCGATGACTTACCCCTCCTCGTTGTTGCATAGTGATTGCTCTAGTGTACAAGGGTGGTTCTTTGGTCGAGTCTGAGTCGTTATGGTCGATGACTAGTCCCTCCTCGTTGTTGTATAGTGCATGCTTTAGTGTACAAGGGGGGTTCTTTGGCCGCGTGGTTACGGTCGATGACTTGTCCCTCCTCGTTGTTGTATAGTGCATGCTTTAGTGTACAAGGGGGGTTCTTTGGCCGCGTGGTTACGGTCGATGACTTGTCCCTCCTCGTTGTTGTATAGTGCATGCTTTAGTGTACAAGGGGGGTTCTTTGGCCGCGTGGTTACGGTCGATGACTTGTCCCTCCTCGTTGTTGTATAGTGCATGCTTTAGTGTACAAGGGGGCTTCCTTGGCCGCGTGGTTACGGTCGATGACTTGTCCCTCCTCGTTGTTGTATAGTGCATGCTTTAGTGTACAAGGGGGCTTCCTTGGCCGCGTGGTTACGGTCGATGACTAGTCCCACCTCGTTGTTGTATAGTGCATGCTTTAGTGTACAAGGGTGGTTCCTTGGCCGCGTGGTTACGGTCGATGACTTGTCCCTCCTCGTTGTTATATAGTGCATGCTTTAGTGTACAAGGGGACTTCCTTGGCCGCGTGGTTACGGTCGATGACGTGTCCCTCCTCGTTGTTGTATAGTGTATGCTCTAGTGTACAAGGGGGCTTCCTTGGCCGCGTGGTTACGGTCGATGACGTGTCCCTCCTCATTGTTGTATAGTGCATGCTCTAGTGTACAAGGGGCCTCCTTGGCCGTGTGATTACGGTCGATGACTTCCTTCCTCGTTGTTGTATAGTGCATGCTCTAGTGTACAAGGGGGCTTCCTTGGCCGCGTGGTTACGGTCGTTGACTTGTCCCTCCTCGTTGTTGTATAGTGCATGCTTTAGTGTACAAGGGGGCTTCCTTGGCCGCGTGGTTACGGTCGATGACTTGTCCCTCCTCGTTGTTGTATAGTGCATGCTTTAGTGTACAAGGGGGCTTCCTTGGCCGCGTGGTTACGGTCGATGACTTGTCCCTCCTCGTTGTTGTATAGTGCATGCTTTAGTGTACAAGGGGGCTTCCTTGGCCGCGTGGTTACGGTCGATGACTAGTCCCACCTCGTTGTTGTATAGTGCATGCTTTAGTGTACAAGGGGGCTTCCTTGGCCGCGTGGTTACGGTCGATGACTGTCCCTCCTCGTTGATGCATAGTGCATGTTTTAGTGTACAAGGGGGCTTCCTTGGCCGCGTGGTTACGGTCGATGACTTGTCCCTCCTCGTTGTTGTATAGTGCATGCTTTAGTGTACAAGGGGGCTTCCTTGGCCGCGTGGTTACGGTCGATGACTAGTCCCTCCTCGTTGTTGTATAGTGCATGCTTTAGTGTACAAGGGGGCTTCCTTGGCCGCGTGGTTACGGTCGTTGACTTGTCCCTCCTCGTTGTTGTATAGTGCATGCTTTAGTGTACAAGGGGGCTTCCTTGGCCGCGTGGTTACGGTCGATGACTTGTCCCTCCTCGTTGTTGTATAGTGCATGCTTTAGTGTACAAGGGGGCTTCCTTGGCCGCGTGGTTACGGTCGATGACTTGTCCCTCCTCGTTGTTGTATAGTGCATGCTTTAGTGTACAAGGGGGCTTCCTTGGCCGCGTGGTTACGGTCGATGACTAGTCCCACCTCGTTGTTGTATAGTGCATGCTTTAGTGTACAAGGGGGCTTCCTTGGCCGCGTGGTTACGGTCGATGACGTGTCCCTCCTCGTTGATGCATAGTGCATGCTTTAGTGTACAAGGGTGGTTCCTTGGCCGCGTGGTTACGGTCGATGACTTGTCCCTCCTCGTTGTTGTATAGTGCATGCTCTAGTGTACAAGGGGGTTTCCTTGGCCGCGTGGTTACGGTCGATGACTTGTCCCTCCTCGTTGTTGTACAGTGCTGCTCTAGTGTACAAGGGTGTTCCTTGGCCGCGTGGTTACGGTCGATGACTGTCCCTCCTCGTTGTTGTATAGTGCATGCTCTAGTGTACAAGGGGGCTCCTTGGCCGCGTGGTTACGGTCGTTGACTAGTCCCTCCTCGTTGTTGTATAGTGCATGCTCTAGTGTACAAGGGTGGTTCCTTGGCCGCGTGGTTACGGTCGTTGACTAGTCCCTCCTCGTTGTTGTATAGTGCATGCTCTAGTGTACACGGGTGGTTCCTTGGCCGCGTGGTTACGGTCGTTGACTAGTCCCTCCTCGTTGTTATATAGTGCATGCTCTAGTGTACAAGGGTGGTTCCTTGGCCACGTGATTACGGTCGATGACTTGCCCCTCCTCGTTGTTGTATAGTGCATGCTCTAGTGTACAAGGGGGTTCCTTGGCCGCGTGGTTAAGGTCGATGACTTGCCCCTCACATGTAGGTTCGAATACTTGAAGGATGTTCCCCTCCTGTAAAAGATTTTTTAAATGACATGACATTACGGCATCAATATTAAGCACCCTCTCATCGGCATCCGTCAGTCTACAGATGAGCACCCTCTGATGTGGCTGTGCAGTCCGATGCGTGGCCTGCAGTAGCGGTAGCAGCCTTCGCACGTGAAGACAGAGTCACTGGACGTCGATGCAGTCGGTGACGGCTCACACTATTTGGCTTTCCTCTTCCTGCGTTTGTCGTCAGAGGCTGCTTGCAGAGCGAGTTCTCCCCTTTTCAAGCCCGTTGACAGATGTTGTCACCACGCTATTCTCTACTGTGAGGGATTCCCCAACACCCTCTACCAACCAAATAAAAACATTACCGACTTCCGACACCTACCATACCTATTACGGAGACTAATTTATGGTGTTACCCCTAATGTGGCACGGGAAAGAGAAAAATAATTCCCCGGCTTATTCTATGCAAAACCAATGTTTACTTTCTTTTCAATGAATCATGTTCCAAAGCGTTCACTGCACGACTTACATATAATCTGTGTGTATAGTTAGTCATAAAGTTCCTAAGAGCATATGTTGAAATGTTCATTGCTTTTTACAACTGAAGATCACGTTTAAAAGGCAGACGTACACACTACTTTCTTGAATCTAAAGCTCTTAAGATAAATCTTACTTAACAGAGCAGACGTACACACTACTTTCTTGAATCTAAAGCTCTTAAGATAAATCTTACTTAACAGAGCAGACGTACACACTACTTTCTTGAATCTAAAGCTCTTAAGATAAATCTTACTTAACAGAGCAGACGTACACACTACTTTCTTGAATCTAAAGCTCTTAAGATAAATCTTACTTAACAGAGCAGACGTACACACTACTTTCTTGAATCTAAAGCTCTTAAGATAAATCTTACTTAACAGAGCAGACGTACACACTACTTTCTTGAATCTAAAGCTCTTAAGATAAATCTTACTTAACAGAGCAGACGTACACACTACTTTCTTGAATCTAAAGCTCTTAAGATAAATCTTACTTAACAGAGCAGACGTACACACTACTTTCTTGAATCTAAAGCTCTTAAGATAAATCTTACTTAACAGAGCAGACGTACACACTACTTTCTTGAATCTAAAGCTCTTAAGATAAATCTTACTTAGGTTTAATCATATTTGATTGCATTGATCAAGATATAATATACAAAACATAGGTATAACAATATAGCCTGATAATACAAATGGTTTGGGCCACAAATTTTAACATTAGAAAACGGCCCGCATAAATCTTACTTAACAGAGCAGACGTGCACACTACTTTCTTGTATCTAAAGCTCTTAAGATAAATCTTACTTAACAGAGCAGACGTGCACACTACCCTCATCTAAGCTCTTAAGAGTATACGTCAAATGTGCTTTGTTCTTCCCACTGGGGCTACATCTTTATTTTAAAGAGCAGATGTATACACTACCTTCTTTAGAGTTCCAGACATGCAGTTTACCTAACAAAACCATTCCTGGGCAGGCACCAGCGGTTAACCAGTACTTGGTGCACCAACCTCCCTAAGAAACTGCCAACATGTTCATATAAAGAGACACGGTCTGAACTGGGTTCGAACACGTGACCGTCCGTGATGATAGATTACAGTGGTATACAAGTCAGCGACCGTAACCACTCGACCACGGAGGCGATGTCACTGTTTTTCTTCTGGAAAATCGATATAATCAGCCACTATATGCGACTCAATTAACGGTTTTTGGTGTTAAATAAATATACTTATATGACTGACAAGGCAAATTATATTGATCAACGCCTGTTCCAAGGTATACCTTCCTGTACATAAAGCCCTTTAGAAGAACATATATTTGCTTTTTGCTTTGTCAACTCTAGGGATCACGTTTAAAGAGCATACGTATGTTCTTTTCCAACTGCATATTACTTTTAAATAACAGACGTGCACGTTACCTTCTTGTATTTCACTGTCTGCATTCGTCTGACGTATGTGCAGAGTCGTAGAAAGCTACAAGTAAATCCAGTTCATTATTAAATACACAAATAACGAGCCAACGTACACACGCAAAATGATCGTAGCGTGGCCTTTTCAAATGCACCGGAAGTGATTGATTGCCTTAATGGAAGTTACTAGTCTATCCGGAACACGTGCTTCCGGTTGTCACTGAATTCAAGCTTCTGCGTGACGAAGAATGTTGTGTCTCAATTTCATTGGACGTTAATTGATCGGTGATTTTGTCACGGTTGTTTTCGTTGGACATTCTAATATTTGCATTACTTTTAGAACTTTTTTCTAGAATTCCTACGGATGTCATTAGAACCTAGTTTATTGCCTTAGTGAAAGCATATATTGATCAAAAGCGAAGTTAAATGTCAATGGGAAGCAAAATGCACGTTCTTGGAATGAAAAGACGCAAGTTTTATTTGAAAATTATGCTCAACTGAATGGCTTGACAGGAAATTATAGGGAACAATTATTTTCGAATCCAATATTGGTTACTACTGTTGGTTACCAGGACAGTGCATCAAGGATGTAAAATCAATCATTCCGATAATAGTTCTTTGATCAATATATTAAGAAAATAAAAGAGATAGGCTTAGTCAGAGCGAGGGACTTCGATCTTCGAAGACTTCGACCATGTACCTACCTCGCATGCATTATGTTCTATAAAATCAATTATTCATACAATGGCTTATAATGAATACATTAAGGAAATACAAGAGATTATATGCTTAGTCAAACAGAGGGACTTTGATCTTCGCCCAGCGTGTCCGGTTCTAGTCCATCGTTTATAAATGGACGTTTGGCAACCTCACGACGGCCCAGATAATGCTATGATCATGGTAAATGATCGCTTAGTTAGTCAGATTGGGAAGTTATTTGTTAGATGTTGTTGTGTTTGTAGTCTACTGCTGGAGGGGCCACCATGACCGAGTTGTTAAGTCGAGGAGGCCTCTGTGGGCGAGTGGTTAAGGTCGTTGACTTCAAATCACCCACCCACACCGCTGTATGTTCGAATCCCACTGGGGGTTGACTTCTTTCACGTGAGGAACCTGTCCAGCTGGCTTACGGAATATCGGTGGTTCTAGCTGGGTGCCCACCAGTACCTAACATACTCATACAAATTTAACTACAAATGTAATACACACCTCCAATCATTTCGGTCAAAACGGAATGCCGAATTTTCGGCAAAGTATACAAATACATGTTTTTTCTACAAATATGCACTCAACACATACACAAACAATGATATCAGAAAACATAAGTCAGACATATAATGACACATGTAATTATGATCATAAAATCCTACAGCATCAGAAAATAAACTATTTCTGGGGGAACATGTGTCACCATCATGCCGTATCCATACATTCCCTACAAGGTTCGATGCTCACCCCTCCAATCATAAATCTGTATCGACGTTCCCAGCCGAGATGCACACCAAAATGATAACTAGCACTCGTCCACAGACATTACACGTTGTAATTACGCACAGAAATTGTATACCGATCTATGACGTACACATCTAAATGTTTGCAGAAATTGTATACCGATCTATGACGTACACATCTAACTGTTTGCCGTTTATCACAATGTATTCTGATACTTTAACTTAACCTGCCGAATAAATTGGACTGAATGTGCAAACACCATAGATCCAGATCAGCCGCGCCGTAACGCCGTTACTGATCAGGATCTATGTTGTTTGCTATTCAGACACGTGATTTAGCTCCACTATCCGAATAGAAAACAGCATAGCGCCTGGCCCAATTTTGGTCGTGATTGGCAGGTTAAGGGTTAAAAGTGATTCAACTTGCACTATTTTATTTTACTATTAAGCGTTTATTATTCGTCGACCGCTCCCAGGTTTATCGGGGCGACGTCTCGTGAAATACATTAGACCTTTATTTGTTTGGAGGAAAGTGCAATGCACAGAAGACGCTCCTATTCCAGTGTGTGTTTTACGTTTATTTATCGTCGCTACCGGTTGGCCATATGAGCGACGCCTCCTGAAGAGATTAGTCATTTTAGATTTTTGGAGGATAGTGCAATGATACAGACAGAGACCCATCCAGAGTCTCCTCTGGTTATTTTACGTGCACGGTGTAAAGCACCGACACGACACCTCGGTTTAACGTCCCATCTGAAAGACTGATAATTTTATTAGGGTCAGACGGGGGATCTAACCTGCGATCCCTGGGTTACCAGTCCAGTGTTTTATTCCAGAAGCATCCCTGGTTGTTTTATATGCGCTGTGTATAGCACCGATGCACGATATCTCGGTTCATAGTTCCATCTGAAAGACTGTTACTATTATTAGTGTTTTATTCAACCATATTTTATTGCCAACCAATAGTACATATGTCATACACGTAATGATACAATACATAGCACGAACATACAAATGGTTTGGGCCACAATTAGTGTCAGACACGAGATCGAACTTGCGGACTAATAATAATAATAATGTCATTCGTTCATTAGTGTTGTGCATGTTTATATATGTATATTACATTGCATACGTAAATTTTGCATGAATGTAACTGATTTACAGCTTATGAAATAAAAAATATAAAACTATTAAAAATGGAAAATTTACATTACAATCATCAGCCTACAAGTCAATTGAATGCTTAGTTCATTTCTGATTAATGTCCTTGCTTGGCATATAATTCATCTGTCGTACCGTGATAATAATCTAAGCATATTTGTGATACTAAATTTAGTATATTCATGAAAAGAAATGTCAATACAGTTTATTTCAGTTATCAATCAATCATATAAAACCAACGTGAGGACTTAATCTGCTCCGTGGGACCCTCTAATTCATGGGGATGATACATTAAATCAATTAAATGTCTCTGTATTTACAAAAGTAATTTTAAGTGTTTTGGATATAATACGCGTAAAATAAATATAACTTTCATGAAATAAACGTTGAAAAGATAACAGTGTGACGTTATTAGATATTTATGAATATTAGCAGCATGAAATTTTTCATTTATGTTACACAGGAAAACTTTTTGCATTTTAAATAGCAAAGAATATTGGTGACAAGACAGCGCCCTGTCGTATGCATAATGATTTCGGATTATGTCGGAGCATGGAGCTATGGTTTCCTATATACTCACTGAATCGAAACAAAAGTATTTAAAAGAAAATGTATTTTATGATTTATTTTGACGTGTCACCGTATGAATTTATAATAACTTTTGATAATTCATCTTTCAAGAGGAGCTTAATATATTTGGAAGAAGTTCTATTTCACACCTGTGTATTTTAGAAGCTGTATTGATGAAAAAAATCTAAATATTTACATAAAATATGAGTGACTTGTTACTTTCTGCAGATTTCCCCCCGACTTTATATTTTTTAAATTAGACGAACTAATCCATTTAGGACGAGCATGTCAATCAATCACAGCTTTAGTAGCGGTGAGGTATTCTTCAATCACAAGCTACATACTTGTTAATTATGTTTGCGCTTTCGTGTGTAACTAGGAAACTTCTGAAAGACAGTAAAAAACTTCACTATTTAAACAATAATATATAGCGTTTAATATATAGTTCATGTGTTTTTTCTATGGGGTTAAATTCGCACCAACAGCTTAGAGCATATAGCGACTCTCCAGTTATTCTTAGCAGAGGACGATCCCGGCGCGGCTCAGAGCATTTCAAGCACAGACGGACACACGGGTAGAACCATCGATCTTCCGCAATCAAGCTGGATAGTTTCTTTACTTGAAAGCATTCGACACACTAGTTTTGTCTGCCCTCGTGATCGAGTGGTTATGGTCGCTGACTTGCATATATACCACTGTAATATATCACCACTGATGGTCATTTAGTTTAGTGGTTAACACGATGGACCAGGACTCCAGGGATTGCAGGTTCGATCCCCCGTCTGGCCCTAATAATATTAACAGTCATTCATTTTGTACTTTAATCGGACGTCTCGTGTCGGTGTTTTACACCGTGCACACAAAAGAACCAGATGAGACTTTTAAATGGGTATATGTCTGTATCATTGCACTATTCTCCAAAATCTAAAATGACTTATCTCTTCAGGTGGCGTCGCTCATATGGCCAATCGGTAGCGACGATAAATAAACGCAAAACCGCACGCACGCACGCACGCACGCACGCACGCACGCACGCACGCACGCACGCACGCACGCACACACACACATTATAAATGTTAATTTGATTGGGTGATTGCCTCACAAAAGCTTATCAGTAAAGTTCTGTAGCCTATTACAAAATCTCAGGTTCATTTTAATTGTGCATCAAACTGTCCACTGCTATATTTATTTCGATAATAAAATATTTTATTTCCACGAGAGTCATTTGATAACGAGCTATTGTCCAGTTATATTTCTCCGTCATTCAGCATGAATACCATACACCATAGAAACACAAGTCTCCGACCTAAGTGATAAAACGATTTGTTTTTATTTAACTCTATAAGACCATGTTATTGACTCGAAAAACATGCAGTTGTCCGTCGCCTCGGTAGACATTATTGCCTGGACGAGACAAATTGGCGCACGAATGAAAATGAAGTTTTTCTGACCTTGTAATCTTTGTAGTTTGGACAAGTCGCTCTTGTGCATGTCCCGTCACCGGAAGATATTTCAGATTCCAGTCATTGTTGATGAAGATGAGAAAGAACGATTTACAAGTGCCATTCCTAGTGTCATTGTCAAATATTAGCACGCATTAGATTAATGAGGCGAAAGTGCTTAATGTCGGTTTCATCAACTAAACTCTCACAATACGCCATCACAAATCAGAAATATAGCAGTGGAGCACTCGATTGAATTCAACCACATGAATATGTAAACAGAATATATTCAAGGGTAGTTACAAATGAAGCATATTGTCTATCATACCGTACGTGAGTATGGCGCTCTGTATAATACTCAACAGTCGATACACCCACATTTCGTGTGTGTGAGTTACACTCACTATTACAACTATCGTATACTACATGCATGCATCTATAGACATATTAGTAGTCATACTATATAATAGTTTAGGTAGTTGTCATTAAGGACAGGCGACATATAATGATATCATTTAATTTAATAAAAATGTTGATTTGGCTCAAAACCAAATCCTGAACAGTTCAACCGTTCATATGTTATCAATTGAGACAATTATGACTTGCTTATTGACGCACATACATATATATTCTTGCAAGAACTTTTGAAGCGTTGCACTAACAGTAATGTCGTTCTATAATCTGTAATTGTGCAGGGTAACTCGTTTTGGAATGTTGCTATTAAGCTCGCCAAAAGCCTCGCCAAAAATCTCGCCAAAAGCCTCGCCAATCGCCAAAAGTCTCGCCAAAAGCCTCGCCAAAAGTCTTGCCAATAGTCTCGCCAAAAGCCTCGCCAAAAGTCTCGCCAAAAGCCTCGCCAAAAGTCTCGCTTAATAGCAAAATTCTAAAACTTGTTTCATTAAATAAAAAAAAGTTTAAAGTTTCAAAGTTTATTTGTTTAAATCCAGAAGGTATCAGACCCACGTGGCATACATGTACATATAAACAAATAAGGCGATAGCAAATCACTACGTCAATATAATATCTAATTAATTATGTAACACTAAAGCAAATATTTATTTGTATATGTGATAATATAGAAAAAGAATGCTTTAATAACATATGCATGCCATGTTAACTTACTTAATAAATGATTTTATTTTATAAATAACGCACCAAACATCGTTCATGCAATTATGTAGAATGTAAATATTAAATTTATTAGCTGTAATTGTATATCATAACATTTAACTATGTTGGTAGGATGGTCGCCAGATCGGACAGGTGGGTTTTCTCCGGGTACTCCGGTTTCCTCCCACGTGAATGACCACATATACGCTTTCATCCGAGCCAACGAGAGTGATTAATATAAGTTGTTAAAACTTGCTTCGCAATCGTTGTAAAATAAATAAAGTATAAAATAAAAATAAAAAATAAATAAAAAAACTACCAATAAATATTGGTATACTTATGATCTTAACACACATGTAAATAGTTTAATATGGTAGTGATAAAACCACAACGCATATAAGAGCATCTTAATATAAGACTAGTATCGCTGAATACTTCAAGCATATACATGTATCAAGCTAATCCAATTTGTAAACTATCATTTGTGTGTGTTTTACGTTTATTTATCGTCGCTACCGGTTGCCCATATGAGCGACGCCTCCTGAATAGATTAATCATTTTAGATTTCTGGAGGATAGTGCAATGATACAGACAGAGACGCATTCCAGAATCTCCTATATATGATTAAACTAAATAGAAATAGAATACTGTTTAAAACTAATGTTAACTTATATAATGTTTATATTTGGTATCAGCTAGTCGCCAGCCTCTCTTTGAATTATGTTGTTTTAAAAAATATATTAAGGGCGAGGAGTTATTATTTGTGAAGTGGCGGAGTTGAGTAATGTGTAATCCGGAGACATTAATGCTTAGTGTCGATCATTTCGTGGTTCCGCTATGAACTGTCTAAGGATTGAATATTTATACATTAGTTATCTCGTCTCATGTATACTTTCGTTTGATTCGAAATAAAATTATAAACCATTTCAAACGGTTTAATTTACTGTCAAAGGTAGGCCTATAATGTTTCAAAAACCATCGCGTACACCATATTGATTATCATAGAGGCTGAAGTCAAGAAATACGATACTGTTTAAAAAGACACTGAGATACCTGAAACATAATAAACTTGAGTCGCGAAATCTGTTTGCCAACATCTTCTTTCTATTTTTAGTAACACGATACCGTCTTCTTTAGAGACCCCTGGTGAGACGCCATCAGGTATTTGATTGGCTAAGGTCACAAGTCATGACGGCGATGAAAAATAAATCTAGAAAATGAGCCGCATATTCGTATTTTGTTGATTGCCGTATTCAATGACGGTGTCTCTTTAATGTGAGGTTTGACACCATCGGAACGAGTAAATTGAAAATAAACAGATATCATTTACAATAAGCGAAATAGTAGTAATTGGCCCCCGTATAAATCGCATTTCATTTTCTTGGGTGTGTTTAATTCAATATTTGTCAATGACTCACAATCTGCTTCTTCATTGCAATTCGCTTAACATATTGTAGTTGTTCATTTGCTCCAAAAGATGGACGGTTCTCCGTAATGTGTAGATAAATCTCCGTTTTAGAATCTGTTTAATATACACTCCAACATGGGAACAGGCGTTAATATATTTTGCCTGGTCAGTCATATAAACATATTTTTACACCGAGACCATTAATTGGGCCGTATTGAGTGTCTGATAGTATCAACGTATTTTGCAAGAAGTAACCTAGTGAAAAATCGACAGTCTTGTGTGCTTTACGTTAATTTATCGTCACTACCGGTTGTCCATATGAGCGACGCCTCCTGAAGAGATTAGTCATTGTAGATTTTTGGAGGATAGTGCAATGATACAGACAGAGACCTATGCATCGGTTAAAATTTCCAAAGCAAAAAAGAAAAATGAAATAAATAAAATGCAAACAATATCCCTATGCTGTATACAATGTTGACTGCTAGAGAGCTAAAAGGTTAGTACATAATTATACGTCTAAACTCATTAAATCAGAAAAACGCAGGAAATCGCTTCCGTATACCCAAACAATTTTAAGGGGGAACATGCCCCCGGACCCCCTAGATTGCCTTCGTTGAAATGTGCCCCTTGCTACGGTGTTGATGGCATATAAATTGTCTCGGTGTTGTTGTAATTCATACACACCATTTGCATGTAATACATTAACCGTTAAAACTGTGAACTAATTGCAATCAACGTGCACACAACATAGATCCAGATCAGCCGAGGCATAACGCCGTGTCTTATCAGGATCTATGTTGATTGCTAGTCAGCCAAGTATTTTAGCTCCACTATCCAAATAGCAAACAGCAAAGAGCTTGGTCAGATGGCACGTTCTGTGACGTTCTGTGCCGTCTGATATGTCGCTATGCTGTTTTAAAAAACGAAACATACTCGTTTCCACCATAGTTAATACTGGTTGACATTGTGTATTCCTATTTCCTCATATCCGGTTATGTCATACTTCTAAAAAGAAATTGCATTGGTTTTTTTGGTTTTTTTAATTTAAGTTTATTTAACGTCGCTACCTGTTGCCCATTTGAGCGACGGGATGTTTACCTAACAACACCTTTTCTGGACAGGTCGCAGCGGTTAACAAGTACTTTGTGCACCGACTTCCGTAAGTAACTACCAACTTGTTCATTTAAACAAATTGCTCTGTAAGCGATTGTCACGTTTTTTTATGCCAATAATTTTAATGAAACCCCCTGAAAGTGATTTACTCCCATTAAAGCGACATTACATCACAAAAAGCAAATACATTTTTGGATTGAAAGTATGATTTGATATAACGGTAATCCATGCTCCTGAATTGACATTTGTTTGTCATCTGAGTCAATACTAAACGCGAGGCAATGCCATTTAGAGATAATTTAACTAAGAATAGTCTACAAATAAATAGGCACACATATGAGATATAACGGTAAATCTGTACTATAAATCGTGTTATTCAGGATACACTAGTTGTAGTACGCATGAATGTTTACATTATTTTGTTATGTCAACAAACCGCGTATACGACGTTTGTTTATTTGTTGAAATACTCAGTATTTGAGGCAACTATTTGGAAAGAAATTAAACCATATAATAGGAAACTACATTCTGTAGAAATGTGTGCCCTCACTGATGTAGTGGCGCTTTAATGTAATTCCTATTACGATTTGTTTTGGAGAAACTTAGCTACGACGAGTCGAACGAACACACGAGACAATCGAGTCAAAATAAGATTATGTATTGTTCAATATCGTTCAAGTATATTAAAGTGGAAGTCATGCTAGCGCAGTGGATGCGCGTTCGCTTCAGGAGCGAAATGCCCAGAGTTCGAGCCCCGCTGGAGCCGTTACGATTGTGCCCTTAGGCAAGGCATTTAAATTCCACGTTGCCTCTTCTCTCTCCCTCGTGGCGATGGATTCCATCAGGAATGAGGTCTCGAGAGTGATTAATATAAGTTGAAGAACTTGTTTCGCAATCGAGCTAAAATAAATTTGTACAAAAAAAAAGTATATTAAAAATGTTTGCTTTATTTATTTTACAACGATTGCGAAGTTTTAACAACTTATATTAATCATTCTAGTTGGCGCGGATGCAAGCGTACATGTGGTCATTCGTGTGCACAGGAGGAAACCGGAGTACCCGGAGAAAACCCACCTGTCCATCTGGCAACCATAGTACCATCTAACATACTTCCCGATTAAAAATGTTAAAAAGGATGGATGTGTTTATTGATAAACTTGGCTTGTTATGTAACGAATACTATTGATAGAAACAGTTTATAAAGAAACCGTTACAATCAGTTTGAACAGGAACCTGGAATCGTGATAACGTAGTTGTAGAGCGTTCGCTTCAGGTGCGAAAGGCCCGGAGTTCACGCCCAGCTGTAGCCGTTACGAGTGTGCCCGTAAGGAAGGCATTCAAATTCCACATTGCCTCTTCTCTCCCTCGTGGCGATGGATTACATCAGGACTGAGGTCTCGAGAGTGATTAATATAAGTTGTAGGAACTTGTTTCGCAAGCTAAAATAAATTAAATGGAACCTGACTTTTTAAGTATTGATATGTGGGCAAGTTGGTAACACTAAAGTCACAGACGTAACACATTCACAACAGGAAATGAAAACAGTCTCTGGCTCTACATTAAAGCATCATCATAGTTTGGGCTGCTTCGTTGCAAACGCTACTTTCTACTTACTACGAGAGGCCTCCGTGGCCGAGTGGTTAAGGTCGTTAACTTCAAATCACTTTCCCCTCACCTCCGTATGTTCGAATCCCACTTAGGGTGTCATGCGAGGAAGCTATCTAGCTGGCTTGCTGTAGGTCGGTGATTCTACCCGGGTACCCATCTGTGACTGAACTACTGCCCGATGGGCACGCGAGACGGGGTCTTCCTCCAGTCAGAGAATTGCGATATGACCTAAACTGTCGGTGCGACGTTAATCCCCCAAAATCCAAGCAAAACTTACTACGACCCGGAACCAATTCCCTCAGTGTGGTCACACGGTTAATACAGCTCTTCGCAATATACTGTACCACTATTATTTTAATAAATAAACGTTATATATGAATGTAGGTGGGTGGGGTTGTGTAAGCAACTATTTGGTTGATTTATAACCTGATTGGTCAGAGCATATTTAATCACTTGTTTAATTACTCATTTGTAATATTATAATTAGTGAGTATGTTTTGCTCGAGTAACTTGGGCGTAAGAGCATTTTTGCTTGGGTACGAATGTTATTCCCAAATAATAATAAAATTGTGATTTATACGAGGCAGGTTAAGAATAAAATGTTATAAAACAGCAGGATACAATCAACTAATATGAGTGTTGTGTGGTCATATTACCATATAGGCGCCATTGGCTGCTTTCAAAGTACTTTGAAAGTCGAATTTCAAACATGGAAACATCTTAATTAATTTATAATGCTAAAGTATATTTATGTCCGCATCGTATAGCGATTTCACGGTGTTGACAATATGTGAAATAATTTTGTTTGTAGAAGTCAACAATTGAACGGTCTCGGTTCGACTTCAAATAAACATACATTGCCGAATTTGAATAAACATAATGCCACACAATGTGTAAACTATGAGCGGATTATTTTCTCATGAAATATCAAAGGTGGTTTGAATTGTGTTCAGTTTCTTATAATTAGTTCCCTATGTCCTTTTCTTGGCTTGGTTTACTGCATAGGCACCGTCAGATAAAGGTGACGGTGGTTGCAGATACACCCTCACTATGTGGGTCAATGGTCCAGTGGTAATCAAGCTGGGGGCGGCGAAATCAAGGATCGCAGGTTCGGTCCCCCGTCTGGCGTTAATAATACGACCTGTCCTTAAGATGGACTATTTACAACGAGGTATCTTGTATAAGCGGTGCTATCCACAGGGGATGCAAAATAACCAGGGATGTCCTGGAATTGGAGTCTTTTATAGCTTGTATTAGCACAATAAACGTTCTATGCTAAAATATTGAGTGTTTTGTTTTGACTGTTTTGGGGTAGAAAGTTGCACCAACAGTTTAGGCAACATGGCGACGCTCCAGCTATTATTGGTGGCGGAAGAACCCGGATGTCACGCCGAGCAATATTTCAGGCATTGGGGACAGCCGTGTACAACCACCGATCTTCCACAAGCTAGCTGGATATCGTCCTAGTTTAATGCTACAAAATGCGACGCGGTAATTGTAATGAACGGTAGTCGGACAATACATGTCCGAATATAAAATGAGCGATAGAAGTTGCAATATAGAGAGAGAGATTGTTTTTAAAGCAGAAGGCAATATGTCCATCAATTCATAAATATACTAAACATTTTACAATCATGATGGTCAGTGGCGTATCAGAGAACATTCTCAAATATATAAGGGGCTCACGAACGAATATCACTCACTATAATAGCTGGGGAGGGCTGTAAATAATGATTTCTTGTAGCCCAACCGATTAGCTTTTTTTCTAATTAAATCGTATACGGCAATAATAATGAATCCTAATTTAATTTCTAATTGTTTTCCGTGTCTTTCATTGTATGCATAATTGTAAAGTAATGTTTGAAATATGAAAAAATTGCAATAAAATATTATTAAACTATAATATTTTTCGGAGAAAAGTGCTTGATAGAATATATGGTTTCTGTTTGGAATGTTTTTGCAACAAATAAAGCTATTACAATATGATGTAATGGCCTGGCATTATGACAGAACATTTCTGAGTTGGTGACTGATTCAAAAACATGTCATATCAGTTCTTAAAGCCGAACACTGGCTTTTCTTATAACTACTTGTGTATTCAGGGGTATCTGGAGTCCGCCTTCGTGGTCGAGTGGTTATAGTCGCTGTCTTGTATACCACTGTAACCTATCATCACTGATGGTAACGGGTTCTAGTTACGTGTGTGTTTTACGTTTATTTATCGTCGCTACCGGTTGCCCATATGAGCGACGCCTCCTGAAGAGATTAGTCATTTTAGATGTTTGGAGGATAGTGTAATAATACAGACAGAGACCCATTCCAGAGTCTCCTCTGGTTCTTTTACGTGCACGGTGCACCAACACGAGACCTCGGTTTAACGTCTCATCTGAAAGACTATTCATTTTATTAGGGTCAGACGGGGGATCGAACCTGCTATCCCTGGATTATCAGTGCAGCGTGTTACCACTGGACTATAGATCCGTCTGTAGGTTCTAGTTACGCTCAGACCGTGTCTCTTTATATGAAAAAGTTGCCAGTTTCTTACGGAGATTTGTGCACCAAGTACTAGTTAACCGCTGGAGCCTGCCCAGGAAAGGTGTTGTTAAGTAAACTGCTGGTCACTCAAATGGGAAACCGGTAGCGCCGCTAAAATAAACTTATATTAAAACAAGTATTTGGAAGAAAATCACCCATAAACAAACCACAAAACAACTGTGATATATTACACAACATGAACGATGTATTAAAACATAGTTGTCTCGTGCTTATAACAAGCTCAGTCATATTGATATAATATTCCCCTGCAGCGAAAGCTGTTTAATGTCATCTGTTTTATGGAATCTGTTAACAAATAAATGTTACTCTTGTAATCTGCTCATAAACTGACACTTTCTTTGTAAAACTCTCATCCGATTACCTGGCGGTGAACATCAAAGAACATACCTGTCACCCACATTTTACGTCTATTTGGGTGTCAATACAATGCATCGCAATACTTTTGCTTTTATATCTAAATAAAATGTTTTTAATTTAATCCAATTCCACCCACATCGATTCATCTCAACCATAATGGTATATGAAACAGGTTTATTGGCATTATTGCACATCAAATATGTTTATTTAGCCTTTCATCTTATAGCTAAATGATTTTGTGATTAAAAACACAAATTGATTGAATATATTTATATATATTTATTATATGATTTCCGAAGAAATAAATTAATCAATGTCTGGCTGGAACCAGTGGGGGGGGGGGGGAATCACATTTAAAGAAGAAGAAGAATGCTTTATTAAGACTTACACTTTACAGTATCTCGTTTGTAACATTTAAACATATTTACAATATATATAGTATAAATTGCTTGAATATATTTTTTTATTTTATGATTTCCGAAGAAATAAATTAATCAATGCCTGGCACATTTTATTCTCACTTCATTGCGTTTATTGTTCCAAGTCATGGCCCTATCGGACTCGAGTCATTAGCGACGACGTCATGTAGGACAATGTACACTATCGGACTCGAGTCATTAGCGATGACGTCATGTAGGACACTATCGGACTCGAGTCATTAGCGACGACGTCATGTAGGACAATGGACACTATCGGACTCGAGTCATTAGCGATGACGTCATGTATGACAATGGACACTATCGGACTCGAGTCATCAGCGACGACGTCATGTAGGACAATGGACATTATCGGACTCGAGTCATTAGCGACGACGTCATGTAGGACAATGGACACTATCGGACTCGTGTCATCAGCGACGACGTCATGTAGGACAATGGACACTATCGACGGACACGAGTCATCAGCGACGACGTCATGTAGGACAATGGACACTATCGGACTCGAGTCATTAGCGACGACGTCATGTAGGACAATGGACACTATCGGACTCGAGTCATCAGCGACGACGTCATGTAGGACAATGGACACTATCGGACTCGAGTCATCAGCGACGACGTCATGTAGGACAATGGACACTATCGGACTCGAGTCATTAGCGACGACGTCATGTAGGACAATGGACACTATCGGACTCGAGTCATCAGCGACGACGTCATGTAGGACAATGGACACTATCGGACTCGAGTCATTAGCGACGACGTCATGTAGGACAATGGACACTATCGGACTCGAGTCATCAGCGACGACGTCATGTAGGACAATGGACACTATCGGACTCGATTCATTAGCGACGACGTCATGTAGGACAATGGACACTATCGGACTCGAGTCATCAGCGACGACGTCATGTATGACAATGGACACAATCGGACTCGAGTCATTAGCGACGACGTCATGTAGGACAATGTACACTATCGGACTCGAGTCATTAGCGACGACGTCATGTAGGACAATGGACGCTACAGGACTCGAGTCATCAGCGACGACGTCATGTAGGACAATGGACACTATCGGACTCGAGTCATAAGCGACGGCGTCATGTAGGACAATGGACACTATCGGACTCGGTTCATCAGCGACGAAGTCATGTAGGACAATGGACACTATCGGACTCGAGTCATCAGCGACGGCGTCATGTAGGACAATGGACACTATCGGACTCGAGTCATTAGCGACGACGTCATGTAGGACAATGGACACTATCAGACTCGAGTCATCAGCGACGACGTCATGTAGGACAATGGACACTATCGGACTCTAGTCATTAGCGACGACGTCATGTAGGACAATGGACACTATCGGACTCGAGTCATTAGCGACGACGTCATATAGGACAATGGACACTATCGGACTCTAGTCTTCAGCGACGACGTCATGTAGGACAATGGACACTATCGGACTCGAGTCATCAGCGACGACGTCATGTAGGACAATGGACACTATCGGACTCGTGTCATTAGCGAAGACGTCATGTAGGACAATGGACACTATCGGACTCGTGTCATTAGCGACGACGTCATGTAGGACAATGGACACTATCGGACTCGGTTCATCAGCGACGACGTCATGTAGGACAATGGACACTATCGGACTCGAGTCATCAGCGACGACGTCATGTAGGACAATGGACACTATCGGACTCGAGTCATTAGCGACGACGACATGTAGGACAATGGACACTATCAGACTCGAGTCATCAGCGACGACGTCATGTAGGACAATGGACACTATCGGACTCGAGTCATTAGCGACGACGTCATGTAGGACAATGGACACTATCGGACTCGAGTCATCAGCGACGACGTCATGTAGGACAATGGACACTATCGGACTCGAGTCATCAGCGACGGCGTCATGTAGGACAATGGACACTATCGGACTCGTGTCATTAGCGACGACGTCATGTAGGACAATGGACACTATCGGACTCGTGTCATCAGCGACGACGTCATGTAGGACAATGGACACTATCGGACTCGAGTTATCACCGACGACGTCATGTAGGACAATGGACAGTATCGGACTCGAGTCATCAGCGACGACGTCATGTAGGACAATGGACACTATCGGACTCTAGTCATTAGCGACGACGTCATGTAGGACAATGGAGACTATCGGACTCGAGTCATTAGCGACGACGTCATATAGGACAATGGACACTATCGGACTCGAGTCATCAGCGACGACGTCATGTAGGACAATGGACACTATCGGACTCGAGTCATCAGCGACGACGTCATGTAGGACAATGGACACTATCGGACTCGAGTCATTAGCGACGACGTCATGTAGGACAATGGACACTATCGGACTCGAGTCATCAGCGACGACGTCATGTATGACAATGGACACTATCGGACTCGTGTCATCAGCGACGACGTCATGTAGGACAATGGACACTATCGGACTCGAGTCATCAGCGACGACGTCATGTAGGACAATGGACACTATCGGACTCGAGTCATCAGCGACGACGTCATGTAGGACAATGGACACTATCGGACTCTAGTCATTAGCGACGACGTCATGTAGGACAATGGAGACTATCGGACTCGAGTCATTAGCGACGAGGTCATATAGGACAATGGACACTATCGGACTCTAGTCATCAGCGACGACGTCATGTAGGACAATGGACACTATCGGACTCGAGTCATTAGCGACGACGTCATGTAGGACAATGGACACTATCGGAATCGAGTCATCAGCGACGACGTCATGTATGACAATGGACACTATCGGACTCGTGTCATCAGCGACGACGTCATGTAGGACAATGGACACTATCGGACTCGAGTCATCAGCGACGACGTCATGTAGGACAATGGACACTATCGGACTCGAGTCATCAGCGACGACGTCATGTAGGACAATGGACACTATCGGACTCGAGTCATCAGCGACGACGTCATGTAGGACAATGGACACTATCGGACTCGAGTCATTAGCGACGACGTCATGTAGGACAATGGACACTATCAGACTAGAGTCATCAGCGACGACGTCATGTAGGACAATGGACACTATCGGACTCGAGTCATTAGCGACGACGTCATGTAGGACAATGGACACTATCGGACTCGAGTCATCAGCGACGACGTCATGTAGGACAATGGACACTATCGGACTCGAGTAATCAGCGACGGCGTCATGTAGGACAATGGACATTATCGGACTCGTGTCATTAGCGACGACGTCATGTAGGACAATGGACAATATCGGACTCGTGTCATCAGCGACGACGTAATGTAGGACAATGGACACTATCGGACTCGAGTTATCACCGACGACGTCATGTAGGACAATGGACAGTATCGGACTCGAGTCATCAGCGACGACGTCATGTAGGACAATGGACACTATCGGACTCTAGTCATTAGTGACGACGTCATGTAGGACAATGGAGACTATCGGACTCGAGTCATTAGCGACGACGTCATATAGGACAATGGACACTATCGGACTCTAGTCATCAGCGACGACGTCATGTAGGACAATATCGGACTCGTGTCATCAGCGACGACGTCATGTAGGACAATGGACACTATCGGACTCGAGTCATCAGCGACGACGTCATGTAGGACAATGGACACTATCGGACTCGAGTCATCAGCGACGGCGTCATGTAGGACAATGGACACTATCGGACTCGGTTCATCAGCGACGACGTCATGTAGGACAATGGACACTATCGGACTCGAGTCATCAGCGACGACGTCATGTAGGACAATGGACACTATCGGACTCGAGTCATTAGCGACGACGTCATGTAGGACAATGGACACTATCAGACTCGAGTCATCAGCGACGACGTCATGTAGGACAACGGACACTATCGGACTCTAGTCATTAGCGACGACGTCATATAGGACAATGGACACTATCGGACTCTAGTCATCAGCGACGACGTCATGTAGGACAATGGACACTATCGGACTCGAGTCATCAGCGACGACGTCATGTAGGACAATGGACACTATCGGACTCGTGTCATTAGCGACGACGTCATGTAGGACAATGGACACTATCGGACTCGTGTCATTAGCGACGACGTTGTGTAGGACAATGTACACTATCGGACTCGGTTCATCAGAGACGACGTCATGTAGGACAATGGACACTATCGGACTCGAGTCATCAGCGACGACGTCATGTAGGACAATGGACACTATCGGACTCGAGTCATTAGCGACGACGTCATGTAGGACAATGGACACTATCAGACTCGAGTCATCAGCGACGACGTCATGTAGGACAATGGATACTATCGGACTCGAGTCATTAGCGACGACGTCATGTAGGACAATGGACACTATCGGACTCGAGTCATCAGCGACGACGTCATGTAGGACAATGGACACTGTCGGACTCGAGTCATCAGCGACGGCGTCATGTAGGACAATGGACACTATCGGACTCGTGTCATTAGCGACGACGTCATGTAGGACAATGGACACTATCGGACTCGAGTCATCAGCGACGACGTCATGTAGGACAATGGACACTATCGGACTCGAGTCATCAGCGACGACGTCATGTAGGACAATGGACACTATCGGACTCTAGTCATTAGCGACGACGTCATGTAGGACAATGGACACTATCGGACTCGAGTCATCAGCGACGACGTCATGTAGGACAATGGACACTATCGGACTCGAGTCATCAGCGACGACGTCATGTAGGACAATGGACACTATCGGACTCGAGTCATCAGCGACGACGTCATGTAGGACAATGGACACTATCGGACTCGAGTCATCAGCGACGACGTCATGTAGGACAATGGACACTATCGGACTCGAGTCATCAGCGACGACGTCATGTAGGACAATGGACACTATCGGACTCGAGTCATCAGCGACGACGTCATGTAGGACAATGGACACTATCGGACTCGAGTCATTAGCGACGACGTCATGTAGGACAATGGACACTATCGGACTCGTGTCATCAGCGACGACGTCATGTAGGACAATGGACACTATCGGACTCGAGTCATCAGCGACGACGTCATGTAGGACAATGGACACTATCGGACTCGAGTCATCAGCGACGACGTCATGTAGGACAATGGACACTATCGGACTCGAGTCATCAGCGACGACGTCATGTAGGACAATGGACACTATCGGACTCGAGTCATCAGCGACGACGTCATGTAGGACAATGGACACTATCGGACTCGAGTCATCAGCGACGACGTCATGTAGGACAATGGACACTATCGGACTCGAGTCATTAGCGACGACGTCATGTAGGACAATGGACACTATCGGACTCGAGTCATCAGCGACGACGTCATGTAGGACAATGGACACTATCGGACTCGAGTCATTAGCGACGACGTCATGTAGGACAATGGACACTATCGGACTCGAGTCATCAGCGACGACGTCATGTAGGACAATGGACACTATCGGACTCGAGTCATTAGCGACGACGTCATGTAGGACAATGGACACTATCGGACTCGAGTCATCAGCGACGACGTCATGTAGGACAATGGACACTATCGGACTCGAGTCATTAGCGACGACGTCATGTAGGACAATGTACACTATCGGACTCGAGTCATTAGCGACGACGTCATGTAGGACAATGGACGCTACAGGACTCGAATCATCAGCGACGACGTCATGTAGGACAATGGACACTATCGGACTCGAGTCATAAGCGACGGCGTCATGTAGGACAATGGACACTATCGGACTCGGTTCATCAGCGACGAAGTCATGTAGGACAATGGACACTATCGGACTCGAGTCATCAGCGACGGCGTCATGTAGGACAATGGACACTATCGGACTCGAGTCATTAGCGACGACGTCATGTAGGACAATGGACACTATCGGACTCGAGTCATCAGCGACGACGTCATGTAGGACAATGGACACTATCGGACTCTAGTCATTAGCGACGACGTCATGTAGGACAATGGACACTATCGGACTCGAGTCATTAGCGACGACGTCATATAGGACAATGGACACTATCGGACTCTAGTCATCAGCGACGACGTCATGTAGGACAATGGACACTATCGGACTCGAGTCATCAGCGACGACGTCATGTAGGACAATGGACACTATCGGACTCGTGTCATTAGCGACGACGTCATGTAGGACAATGGACACTATCGGACTCGTGTCATCAGCGACGACGTCATGTAGGACAATGGACACTATCGGACTCGAGTCATCAGCGACGACGTCATGTAGGACAATGGACACTATCGGACTCGAGTCATCAGCGACGACGTCATGTAGGACAATGGACACTATCGGACTCGAGTCATTAGCGACGACGTCATGTAGGACAATGGACACTATCGGACTCGAGTCATCAGCGACGACGTCATGTAGGACAATGGACACTATCGGACTCGAGTCATCAGCGACGACGTCATGTAGGACAATGGACACTATCGGACTCGAGTCATTAGCGACGACGTCATGTAGGACAATGGACACTATCGGACTCGAGTCATCAGCGACGACGTCATGTAGGACAATGGACACTATCGGACTCGAGTCATCAGCGACGACGTCATGTAGGACAATGGACACTATCGGACTCGAGTCATCAGCGACGACGTCATGTAGGACAATGGACACTATCGGACTCGAGTCATCAGCGACGACGTCATGTAGGACAATGGACACTATCGGACTCGAGTCATCAGCGACGACGTCATGTAGGACAATGGACACTATCGGACTCGAGTCATCAGCGACGACGTCATGTAGGACAATGGACACTATCGGACTCGAGTCATCAGCGACGACGTCATGTAGGACAATGGACACTATCGGACTCGAGTCATCAGCGACGACGTCATGTAGGACAATGGACACTATCGGACTCGAGTCATCAGCGACGACGTCATGTAGGACAATGGACACTATCGGACTCGAGTCATCAGCGACGACGTCATGTAGGACAATGGACACTATCGGACTCGAGTCATCAGCGACGACGTCATGTAGGACAATGGACACTATCGGACTCGAGTCATCAGCGACGACGTCATGTAGGACAATGGACACTATCGGACTCGAGTCATCAGCGACGACGTCATGTAGGACAATGGACACTATCGGACTCGAGTCATTAGCGACGACGTCATGTAGGACAATGGACACTATCGGACTCGAGTCATCAGCGACGACGTCATGTAGGACAATGGACACTATCGGACTCGAGTCATTAGCGACGACGTCATGTAGGACAATGGACACTATCGGACTCGAGTCATCAGCGACGACGTCATGTAGGACAATGGACACTATCGGACTCGAGTCATCAGCGACGACGTCATGTAGGACAATGGACACTATCGGACTCGAGTCATCAGCGACGACGTCATGTAGGACAATGGACACTATCGGACTCGAGTCATCAGCGACGACGTCATGTAGGACAATGGACACTATCGGACTCGAGTCATTAGCGACGACGTCATGTAGGACAATGGACACTATCGGACTCGAGTCATCAGCGACGACGTCATGTAGGACAATGGACACTATCGGACTCGAGTCATTAGCGACGACGTCATGTAGGACAATGGACACTATCGGACTCGAGTCATCAGCGACGACGTCATGTAGGACAATGGACACTATCGGACTCGAGTCATCAGCGACGACGTCATGTAGGACAATGGACACTATCGGACTCGAGTCATTAGCGACGACGTCATGTAGGACAATGGACACTATCGGACTCGAGTCATTAGCGACGACGTCATGTAGGACAATGGACACTATCGGACTCGAGTCATCAGCGACGACGTCATGTAGGACAATGGACACTATCGGACTCGAGTCATCAGCGACGACGTCATGTAGGACAATGGACACTATCGGACTCGAGTCATCAGCGACGACGTCATGTAGGACAATGGACACTATCGGACTCGAGTCATTAGCGACGACGTCATGTAGGACAATGGACACTATCGGACTCGAGTCATCAGCGACGACGTCATGTAGGACAATGGACACTATCGGACTCGAGTCATCAGCGACGACGTCATGTAGGACAATGGACACTATCGGACTCGAGTCATCAGCGACGACGTCATGTAGGACAATGGACACTATCGGACTCGAGTCATTAGCGACGACGTCATGTAGGACAATGG
Source organism: Archivesica marissinica (assembly GCA_014843695.1). Lineage (NCBI taxonomy): Eukaryota > Metazoa > Mollusca > Bivalvia > Venerida > Vesicomyidae > Archivesica > Archivesica marissinica. The sequence continues at coordinate 29,222,970 of CM026399.1, forward strand.
ACACTATCGGACTCGAGTCATCAGCGACGACGTCATGTAGGACAATGGACACTATCGGACTCGAGTCATCAGCGACGACGTCATGTAGGACAATGGACACTATCGGACTCGAGTCATTAGCGACGACGTCATGTAGGACAATGGACACTATCGGACTCGTGTCATTAGCGACGACGTCATGTAGGACAATGGACACTATCGGACTCGGGTCATCAGCGACGACGTCATGTAGGACAATGGACACTATCGGACTCGAGTCATCAGCGACGACGTCATGTAGGACAATGGACACTATCGGACTCGAGTCATCAGCGACGACGTCATGTAGGACAATGGACACTATCGGACTCGTGTCATTAGCGACGACGTCATGTAGGACAATGGACACTATCGGACTCGTGTCATTAGCGACGACGTCATGTAGGACAATGGACACTATCGGACTCGGTTCATCAGCGACGACGTCATGTAGGACAATGGACACTATCGGACTCGAGTCATCAGCGACGACGTCATGTAGGACAATGGACACTATCGGACTCGAGTCATTAGCGACGACGTCATGTAGGACAATGGACACTATCGGACTCGAGTCATCAGCGACGACGTCATGTAGGACAATGGACACTATCGGACTCGAGTCATCAGCGACGACGTCATGTAGGACAATGGACACTATCGGACTCTAGTCATTAGCGACGACGTCATGTAGGACAATGGACACTATCGGACTCGAGTCATTAGCGACGACGTCATGTAGGACAATGGACACTATCGGACTCGAGTCATCAGCGACGACGTCATGTAGGACAATGGACACTATCGGACTCGAGTCATCAGCGACGACGTCATGTAGGACAATGGACACTATCGGACTCGTGTCATTAGCGACGACGTCATGTAGGACAATGGACACTATCGGACTCGTGTCATTAGCGACGACGTCATGTAGGACAATGGACACTATCGGACTCGGTTCATCAGCGACGACGTCATGTAGGACAATGGACACTATCGGACTCGAGTCATCAGCGACGACGTCATGTAGGACAATGGACACTATCGGACTCGAGTCATCAGCGACGACGTCATGTAGGACAATGGACACTATCGGACTCGAGTCATTAGCGACGACGTCATGTAGGACAATGGACACTATCGGACTCGAGTCATCAGCGACGACGTCATGTAGGACAATGGACACTATCGGACTCGAGTCATCAGCGACGACGTCATGTAGGACAATGGACACTATCGGACTCGAGTCATCAGCGACGACGTCATGTAGGACAATGGACACTATCGGACTCGTGTCATTAGCGACGACGTCATGTAGGACAATGGACACTATCGGACTCGTGTCATTAGCGACGACGTCATGTAGGACAATGGACACTATCGGACTCGGTTCATCAGCGACGACGTCATGTAGGACAATGGACACTATCGGACTCGAGTCATCAGCGACGACGTCATGTAGGACAATGGACACTATCGGACTCGAGTCATTAGCGACGACGTCATGTAGGACAATGGACACTATCGGACTCGAGTCATCAGCGACGACGTCATGTAGGACAATGGACACTATCGGACTCGAGTCATCAGCGACGACGTCATGTAGGACAATGGACACTATCGGACTCGGGTCATCAGCGACGACGTCATGTAGGACAATGGACACTATCGGACTCGAGTCATCAGCGACGACGTCATGTAGGACAATGGACACTATCGGACTCGAGTCATTAGCGACGACGTCATGTAGGACAATGGACACTATCGGACTCGAGTCATCAGCGACGACGTCATGTAGGACAATGGACACTATCGGACTCGAGTCATCAGCGACGACGTCATGTAGGACAATGGACACTATCGGACTCGAGTCATTAGCGACGACGTCATGTAGGACAATGGACACTATCGGACTCGAGTCATCAGCGACGACGTCATGTAGGACAATGGACACTATCGGACTCGAGTCATCAGCGACGACGTCATGTAGGACAATGGACACTATCGGACTCGAGTCATCAGCGACGACGTCATGTAGGACAATGGACACTATCGGACTCGAGTCATTAGCGACGACGTCATGTAGGACAATGGACACTATCGGACTCGAGTCATCAGCGACGACGTCATGTAGGACAATGGACACTATCGGACTCGAGTCATCAGCGACGACGTCATGTAGGACAATGGACACTATCGGACTCGAGTCATCAGCGACGACGTCATGTAGGACAATGGACACTATCGGACTCGAGTCATCAGCGACGACGTCATGTAGGACAATGGACACTATCGGACTCGAGTCATCAGCGACGACGTCATGTAGGACAATGGACACTATCGGACTCGAGTCATTAGCGACGACGTCATGTAGGACAATGGACACTATCGGACTCGAGTCATTAGCGACGACGTCATGTAGGACAATGGACACTATCGGACTCGAGTCATCAGCGACGACGTCATGTAGGACAATGGACACTATCGGACTCGAGTCATCAGCGACGACGTCATGTAGGACAATGGACACTATCGGACTCGTGTCATTAGCGACGACGTCATGTAGGACAATGGACACTATCGGACTCGTGTCATTAGCGACGACGTTGTGTAGGACAATGGACACTATCGGACTCGGTTCATCAGCGACGACGTCATGTAGGACAATGGACACTATCGGACTCGAGTCATCAGCGACGACGTCATGTAGGACAATGGACACTATCGGACTCGAGTCATTAGCGACGACGTCATGTAGGACAATGGACACTATCGGACTCTAGTCATTAGCGACGACGTCATGTAGGACAATGGACACTATCGGACTCGAGTCATCAGCGACGACGTCATGTAGGACAATGGACACTATCGGACTCGAGTCATCAGCGACGACGTCATGTAGGACAATGGACACTATCGGACTCGTGTCATTAGCGACGACGTCATGTAGGACAATGGACACTATCGGACTCGTGTCATTAGCGACGACGTTGTGTAGGACTATGGACACTATCGGACTCGGTTCATCAGCGACGACGTCATGTAGGACAATGGACACTATCGGACTCGAGTCATCAGCGACGACGTCATGTAGGACAATGGACACTATCGGACTCGAGTCATTAGCGACGACGTCATGTAGGAAATATAGACTACCGGACACAATGGACACTACACACCTCGAGTCATCAGCGACGACGTCATGTAGGACAATGGACACTATCGGACTCGAGTCATCAGCGACGACGTCATGTAGGACAATGGACACTATCGGACTCGAGTCATCAGCGACGACGTCATGTAGGACAATGATCGACAGTCAAGCGACGACGTCATGTAGGACAATGGACACTATCGGACTCGAGTCATCAGCGACGACGTCATGTAGGACAATGGACACTATCGGACTCTATCATCAGCGACGACGTCATGTAGGACAATGGACACTATCGGACTCGAGTCATCAGCGACGACGTCATGTAGGACAATGGACACTATCGGACTCGAGTCACACACCAAACAAAACACACCACATCAGCGACGACGTCATGTAGGACAATGGACACTATCGGACTCGAGTCATTAGCGACGACGTCATGTAGGACAATGGACACTATCGGACTCGATTCATCGACGACGTCATGTAGGACAATGGACACTATCGGACTCGAGTCATCAGCGACGACGTCATGTAGGACAATGGACACTATCGGACTCGAGTCATCAGCGACGACGTCATGTAGGACAATGGACACTATCGGACTCGAGTCATCAGCGACGACGTCATGTAGGACAATGGACACTATCGGACTCGACGTCATGTAGGACAATGACACTATCGGACTCGTCATTAGCGACGACGTCATGTAGGACAATGGACACTATCGGACTCGAGTCATCAGCGACGACGTCATGTAGGACAATGGACACTATCGGACTCGAGTCATCAGCGACGACGTCATGTAGGACAATGGACACTATCGGACTCGAGTCATCAGCGACGACGTCATGTAGGACAATGGACACTATCGGACTCGAGTCATCAGCGACGACGTCATGTAGGACAATGGACACTATCGGACTCGAGTCATCAGCGACGACGTCATGTAGGACAATGGACACTATCGGACTCTAGTCATCAGCGACGACGTCATGTAGGACAATGGACACTATCGGACTCGAGTCATCAGCGACGACGTCATGTAGGACAATCACCTATCGCGTCCTGCAGCTCTGGGAATGCTTAATGTGTACGGTAATGTCGACAGAATCCCACATCAAGTGTAAACAACGACGACTTTATATGCAAACATTGAAATACTCCCGTACTAAGTAATGAACACATCATAACAAAGAAAACAATATAGTCGATTCACAAGAACGATGTAGTTTATGACATATGGAAGTAACTAATACAATATGAACATCAAAAGTATGTATACAACAAGGGTCATCAGCGACGACGTCATGTAGGACAATGGACACTATCTGACTCGTGTCATTAGCGACGACGTTGTGTAGGACAATGGACACTATCGGACTCGGTTCATCAGCGACGACGTCATGTAGGACAATGGACACTATCGGACTCGAGTCATCAGCGACGACGTCATGTAGGACAATGGACACTATCTGACTCGAGTCATTAGCGACGACGTCATGTAGGACAATGGACACTATCGGACTCGTGTCATTAGCGACGACGTCATGTAGGACAATGGACACTATCGGACTCGTGTCATTAGCGACGACGTCATGTAGGACAATGGACACTATCAGACTCTAGTCATCAGCGACGACGTCATGTAGGACAATGGACACTATCGGACTCGAGTCATTAGCGACGACGTCATGTAGGACAATGGACACTATCGGACTCGTGTCATTAGCGACGACGTCACGTAGGACAATGGACACTATCAGACTCGAGTCATCAGCGACGACGTCATGTAGGACAATGGACACTATCGGACTCGAGTCTTTAGCGACGACGTCATGTAGGACAATGGACACTATCGGACTCGGTTCATCAGCGACGACGTCATGTAGGACAATGGACACTATCGGACTCGATTCATCAGCGACGACGTCATGTAGGACAATGGACACTATCGGACTCGAGTCATCAGCGACGACGTCATGTAGGACAATGGACACTATCGGACTCGTGTCATTAGCGACGACGTCATGTAGGACAATGGACACTATCGGACTCGTGTCATTAGCGACGACGTCATGTAGGACAATGGACACTATCAGACTCGAGTCATCAGCGACGACGTCATGTAGGACAATGGACACTATCGGACTCGAGTCATTAGCGACGACGTCATGTAGGACAATGGACACTATCGGACTCGTGTCATTAGCGACGACGTCACGTAGGACAATGGACACTATCAGACTCGAGTCATCAGCGACGACGTCATGTTGGACAATGGACACTATCGGACTCGAGTCTTTAGCGACGACGTCATGTAGGACAATGGACACTATCGGACTCGGTTCATCAGCGACGACGTCATGTAGGACAATGGACACTATCGGACTCGGTTCATCAGCGACGACGTCATGTAGGACAATGGACACTATCGGACTCGAGTCATCATCGACGACGTCATGTAGGACAATGGACACTATCGGACTAGAGTCATCAGCGACGACGTCATGTAGGACAATGGACACTATCTGACTCGTGTCATTAGCGACGACGTCAAGTAGGACAATGGACACTATCGGACTCGTGTCATTAGCGACGACGTTGTGTAGGACAATGGACACTATCGGACTCGGTTCATCAGCGACGACGTCATGTAGGACAATGGACACTATCGGACTCGAGTCATCAGCGACGACGTCATGTAGGACAATGGACACTATCTGACTCGAGTCATTAGCGACGACGTCATGTAGGACAATGGACACTATCGGACTCGTGTCATTAGCGACGACGTCATGTAGGACAATGGACACTATCAGACTCTAGTCATCAGCGACGACGTCATGTAGGACAATGGACACTATCGGACTCGAGTCATTAGCGACGACGTCATGTAGGACAATGGACACTATGGGACTCGTGTCATTAGCGACGACGTCACGTAGGACAATGGACACTATCAGACTCGAGTCATCAGCGACGACGTCATGTTGGACAATGGACACTATCGGACTCGAGTCTTTAGCGACGACGTCATGTAGGACAATGGACACTATCGGACTCGGTTCATCAGCGACGACGTCATGTAGGACAATGGACACTATCGGACTCGGTTCATCAGCGACGACGTCATGTAGGACAATGGAGACTATCGGACTCGAGTCATCAGCGACGACGTCATGTAGGACAATGGACACTATCGGACTCTAGTCATTAGCGACGACGTCATGTAGGACAATGGACACTATCGGACTCGAGTCATCAGCGACGACGTCATGTAGGACAATGGACACTATCGGACTCGAGTCATCAACGACGACGTCATGTAGGACAATGGACACTATCAGACTCGAGTCATCAGCGACGACGTCATGTAGGACAATGGACACTATCGGACTCGAGTCATTAGCGACGACGTCATGTAGGACAATGGACACTATCGGACTCGTGTCATTAGCGACGACGTCACGTAGGACAATGGACACTATCAGACTCGAGTCATCAGCGACGACGTCATGTTGGACAATGGACACTATCGGACTCGAGTCTTTAGCGACGACGTCATGTAGGACAATGGACACTATCGGACTCGGTTCATCAGCGACGACGTCATGTAGGACAATGGACACTATCGGACTCGGTTCATCAGCGACGACGTCATGTAGGACAATGGACACTATCGGACTCGAGTCATCATCGACGACGTCATGTAGGACAATGGACACTATCGGACTAGAGTCATCAGCGACGACGTCATGTAGGACAATGGACACTATCTGACTCGTGTCATTAGCGACGACGTCAAGTAGGACAATGGACACTATCGGACTCGTGTCATTAGCGACGACGTTGTGTAGGACAATGGACACTATCGGACTCGGTTCATCAGCGACGACGTCATGTAGGACAATGGACACTATCGGACTCGAGTCATCAGCGACGACGTCATGTAGGACAATGGACACTATCTGACTCGAGTCATTAGCGACGACGTCATGTAGGACAATGGACACTATCGGACTCGTGTCATTAGCGACGACGTCATGTAGGACAATGGACACTATCAGACTCTAGTCATCAGCGACGACGTCATGTAGGACAATGGACACTATCGGACTCGAGTCATTAGCGACGACGTCATGTAGGACAATGGACACTATGGGACTCGTGTCATTAGCGACGACGTCACGTAGGACAATGGACACTATCAGACTCGAGTCATCAGCGACGACGTCATGTTGGACAATGGACACTATCGGACTCGAGTCTTTAGCGACGACGTCATGTAGGACAATGGACACTATCGGACTCGGTTCATCAGCGACGACGTCATGTAGGACAATGGACACTATCGGACTCGGTTCATCAGCGACGACGTCATGTAGGACAATGGAGACTATCGGACTCGAGTCATCAGCGACGACGTCATGTAGGACAATGGACACTATCGGACTCTAGTCATTAGCGACGACGTCATGTAGGACAATGGACACTATCGGACTCGAGTCATCAGCGACGACGTCATGTAGGACAATGGACACTATCGGACTCGAGTCATCAACGACGACGTCATGTAGGACAATGGACACTATCGGACTCGTGTCATTAGCGACGACGTCATGTAGGACAATGGACACTATCGGACTCGTGTCATTAGCGACGACGTTGTGTAGGACAATGGACATTATCGGACTCGGTTCATCAGCGACGACGTCATGTAGGACAATGGACACTATCGGACTCGAGTCATCAGCGACGACGTCATGTAGGACAATGGACACTATCGGACTCGAGTCATTAGCGACGACGTCATGTAGGACAATGGACACTATCAGACTCGAGTCATCAGCGACGACGTCATGTAGGACAATGGACACTATCGGACTCGAGTCATTAGCGACGACGTCATGTAGGACAATGGACACTATCGGACTCGAGTCATCAGCGACGACGTCATATAGGACAATGGACACTATTGGACTCGAGTCATCAACGACGACGTCATGTAGGACAATGGACACTATCGGACTCGTGTCATTAGCGACGACGTCATGTAGGACAATGGACACTATCGGACTCGAGTCATCAGCGACGACGTCATGTAGGACAATGGACACTATCTGACTCGTGTCATTAGCGACGACGTCATGTAGGACAATGGACACTATCGGACTCGTGTCATTAGCGACGACGTTGTGTAGGACAATGGACACTATCGGACTCGGTTCATCAGCGACGACGTCATGTAGGACAATGGACACTATCGGACTCGAGTCATCAGCGACGACGTCATGTAGGACAATGGACACTATCGGACTCGAGTCATTAGCGACGACGTCATGTAGGACAATGGATACTATCGGACTCGTGTCATTAGCGACGACGTCATGTAGGACAATGGACACTATCGGACTCGTGTCATTAGCGACGACGTCATGTAGGACAATGGACACTATCAGACTCGAGTCATCAGCGACGACGTCATGTAGGACAATGGACACTATCGGACTCGAGTCATTAGCGACGACGTCATGTAGGACAATGGACACTATCGGACTCGTGTCATTAGCGACGACGTCACGTAGGACAATGGACACTATCAGACTCGAGTCATCAGCGACGACGTCATGTAGGACAATGGACACTATCGGACTCGATTCTTTAGCGACGACGTCATGTCGGACAATGGACACTATCGGACTCGGTTCATCAGCAACGACGTCATGTAGGACAATGCACACTATCGGACTCGGTTCATCAGCGACGACGTCATGTAGGACAATGGAGACTATCGGACTCGAGTCATCAGCGACGACGTCATGTAGGACAATGGACACTATCGGACTCGAGTCATCAGCGACGACGTCATGTAGGACAATGGACACTATCGGACTCGAGTCATCAGCGACGACGTCATGTAGGACAATGAACACTATCGGACTCTAGTCATTAGCGACGACGTCATGTAGGACAATGGACACTATCGGACTCGAGTCATTAGCGACGACGTCATATAGGACAATGGACACTATCGGACTCTAGTCATCAGCGACGACGTCATGTAGGACAATGGACACTATCGGACTCGAGTCATCAGCGACGACGTCATGTAGGACAATTGACACTATCGGACTCGAGTCATCAACGACCACGTCATGTAGGACAATGGACACTATCGGACTCGAGTCATCAGCGACGACGTCATGTAGGACAATGGACACTATCGGACTCTAGTCATCAGCGACGACGTCATGTAGGACAATGGACACTATCGGATTCGAGTCATCAGCGACGACGTCATGTAGGACATCACCCATCGACGTCCTGCAGCCTCTGGGAATGCTTAATGTGTACGGTAATGTCGACAGACATCCCCCATTCAAGCTGTAAACAACGCACAGCACTTTATATGCAAACATTGAAATACTCCCCATGTACCTAAGTTTGAATGAACACATAATACCAAGAAAACAATATTAGTCATGTAGATTCCAAGAAATATGTAGTTTATGACATATGGCAAGTAACTAATACAATATGAAACATCAAAAGGTATGTATACAACAAGGGCCATAATTATTTTAAGTCGTTTAACCCTTAGCATGATGTATGTGTGTTTTACGTTTATTTACCGGTTGCCCATATGAGCGACGCCTCCTGAAGAGATTAGTCATTTTAGAATTTTGGAGGATAGTGCAATGATACAGACAAACAGAGACCCATTCCAGAGTCTCCTCTGGTTCTTTTACGTGCACAGTGTATAGCACCGACACGAGACCTCGGTTTAACGTCCCATCTGAAAGACTGTTAATTTTATTATGGTCAGACGGGGGATCGACCCTGCGATCCCTGAATTGCCAGTCCAGCGTGTTACCACTGGACTACAGATCCGTCTGTAGCATGATGTAGGCGAAATGAGCAGATAACAATATTGTATAAATGTAATATTTTTCTTATTTTTCCTAGAAAGTAGGGCATGTGACATTTCATTCAAACTACAACGTGCTAAAGGTCAAACAATACCAAACTTTGCAAATCTCATCAAATGCATTTCTTCCTAGTTATAATGCTTCCAAAATGTCATACACGAACAACTTAAGTTTGTGACACTTGTTGCATAAATTCACATCTTGCCATATAATGCAATTAATTTTTATCCGTCATTATATGTCTAGCTTTTCGATGTATGTACATTGTGTTTAGTGTAGATAGCACAAATCGTATGCCGGTATATAAACCACATACCTGGTGCTGTTTTAGACTATTGACTATTGTTGATACATAATTAAGTTTCTTCGACGGTACCGATACGCTCGTATCAAGGTTGTATATACGTAAATAGGCAGAAGTGTATCCGCGGTCGAATGTAGTCCCAATAACTAATATAGTTAATTTTTCTTTTTGGTAAAAATGCATTTTCATGACAGGCAGTGTATAGTTTTTTGAGAAATTATGTGACTTGAGAAGACTAGTTGATGTGTAGAAAGATGTGGTATAGGAATTCAGGCAATTTCAAACTGAAGGTTGGTATACTGTATTATTTGGCGGAGGAATACAGTGTGTAAACACAGTGACGTTATTCACAGGCGAGCACTGGTTATTTGAAACTTAATATTTGAAATATTCTTGGTGTGTTTCAGGCTGATCTGAATACCTCTTCACAGTGGATATGGTATTGCACTGTATATTTTTACCATTAGGTATGTATTTAATAGGCAATTTATTTGTTGTTTTACAACCTCAACACTTAAGCAAACGGTAGTTTAGACTATGCCGGTGTTTCCGGCGAAATACTCTTCTGACGACACTGCAATGGACAACTCACACATGTCACAGCAGACGAGTTATAATGCAGTAGTTCCGGTTCCGTTCTTCTGGTTCCAGCTTTACCAATTAGACGATACCAGCCCGATATTGTACAGAGAGACCAGCGTATATATCATGGTATAATTAATCCGTCTTGTTTTGCTGCGGTTGAGACTTGTAGCCAGATAACAACAGTGAACTATTTAGCGACAGCAGCTCTGTAAAATCCATTGGGCCCTCCATCTAGTACATTCGATGTATTGGGGAGTGGGACGATAGGCACAGGCGGTCATTTTCATGACCAACCACAGCCCCTAGTAGGGCCAATTTCTCGTTGTTGTCCAGACATGATAGATCTGATGCAGTACAGCAATTAGGTTTTGAATTCAATGTTCACTTTTTGGCGAAAAGTCTCTAGACATTTGGCCGCAGCACATTGCACAAGTATTGCGGGGTACACCTTGTAGTTACGTCTCTACGGGCGAGCGACTTCTGTCACCACTTACAGTGGCTTCGGGAAAGAAGACCTATATAGACTCGAACACAAACAAACGACACCTCCATAAGTATATCAATCAATTTATTGTTGGAGGATAGTGCAATGTACATAAGTCGCTCTGTTTGGAGGATAGTGCAAGCTACAGAAGAAGCTCCACATGGAGGATAGTATACGATACAAAAGACGCTCCGTTTGGAGGATAGTGCAATATACAGAAGTCGCTTCCTTTGGAGTATAGTGCAAGATACAGAAGACGCTCCGTTTGGAGGATAGTGCAAGATACAGAAGACGCTCCGTTTGGAGGATAGTGAAATATACAGAAGACGCTCCGTTTGGAGGATAGTGCATATACAGAAGACACACGTTCCAATTCCAGAACCATCCCTTGTTCTTTTACATGTCCGGTGTATAATACTGTACCGATTCATGAGACCTGTTTTACAGTCCCATCTGATAGACAGTTAATAGTAATATTGCCAGATGGGGGATCGATATTGCACCATCCTTCAAAATAAAAGGACTAAGATACATCTGGGTGCTTCACCATGAAGATACGGGGGGGGGGGGCGATGATAAACAAAGGCTTACTACTAAATATTTGCATTTAGTGTACACACATCTTAAACAATACAAAATTAAAAGATAACAGCTCATTGTGTATGTACAATTTTATTGCACTTGATTTAAACAAAACTAAAGAGCACAAGAACTATTATCTCTCACAAAAAGCAACATTACATTTTATATCATAATCACATGATACACATCCAAACAATGCTCATTTAAGAACACAAATCACGTTGCCGCCCCCTTACTGTAAGGTCTGTACCTGTAGCACCGTTAAACGTCATAGATTCCCATACACGCCATAAGACGCTAAACGTCATAAAAAAATTCCGCTATACGTCATAAGACCGCTAGTCGTCTTAAACTCGTTACCGCTAAACGTCACAAAAATACGCAATACATCATAGAAAAAAGCGGTCTTATGACGTTTAGGAAGTTTGTGACGTGTAACAGTGCTACATACGGGCTTATTTAGAACTGTAACATTTAATTGACTAATTATACATGTATTCGATTTAATCAATAACCCGGTGCGATTAAACTGTTCTAATCCCTGGCGCAATTCTTGGAAGTAATTATGATTGTTCGATTTGAAGAATCAATTCTTCCTCTTCCGGATTTCGAGCAGATGAGGCAACTCGGAGTAGGTCAACAAACAACAATGTGCGGATGGGAAGCGAGAAAGGATATTTTGTTATTATGTTCCGGCAATCACATATAATTGACGCATATATCACGGTTATATTTAGCGTTGAATATACCACTTTGGTAAAAATAAGTAATAAAACGAACTACAGTTGCGCAGCCATTTTACTTTTGGGAGTAGTGGGCGCAGCCATTTTGAATACTCCTTTGTGAAGAGTACTTAACAAAATCCGGACACAAAACAACTCGAGTTAATAATGATGTCACATGACTTATTCTGAAATAAGATTGGATCTATATATAGCTTAATCGCACCGGGCTAATGTGTATTCATTGTTCTACCTGGGAATTGTGCCCAACACTGGGTACCTACATGCATGTGTAGACATATGCACGTGTATTCGTTAGCAAACATAACACTCTGGTCTAATAATTCGCTTTGATCATTTAATTGTTTGAATCAACATTAAAACAAACACAGTTGTCCTCACAATAAGTCGCGTAGTGCCTTAGATCAAAGGGTTCGTATTGGAACGTAGTTTGTAATGTCGGTATTCAAATACGATAACGACTCAAGTCGTTCTTCAAGCACCTATGACCCCTAGTCCGGTGTGTACCAATTAATATCAAGAACTATAATAATTTGGCAGTTGTAAAAATATGACACATTTGAACACATATATACATATTCTCAACACACGTGTCTAATACATGTTGTTGTTATTATTGTTGTTGTTGTTGTTGTTTTATTATTCGATTATTTATCGTCGATCCCCTGGTTAATCGGGGCGGCGCCTCCAGAATTATGTTAGTGATTTTATTTTTTGGAGAATATTGCAACAAGATACAGAGGACGCTCCAATTCCAGAAGCATCCCTGGTTCTTTTACATACCAGGTGGATAGCACCGATACATGTGCCATCAGTGTATAGTCACATCTGAAAGACTGTTAATATTATTAGTGTCAGACGGTAGATCGAACCTGCGATCGCTGGATTCACAGTCCATTGTGTTAACCACTGGACCACTAACCTGTCCATAAATATGCTATGTAAATTGCCGATACACTTATAATTCACAGTTGAATACCCACTTCCTGTAAAAATCCCGTTCATTGTGACTTTATCGATTAGTTAGATATATTAAAGGGTAGTATTGACTAGATGTATCAATTATGTATATGTGTAGGTATGTTGTATTATTCCTTATGCCAAGTTATAAACTTCATTGAATTAAATGTGTAGATGTGCAAGCCCAAATCGTAGCTATAAATACACGTCGTGCGACATGTGTCGTACTTAGTTATTATTAGCTCGATTGTGAACACAGTTTTTACAACAATAGTTCAATAACCTGAAGATCTCACATTCTGATTTGTGGAAGTCGTGTTAGCGCAGTGGATGCGGTTTCGCTTCAGGTGCGAAAGCCCCGGAGTTCGAGCCCCACTGGAGCCGTTACGATTGTGTCCTTAGGCAAAGCATTTAAATTCCACGTTGCCCCTTCTCTCTCCCTCGTGGCGATGGATTCCATCATGAATGAGGTCTCGAGAGTGATTAATATAAGTTGTAAGAACTTGTTTCGCAATCGAGCTAAGATAAATTTGTATTATTCTGATGGAATGCATCACCACGGGGGAGGGAGAAGATGCAATGTGAATGCAATTAATTAAATGTCTCGCCTAAGGACACAACCACCGTGGTTCATGTGGGGCTCGAACTCGCAACATATCGGCTACGAGACGGACACCGTATCCACTACACCACGAAGGCTCCACTAGGTCGTACCTAAAGGTTGACATCACAAACTACGCTTCAATATGGATCCGTTGAACATATTTATGATATAACTATCTTTGCGGGGGGTCCATTACAGCATTTCAAGTTATTGGGACACCACCAATGCAATACATTCCAGCTGTCGAAAATATCAAACTTACACATACTAAATACATTTTAAAGTTTTGCCGAATACAGTCCACCTCCGTTACGGCAAAGTCGGTTATGTCGAATTCTCCGGTTATCTCGAAGTCCCGATTCAAACACTATCATTTTACATATAACTGGATCTGTTTATATCGAATTTACAGTCAAAAAAGTCAAACTTCGGTTATGTCGAAATATTTTGTTCGGTCGGACGGAATTCGACATAACGGATGTAGACTGTATATTCATGCACTGGTTGTCAGGGTTTTCTATGGGAGCAGAATGAGCGATGTTGCTGCTTTTTCTATTACCTCCCTTGGCAGATACATTTGCACGTCCGATTTATCCCGAAATGTTTATTGGTCCTTTTAGTTGGAATCCTTTGTTTTTACTGTTGTTCCCTAACCAGAAGTGGTGTATCAAAATAATGTTAATTAATTGATAACAATAGTTTATTGGATATACTATAGAATGTATGTGTAGAAATTAAATAATTTAATAATTATAAGATGAGAAAACGGATGAAAATTGATAAAGTGACAATGATAAAAACCGAGGAAACCAATTAATCATGCCTATCATCATTAAAGCAGCATTACATCGTAATAAAGGATGTTTTGGGTAAAATATAAATACTAATGTGTGTGTGTTTATAGTCACTCAGAAACGATAAAATTCCAATAAATTTAAACCGTCGTATACGCGAATTTGTTTATCAACACACGAAATCTAAACACGCACAGCGCGCATGCGTGAAACAACAGAGGATGTAGAAAACAACGTATATATTTTGAACATGAAATACTATCTATCTATCTTCCTCTAATTTCGAACCCCTCGCGGGGATGTAGAAATGTCCCTAAAAGACTTAGCTAACAGAGGTATGAATCAACATATCAAGTAATTTAATTAAAAAAGACAACGTGGGACAAATTGGGTCGATGCATTCCGAATGTAAACAAGTGCGAACGATGCGTTCCGGTTGTAAACAAGTGCGTGACCTGTCGACTCGAAAAGTCCTACTTTCGGTTTCGAGTTTGTTTTATCGCAAAAAACACTGTTTACCAAATGATCATAAGCATACAAAGTATAATGTTAGAATGTGTAGCAGCATTGAATTTTTCAAATATCTTTTATTTCATACGATGTAATGCTGGTTTAAAGAGTATGAAGTGGGCAGTAACTGACCAATGTCTGCCATAGCTAGCCCCCAACCTTTGATTGTACGAGAGTGTACGATTCATAACAAAGCAAAACAGAACAAACAGTTTTAAACAGTTCGTGTATATTCTACAGTTATCTCGCGTTAAGTCGATATATTCCTGTGCCATCGTTTATTTTTTGTCCCGTAGTCTCTTGAGAAATTGACAGCTCTGACCTGCCACCTGGCGGGGAATGTTCGTCTTTCGATGATTTTAATAACGAATCAACGCTATGTATCAACACCGGTTTCGGAATAGTGTTATCAAAAGTTTCATGACGATTCGAAAGCACTGACAGGGCCGTTGGTTTCACCGGCAAGGGTAACCCGGTCGGCGTGTGCTGAAGAGAACATTTTAAAGAATTATAATATTCTATAGCTGACATGCGACCGTTTATTTGCCCATATGTACATGCTAAGCTAGAAATTAAATCCGACTCACTTGGTCTAATTCCATGGTAGGGTAACATAAAATTTGATGGAATATTGGGCGCTTGTCCGAATTGACTAGCAAATCCTGGCAATGATGCAGCCGGAATTGACGTATTTGTGCTGCTTGATTTATGATCTGTTGCTATTATGTTCTCAATGGTAAACGGTTGCTTATAGGCTGATCGTCCGTTCTGTTGAATGCTGTTCAGGTAACCGGAACTTGCCGCATTTGCAGCGAACTGCTGTAGACGAAGTCTTGCGTCATCTTGTAGATATGACGTCATATCAAACCCATGTTTCATGTTCGAATCTGGTGGTAATAAACCCATCGCTTGTAGTTGTCTGAAAATAAACGGAGCAATTGATTGCTAAAATTGTTCATTGTTTGACAGTGATTTCATTCAAATGAAATTCGAATACGGCTCTTCAAATCAAGAATACCAATTGTACACCCTATGCTCAATGGGAAGACATGGCCGCTCGATGTTGACGAGACGCTGTAGCCTATAACGGGTTACGCGTGTACTATCGAGTGGTTGCTGTTGAAAAGTCGTGTATGGGTGGCTATTACGCAATCATGAAGATTGAAATTATTGTCATTCGATAATTTCATTATCGTGTACGTATTGTATACATGTACATACCGAGCTATTGTAACGAGCGGGGTGGGGGTGGGGGGGGGTGTGATTAGATAGTGTGATTATTGTCTTATATTTTCATTTTTCAATACTAATTTATTACGGTCAAAAGGAATCGTTGGGACATATTGCCATACACGAACCTGCGTTTGTTAAATTACCATTTTAAATTACCATTTGTAAATTACCATTTGTAAATTACCATTTGTAAATTACCATTTGTAAATGACCTCTCTTTCTGGGTATTATTTAACAAAATCATCAATGACTCTGTAAATGGTGGTTTACTAAAGTTAACATGGATAACTTGCATATGAATTGTAGTATTATTCAAATAAAGAAAAAAACACATACAGATGTTAACGCATTCAACACCAATTAACTGACATGGACTGATGCATGATATTTTTAGACCAATAAAGTAATAAGAACATTGCCTTTGGACCAGTTCATTTATCAAAATGGGTATTTTAGAATTAATAATAATTGCTGGAATAATAACAAGTTTGCACATTTTTAAACAAATTTTATGTTAACTTGCAGGTTGTTAATTTATTTCAATGTTTGAAAAGCTCTACTTTTGCACGAAAGAAACGAAACGTACATAAAAATGAATGAATCAAGTAACTGGCATTGACTGGTGCATGATATTTTTTAGACCATTAAATTAATCTGAACATTAATTTGGACCAGTTCATTTATCAAAATGGGTTATTTTATCTAAAAATAGTAATATTACTGGCAAAAAGTGCAGATCCTGGTGAGACGGCTCGTTACGAGCCGGCTCATCTGGATCTACACTTTTTGTAAGTCTATGTAGAGGTATGTAGTGTTGAAATGGTTAAAGGCGTACAGTATATTACAGATTCAGCCGTTCCATGGATGGTCTAATTACTAATCACACATCTAATATAAGTCACACATATGGCATTAATACACTTATAAATGCAAAATGCGATATTTGTTTCTGTGCGCCATTGAACGGTATAATTAATGTAAATACATATATAAGTATAATAATTTCCATCCAGGTATGAACTACATTGGGCTTGCTTACGGTTAACGTGGACACAGCCCCAGTGTAATTCATGTATACATAGATTGAAATTATTAACCAAAGATCCATCCCTTAATTAAACCGAAAATCAACCGATAAAACAACCTCATATATTAAAGTCATATTCCTGTAAAAAAAGGCAATGGAGCTACGAAGAGAGAGAGAGAGAGATAGGGGGAGAGAAGGGAGGGAGGGGGGAGAGGGAGAAGGGGAGAGATAGGGAGAGGGAGAGATAGAGCGAGATAGAAAGGGAGGGAGAGAGAGAAAGGGAGAGGGAGGAGGAGAGTGAGGGGAGGGAGGGAGAAGGAGAGGGCGAGGGGGGACGAGATGGAGGGAGATGACGAGAGGGAGAGAGAGGGAGATGGTGAGAGGGAGAGAGATAGAGAGAGAGGGAGAGAGAGAGCAGACCGATAAAAGACTATCCTAGGTACAATTTGTTTTATATATTTTTTCAAAAATGTTCATGTACATTACAACTATTTAAAATGATAGATTTCTCTATTTTAGCACTTGTATACTATTGGTTTTATAACGAATACACTTGTATAATATTGGTTTTATAACGAATACACTTGTATAATATTGGTTTTATAACGAATACACTTGTATAATATTGGTTTTATAACGAATACACTTGTATGATATTGGTTTTATAACGAATAAACTTGTATGATAGCAACTTATTTTTGAAATTGTGAGGGGCAGGTCACCGACCTGGCTGTCCGATTAGCGCAGTGGTTAGCGTACTCGCTTCTCACCAATGCAACCCGGGTTCGATCCTCTGACCGGGAAGTATGTGAGATGGTACGGTGGTCACGAGATCGGACATGTGGGTTTTCTCCGGGTACTCCGGTTTCCTCCCACACGAATGACCACATTTACGTTTCCATCCGATGCGCCAACGAGAGTGATTCCTATAAGTTGTTAAAACTTGATTCGCAATCGTTGTAAAATTAATAAAGTTTAAACTTAGCGACCTAATCCACTCGGCAACGGAGATGCATTAGCCCCTTGTTTAGTCTTATGTTCAACCCATGACACTATTCAGTGTTGCATACTTAGTAACGGGAAATGGGACCTTCTACGGACAAGCATCATAGTTATGTTCGCGCACACACAGTTTTACAATGTGATAACTTTATAGCAAGCATTCCTGTATCTAGGCCTCAGTTTGTTTAAGCTTTACTTATTTTACAATTATTTCATGTGACGAAACTATCCCTTTGTTGTGGAAGGTCGGTTGTTCTGCCCGGGTTCGTGCCTGAATGATACTGCGCGGAGGGAACCCGGGGTCTTCGATCACCAGTAATAGATAGCTTGAGAGTCCCATATGATCTAGGAATTCTAAGTCCATTTCACGCCATTAAACATCAAAACAAACAAGCCCTTCCCTCTTTGTTTTGTGGTTTAATGGCGTGAAATGAACTCCGGTGTATGTTGATGCGGATGGTCATTCGTGTGGATTACCCGGACAATACCCATCTGTCCGATCTGGTGACCACCGCACCATTTCTTGTATATGTACAGTTCAGTACAGCATACTCGCTTCTCACCAAGGCAATCTGCGTTCACTCTTCGGGAAGTGTGTTAGATGGTTCAGTTGTACCAGCTTAGACAGGAGGGGCTTACCCCGGTTTCCTCCAACACCAATGACCATATATAAGCTTGCATCCACACCATCACAGGAGTGTGATTAATATAAGTTGTTAACGCATGTTTCGCAAGTGAGTATATTCCGCAGACCCGTACACAGGATATTTCATGGGGGGCGTACTTTTGTTTAGGGGTGAGTCCAAACAAGAGTGCATCGTTTGGTGTGGGTTCCCCATCCCATGGACTTCAATGTCTTGGTGTATTTATCGTATTTAATTAAACATCTAGAAAACAAGGGGAAACTCACATATTGGCTTGAATTTCTAGCAATACTATTAATAATATATGATATTTGGGCCTCATAACGTGGATGTACGAAATTTTAATTTTAATTAAGTTGTCGACAGAAAGCGGTCCTCTGCCGATTTAGGGCGCGCGGACGCACCCAACCTACATTCATGCATGTATACATGTTCCTACATTTGTACAAGTATATACATTTATATATTTTAGTCAGCTAGGAGTCTTAACACCACCTCTATCCAAAAATAACAACAACAACCACCACTATTTAACAACCAATGATATAGCTTTAGAACAAGTTCAACCGAGTGAGTTTGCTATTTCAAACATATCGACCAATAACAAATCCAGTTACAAATATGGCGAGAATCGTATGAATGAATTAATTAATTAATTAACAAATATTAATATTATTACCTTTGCTGCTGGAGCTTAAATCGTTTTCGTCGGCGGAGAAAGCTTCCATTTTCAAACATATCTCCGGCGTATGGGTGGAGAGCCCAGTAACTCCCTTTACCAGGTCTGTCGGGTCGTCGGGGTATTTTGATGAAACAGTCATTAAAGGATAGATTATGACGTAGGGAGTTCTGCCATCTCTGGGTGTTTTGTCTGCAAATACATATACATGGTGTGTTACAACGAGTCGAATATATGTGAGCGTTATTGTCAATGTTGCAATGTAACATATATTGAAGATGAGTATCATTTTATTTTAATGTGTCTTTGTTATTCAGATTTGAGGAAGTACTCATCATAAGTGGGGCCTCCGTGACCGAGTGGTAGTACAGACGGATATGTAGTCCAGTGGTAACACGCTGGATTGGTAATCCAGGGATCGCATGTTCGATCACCCGTCTGACCCTAATACAAATTAACAATCTTTCAGATGGTACGTTAAACCGACGTCTCGTGTCGGTGCTTTATAACCGTGCACGTAAAAGAACCAGAGGAGACTCTGGAATGGGTCTCTGTCTGTATCATTGCACTATCCTCCAAAATCTAAAATAACTAATATCTTCAGGAGGCGTCGCTCATATGGGCAACCGGTAGCGACGATAAATAAACGTAAAACATAGAGTGGTAGTAGATGTAGGCGTTAAATCACTTGCCTATAACCACCTTGCCTAAGGACACACGCTCAACGGCTACAGCCTGGCGCGAACTACGGGAATCTCACACAATGAAGTGGACACGCTACTACTGCGCTATCACGACATCCACAATTATGAGCGTAACCTATTGTGATGGATGATGGTCGCGGTGTGTTTATGGTTTATATATGTATACATTATTATACAATATTCGTTACCTTTAACGTTATATTCATATGTTTCAAATTGACACCATATCTAAAAAGGTTGTTATTATGCGAGACATTGGTCAGTTACTGCCCATGAATACTCCCTAACAGTACATTTTTCTTCCTAATAAGTTTCCTCGATTTTTATCGTTGTTTCCTCTGCATCACATGCTATCAATATTCATCCGTTTTCTCATCTGATGATTATTAAATTATTACATATCGACAGATATCCTACGGATACTGTAACACTGTGATATCAATTAATTAACATGATATTAATCAAATTAAATTGATCCTACTTCGATATCTTGTTAGAGTACAACAGAAAACACAAAGGATTCCAACTAACCGGACCAATATACATTTCGGATAAATCGGACTTTATCTGTCAAGGGAGGTAATAGAAAAACCAGCAATATATCTCATTGTATTCGTTTCACAACAAGCATGACCCAAGTTGTTCAGTAAAAAAAAGCCAACATTTGTAATGTCTATTATTTTTTACAAATTATTTTAGCTAGATTGCGAAACAAGTTCGTACAACTTATATTAATCACTCTCGATACCTCATTCCTGGTGTAATCCATCGGCACGAGGGAGAGAGAAGAGGTAATGTGGAATTTAAATGCCTTGCCGAAGGGCACAATCGTAACGGCTCCAGCAGGACTCGAACTCGCAGGGCCTTTTGCAACTGAAGCGAACGCGCTATCACGACTTACACAGTGTATATTGTTACTAAGATAGTCTTTCTTAAGGTCGAATCACTCCGTAGCTCCGTTCCTCCAGAACAAATCATAATGGTTACTAGAGGACATAAAAAACGCACACTTCGGATAAATGTGTTTAAATTACAATAAATACATAGTTTTAAACATTTTGGAATATTTTTAGTTGTTCAGTTTGTGTTTTGTTTGTAATAAAGATGTGATATATCTTTGATGGAATCCTTCGTTTTTCATTTTCATGTAATAATAATCATATAATGTAAGTGTGAGTTTTCTATGTCCTCTAGTATATAATGTAGGTGTGCGTTTTCTATGTCCTCTAGTATATACTGTAGGTGTGCGTTTCCTATGTCCTCTAGTATATACTGTAGGTGTGCGTTTCCTATGTCCTCTAGTATATAATGTAGGTGTGCGTTTTCTATGTCCTCTAGTATATAATGTAGGCGTGTGTTTCCTATGTCCTCTAGTATATAATGTAGGTGTGCGTTTTCTATGTCCTCTAGTATATAATGTAGGCGTGCGTTTCCTATGTCCTCTAGTATATAATGTAGGTGTGCGTTTTCTATGTCCTCTAGTATATAATGTAGGCGTGCGTTTCCTATGTCCTCTAGTATAAGGTGTAAATCAATATGCAATAACCCTTTATCTTCCTTCATGACATATTTTGTTTGCTAATTTACCAAAACCTGTTTTCGAATTATTCAAATATTCTTCTTGGGGAGGGCAGTTTACTAATGTTGTTTGAACGTGTTGCCCAGCCCATTTTGCTTTTTTACTTTACTTTGTCATGAGTATGTATATATGTATATGTACGTAGTGTAATATGTAAAATAGCAAATCAAATAAGATTAAACAAAACGGCCTTTAATGCAACAGTGTACAGCCAACATGATGCGCAGTAATACATCCAAAAACATGTTGGTTTTAAAAGGAACATAGAAAAAGCCCTCGTGTCTTCATGTGTACACTGCTATGTATTCTGACTGACAGTGTTTATGGAACATCAACATGTCTTGTCAGGGATGTGCACAATCACCGCGTGAATATATATATAATTTACATACATACATACATATACATGTGCGACTTATGAATATGCAACTAAGTAGAGTAAGATAGGAATATGCATACGCTTTTTGTATTTAATGCGATGTGAATATAATCATTATCCGAATTTCATTATATTTTATTTGGCCTCATGGACTATGTTAAATAAACTATCACTAGACCCTAATACAATTTAACAGTCTTTCAGATGGGATTTTAAAACGAGGTCACTTTACACCGTGCACGTAAAAAACCCAGAGGAGACTCTGGAACGGGTCTCTGTCTGTGTCATTGCACTATCCTCCAAAAATCTAAATTGAATCATCTCTTCAGGAGGCGTCGTTCATAAGGGCAACCGGTAGCGACGATAAATAAACGTAAAACACACACTTTAAACCAAGGTATATGACAGACAGACATACACTTGATTTAAAATACATTAGACTAAGAAGCCCAGTTGAACACGTGCATCATACATGAGAGCTAACAATGAAACAACATTTCGTATTGACAATCTTCATAAACACAAGTCATCATACACGAGAGCTAGCAATGAAACAACATTTCGTATTGACAATCTTAATAAACACAAGTCATCATACACGAGAGCTAGCAATGAAACAACATTTCGTATTGACAATCTTCATAAACACAAGTCATCATACACGAGAGCTAGCAATGAAACAACATTTCGTATTGACAATCTTAATAAACACAAGTCATCATACACGAGAGCTAGCAATGAAACAACATTTCGTATTGACAATCTTCATAAACACAAGTCATCATACATGAGAGTTAGCAATGAAACAACATTTAGTATTGACAATCTTCATAAACACAAGTCATCATACACGAGAGGAAACAACATTTAGTATTGACAATCTTCATAAACACAAGTCATCATACATTTAGTTTTTATGATATTTCCTGAAATATTACTTTTCGTTTTACTTTAATGAGGAAAATGTTCGTGAACTAGTATATTTCGAAGGTGTTTTCAATAATTACATGCATGTATTACCCGAATGTACATGTAATATCATATATGGCATACATATATACAAGCTAGGTAAATATGTACAAGCAATTATTGTACCTTGTGCAATTATTTACATATATTCATCAAATTATAATACAATAAAATAACACCCGTTCATCTTCATATTCATATTATGCAATTTCTATAATATAGGAAATAAAATGTATCTATTAAAACATCAGCTGAACAATAGTTAAAAGTGATTCACAATGACACACCAAACCTGTGCTTACTTCCAGGAAGTGTATCACAGAGTGTAGCCGGTCCAGTGAGTTGGTATATGTGAAAGAGATAGAGAAATGCCTAGCCTGGGAACAGGCGTTGATATCTTTTGCCTGGTCAGTTAAATAAATATATTTTAACACCGAGACTATTAATTGGGCCGTATTGAGTTTCTGGTCATATCATCATGTCATTTTGCCAGAAGATAAAAAGTGAAAAATGTACAGACTGGGACCCAGGCTATGGAATGGCGAGCCCCTTACCAATACGTTATACAACATCGAAACACATTCAAATACTATGGCGTTTATGGAAATCTAAGAGTATCATTTAGCTTATGCAACGTCGAACATTTTCGAAAATAAAACAATTGTCTACTACAGTTTTATCATCACTTCCATAAAGTAGTAATCTTGTGTTAACCCTTTCCTTCATAGAGATTTAGGTTAATATACTATTATATCTCCATACAAACGACAGCCATTTAGCTATCATGCAGTGGATAAGTAGTCACCATATCTATCCCACCTCCATACATGTAGATATTACAGGGACTACGTAGAGATTTAGGTTACTATACTATTATATCACCATACAAACGACAGCCATTTAGCTATCATGCAACCTTAAACCAGATCTATATATCATACATGAGACCTCAATTAGAGTATGCAGCGGTAGTATGGGACAATTGCACTGAATTTGAAAAAGATAAATTAGAAAAATTACAGTACGAGGCAGCTAGAGTTGTAACAGGTCTAACACGATCAGTTTCTTTAAATAAATTAAGAGAAGAAATAGGATGGATACCTTTAAACGACAGAAGAACAATGCAAAAACTTGTTATAATGTATAAATACAAAAATGTTCTATTACTAACAGTTTAGTACAATCTTCCCGAGAACAGTCGGCGAAGAAAATCGTTATAATTTAAGAAATGCTGATAATTTTACTGTAATGGCCAGACGTACAGCTTTATTTTCAAACTATTTTGTACCATCTAGTGTTGATATATGGAATGCACTACCCGAACACTTAAAACACGCGCCAACCTTAACTTGTTTTAAGAATAGACTCAAGTCTTCACTGTTCAAACAAAAAGATGTACCCATGTTTTATCATAAAGGTTCGCGTAGCTTAACTGTTTACCATGCTCGTATAAGAAATGGCTGCAGCAACTTGAACGCAGGCTTATATAATAACCATTTAAGGGAAAATGCGACTTGCGATTGTCAAACTGGGATTGAAAACGCTGAACACTACTTTTTTCATTGTCCTTTGTTTCAAAATCAAAGAATAACACTTTTCAGAGAAACACGACAATACCATCCTTTAAATGCGAAAACACTGCTAATAGGTAAAGAAAATCTGATTGAAAGTGATAACTTAATTATTTTCACCTCAGTACAGAAATTTATAAAGAATACCAAAAGATTTCAAACCGGCCATTAGTATTAATCAAACAACAAAACAAGAGTACTCTTTGAATGTATTGAAATACTATATAGAATGTCTATGTTTACAAATTAACGCTTAGTCTGCAAATAGAAAGAGAGGTTCTGGTCGTTCACTAGACACGAGCACCACAGGCACACTTGCATGAGTACGTTGTATAAATGATGATATTGTATTTTTATGTATCTTTATGTAATTTGCATTTATTCATTTAAATGCGTTGTAAACTAATTGTAGCCATAAAATGAATTTTCGGTAAATACCATGTATTGGGGAGAGCCGTTTCATAATGTGGAAAGCACTTGTGGCTCAAACCAAATTGCTATGTACATTTTGGCAATAAATTATGTTTAAACCAGTAGGCGCCATATCTATCCCACTTCCATAGATATTACTGGAACTACATAAAGATTTAGGTTAATATACTATTATATCTCCATACAAATGACAGCCATTTATCTTTCATGCAGTGAATAAGTAGTCGCCATATCTATCCCACCTCCATAGATATTACTGGAACTACATGAGATTCTGGCCTTTATTATGACCATTGGTTTGGCTACTACATTATAAATGTATATCGTATTGGTAATGGCGTCAAGAAGTGCTTCTATGAGGGAAAGGGTTAATAGGTTGAAACACTATATGCAGTATATGACGTTGCTGTTGACAACCTGCACACATGATAACATAATGGAAGGCATCTTCGTAACCTACACAACACTACATAATTAGCCCAGAATGGTAAAACAAGCACAGACAAGCTACATTTGTTATCAAGAAACTTGTATTTATTTAGGTCTGTTGGCTTGTAGATGGTAGTTGGTTATTCAGATGTTTATTGGCGAACTACCATCTACAAGCGTGTGTTTTTACGTTTATTTATCGTCGCTACCGGTTACTCATATGAGCGACGCCTCCTGAAGATATTAGTCATTTTAGATTTTGGAGGACAGACAGAGACCCATTCCATAGTCTCCTCTGGTTCTTTTACGTGCACGGTGTAAAGCACCGACACGAGACCTCGGTTTAACGTCCCATCTGAAAGACTGTTAATTTGATTAGGGTCAGACGGGGGATCGAACCTGTGATCCCTGGATTACCAGTCCAGAGTGTTACCACTGGGCTACATATCCGTCTGTCATCTATAAGCCAACTTCACATACCTTATTTATTTGCCAATCCAGGAAGCCAACATAACTCATGATTTACAGCAAGTTACATAAAAATCATAACAAATAATGTTGGCATTTTGTGTGGAGAAAACAAATGCTGCAACCCACCAAGTATATATATATGTCTAAAATTATCAGAATTCAGAGATCGCAGGTTCGATCCACCGCCTGGCCCTAATGATATTAACAGTCTTTCTAATAATATTAACAATCTTTCAGACGGGACTATACACCGATGTTTCATGTATCGGTGCTATGCACAGGACACGTAAAAGAACCAGAGATGATTGTGGAATTGTCTTTCCGTATCGTACTTGCATTATCCTTCAAAATAATAAAATGACTAATAAATATACTTCTGTAGTCGTCTCCTGGATTATGATTAAAAACATGTCGTAGCAGTGCGTCACCTTCAGAATAGTTTATACACATTTATTTTTAGCTCGATTGCGAAACAAGTTCTTACAACTTATATTAATCATTCTCGAGACCTCATTCCTAATGGAATCCATCGCCACGAGGGAGAGAGAAGAGGCAACGTGGAATTTAAATGCCTTGCCTAAGGGTACAATCATAACGGCTACAGCGGGGCTCGAACTCCGGACCTTTCGCGTCTGAAGCGAACGCGCATCCAGGTCACTTTCAGCAGACGACCCAAACGTAACTGGCAAGCATTTACTGTACATGCAAACCGACCCAAGCACTTCCTAATTTATTAAAAAAACCACCAAGAACTTGATAAAACTTCTAGAATGGTATGATGATATCGTTTTAAGCAGTTGTTGATAGATAATAATTTATAATTAAAATAATTTATCTGATCATATTCCTGTTCAAGGTGACCATCACGATTTCAAGATACATGAAGCTTTATTTAACGTCGGGTCACAGTTACATATAACATTAGCTAATAAACCATATTCCGACAAATATACGCCATAATCAGTATATATCAGTAAAACGGCGAAGGAATTAAGAGTTTGTATAAACATGAAAGCAACTAAAATGTAATAGCAAATAATATCTATAATAAGACAATAAATATATTAATGCTTATAGCATTTGTATTCGTAACATATAGACGGGGCAGGGGTCCGGCGGTTTACACGTTGGAATGTGAATCCATGGGTCGCAAGTTCTATCCCCCGTCTGACCCTAATAATATTAACCATCTTTCAGATGGGACCTTCAACCAATGTCTCGTGTCGGTGCTGTACACTGTGCACATAAAAGAACCTGAGGGAGAATCTGTAATGGTTCTCTGTCTGCATTATTGCATAATCCTCCAAAATCTAAAATGACTAATCTCTTCAGGATTATATGGGCAACATGTAGCGACGATAAATAAACGCAAAAACACATATTCGATACAAAGCCACACTTGTACAATTAATATCTCCAAGACAGTAACGTTTCAATTTTATTTGATTTACAACGATTGCGAAACACGCTTTAACAACTTATATTAATCACTCTCGTTGACGCCGATGAAAATGTGGCCACCACAGTACCATTTCACATACTTCCCGGTCCGATGATCGAACCCTGGTTGCATTGGTGAGAAGCAAGCGTGCTAGCCACTGTGCTAATCGGGCAGCCTATATAGCTTTATTAGGATACCAGTAGTCATGTGTCACAATAACAGATCATAATAACAAATACAGTAATATGTGTAAATAATTTTTAACATATTTTATAAAATTGCCAGTGCACTTTTCCTTGTCAGAATCTTACAAAATTAGTAGGTTATATATTGGTTAGTGTCATGATTAGCTATTTTTATAGAGTCTCGCCATGTATAGTTTCCCAACTTTCTAATAAATTAAAATGTATAGGACAGTAACTTAATATTCTCTATATAATATATTATAAGTGTAATCGAACGCCCGATACGATGGGTCTATACGTCACTGATTTGAGAGAATAGCACAGATAACAATATAATTAATTTCTGTTATAAAGAACCTTTCTTCTTAAAATATATGCTTTATAAATATATGTTACAAATTGTACATCTTCGTCAATACAATACAGTATAATACAATACAATACAGTATAATATAATACAATATAATACAATACAATACAGTATAATACAATATAATACAATACAGTATAATACAGTATAATACAATATAATACAATACAGTATAATACAGTATAATACAATACAATACAGTATAATACAATATAATACAATACAGTAAAATACAGTATAATACAATATAATACAATACAGTATAATACAGTATAATATAATACAATACAATACAATACAGTATAATACAATACAGTATAATATAATACAATACAATATAATACAATACAATACAGTACAGTATAATACAATACAGTATAATATAATACAATACAATATAATACAATACAATACAGTATTATATAATACAATACAATACAGTATAATACAATACAGTTAATAACAATACAATACAGTATAATACAATACAGTTAATACAGTATAATACAGTATAATACATATAATAAATAGTATAATACACAAGACAGTATAATACATACAATATAATACAATACAATACAAGCAATACAATATAATACAATATAATACAATATAATACAATACAATATAATACAATACAATACAATACACAATACAATATAATACAATACAATACAATATAATACAATATAATACAATATAATACAATACAATATAATACAATATAATACAATAACAATACAATACAATACAATATAATACAATACACAATACAGTATAATACAATACAAGCAATACAATACAATATAATACAATACAATACAATACACAATACAGTATAATACAATAAGCAATACAATATAATACAATATAATACAATACAATATAATACAATATAATACAATACAATCAACAATACAATACAATACAATAATAATACAACAATACAGTATAATACAATACAGCAATACAGTATAATACAATACAATGCAATACAATACAATATAATACAATACATATAAAATACAATACAGTTAATACAATAACAGTATAATACAATACAGTATAATACAATATAATATAATACAATACAGTATATACAATACAAAAAAAGTATAATACAATACAGTATAATACAATACAGTAAATATAATACAATACAGTATAATACAATACAGTATAATACAATACAATACAGATACATAATACAATATACAATACAGTAAATACATATAATACAATATAATACAGTATAATACAATACAATACAGTATAATACAATACAGTATAATACAATACAATATAATACAGTATAATACAATACAGTATAATACAATACAATATAATACAGTATAATACAATATAATATAATACAATCCAGTATAATATAATACAATACAGTATAATACAATACAATACATATAATACAATACATACAATACAATAACATACAGTATAATACAATACATACAGTATAATACAATACAATACAGTATAATACAATACAATACAGTATAATACAATACAATACAGTATAATACAATACAATACAGTATAATACAATACAATACAGTATACTACAATACAGTATAATACAATACAATACAATATAGTATAATACAATACAATATAATACAATACAATATAATACAATACAATACAATATAATACAATATAATAATGAATATATATATATATTTATATATATGACTTTAGGAAAAACGTGAAAAGACAGTTTAATGTGTTTCTTGATTCATAATACTTGATACTATATGATTGCCTGCTAAAATATAATGTTCATCCTCTGTTACATACACCTTCATATACAATGAACACACTTGAATATGTATCTAACCAGTCATGTTATGCAAATATATTATATATGAGTCTGTATTAGTATATGATAATAAAATGTTGTGTTGTTGTTCTGTTCCGTAATTGCAAGTACTGATAGAATTTCAACATAATGTCAATAACATAGAACAGAACAGAACATAATGTACAGTGTATTAAACTTAAAAGCATTATACATATCTCATTATCATAATAATACGTATACAATTGTATGCAATGAAGACGAAAGAACGTCATAAATGTATGCATACATGTATATTAAAATCCTTAAAATAAATTATGCTAAATTGACCGTAAGTAGCAGTCAAAACATTCACCATTATTTTTGCTCTATAAATGAACTTGTTTCATTATTTTTATGTTATGTTTATTTAACGTCGCTACCGGTTTCCCATTTGAGCGACGGGCAGTTTACCTAACAACACCTTTCCTGGGCAGGCTCCAGCGGTTAACCAGTACTTGGTGCACCAACCCCCGTAAGATACTGCCACCTTTTTCATATAAATGAGACACGGTCTGAGCGGGGCTCGAACCAGTGACCATCAGAGATGATAGGTTACAGTGGTATACAAGTCAGCGACCTTAACTACTCGACAACAGAGGCGGTCAATAACTTGTTTATAACCGTTATGTGTGTTTATACATCATTTGGGAAGAGCCGTCTCTATTGTTGTAAGAACTTGCGGCTCGACGCTTTTTTGCTTTCTTTGTATAAATTGTATGTATATTCTGTGTCATAATAGAGCAAC
Organism: Archivesica marissinica; assembly: GCA_014843695.1. Taxonomy (NCBI): domain Eukaryota; kingdom Metazoa; phylum Mollusca; class Bivalvia; order Venerida; family Vesicomyidae; genus Archivesica; species Archivesica marissinica. The sequence goes on from CM026399.1 coordinate 29,254,361, forward strand.
TGTATGTATAGTCTGTGTCATAATAGAGCAATTGCATGTATATTCTGTGTCATAATAGAGCAATTGTATGTATATTCTGTGTCATAATAGAGCAATTGTATGTATATTCTGTGTCATAATAGAGCAATTGTATGTATATTCTGTGTTATAATAGAGCAATTGTATGTATATTCTGTGTTATAATAGAGCAATTGTATGTATATTCTGTGTCATAATAGAGCAATTGTATGTATATTCTGTGCTATAATAGAGCAATTGTATGTATATTCTGTGCTATAATAGAGCAATTGTATGTATATTCTGTGTTATAATAGAGCAATTGTATGTATATTCTGTGCTATAATAGAGCAATTGTATGTATATTCTGTGTCATAATAGAGCAATTGTATGTATATTCTGTGCTATAATAGAGCAATTGTATGTATATTCTGTGCTATAATAGAGCAATTGTTTGTATATTCTGTGCTATAATAGAGCAAAATAAAATGTGATTAAACTAATTAAATAAATCAAAATGTTTCTAATGTAAGAGTGTTATTAGAGATACTAGATAGGACTTGTCTCGGCATTTCTATATTATGACAATTTAACGTAGAGCAGATTAAATTGAAATAAATAATATCAAATTTTGTTTTACATAAGATGTTTTGGTACAGCGGATAGTCGTATACAATGTTTAACTTGTTAATTATTATAAAGTATACCTGTGAGTGAAGTGCAAACTCTAACCAAAGTCTAACATAAACAAAGACTATAGTATTACTTGATCACCTACTAGAGCACGAAGAGGAAACAGAATACTAAGAAGAATATGAAGAAGAATACGAAGAACAATACGAAGAAGAATATGAAGAAGAATACGAAGAAGAATACGAAGAAGAATACGAATAAGAAGAAGTAGTAGAAGAAGAAGAAGAAGAAGAAGTAGAAGAAGAAGAAGTAGAAGAAGAGAAGAAGAGAAGAAGAGAAGAAGAAGAAATAGAAGTTAATATCTTCAAGATTCCACCCACATGCCATTATTTCGCGTAGTATCATAATGTGTTGTATTCTAAAATCATGACGAATAAAATTTGCTAAACGACGTCGAAGTTGAATTCACAACTACTAAACATGTATTCAATCGTGACAATAATGTTAGGAATCAGCCAGGACTAGATCACAAGCAGTTACCTGTAGAACGGGAATTTATCCATGATGAACTTGTATATATCACTCAGCGGAAGCATCTTCTCCCTCGATGCGCTGATGGCCATTGCAGTCAGTGCAATGTAACTGTATGGTGGCTTCTGATCATTGTAAGTGTTCCGTCCTGGTCGCGGCATCACCTCGATAACAGCTCACACCTTTGGATCACAGAATGTGCAGTCGAAAATAACGACACGCAGCTCGCACAGCAATACCTTTTGTCAGCAAGTTCGCAGTCGAATATAAAATCGTTATTTCAAATTATTGTTTGTATAAGTATGTTGCTTGTAAAGAACCGTATGTTCTGGTGTAATGTTATTATATACGCCACCTATTGGGTGCTAATCATCTCTATAATGACTGGAATATTATCTAAACTTTCCGTGTTATTTTGAAAATTGCTTGTAAATATGTGATATTTTGACGCACATGTGCTGACTCCGTTGTTTATTTTATACTTAATTTATTGTAGAAATGTTAATTCCGATTGCAAGAAATGTTCGTTTTATTTTCAGTTCTTTACATATTTGTAAATATCAATATCTGCAGCAATGTGTTTGTCCTCTGTCTATAAGTTATGGACATTCATACAACCCATTGCGATGCGCATATTTTCCGAGTGATTTTCAAAGCGGCAATGCTGTTCATTTTTAAGTTTGATACATAATAAAAAGCACTATTCACAAGATGAAATTTGATTTTGTGAATAAACATTTACCATACTTCGCCACCCTCCCGCCGTTCTATTTGGTTAGACACCGGTGTCGCCGCGTGATCTGTCAATCACGTAAATTATGGGCGGAGACTAAGCATATAATTTGAATAAAGCGCTTCCGCAGCGAATTAGATGTTGGATTTCTTTCCTAAGAAGGAATGTTCATCAATAAATATTTGTGATACAAGACGCTGTAAAAGAGCACAATGGGAAAATAAAAGCAATTGCTTCATTTAACAAGCAAGAATTCGTTAATGGCCAATAACTTAAAAGTTGACCGGAGGATATTGCAGCTTGGCTTAAGTAGGAACAGAGAATTAGAGCATCTCGTATGCTTAGATTAGCCCATATAATGTGTATGAAGATATTAGTATCACGACAAATGTATGTTGGGAAAACATTAACGTTTCTTGCATTGTATGTAGGGGCCTAACTGACAGCTTATAGTCTCCTCGACAACTCATTGTCCAGGCATGTTTATATTTGGGTATGCTAGTTTACGTATTAGTCGTGATAGTACAGTGGTAGCGCATTCGCTTCAGGTGCGAACTGCCCGGAATTCGTGCCTCGCTGGAGCCTTTACGAGTGTGCCCGTAGGCAATACATTTAAATTCCACATTTCTCTTCTCTCTCCCTCGTGGCGATGGATTCCACCAGGAATGAGGTATCGAGAGCGATTAATATAAGTTGCAAGAACTAAAATCGAGCTAAAATAAATGTGTATGACTAATATGACGTGTGCGGTATTGGATTAGGACGCATGTATGAATAATTTCTATACGGTTATTTATTGTCACCAGCAATACCTGAACGAACTATATTAATATTAAGTTTTGAAGGATAGTGCAATATCAGGGGCGTAGCTTGGCTGGAATCGGTGTGTAGGCCAACTTAAAACTTAAGACTGGAAGGGGGTTCGGGGTCGTCCCCAGGAAAACTATTAATAGCGTATATAATTTAATCCTGACCTCCCGATTTTTGTTGCAGATTTGGCATTTTTATTTTTTCGATTTTTCGGGGGAAAGTGTAATCCACGGCCTACACGGCCTATAGGAAGCTATGCCAATGAATATACAGAATATGCACGCTCCAATTGCAGAAGCATCCATAGTTTACATGCCCGTGTACATATACGTGAATTAATTACGCAAATTATATGTAGCGGTCTGTTAGTTTATCTGTCCCGCGGAAATCATTACATTACCATGGACATGTCGGATAAACATTCTACAGTCGTGGGGAAAAAACGTGCACCCGTGCTTTGTGTGCACCAAATGACATTCAACTACCGATGTAGTGAAAACCATGGTATAGATGTGCACAATAAGTGTCGAGCTTACGCGCAATTGGACAAATTGAAGCGGGCCGGCACTACTGAGAGCCTCGTAATGACACAGTAACGCATGGATTTCTCGTGCACGGCGGCTAGAAACATGGTTTTCACTAAATCGGCAGTTGAATGTCATTTGTTGCGGGACAGATAAACTAAAGAGATTGCTACACATATAATGTGCGTAATTAATGGCCCCATGTACCGAGTATAGTACCGATACATGATACCTCGATTTATAGCACCATTCTAAAAGACTGTTAATAGGATTAGGTTAGACTTGGGATCGAACCTACGATCCATGGATTTACTTCCACATATTAATCACTGGACCATGACCCGTCACTTGTTTATTATTATTATGTAATGTATATTCATTTATATAGGCTTGTCACGAAATCGACATAGAACCTGCAACAGTAAGGCACTATAAGGTCACGAAGGTCTGGGCCTGCACATTGCTCCAGCAAATGAAAACTCTTAAACCGAGAAAATGCAATAAAAACTGTTTTTTTGTGTGGTGGTGGTTATGACGAATAGTTGGGTTGTCAACTTGGAGGTCGCATATATTCTGCGGAACATAAAATGTCAAAGTCATATTTCTACTTGTTTGCTCCAAATATTAAAGCAGCATTACATTGTATGAAATAAAAGCTATTTGAAAAATTCAAATTTTACGTATGGGTAGCAATGCTGCTACACATTCTAAAATTATAGTTTGTATATTTATGTTCAATTAGTAAACAGTGTTTTTTTGCGATAAAACAAACTCGAAACCGAAAGTAGGACTTTCCGAATCGGTCGATCACGCGCACTTGTTTACAATCGGAACCTGATTTGCATTCGGAATGCATCGTCCTCCTTCGGCAATATTGAAAACAATCATGGCATATCCGCTGTTGTTTCATGCATACGCGCTGTGCGTGTTTATATTTCGTTTGTTGATAAACAAATTCGCGTATACGACGGTTTATATTTATTTGAATGTTATCGTTTCTGAGCGACTATTTCGATTTTTGTAAACACACACACATTAGTATTTATATTTTACCCAAAACATCCTTTATTACGATGTAATGCTGCTTTAACTTATTGCAAAGCAGTTTATGGTTATATTAGATATCAGCAGGCATCCATGTAGCACGGATCTGTAGTCCAGTGGTAACACGCTGGGAGACTCTGGAATGGATCTCTGTCTGTATCATTGCACTACCCTCCAAAATCTAAAATAACTAATCTCTTCAGGAGGCGTCGCTCATATGGGCAACCGGTAGTGACGATAAATAAACGTAAAACACACAATCCATGTAGCATGCATACTTTGTGATGCTCTTGAAAGTTTAAATCGCAGAACATTTCACATCAAAATGGGGAGTTCAGGACCAATCCTGGAGTGCAGCGCGGTGCTTGCAGCCGGTGATACCAAGATCTAAGTATCTAAGTAAGTCATCAAGTAGGGATAAAGAGTGTGTGTTTTACGTTTATTTAACGTCGCAACCTGTTGCCCATATGAGCGACACCTCCAGAAAAGATTAGGGCTGTCCGATTAGCGCACTGGTTAACGCGCTCGCTTCTCACCAATGCAACCCGGGTTCGATCCCCGGACCGTGAAGTATGTGTGATGGTACTGTGGTCGCCAGATCGGACAGGTGGGTTTTCTCTTGGTACTCTGGTTTCCTCCAACACGAATGACCACATTTACGCTTTCATCCGCACCAACGAGAGTGATTAATATAAGTTGTCAAAACTTGCTTCTCAATCATTGTAAAATAGATCAAGTTTAAAAAAAGAAGAAAAAAGAATAGTAATTTTAGATTTGTGGAGGATAGTGCAATGATACAGACATAGACCCATTCCAGTGTCTTCTCTGGTTCATTTACGTGCACGGTGTAAAACACCGACACGAGACCTCGGTTTAACGTCCCATCTGAAAGACTGTTAATGTATGTACTTGTTATGTTGTACATATTATCATAAGACACAACTGTTGTCATGGTGATAACTTATATGTTAATATATTTGATCATGTAACTAGAACATTGCATGTTTACGTTACTTAATATTTTAAATTTAAAACAGCTTGACTATTGAAACTAAACCTGAAATCTGAATCTGTGTGGCTTTAAACCCCAATAATACACATACATATAATTAGTATCTTATATGCATATATGTATGATTGTGTTGAGTGTTGTTTCATTGTAGTTATGACATACACATGTAATAAAAAAAAATTAATAAAATAAATAAAATATAAAGTGGGATTGTCAAATACTGAATCGTTTTCGTAAGTGCAATTCCAGATTACTTCCAAGAAAATGACAATGACTTATCGTTTGGTCCGAAGATTTCGTTGTAATGTCCATATGCCAATCGCAATATTATTCCGGGTTGTAGATGGCCAAATGCTGAATAGTGTTGCGCATGCGTGTCCAACCTACTGGAGATTTCTTCTAAGAAAAAATAACAATATCGCAGCAGAGCCTATATGAACGTTTGGTCGGAAGACTTCGCAGTGATGTCTCTATGTATTTCGCGTTAAGCAACAATGTTATAGCCTGTGTTTTACGTTTATTTATCGTCGCTACCGGTTACCCATATGAGCGACGCCTCCTGAAGAGATTAGTCATTTTAGATTTTGGAGGATAGTGCAATGATACAGAAAGAGACCCATTCCAGAGTCTCCTCTGGTTCTTTTACGTGCACGGTGTAAAGCACCGACACGAGACCTCGGTTAAAGACTGTTAATTTTATTAGGGTCAGACGGGGGATCGAACCTGCGATCCCTGGATTACCAGTCCAGCGTGTTAACCACTGGACTACAGATCAGTCTGTAACAATGTTATACAGGGTTGCGTAGGATTGTATAGGGTATTGCATGTACTTTTTAGCTACCTATTAAATTACATTTCTTGTTTCTTCCAAAAACATTATACAACTTAGATAGCATCAATAAAACCGACGTGCACATAGTTAATACATCAAAGCCGTACGCCCGGTAGCTTGTAGGGATGCGCTAATACCAATTACCTAACACCTATGCCCTAATCCACTCTATGAAAGAAACGCACAATTTAACTATTGAATCACGAATGAATTTCCCCACACCAAACATGTTTACTTAAAAGAGGAACTTGTTTATTAGTTTAGCGGGCATCAAATGAAGCAGATATCGATTTACCAAACAAAACATTAGTTGAAGAGTTTCAAGCTTTGAAGTTTATATGATCTCCAAATTGTGTATTCAACCAAACTGGTTGCGTTCATAGAGCTTGTAAAACGCTCTATTTCTAAATTAACTGGCTCGGTAGTTATTTATCAGGACTGTATCGCTGAAACTTGCAAAACAAATTCATACTGGTTTAGGTCAATAAATATAATATTATAAAATACGTAATTTAGTATCATTCACATCTGTGAAAAAAGCAAATTTCTACAGAATGTAATTTCCTATTATATGGTATAATTGTTGTTTTTTTTAAATATTTGCCACATAATATTTCAACTTATAAAGAAACGTTTGCAATATCACCAACAACAGAGGATGAACACTTTGCAAAATACTATTTAAAAGTGAAGTTCTAACTTTCAACGATTCTTTGATAAATTTAATTAGATTAGTTAGAATAGGGTTCTCGGTATAGATTGCATTAGGTCAATAAACTCGTACATTGATGGCCTTTGATATATAGAGATACCTTTCAATGTGGACGCTATTTCTCCGCTTATGTCTAGTCCAGAAGTCAACAACCCTCTGTCGCTCGTCCGCGCCCCCCGATGTGTATCTGCGAAGTTGGGCTTCCTTGGCTGAGTGGTAAGGTAGTTGGCGTCAATTCACTTGTCCCTCACCGCTGTAGGTTCCAATCCCACCGAGGGTGTCGAATTATTTCAAGTGAGGAAGCTATCCAGCAACTTGCTGTATATCGATTATTCCATCCGTCTGTCCGTCCGTGTCTGACATACTGCTCGGAGAGACATCTGGGTTCTTCTTCCAACAATAATAACTGGAGAGTCGCCATATGACCTGAGCTATTGGTGCGACTTCAAGCCCCTCCAAAATAAACAAATAAACGTATGCGAAGAGGACGGAGTTCGAGTTCGAGCCCCGCTGGAGCCGTTACGATTGTGCCCTTAGACAAGGCATTTAAATTCCACGTTCTCTCTTCTCTCTCCCTCGTGGCGATGGATTCCATCAGGAATGAGGTCTCGAGAGTGATTAATATAAGTAGAAATAACTTGTTTCGCAATCGAGCTAAAATAAATTTGTATAAACTAAGAAGACGAAGTCTGCTGAAGATAATTGTAATTGTAAATGTAATTGTTGTCCGATTAGCGCAGTGGTTAGCACGCTTGCTTCTCACCAATGCAACCAGGGTTCGATCATCGTACAGGGAAGTATGTGAGATGTTACGATGGCCGCCAGATCGGACAGGTGGGTTTTCTCCGGGTACTCCGGTTTCCTCCCACACGAATGACCACATATACGCTTTCATCCGCACCAACGAAAGTGATTAATATAAGTTGTTATAGCTTGTTTCGCAATCGTTGTAGAATAAATAAAGTTCATACTTTATATACTTTTATGTAGGACTAGGTGTGTCCGTATTGTCCTCGCAGTGCCTCCGTAGGCGACGAGCACAACTCGGTTGTTCTGAGTGGTATTAAAACAAACAGTTTGGACATGTATTATAAATACCAGATGCTCGTTAAACCCATTCAACACCAAGTAACTGACATGGACTGGTGCATTCAACACCAAGTAACTGACATGGACTGGTGCATTCAACACCAAGTAACTGACATGGACTGGTGCATGATATTTTTTAGACCAATAAATTAATACAAACATTACATTTGGGCCAGTTCATTTATCAAAATGGGTAATTTTGTCTTAAAATAGTAATATTACTGGCAAAAAGTGCAGATCCTGATGAGATGGCTCGTCACGAGCCGGCTCAGCTGGATCAGCACTTTATGTAAGCCCATTTATTGGTATATGGTGTTGAACGGGTTAACATGTGTTTCTCAAGTTCGGATGCCCAGTGTTTACAAAGACTAGTCTAAACCATACTTGCTACATGCGGAAGTAATGTATTCCAAAGTCATTGCTTATGGTTCACACTTATTGATTGTTTATGGTTCACACTTATTGATTGCTTATGGTTCACACTTATTGATTGCTTAGGGTTCACACTTATCGATTGCTTGTGGTTCACACTTATTGATTGTTTATGGTTCACACTTATTGATTGTTTATGGTTCACACTTATTGATTGCTTATGGTTCACACTTATTGATTGTTTATGGTTCACACGTATTGATTGCTTATGGTTCACACTTATTGATTGTTTATGGTTCACACTTATTGATTGTTTATGGTTCACACTTATTGATTGCTTATGGTTCACACTTATTGATTGCTTAGGGTTCACATTAATAGATTGCTTATGGTTCACATTAATAGATTGCTTATGGTTCACATTAATAGATTGCTTATGGTTCACATTAATAGATTGCTTATGGTTCACACTTATTGATTGCTTATGGTTCACATTAATATATTGCTTATGGTTCACACTTATTGATTGCTTATGGTTCACATTAATAGATTGTTTATGGTTCACACTTATTGATTGTTTATGGTTCACACTTATTGATTGTTTATGGTTCACACTTATTGATTGCTTATGGTTCACACTTATTGATTGCTTGTGGTTCACATTAATAGATTGCTTATGGTTCACACTTATTGATTGCTTATGGTTCACACTTATTGATTGCTTATGGTTCACATTAATAGATTGCTTATGGTTCACACTTATTGATTGCTTATGGTTCACATTAATATATTGCTTATGGTTCACACTTATTGATTGCTTATGGTTCACACTTATTGATTGCTTATGGTTCACACTTATTGATTGCTTGTGGTTCACATTAATAGATTGCTTATGGTTCACACTTATTGATTGCTTATGGTTCACACTTATTGATTGTTTATGGTTCACACTTATCGATTGTTTATGGTTCACACTTATTGATTGTTTATGGTTCACACTTATTGATTGCTTATGGTTCACACTTATTGATTGCTTATGGTTCACACTTATTGATTGCTTATGGTTCACACTTATTGATTGATTATGGTTCACACTTATTGATTGCTTATGGTTCACACTTATCGATTGCTTATGGTTCACACTTATCGATTGTTTATGGTTCACACTTATTGATTGCTTACGGTTCACACTTATTGATTGTTTATGGTTCACACTTATTGATTGCTTATGGTTCACACTATGCCAAGCCCGTGCTACTGTCGTTTAGAGATATTTATATCGTATTAGTCTAAACAAAATACACAGGCACAAAGGGTGAGATATAGCGGTATATCTGTACAATATATCGTGTTATTCAGGACACACACATTGCATTACGCATGCGCGTTGACCTTGTTTATATTAGTTTGTTATGTCAACAAACGTCGTATAGGACGCTTGTTTATTAGTTCAAATACTCGGAAAACAATTATACAATTTAATAGGAAAATACATTCTGTTGAAATTTGCGTTTTCACAGATGTAGTGTCGCTTTAAGTATTTTAATTAAAAACAAGAACAACTAGAATGACGATTGAAAACTCACTCTGCATAATACACACTCGAATAGTGTATTGAGTGAATGTATATAAATTATAAAGTGCATACTTTAGTAATTAAATGCAAACATGTTGACAATAACATGGAACCCTGTCCAACATAATAGTATATACAACATCCCTGCTGGAACACCCGCGAATCATATGGGAAGAAAATATTGTTGCAGAATTTCAACTACGTAAATAGATTGACCTGGCCATTTCTGGATTCCAGCTCAAGTCTGTATTTCTATGTGAACACCAGTGAAAGCTTGGAACAAGTTCCCTGAAAACAATTGGACACTTTTAATATCAATAATACTAATACATAGCAGTAATTCTTACCACACAAATTGTCATTCGTCCAGAAAAATACCATGGGTGAAAACGCTCTGGCAGCATATAGATAACATATGTGACACATGCGTAGACAACACATATATGAAAAAGAATGTAAAGCTTAAAAGTAACTTGCCCAAATTTACTATACTCGCAAGCAATTTTCAATGGACCAGTTAATTATCACAATTTATAAATTACACGATGTCACCGCTATGTACCTGTTTACGCACCCGATTGATTACACAACTTACAAACGCTCTATGAAATAACACGATATATCAAGCGCTTTAATTCTTGATGATAATGAAAATTATTCCAGTCTACGTATCCATGAGGTTGTATATACGTAACTAGGCATAAGTGCATCCGCGGTCACGGTCGAATGTAGTCCCAATAACTAATATAGTTCATTTTTCTTTTTGGTAAAAATGCATTTTCATGACAGGCAGTGTATAGTTTTTGTGTTTTTGAGAAATGATGTGACTTGAGAAGACTTCAGACTAGTTGATGTGTAGAAAAGATGTGGCATAAGAATTCAGGCCATTGCAAACTGAAGGTTGGTATACTGTATTATTTGGCGGAGGAATACAGTGTGTAAACACAGTGATGTTATTCACAGGTGAGCACTGGCTATTTGAAACATAACATATGAAATATTCTTGGTGTGTTTCAGGCTGATTTGAATACCTCTTCACAGTGGATCAGAAGAAATGAAAGATTGGAAATATAAATAAACAGACTGTATGCTTTTACTTTTTACAATGTATTTAATAGGCAATTTATTTGTTGTTTTACAACCATGATATCTGCAAATAATGTTAACGGCTATAAGATAATCGTTGTCATCTCTGTATCTTCCTTAGATGTGATACCCCTTGCGGGGATGTATTCATATTCCTCCTATTATACTAGTTACATGTAGAATCTTTAAAAAAAAGAGTGTAAAATCGATCTTTATTTGATTACAGCTATTTATAATCGATTAAATTTTAGTCGTGATAAGCCTAGCATTTGTAATTCACACAGTTTAGAACTTCTCACGTCTACCGTGTAAACTGTCGTATTTCTAGGCTGGGAAAAAACTACATAGAAAGTAGATCTAAATGTACATTTAATTTTGACAAATTACCAGGTAATGATGAGCTACGATGAAGGTGAACTTGTGTTCAACATGTTAGTGGATATTATAGTTTGCATCAATGCTATAAACTTCAGAAACTGACAGTTTTAAGGAACAATAACAATACATAGAACACATATAATTAGATTGTACTGGCGTCCGTGGTCCAGTGGTAGAGCGTCGGATTTGGAATCGAAAGGTCCCGGGTTCACACGCTGGACTGGTAATCCAGGGATCGCAGGTTCGATCCCCCCGTCTGACTCTAATAAAATTAACAGTCTTTCAAATGGGACATTAAACTGAGGTCTCGTGTCGGTACTTTACATCGTGCACGTAAAAGAACCAGAGGAGACTCTGGAATGGTTCTCTGTCTGTATCATTGCACTATCCTCCAATATCTAAAATGACTAATATCTTCAGGAGGCGTCGCTCATATGGGCAACCGGTAGCGAAGATAAATAAACGTAAAACACACACACCAATGTGTATGGCTTCATCTCAATAACAAGGTCAATATTTATAATATAATTAATAACATTATAATATTGACATCATTGGAAGTCGTGATCTAGCGCGGTGGTAGCGCGTTCGCTTCAGGTGTGAAAGGTCCGAAGTTCGCGTCCAGCTGTAGCCGTTACGATTGTACCCTTAAGCATGACACTTAAATCCCACCGTGCCTATTCTCTATCCCCATGGCGATGGATTCCATTAATGGTGATGTCTCGAAAGTTTCTACTGCTGTAAGAACTTATTTCGCAATCGAGCTCAAATACATGTGTATAAGCTAATTGAATATTCTATTTCTGTGTTTCACCAGGATCTATTTGATGTATCTATCAATGATCCTGGTTTCACCGAGGTATGAAAATTGTCGTCTGCTAGTTGGACAGCATGCAGTTTAACGATATTTACCAACTATTTGTTGCAGACTAAATGCACTGAATGATCTTCTTAAATATAGAACGTGTAAAGCTGTCGTCTGCTGCATCATCAAAGGTTACCGGACAGTGTCCACCTTGACGATATTTATGACTCGTTAATTGAAGTGTCATCACCTTAATTATCCCGTTAACATTTGTCCGCGTGCTTGACCAGTGGAAATAATTAAACAGAGGCGCGTCTAGGGTCCTTAGTGTCCCTTATTTCAACTCTTAAATAAATAACACTGTACTATGTTTTCGTAGAATATGGGAATCGCAGGTTCGAGCCTCCGCCTGACCCTAATATACAGTCTTTCAGATGGGAATATAAGCCGATGTTTCATGTATCGGTGCTACACACATAGTATGCATAGGAACCAGGGATGCTTCTGGATGTAGTAGGATCCTCTGTATTTTGCACTATCCTCAAAAAACATAACATGACTAACATACTACTGGAGGGGTCACTGGAGTACTGGAGGGATCACTGGAGTACTGGAGGGGTCACTGGCGTACTGGAGGGGTCACTGGTGTACTGGGGGTGTCACTGGAGTACTGGAGGGGTCACTGGAGTACTGGAGGGGTCACTGGCGTACTGGAGGGGGTCACTGTAGTACTGGAGGGGTCACTGGTGTACTGGATGGGTCACTGGAGTATTGGAGGGGTCACTGGTGTACTGTATGGGTCACTGGTGTACTGTAGGGGGTCACTGTAGTACTGGAGGGGTCACTGGTGTACTGTAGGGGGTCACTGGTGTACAGGAGGGGTCACTGGTGTACTGTAGGGGGTCACTGGTGTACTGGAGGGGTCACTGGAGTACTGGAGGGGTCACTGGTGTACTGTAGGGGTCACTGATGTACTGTATGGGTCACTGGAGTACTGGAGGGGTCACTGGTGTACTGGAGGGGTCACTGGAGTACTGGAGGGGTCACTGGAGTAGTGGAGGGGTCACTGGTGTACTGTAGGGGTTACTGATGTACTGTAGGGGTCACTGGAGTACTGGAGGGGTCACTGGTGTACTGTAGGGGTCACTGATGTACTGTAGGGGTCACTGGAGTATGGAGGGGTCACTGGTGTACTGGAGGGGTTACTGGAGTACTGGAGGGGTCACTGGAGTAGTGGAGGGGTCACTGGTGTACTGTAGGGGTCACTGATGTACTGTAGGGGTCACTGGTGTACTGGAGGGGTCACTGGAGTACTGGAGGGGTCACTGGAGTACTGGAGGGGTCACTGGCGTACTGATGGGTCACTGGAGTACTGGAGGGGTCACTGGCGTACTGGAGGAGTCACTGGTGTACTGTATGGGTCACTGATGTACTGTAGGGGTCACTGGAGTACTGGAGGGGTCACTGGTGTACTGGAGGGGTCACTGGAGTACTGGAGGGGTTACTGGAGTACTGGAGGGGTCACTGGCGTACTGGAGGGGTCACTGGTGTACTGTAGGGGTCACTGATGTACTGTAGGGGTCACTGGAGTACTGGAGGGGTCACTGGTGTACTGGAGGGGTCACTGGTGTACTGGAGGGGTCACTGGAGTTGTTTGATTATCAGGGTAATAAAGCCTAATTTAATTTCTAATTGTTTTCCACGTATTCAATTGTATGTATAATTAAAACAGTTTAAACTTTATTTATAAACGTAAATGTGGTCATTCGTGTGAGAGGAAACCGGAGTACCCGGAGAAAACCCACCTGTCCGATCTTGCGACCACCGTACCAGCTCACATACTTCACGGTCCGAGGATCGAACACTGGTTGCATTTTTGAGAAGCGAGCCCGCTAACCACTGCGCTAATCGGACAGCCTGTATGTATAATTGTAATGTAATGTATGAAAAAAATGCAATAAAATAGTATTAAGATTATCAGGGACTATTTACTACGGCGTATGAATACACCTGACTGATTTCCTTTAAATGCAATAAAATAGTATTAAGATTATCAGGGACTATTTACTACGGCGTATGAATACACTTGACTGATTTTCTTTAAATGCAATAAAATAGTATTAAGATTATCAGGGACTATTTACTACGGCGTATGAATACACCTGACTGATTTCCTTTAAATGCAATAGAATAAGGCTCAAACCAGAACTATTTTTTTCCAAATTAAATATGGTTGTTGTTACTGTGATAACAAGGATCTTACACTCATGGTGATCTCATCTCACTCTACATTTACATATAGAGTAGCATACGACTAACTGCCCTACTTGGGAGACAGCAACACAGTGCTGGCGGCGGCGGATAGCTGGTTTTCTTTTAGCCGGCTCATTCAAGGGGATGGATCTCCTTCAAGGAAGACGGTGGGACGCAGACTTCTTGATGGCGTGAGGACACCAGCGAATAAACCGGAACCATTATTGCTGCTGTGAGCTGACAAATCGTGGAGGATGTGGCCCTACAAGGGACCCCTTCGAAAGATGATACAGGACCTGTCACTCTGAGAAGAACGAAGATGCCTTTCCAGTTGTCTACATAAACAACATAGATGACAACGTAAACTTCTTAGAGAAACCAGTCGCCCAAATGCCTCGGCGGAGGCGACTATAAAGAACAAGTATTTCGTTCGGTGATCTCATGCAATATTTTATGAAACGAGTTTGGAATTTCGCCATTAAGGCTAGGCGTGTTTACATTAAATAACACAATTCCAAAACTGATTAATACTAAAATAGGGGTTTTAGTTTAATCATATGTTATTATATTCTTGTCAATACAAAATACATATTAAAGATAGGCAAGCGGGTCGGGTCACAAGTTCTAGCAACATTTGTTACGCAACATTAGTTACGGCCCTTCCCGAATAAAATATTGTATGAAACCACAACGAGATTAGATTTTTATTCTTTATTTCAGTCTCATCAATGTAGAGCATATAGCAAACACAGAATATAGTTTACATATTAAAAAGTACATTGCCACTCAATTCAGAGTTACAAGAGACTATGCATATATACATCATTCATCTATAACGTATTGCACTACTATAGTATATACATGTACATGTGATAACTACAAGTGTGAGATAAAGCTGAAAAGCAGTCGCTAATTGAAATTTAAAATCTTATTAAGATGTAATGGAATGAAAAATACTGAAAGCAAAATAAGCACTACTACGCAAACTAAAAAATGTTTTAAAAGATCAAATACCAATTCCAATCAGATTGGGATTAGCCTAATTAGCAAATGCTTTTCAGGTGTAATAAAATATGAAGACGACATATAAAACACTCAAAAGGCATTATTTACAAAGATAAGAGTTGTAAAATACTAAAACAGGTTTTGGAAGCTAATCTAATAGTGTGTGCATTTGTGAATAGGAACGTAAGTTGTTCTTGACTAGACATATTAACAAAACCAGGTTGCATAAGTTGAGCTCTATCACATAATATGTTTCTTAAATCATCATAAAGGTTACATTCAAGGATAACATGTGACTCATCTTCAAATGAGTGTAATATCCTATATTACCAGGATAAGCTTGTTTCCATGCGGCTCCCGCTGTAGCCCAGTTTCTCCGTATCAAATCATAACAGCAAGGAAATGAATGTGCGTACATCAATTTTAGCCTATCTTATTTAAAATGCTGGCATAAATATAATATGCAACATTCGCATTCACATTCAGTGCAGATTCGTCTGTTTGAACAATAATACAACTTAAATATATGACCAGTCCCAAAGTTAGCATCACGGGCCTTCTTTGACAGCAGCAGTCATGAATTAACACCTTTAAAGTTAATTCTATAAATATTTTGTGCACACCTTTTGTACCTTTTCAAAATTAATTTTACTATAATTGAAAAGTCCGATCTCGGATGATACCGATATGACGTCCCGTGTATTCGTGTATTGTTTATGTCCACGTGCGGTCTTGCAATATTGGACAGGTTTTTGTTCGGGCTTCTGGTCACATTTTGACCGCTGGTCAGTCTGTCGACAGATTGAGGAACGTTGTTTCTTGTTGCTATGACAACGGACACATGCTTATTTACAGAGTTTATGTGACTAGATGTCTGAACTAACTACATTGTAGACAGATACAAGCAATTAATGTTCAATGTAATTGACTGAAGACGGATCTGTAGCCCGATGGTAACATGTTGGACTGGTAATCCAGGGATCGCAGGTTCGATCCCCAGTCTGACCCTAATGAAATTAACAGTCTTTCAGATGGGACATTAAACCGAGGTCTCGTGTCGGTGCTTTACACCGTGCATGTAAAAGAACCAGAGGAGACTCTGGATGGGTCTCTGTCTGTATCATGCACTATCCTCCAAAATCTAAAATGACTAATATCTTCAGGAGGCGTCGCTCATATGGGCAACCGGTAGCGACGATAAATAAACGTAAAACACACACATGTAATTGACTGGCATTTACGTTGTATACAAGTGTTCCCAGAAATGTTGGCCGAATTCACTTAGAACTTACTGTACAGCTATGTATCAATTTCAAACAGCAGTATATTTGTAAACTAATTATACCCACACGTCACAGATCAGCATTATGTAAACTTAGATGTGGAGTTGCTCCATTTGAAACCAGAATGACATTATGCATGATAATTTACAACTATACTAGAGGACATAGAAAACGCACACCTACGCTATATACTAGAGGACATAGAACACGCACACCTACATTATATACTAGAGGACATAGAAAACGCACACCTACATTATATACTAGAGGACATAGAAAACGCACACCTACATTATATACTAGAGGACATAGAAAACGCACACCTACATTATATACTAGAGGACATAGAAAACGCACACCTACATTATATACTAGAGGACATAGAAAACGCACACCTACATTATATACTAGAGGACATAGAAAACGCACACCTACATTATATACTAGAGGACATAGAAAACGCACACCTACATTATATACTAGAGGACATAGAAAACGCACACCTACATTATATACTAGAGGACATAGAAAACGCACACCTACATTATATACTAGAGGACATAGAAAACGCACACCTACATTATATACTAGAGGACATAGAAAACGCATACATACATTATATACTAGAGGACATAGACAACGCACAGCTACATTATATACTAGAGGACATAGAAAACGCACACCAACATTATATACTAGAAGACATAGAAAACGCACACCTACATTATATACTAGAGGACATAGAAAACGCACACCTACATTATATACTAGAGGACATAGAAAACGCACACCTACATTATATACTAGAGGACATAGAAAACGCACACCTACATTATATACTAGAGGACATAGAAAACGCACACCTACATTATATACTAGAGGACATAGAAAACGCACACCTACATTATATACTAGAGGACTAGAAAACGCACACCTACATTATATACTAGAGGACATAGAAAACGCACACCTACATTATATACTAGAGGACATAGAAAACGCACACCTACATTATATACTAGAGGACATAGAAAACGCACACCTACATTATATACTAGAGGACATAGAAAACGCACACCTACATTATATACTAGAGGACATAGAAAACGCACACCTACATTATATACTAGAGGACATAGAAAACGCACACCTACATTATATACTAGAGGACATAGAAAACGCACACCTACATTATATACTAGAGGACATAGAAAACGCACACCTACATTATATACTAGAGGACATAGAAAACGCACACCTACATTATATACTAGAGGACATAGAAAACGCACACCTACATTATATACTAGAGGACATAGAAAACGCACACCTACATTATATACTAGAGGACATAGAAAACGCACACCTACATTATATACTAGAGGACATAGAAAACGCACACCTACATTATATACTAGAGGACATAGAAAACGCACACCTACATTATATACTAGAGGACATAGAAAACGCACACCTACATTATATACTAGAGGACATAGAAAACGCACACCTACATTATATACTAGAGGACATAGAAAACGCACACCTACATTATATACTAGAGGACATAGAAAACGCACACCTACATTATATACTAGAGGACATAGAAAACGCACACCTACATTATATGATTATTATTACATGAAAACGAAATACGAAGGATTCCATCAAAGATATATCACATCTTTATTACAAAACAACTGAACAACTACAAATATTCCAAAATGTTTAAAACTATGTATTTATATAGTTATTGTTTTTCATGTAAATACTAGTACACACCTATCCGAAGCGTGCGTTTTCTATGTCCTCTAGTATAGTTGTAAATAATGTATTATTTGCTTTATTAATTGTGTGTCTCTTATTAATTCATAGAAACAGCTGCTAATTAATTCAATCTTGATCTGATCGAGGTTAATAGCTGATATTTTTAAAACATTTCTTAAATGTACATTGGTGCTTTATTTCCATTTCAGTATTTCAAACCTTTTTTAGTTTTAAGTAGAATATATATATATTGTATATATTGTATATATTGTATATATTGTATGTATTGTATATATTGTATATATTGTATGTATTGTATATATTGTATATATTGTATATATTGTATGTATTGTTTATATTGTATATATTGTATTGTATATATTGTATATATTGTATGTGTTGTATATATTGTATATATTGTATATATTGTATATATTGTATGTATTGTATATATTGTATATATTGTATATATTGTATATATTGTATATATTGTATATATTGTATGTATTGTATATATTGTATATTTGTATTGTATATATTGTATATATTGTATGTATTGTATATATTGTATATATTGTATATATTGTATATA
>CM026399.1:29276894-29314868 GCA_014843695.1 Archivesica marissinica
ATAGCTATAAAGCCAGTACAACGATTGTGTGTACCGTCTTGCTGGACCCACATGTCATAGCTACCAACAAAGTACGGAATCGGATTATGAAGCCAAACGGAGTCTACATCTACATATAGCACATCGGTTCCTGTCTTGAGTAATTCTAGTATGTGAATTGGTCTTGTGGACACGAGCTTCTTAAATGACGGAGTATTAAAGCTGGCCTCTGACGTCATAGATGAATGCCCGCTCCTTTCTACAGTAACGGTACCATCCAATAGTTCTAGTTTCCTGTAAACAATATCATCCTCGGCTATTACAAGGATTGGAATGTCTAAATGTAGCTTTTTGTAATGCCACAACCAGTTCTGGAAAAAGTCGAAGAACGCATCGTTAACCGTAAGCAAGATGGTCCAGTTCTGATGGAAATCGTTTGTTGAAATATGTCTTTTGTTAACTACTTGGATTGTAGGTATAGAATACGTGAGGAGGTACATAAGTCCAACAAGAAATAGTACCGTAATAAAACACTTACGTACATTCATTCTCCTTTTGAAACTCATTTTTATATTTCTAAGTTATTTTTAATCTTTGACCACTAGCGAAAATCCTGGTTATGAATATAATAGAAGTGTGATTAATTGCAATAGTCCTAAGACATTATATAACGAATAATGAAACAGTTCCTCACAATCTCAGTTATACTCATTCAGGTACTAGTCCGTGTCGTAGAGCGAATACGTGGGTGAATAATAAATAGCTTTCATGATACATGCTTACTCTGGTGTATAAATTCAATATCAATAATTTCATCAGATGCATTACGTCTCTCTAGCTACCATATATAATGTCACGTGTAGAGTTGCAGAGTACACTAGTATCCAACGTCCGGTAGTTGCATTAAAGCTGAATTATTGTGTTTGTTTTTTATGTGTCTGTTCGTCTGTTTGTTCACATATTAACTCTTCTGCTATAATAAACACAGTAACTACTAATTTCATATATAAATCGCAGGTTAATAGTTTCCATCGGGGGTATGAACTACATTGGGCGTGGTTAAAATGTGTGGGAGACCGAAGGAAGCTATTAACCGAGAGTCATTACTTAAATTTACATTAATTATTCTTTTCTCAATGGCACAAAGAAAATATAACACCTAAAGCACCTATAGCACCTAAATATAGCATCTAAAATGTTTTAGTCCAGATTTGCAACTTACCGTGTGCCGGCCGGAACAGGTAAATAGATTATCCTTGGAACAGCGTAAACTGTAAGACACGCCTTTTCTTAACTAACACTGCACATGCGCATGCCCGTAACGTCAGCTGCATATCATTGGTTGGAAACACTGATACGAAAATACATCTCGAAATTCAATTCCTCCCTCCCAAGTCAATAGCCAACTCATGTAGATCTTCCAATCTAGCAGCATATGTTGCAGCATATGTTGCAACATCCTCATCGTGTTTCTGTTCGATGGAGTATACGTGCTGTAGTACACTTTCTGGCGTTTCAATGCTACCAAATTCTCTCTCCAGTTTCCTTATGGCTGCATCTAATGTCAATCCCGTTCCAGCTCTTCTTAGATGATCACTGGCTTTTCCTTTCAGTGCTCTCCTAATGCCATAAAGTATTCGGTCTTGATTAAATACATTGTCTGCGACTAAACTGTCGACTTCGCATTTAAAGGTAGGCCAACTGACATCTCCCTTATTGAGTTCCCCGAAAAAGTGGGCAATCTCGGAAAATTGTACTTTTTCGTTTGTTCAAATGGTTCTTGATTAGGTTCCCCACCTACAGTTATCTTACCCATCATCCGCATCAAGTCATCGGTGTTCTATACGTTGGGTGTGAAAGGTAATTAATGAAATGCTTTCAATAATGTCTCATCTTCCTTCGATATATGACGAGGTTCCTCCTCTCCACCTGTCGCCATGTCTAATTTTCCGTTACCTCCCTCCATAACTAACGCTGTACACCCAAGTATTCACTTCTTATTGCAGAACACAATGTTCGATGCAATATGTCACAATTAAAAGTATTGATATATACCACAAAAGTCAATACAATAAACACTATGTGCAACAATTTCCGTGTTTCTGTTAAACACAATATTCACAATGTATCACTATATGATTCATATATTGACTGTCAATGTATAACACAACACTCACAATGTGTCACTGTATGACTGTCAATGTATAACACAACATTCACAATGTGTCAATGTATAACACAACATTCACAATGTGTCACTGTATGACTGCCAATGTATAACACAACATTCACAATGTGTCACTGTATGACTGTCAATGTATAACACAACATTCACAATGTGTCAATGTATAACACAACATTCACAATGTGTCACTGTATGACTGCCAATGTATAACACAACATTCACAATGTGTCACTGTATGACTGTCAATGTATAACACAACATTCACAATGTGTCAATGTATAACACAACATTCACAATGTGTCACTGTATGACTGTCAATGTATAACACACCATTAATCCATTCCGCAGTGTGAGTTCACTAATCCATTCCGCAGTGTGAGTTCACTAATCCATTCCGCAGTGTGAGTTCACTAATCCATTCCGCAATGTCAGTTCACTAATCCATTCCGCAATGTCAGTTCACTAATCCATTCCGCAATGTCAGTTCACTAATCCATTCCGCAATGTCAGTTCACTAATCCATTCCGCAGAGTTCACTAATCCATTCCGCAGAGTTCACTAATCCATTCCGCAGAGTTCGCTAATATATTTAGCAGTGTCAGTTCACTAATATATTTAGCAGTGTCAGTTCACTAATCCATTCCGCAGAGTTCACTAATCCATTCCGCAGAGTTCGCTAATATATTTAGCAGTGTCAGTTCACTAATATATTTAGCAGTGTCAGTTCACTAATATATTTAGCAGTGTCAGTTCACTAATATATTTAGAAGTGTGAGTTCACTAATATATTTAGCAGTGTGAGTTCACTAATCCATTCCGCAGTGTCAGTTCGCTAATATATTCCGCAGTGTCAGTTCACTAATATATTTAGCAGTGTCAGATCACTAATATATTTAGCAGTGTCAGTTCACTAATATATTTAGCAGTGTCAGTTCACTAATATATTTAGCAGTGTCAGTTCACTAATCCATTCCAGTGTCCACGAATAGATTCAGCTGTATCGCTTCACGAAAAAACAATAACGATGTTGAATCACGAAATAAACAGCCAACGTTTCTCAAAGTTATCATATCGCGAGCTAGCTTTACTCCATTAAGCGCAATCTATATAAGTGTGAAATAAAATGTGTTCAAGTATGCAGAGAAATAAATGTATTATATTTATTTCTATCTCTTTACAGTTACTGTACCAAACATATCTACCGTGCAATCTGATTGCTCAATAAATTATTCATTGTCTCTACATGTATAAATTCAGACTAGATATGTCTCATATTTAGAAAGGATCAAGTCAACAATTTAATCGACTCAACTTCACAAGTCATGTATAATACATGAACAAGGTCAATATGAAAACGAAAGTGGGGTTTTCACACACAAAAAACGCAATGTTTTCTCACACAAAAACAAGCTACTTTATCTACAGTGCTGTACAAGTCACTACACAACACGTAACTGCATTCTATATGCGCTATGCGAAGCAGCTTTGTTACTGAATACAAGTCCAATCTTACAACACACAAAATAATATTTTATAAAATAATGTTTATATTATAAACAAACTATCAGTTCCGGTGCAATATATTTTACTACACTACCATTCATCAGCCTCCGTCCGTCTTATGAGACGATGGATTGCGCTCTTGTTGAACATCTTCTGCGGTGACTGAGTAGGCCTATTCTTGAGTGGCAGTCTCTGTTGCAGTCATCGCAGGTGAAGATCGAGTCATCCAGTTTTGTTGATGCCTTTCGCTTCTGTCGTTTCTGCTCACGAAGCCGAGTTCGCTCAGCCTCGGCTCGTCTGACCCCAGCTTTGACAACGTGTCTCCATGATGACCGGTTTGATGCTGTGTCCTCCCAAGACTCTATGTTGATTTGCGCTGAACGCAGGTCCCTCTTACAAGCGTCCCTGTATCTTAGGTGGGGGCGACCAGTTGGACGTGATCCTTGTTCAAGTTGACCGTACAGTAGATCTTTGGGGATGCGTCCTTTGTCCATGCGTCGGACATGACCTAGCCAGCGCATATTTGACAACTAATTTGCATACAACACGCTACTTCCTCAACGGTCTGCGCATGTCTGTCTGCCGAGTTTCGTTCGTCAACCAATGAAACGGTTCGATATGTTCCGTAAGAGTGACGTACTAATTAACTATTCATAAATGGCGCAGAAATACACAATGTCCTCGACTCAACGGCCCTGAACAGGCACAATAGACAAAAAGTAGTTCCTGTAAAACCCATGCAATTTTTCAAGAACTATCGCTGAAAAACGGGGATTATCACATAGAATATCAAAGGTATGGCAAAACTAGCACATGTCATTATAATTAGACATGTTAAAACACCACAGCACATGTAAAACCACGTGTTCAACAAATCTGACCTACATTTATCTAGGAATGAGCTGTTTACATACAATGTATGTAGTTTATCTGTCACTTTTCTTTTTGGGTAGCAAATGTCTGTAATTCCAAAATAGCAGTGTATCCTTATTCCAATGCCTGTTATTTTAGAATTTGAAAGTATCAGAATTAGAAAATAGAGTGTTAATCAGAATAATACCATATCCCAGGACATTAAATGTTTTAATTCATGCACGTGAAAATCTCCACTCTACAATATCATTCTCAATATTGTGTCAAACAAAAACTGCAGTAATTCATTATAGATCTATATATATTTTATGTGACAAATTCAAAATATAAAATGTATACTGCTGTATGTTACTGCAATTTGTGGTTTAACAAATATTTAGGTACTCACGCTCTACTGTACTGTATAAACCAACTGTATGCGGCCACTTGTATTTCAACTGCAAAGTTTGATGACACAACTCATTAATTAAAACACCATAATGATAGTCCTCTCATTGTCACTGATACTTCTCCCTGCTTCAACTGCGAGAATCCCTGCTGATACGTAATGTACGATAAATATCCCCACGTATAAACGCTGCCTTTCCACACGTCTGGTTATTAGTCGATATAACACGATAATTAATGTAAGCTAAATGTCCTCACACCTTCATCGATACATTCCCTATATAAACTTGGACTGTCCACACGGATCTGTAGTCCAGTGGTAACACGCTGGACTGGTAATCCAGGGATCGCAGGTTCGATCCCCCGTCTGACCCTAATAAAATTAACAGTCTTTCAGATGGGACGTTAAACCGAGGTCGGTGCTTTACATCGTACACGTAAAAGAAGCAAAGGAGACTCTGGAATGGGTCTCTGTCTGTATCATGCACTATCCTCCAAAATCTAAAATGACTGATCTCTTTAGGAGGCGTCACTCATATGGGCAACCGGTAGCGACGATAAATAAACGTAAAACACACACGCCTGGTTAGTCGATGTAAGCCGTAAACACGTTAATTAATGTAAGCTAAATGTCCTCACATCTTCACCGATACATTCCCTATATAAACTTTGAATGTCCACACCTCTTGTTAATCGATATAACCCGTAAACACGTTAATGTATGACAAATGTCCACACTTAAAAGCATATTTAAAACTAATTGTCTATATACATGCAATATCATGCATTCTGTGTATAATATTTATGTTGTATCATTTACTGTATAATGGTGAGACTTAAATAAATCATCTGTCTGTCTGTCTGTCTGTCTGTCTGTCTGTCTGTCTGTCTGTCTGTCTGTCTGTCTGTCTGTCTGTCTGTCTGTCTGTCTGTCTGTCTGTCTGTCTGTCTGTCTGTCTGTCTGTCTGTCTGTCTGTCTGTCTGTCTGTCTGTCTGTCTGTCTGTCTGTCTGTCTGTCTGTCTGTCTGTCTGTCTGTCTGTCTGTCTGTCTGTCTGTCTGTCTGTCTGTCTGTCTGTCTGTCTGTCTGTCTATGTCTGTCTGTCTGTCTGTCTGTCTGCAATTGCATAAGAAATGATGAATTTCTAACAACTTGAGCAAATATTTATGATGTTTTAGTTCAGTTACAATAGATGACCACAATGGCACTATATCACTCACCTGACTCCATTGTTCACACAAGGGTGTCATGCAACAACTATTAATATCATTTGTACAATTGTACATTGAGCAATCTACTAAATGTCGGCGGTAGATTTTCCGAAGAATTTGTAATATTTTGAGATGGAAGAATTTGTACTATGATGACAAGTAAATACTAAATAAATGGTAACTATAGACCCTATGGTTGCTGAGGAGAAGACGCTTGAACATGTTCATTGTGACGACGCCGGATGGGCGGTAACTATATATGTAGTTTCTTCAACACTTGCTAAAAAAAATCAGGATTTAAGCATCTATAAACTAAATGAGAGGATGCAATATTGTGATATCCGCTTTAAACATCGAAAAAGGTTATTAACAGAAATAAACTAATGATCGAAAATGGATGTAACGGCTATTTTGAACATTGTGCGTAATTTCCACTTGTTTTCCATAGAAACTACCGCCAATCTGTAGGAGTAAACAGGTCAAGTGGTTGGGAAATATTTCTCCATGATTTAAATATGTAATTAATGGATGGTTATTTGGTCAGGCAGTCAGTGATTAAGCTTGGCTGACATCTTGGGAAGAAGTCACTTATTCCTAACTTATTCTCACACTATTCATACAGTTAGAAATTTGAAAATTTACGGAGAAGTATAACTTCAACTACTGTGTTCAAGAATGTATGTTTAAATGTTAAACCAAATTGACCTGCATAGCCTACAATAAACACAAATGTTATTGCTCTCTATCATGACATGTATTTCACTAATATTCCAACTCATTCAAGACACTGTAATCACAATAAATGGTACCATGATCATCTTATTATTTTGCTATGTCTCATCACAGACAACCACTATGGCACATTTGACTGTTCACATACGGAACGATACAGTACAACAGAACATCTGTGATCATCTGCAGCATATAAATATTCCTGTAAAACACAATATATAAATACTTGTTATTGTATATACAGGCCCAACAGCTGTAGATTGCTGGAATTGACATTGGCTTGCCAGCATTAGTGTCAAAATATCTGGAATTCAAAAATAAATGCAGGAACAAAAATATAAGTTTTGGTATTATAATTTTTAGTGGCTTTACTGCGAGTACATGTGTGCACTACAATAACGTGGGTTCTTGGAAACATGATCTGATCGGACAAATCTATATTGTGGACCAATCTCCTAGTTTGTTGAATGCTAGACTTCATGTGTATTTCCAGGATCCTATCTGCATGTTCCTGGTATTTGCAAATATAATCCATCATATTGGAAATCTTAAAATCATCCAAAATTATGGGAATTATAATAGAAATCGTAAATGAATTTAAAATGGTAGACATATTGAACTCATATACATATTAATTCCCTTCTAAATTGTAGCAACTACGAACTCTTTTAACAAATATACAGAAAGGGTATTAAATAATGAAAATAAAATTATAAGAATATAGAAGTGGAATATTTACTTCTTGAAAAACAAATTAATATTAGTTTGTCTTGCTGAGAAATTGAATTTTCCATTTGGAAACTGATAGCATGTTGAGCAAAGAAAACACCGATAAAACAGAGGAAACCACTTAAGAAGATGTATATACTTTTTGGGAGTATTCAGGGATAGCAACACTGGGATATGAAGTGTTTGAAGGTTCTAGTATATAAATGGTAGTTCAGGGATTCTATTCAGTAGGACGTCAGATTTTGCACTGATCAACAATTGTAAACAAATCTGTTCCAATTATATATAGCGCCTATCCAGAATCTTTATATATATAATAATTGTTCTTCAAATAAAACACAATTTTTAACATACATGTACGTTATTTAATAATTTCACAAAACGTTTGCCGCATCCTGTCAGATTTCACTCTAAAGAATCGGGTTTGTTCATCAAAAAATATATTTTTCGACGAGGTGATTCAGTAATGAAGATTAATAATGACACAATATTAATGTAAATCACATGACTATTTCCTGAATACACCATAAAAGTACAAACAAGAAAACCACATTAATAAATTGTTGACTGCTAAAATTATTGAGCTACTTATACATGTAGTCTTTAATTTAGCCAGCGTGCAGAGTTAAATGTAGATATAATTATTACTAGTCTACACAGTAATTTACCCTTTTTTGATAATGATGGGTTTTCAGTCATCACATCTATACAGTCTGGTGGACAGTTCCGGTTTGACAGGTTCCCAGCCGCTCCCTCGTCTAAGTCAACACAACCAAGGTGGAACCCATCCATTACAAATTGATAAATTGCGCTGCATCATCATCTTTGTATCATCATTTTGTTTGGCGGCAGAGGCAATGTAGCATGTTGTCTACCACGCTGTTTCCACGTCCTCGACATTGTGATGTCAACCTAAAAGAATAAAAAGTGTGTTTTGCATATAAACCGACAGTTATAAAATGCAAAACTGTCTAATCTTATGAGTGATTATTATGACAGTGCAATTATTTTAGTTGGTGTCGGTTCTTTAGACTGCCCAGTTAATTGGTTAATCGAGTTGGAAGAGTGGATGGCTCGCAAGACGGCAGCCATGTGTTTAAGCCCCACACAGGGCATAGGTTTTCAGGGAGTTAAACATTGATACACTCCATATCGTTATTCAAAGGCTTCCAGTCTGTCGATTTTTCACTTTTTAACTTCTGGCAAAATAACATGTGATATGATCAGAAACTCAATACGGCCTAATTAATAGTCTCGGTGTTTCATGGGCAGACTTAGCCGACCAATACTAAGCAATGTGTGTCAGTTGCCTTGCAACAACGACACTATATCTGTGGCCTGACCGATCATACAACCCGGGACAGTTCCATACCAAATCCGACGCTCTACCAATGGACCAAGGACGCCACCCATTTTTCATCAACAATTCAATGGGAAATCCAGGTGTAATTGTAAAGCAGTTTTTAGAAAGATCCCACATACCCAAACTCATTAACTGCATCAAACAATGCAAAAACACAGCATACAACATAATAATATTATATTATAATAACATACTGGCACCAGATTGTAATGATGTATGACGGGAACAAATGTTTAAAAAATAATACTCCACCCACCACAGGCTTTAACAGACTTACAGAGACGTTCAAGTCTTTGATAAGTAATACGCATTAATGCCGTTATGTAACAAGACAATATTTCCAGGTGGAAACTAATATAGTCGCACTTGTTGCTATATTTTTATATGTTGCGACCTTCAAGATAAATGGGTTTATCTCTGATAAATGATAAACATATATATTGAATTGATCAGTCATGATTCAACAGTTCAATGTAACCGTTATGATATTTGGAAAGTAGGTCAACACTGAAAAACAGGAGCTAATAATTACGCCAAATAGACCACATCTACCAGGCTGCAAAACATCGTGTCCCGGTCTGAGCCTGTTAAATGGCTGTTCCCCGTAAAATGGTGCTATTTTAATTGTACATGTATGCAATTACTGTGTAGTGATTTGTTTTGCCAACAATGCCCAACACCAAACATATTTTTCCAAGGACAACTCATTAACATTTCACCCCATGGATTGAAATTTTGAAAATTAACTGACTGTTATAAATAGATATACAAAACAATAGTTCATAGAACTATTTGATTATAAGAACGAAATATAGGAGGTAAGTCGAATCTATTACACTGATGGGGGAAATGGGTTTTTATCTGCATTTACAGACACTGATATTATAATATAAATAAAGTTATATAATTTTAATAACATATTAATACTAGAGTAACGACTTAACTAAGTTAATAATATGACAAGAAATGACATAAATAGAGCATGTTTGACATATATACAACCTTGTTAGACTTTATTATATCCCTAATTGTCGGATAAGTCCATTTTTACCTAATGTGAATTATACAAATAGAATAGTTATACCGAATTGGTATTCGTATGAAAACAACAATAGCATATGTACATTCCATTTTCATTATTCTAAACATACCAATATAAGTTAGTGATCACCTTTCTTCCTTCCTCACATACCAGTGCCATACTCTTAGTAGTTGTTAGTTAGATATGCAAGTTAAATAACAGAATGTGCAGAGTATATGTTTTAATATTAATTTTATTTTTTTAGAAAGGTCGGACAAATTTATTAATTTCGACGGTCAACTTACCCCACCCGCTGAAGTTTCAACATATGGCTTTAGATCAAACGGTGTTGGAGTGCTACAGTATTATATAAACTTGATTTTATTACATATTTTCAAATAACCATATAATTATATTGATCATAAAATGATGCATGCACTAAGTTGAAGTTCGACATTTCGTGACATTGTGACGTTTTTGTGTTTTTGTTTGACAACAGTCCAGCTATATCTATGTCCATATGCTATACATGTACCTACGAGTACTACAACTGGTGTACTTTTACCAACATGACTTGTGTGTTAGTCTCCAGTATATTGAACAGTATGTCACAGTCGTGCTAAATAACAACTATGGCATGGTAATAACACTAGGTTGTATCACATGTTGTTATAGCGTTTCCATGGAGTAATCTTATATTACCAATTAGTTGACCGTGTCACTATCATGTTGTCCAAGAGAATGTGTAAGCACATAAGTACACATTTCTCTATCACTGTAAACAATGACGAGTAAAACTTTTATAGGAAATAAGATATAAACTGTATGAACTAGGTTCGATCCCCCGTCTGACCCTAATAAAATTTCATTCAGATGGGACTTTAACCCGAGGTCTCGTGTCGGTGTTGTACACCGTGCACGTAAAAGAACCAGGGGGAGACTCTGGAATGGGTCTTTGACTATATCATTGCACTATCCTACAAACATCTAAAATGAATAATCTCTTCAGCAGGCGTCGCTCATATGGGCAACCGGTAGCAACGATAAACACACACACACACCCACACCCACACCACACCACACCACACACCACACCACACACACACACACATATGTATATAAAGATTTGAAGTGTGCAACATAATGTGTTGTTGAGGGCCCAAGTTTGACCTGAATATAATATACTAGATTTACTGCTCTTTGTCTCATAAATAGAGTAAGGGAAGTAACAAAGGCGCAATATGAAGATGACAATCAACCCAGTTGTCTACCTTTGGCTTTGTGATAATGCAACATTAGGTGGGTTACTGAACAGTACAGTTGTTTCATCCCTGGTGTAACACATATCAGTTTACGCTGAAAGGCCCTGCAACGTATATAACCAGAATCAGATCCTACGAATCATTAAAATAGAAGTAACGTCGTTACCAATGAGACACCTAGCGTGAAACGGATAGTAATTGGGAACAACTCTTCAACTCCTTTTTGTCTCAGAGAAAATACAGCCACTTTTCGGCAAAGAAAGTCGAACTCCTATCAGCAGTATATCCTACAAGTTGGTTATTCAAGGGTTTGTGGATTTCTGGTAATAAATGTAGCCCATCTAATAATCTCTGTTTACTCCTAGTATTCCCCGTTTGACCGTAATCAAATTAACAGTCTTTCAGGTGGGACTTTAAACCTAGGTATCGTATCGGTGTTTTACGCAGTGCACGTAAACGAACCAGAGGAGACCCTGGAATGGGTCTCTGTCTGTTATTTGCGAATATAACCCATTTTGACACTATTTAACCCTTTCCCTCATAGAAGCACCTCTTGACGCCGTTACCAATACGACATGCATTGACAATGTAGCAGCCAAACCAATGTTCATTAACCCTTTCCCTCATAGAAGCACCTCTTGACGCCATTACCAATACAACATACATTGACAATGTAGCAGCCAAACCAATGTTCATTAACCCTTTCCCTCATAGAAACACCTCTTGACGCCATTACCAATACGACATACATTGACAATGTAGCAGCCAAACCAATGTTCATTAACCCTTTCCCTCATAGAAACACCTATTGACGCCATTACCAATACGACATACATTGACAATGAAGCAGCCAAACCAATGTTCATAATAAAGACCAGAATCTCATGTAGTCCCAGTAATATCTATGGAGGTGGGATAGATATGGCGACTACTTATCCACTGCATGATAGCTAAATGGCTGTCGTTTATATGGAGATATAATAGTATATTAACCTAAATCTCATGTAGTTCCAGTAATATATATGGAGGTGGGATAGATATGGCGACTACTTATCCACTGCATGATAGCTAAATGGCTGTCGTTTATATGGAGATATAATAGTATATTAACCTAAATCTCATGTAGTCCCAGTAATATCTATGGAGGTGGAATAGATATGACGACTACTTATCCACTGAATGATAGCTAAATGGCTGTCGTTTATATGGAGCTATAATAGTATATTAATCTAAACCTCTATGGAGGAAAGGGTTAAATGGCTGTTGTTTGTATTGAGATATAATAGTATATTAATCTAAATCTCTATGGAGGAAAGGGTTAACTGGCTGTTGTTTGTATGGAGATATAATAGTATATTAATCTAAATCTCTATGGAGGAAAGGGTTAAATGGCTGTTGTTTGTATGGAGATATAATAGTATATTAATCTAAACCTCTATGGAGGAAAGGGTTAAATGGCTGTTGTTTGTATTGAGATATAATAGTATATTAATCTAAATCTCTATGGAGGAAAGGATTAACTGGCTGTTGTTTGTATGGAGATATAATAGTATATTAATATAAATCTCTATGGAGGAAAGGGTTAAATGGCTGTTGTTTGTATGGAGATATAATAGTATATTAATCTAAATCTATATGGAGGAAAGAGTTAAATGGCTGTCGTTTGTATGGAGATATAATAGTATATTAATCTAAATCTCTATGAAGGAAAGGGTTAAATGGCTGTCGTTTGTATGGAGATATAATAGTATATTAATCTAAATCTCTATTGAGGAAAGGGATAAATGGCTGTCGTTTGTATGGAGATATAATATTATATTAATCTAAATCTCTATGGAGGAAAGGGTTAAAGTACACTGATCTAGTACAATCCTCGTTTAAATTATTATTCAGGTAAAATGCCAGTGATTTGTGACTTAAGGTTGTACAACAACAAATACATAGTACAAAGTAAAAACATACAGTCTGTTCATTTATATTTCCAATCTTTCATTCCTTCTGATACCACATCCACTGTGAAGAGGTATTCAAATCTGCCTGAAACACACCAAGAATATTTCAAATTTTATGTTTCAAATAGCCTGTGAATAACATCACTGTGTTTACACACTGTATTCCTCCGCCAAATAATACAGTATACCAACCTTCAGTTTGCAATGGCCTGCATTCTTATACCACATCATTTCTACAAATCAACTAATCTGAAGTCTTCTCAAGTCACATAATGTTGTCAAAAAACACAAAAACTATACACTGCCTGTCATGAAAATGCATGTTTACCAAAAACAAAAATGAACTATATTAGTTATTGGGACTACATTCGAGTGGACCGCGGATGCACGTATATACAACCTATAACAAAAACAAAATATACTGAGTCAAAAAAGAAACGATACCTGGTGTTTATGTGTCTATAATTTCAACATTTATTAAGAAAATTCTTTGAAAATTCATAAGATGATAGTCCAACATGTTTGAAAGAGGAGCACATAAAGCATAATGAGCCTCCGAAACTGTCTGCTGCGTGATGACGTAATTCGTCGGACAGGGGTCTAATGGAGTTTTCACACAGACGTCAATACCGAGTATGGGCACCATTTGCGTCTCTCACTGCAATGCACCGCCGTCGCATCGAACGGAAGAGTGTCTGAATCTCTTGCTGGTCAATATTTGTCCACTCCTGACGCAAAACATCCCTCAGTTGGTTTAACGTTACCGGCTGACGTCGTCTGACGCGGCGGTCTAACGTATCCCACAAATGTTCTATGGGTGACAAGTCTGGTGACAAAGCAGGCCACGGCAGGGTTTCAATATTGTTCTGCTCCAATAATGTGGTGGAAATCCGAGCAGTATGACACCTGGCGTTGTCCTGTTGGAACAGTGTGACGTTTCTGTTGGCGTTAAAGAACGGCACAACAACTGGCGCAAGGATCTCATCACAGTACCGCTGGGCGTTTAGGTTCCCGTCCACCACTAACAGTTCAGTGCGACTGCCGAAGGTGATACCGCCCCACGCCATAACGCTTCCGCCCCCGAACAGATCGACCTGACGTACACATGCGTCGGCGTAACGTTCACCGCGTCTGCGATATACCCGCTCTCTGCCATCCGCTCGACGCAAACAGAACCGCGATTCATCGCTAAACATCACCGAATTCCACTGTAACCGAGTCCAGCGAGCACGTTCCGTCGTCCATTCCCGCCGTACGTCACGGTGACGTCGTGTCAGGATGGGTCCAACGTATGGCCGATAGGCACGAATGCCACGTTCACCGAGCCGGTTCCTGACTGTTTGTGCACTGATGCGATTGTTGGTCATCCCAGGAGTAACGGCAGCTGTGTGCGTAGCAGGTAGGAACCGGTCACGTAAATGTGACGTCCGAATGTGACGGTCCTGTTCACGCATCGTCACACGTGGTCAACCAGATCTTGGACGGTCGTCCACCGATCCATGTGTTCGATAACGTCGAAGTAGACGTGTTATCGTGATCCGCGTAACCCCGCGACGATTTGCGACGTCACGCTGACGTAAACCGCCGTCAATCATGCCAGTGGCACGCATTCTCTGATTGCGGTTTAGCCTAGGCATTTTGTTAGAGGTAACAATGGGTATGTAATGTGTTTTTCCTCGATGATAATGCAATACCAGTACAATAAACCGGTTTTCCGATTTGTACATGTGCAGGAAGTTGTCTTTATTGAGGAGCACGTGCAAATCGGAAATTCGGCGTTCCAGGATTATCGGGTGTTTATTTACCTGTGTTTATGGTTGGCTGACGTTGCAATAAGATACCCGGTACTGATACGTAATAATATATTAAACCTTTCTATGGTTTTATCCGTTGTACGTCATTTTTAGTTTGGTATCGTTTCTTTTTTGACTCAGTATATGTGCTATGTACTTATGTATTGCTTTTCATGTAATACAATCTTTAACGCACTATCATAACAATTTTGAGCCATGTGGAACGAGTATTTTCAACAGAAACAATGATTTTAATAAGTCACTAAAACACGTGTAAGAAGTGACATTTTAAATTTTGTTGAC
This sequence comes from Archivesica marissinica, assembly GCA_014843695.1. Lineage (NCBI taxonomy): Eukaryota > Metazoa > Mollusca > Bivalvia > Venerida > Vesicomyidae > Archivesica > Archivesica marissinica. The sequence continues at coordinate 29,292,187 of CM026399.1, forward strand.
CCGTTGTGGAATTTTGATCACATTTTGCAAAACGCGGCATTTGTTAACACAGAACTGGCCTGGCTTTATGCGTATGTGTATGTTATTCAATAATAAATGCTTCTCATAAAACTCCCAATATAAAAAAGTTTGCATTGCATATATTTGCATAATGTGGAGAAACGGCATATTTGTGGGGCAAACATGAATTTGTTTCATTATTTTCCTGATATTTTCACAGTGCTCTATAATTAGTTGCTGTTTGCCATGTAATATAATCAATAATAAACTACCATGACAAATTTGAACAATGTGTGACTAGTATTTACAGCAAAAATTAGGTTTTTAAGAAGTGCCTCGGCGGCCAATCTAATTTTGTTGTACATTTCTGAGTAATTTTGATCCCATTTTCAAAAATTCTTCATTGTTTAACATTACTCTGGTCATTCTGCATGCGTATGTATATGTTATTAAATAATAAATGCTTCTCATTACCAACAGTTCCTGTTTATATGTAATATGTTTATTGTTGCATATAGTACAATCTTTAACACACTACCATAACAATTTTGAACCATGTGGAACCAGTATTTACACTAGTTCTTCCTCCACCAATAATAGCTGAAGAATCGTCATATTACCATAAGTGGTTGGAGCGACTTTAAACACCGAAATTAGAAACATTAGATAGTTACTGCCCCTGCATACTCCTAATAGAGTATTGGTCCTATTAATTGGTTTCCTCTGTTTTTATCGCTGTTTCCTTTGCACCACGTGTTTTCCATTCTTATCCGTATTCGCGTCTTATAATTATGAAATTAATAAATCTCGACAGATATCCTTTAGCATGTCCAATGGATATCTTACTGTAAAAATTGGTTCAATTAATTAACATGATTTTGATAAAATTACATTTATCCTAACGCAACATCTGTTTAGACGACAACAGTAAAAACAAAGGATTCCAACTAAAAGGACCAATATACATTTAGGGATAAATCTGACTTTATCCATCAAGGGAGGTAATAGAAAAACCAGTAATGTCTCTCATTAACAAACTGTTTCTACAGCTTCACACTATCGATCTCGAGGTGTAAGTTTGTTACTGCTCATATCTTCACGCACGGCTACAAATGGCGTCGTATGCGCATCTCCATTGCTGAAACGCAACATAAATGTGCATGTATTTAACAGTACATGTAGTAATAACATATTTTATCACAAGTGAATAATGTCCATCGGTGTATGATCTACATTGAGCGTGCTTAAAGTGTGTGAAGGCCGAAGGCATCCACGCTAACCATAAACACGGCCAATGTAGTTCATACCCCGATGGAAACTATTAACCCGCGATTCATTACTTCTATTTACATTACTTATTATGGCACAAAGGAAATATAGCAGCACACTTGCATTTAAATGTTTTTAGTCCAGATTTGCAACTTACCGTGTGCCGGAACAGGTAAATACTAACTAGATCATCCTTGGAACAGCGTCAACTGTAAGAAACGCCTTTTCTCACGACGAAAGCTGACTATATTATAACACTGCGAATGCGCATGACCGTAACTTCGAGTGCGCATGTCAGCTGCATATCATTAGTTGGGAACCTTCATACGAAAATGTATGCAATCAGGGCACATACGTTCATCGAAGTAAATGCAATAGCAATGTAAATGTTTGCATTTTTTTCGCCATTATAGGGGTTGGCTCCTTCTATTTAGCTGTCGATTATCGCAGTTGTTAGCGCGCTCGTTTCTCATCCAATGCAGCCCTGGTTCGATCCTCGAACCGGAAAGTATGTGAGATGGTACGATGGTCGCCAGATCGAACAGGTGGGTTTTGTCTGGGTTCTCCGGTTTCCGCCCACACGAATAACCACATATACGCTTTCATCCGCGCCAACGAGAGTGATTAATATAAGTTGTTAGAACTTGCTTCGAAATCGTTGTAAAATAAATAAAGTTTAAATATTCTGTGGGCTTCTTTGACATAGTAACTCTACCTTTAGCTCTCTAGCAATGTGTGCTGTGTTGTTTTGTTAACACACACACACACACACACATTACTCGTCGTGACCGAGTATCAAACCTGCGACCGATTGATCTCTAATTACATGCTCGGCAACTAGATCACGGCCGCCACACTATTGCGAAACGATACATTTTCCGACTCACCAGATTTGCGTTTGTTTGGTTTGTATGGTTTACGGTCGCACGAACGACTACGGTCATGTGGCGAGTCTCCAGTTAGTATTGGTAAAGCAATACACCGGGTACTCCTCCGAGCAGTATGTCATACACCCGGTGGAACCACAGACCGTCAACAAGCCAGATAGAGATTCTTAACTTGAAAGAATTCTTGGTTTCGAACATACAGCGGCGAGGAGCAAGTTATTTAGTTTTAATGAAGAAGAAGAAGAAGAAGAAATTTTATTTTCCAATTTGAACTAAAAAGTTCATCATTGTACATAATGAAGTGAAACTCTACACTTGACGCATATGAAAGAAAACAAAGATTTCAGAAAATGTATAAAACATCCACAGTGGTGGTATATCCACCATCTCTAAGCCCATACCTTGTTATGCCTGGCGCAACATAATCATATTTAATACTTAAAACTGTGGAATAGTGAACACTGAAAATCTGCTTGCTTTGAATGATAAAAAATTGAAACAGTTTTCTGCCCTTTATGTACCAGATCCCCCGCTGTGATACCCAGGTTTCACATTAAGATGTTGCTATAACTTTATTGATTCTTTCCATTGATATCATCATGTATTTTCACACCAATGCTCTTTGCAACATACTTTTCCATCGATGGCATTCGATTTCATAGACTAAGTGAATCCAGCCATGTTGATTCTGTCCAATTTACAAAATGAGCCAGGCCATGCGGAAGAATGTGTTCAACCATGAACAAGTTGAATATAACGTTAGCTCTCAGATAAAATTAGACGATAAATATTTGATTTGATCGAACTCAATACAAAGGTCAATAAATACCTTTTAGAGCCGTAATGAGTAAAACTAATATGTTCCTATCGTTTCCTTATCCCCATGTGAGGACAGATTCATCAAACGGTGTTATATACACGCATGAGAGTAACCGACTGTCTGTGATTTGTTTATTAAATCATGAAATAAATGAACTAGAAATTTATTATTATGGAAATGATGGTGGTGGTGGTGATATTGCTGCTGCTGCTGCTGCTGCTGCTGCTGCTGCTGCTGCTGCTGCTGCTGCTGCTGCTGCTGCTGCTGCTGCTGCTGCTGCTGCTGCTGCTGATGGTGATGGTGATGGTGATGGTGATGGTGATGGTGATGGTGATGGTAGTGGTGGTGGTGGTGGTGGTGGTGGTGATGATAATGGTGAGACTTATGATGATTATGATGATGATGATGATGGCAATCGTTGTTGTGTGGTGGTGGTGGTGGTGGTGTAATGGTACTTACGATGGTGATGGTGATCGTAATGGTGGTTGCAATGATGATGATGATGGTGATGATGATGATGATGATGATGATGATGATGATGATGATGATGATGATGATGGCGATGACGGCGATGATGATGATGATGATGAACATGTTGATGATAATTACAAATCGACGTTGATATATATATATATAATATCATATTCATCTTTCTGGACGCGGACGTGTGTCTTTTTATGTAAATTTTGGCGTTTTGCCATTTGATCATTTCCGGATAATACGACAGTGGCCGTGTTCAAAATATTGTATCTAAATAATTCCGCCTTATTATCTGATTAGAAACTAGATCGTGTTCAACTGCAGGCGCGTGAACCGTATTGTCATTTGCTACAATTGTTATAAGTTAATTGAAATGGAGCTTTTGATCCCTGTCGCGGTGGAATAATACCGCACGCGTGTATTCCCTTGATAAAGTTGGCATTAAAGAATTACAGGATTATGGAACGCGTCTGCAAGTGTTTGAATCCATCGATAATGAGACGCAGATACAATAAAATGTCAATACATAGAAGTAATTTGTTATGACAAATTACATTGATAGACATCACAAATATTTGATTGACTTCGGATGGCGTGTCCATGAAAACAGCGGGTCACACAATAATGTTGGAAAGCCGACTATTGTAAAGCACACGGACCAACACTATACGGGTTCCATTACTGTATTAATATTTATACAGAGGTGCTATGTTGTTCCATGAGCGTATTGTATATGTGCATTTCTGTGTATAATCCCACTGCAGGAGAGGTGGGGAGTCTTAGAGAAGGAGTAAATCTAATTGATTTTAATGCACTTAGAAAACAACAAAAAGAAACAAATGCGTGACTTTATACGCTAAAATACGGATTCGTGCCGTCGTGACATTATTTCCATTACCCATGTATGTGATTTTGAAATTATTATTTGTTCACATGTTATTACAAAATGTTATGTTTGTAATCTGTGTTACTAGATAAAGGTACTGTTCTGTTCTGTTCTGTTCTGATACCTATGACAATATCACCGACATACTATAGATGTATATATACATACATGTGTACATAATTATATCATATTTTGTATGAAATAGCCTCTCTTTAAAGTAGTGATATTCATCATCTATTTCTCTAGTGCTACAATTTGCAATTTTATTTTCTTGAACTTTCTTCAAATATTCAATTAAATGTTGGTAAACTATTTACCCACTAATGCAACCAGTTGTGGTTCTCATAATAAGTGTTTGTGTTTTACGTTTATTTATCGTCGCTACCGGTTGCCCATATGAGCGACGCCTCCGGAAGAGATTAGTCATTTTAGATTTTGGAGGATAGTGCAATGACACAGATAGAGAGAGACCCATTGCAGGTATCCTCTGGTTCTTTAACGTGCAAGGTGTAAAGCACCGACACGAGACCTCGGTTTAACGTCCCATCTGAAATACTGTTAATTGTATTAGGGTCAGACGGGGGATCGAACCTGCGATCCCTGGATTACCAGTCCAGCGTGTTACCACGGGACTACATATCCGTCTGTAAAAAGTACAACCTGGTGCTTTAAATTGCTAATAGTTTTTATATCAATTGAGCTTTGAAGTAAGGCGCGGGGATGATGAAGTAAGGAGCGGGGATGATGAAGTAAGGAGCGGGGATGATGAAGTAAGGAGCGGGGATGATGAAGTAAGGAGCGGGGATGATGAAGTAAGGAGCGGGGATGATGAAGTAAGGAGCGGGGATGATGAAGTAAGTGAGTAAGGGCGGGGATGATGAAGTAAGGGCGGGGATGATGAAGTAAGGGCGGGGATGATGAAGTGAGCGGGGATGATGAAGTAAGGAGCGGGGATGATGAAGTAAGGAGCGGGGATGATGAAGTAAGGAGCGGGGATGATGAAGTAAGGAGCAGTAAGGAGCGGGGATGATGAAGTAAGGAGCGGGGATGATGAAGACTTTCGAGAATACCATTGGGTACCACTAATAAAGGGGGCATGGATGGTTGACCATTTTTTCGTTTTATCTCAATCTCAGTCTGAAGTAAGCATTCAAAATATGCATATTGCTATTTGCACATAGATCCTATTGTAAATCTCCATATGACGTTATTCAAAACTAGGTCAAACCATTTGCATTACACAGCGGCCCTTAACAAATAAGACAATTATGATTTTTGACTTTTTTAAATGTTATTTTGACTTTTCAGTGAAATGTTACAAATATGGAAAATAACCTTTGTAAGGACACCTTTCCTTTCAAGATTCATACCCACACTATTATATCCCGAATCAACCGCTTTCAGTTCAACTTAAGCAGCTACAAATATATCATTGGTGTCTTCTTCAAATCCCCGCGATGGTTTCGCAAGCACATTAGGATTCTGGAAAGCTCTTGTGTGTGTGTCATTCACTTGTCTAACACTAGATTAATTACGTCCTGCGTGTTTATCACCGATCTAATATTTGTCAAATCCTCGCAATAATGACTTTACTAACTCTCTAATGCGCACACATTGTCGTGCGCTGATTTCTAAACAGCTAACAAATGACGTTCCTATTTTCAAATGACAAATGATAGCCATCTTTTCTAGTGTGAGGAATTAATCATCTAGTTTTTCCGAATGCTTCACGAATCCCTGATTTGAAGGTAATTCTGCAGATTAGCGAATGCTCAGAACTCTGTGCTATTTGTGGAAACAGATTATGCATATGTAATAGAGACATCTTTAATTTTTCAGCACGTATGCAATTACTTGACTATAGTTAAGTTAATTAAATAGTTTTTAACAGACAGACAGACAGACAGACAGACAGACAGACAGACAGACAGACAGACAGACAGACAGACAGACAGACAGACAGACAGACAGACAGACAGACAGACAGACAGACAGACAGACAGACAGACAGACAGACAGACGACAGACAGACAGACAGACAGACAGACAGACAGACAGACAGACAGACAGACAGACAGACAGACAGACAGACAGACAGACAGACAGACAGACAGACAGACAGACAGACAGACAGACAGACAGACAGACAGACAGACAGACAGACAGACAGACAGACAGACAGACAGACAGACAGACAGACAGACAGACAGACAGACAGACGTGCATATATAATGTATCGCGTGTGGTGCTAATAACGAATACGTGTAGCCGTTTATATATTATCCTATTTAACTTCTCCAATTTGTATCAAGCTGAAATTAACAGTGTATGTGAGTGTCCTCTTTTTATGCCGACAATTTGAATATAATATATAACGGTGATATTAATATGATATAGCGGGGGATCGAACTTGCGACCCAGGAATACAAGTCCAACGTGCTAACCACTGGGTCACCGATCCGCTACGATATCGTCATATAGCATGTACTGTGCTAACTTGCATTGTCAGTCTGTACTACAACTGCAACAAGTTATATTTACGAACAAAGGCAAATATGCAAATTTGTCCATTTGGCTTGTTTGCTGCACGGCCAACTGTCTTCAATGGCGGATCCATTGGGCGGAATGACCAGACACTTCGGCGCGAGATGAACATTTTGTCTGTAGAGCTAATGTCCAATTGTTGACCATAAGTCTTGTCGGCAACTCAATAAATTTGAAATTGATCAGGTTGTATAAATAGAAGTAATTGAATAACGTTTCACGGGATTTTGAACATTTGAGTAATTGACGACATGGTATTCGTTCACTGTTCAGCATTTGACAACATAAAACTTATTAAAATTATAGCATTTTAATCAAATCTTTATATGCACTTCAGAAGAGAATTCGGCTAGCAGCTGACGTGCTTCCGTATTAATGCCAAGTGTTGCTAAATAGAGGCTATTTGTGTTTGTTACTCATGGAAATACAAATTGCTATGATCTCTCGATGAAATAAAATCCTATCTTACACAAATTAACACAAATCATCTTTTTCGTTTATGACTTCCAATGAGTTTGGCTAATATAATATTTGTTTTCAAATTTTATTCATTTTAGCTACCCTGTGTGGAGCCTCATTGCACTACAATACACAACCACACAACACATGTGTTAGTTGAACGTCCATAATAAGAAATAGTTCCGGTATAATATTCAAGTTAGTTTCTGTTTGCTGTCAAAATTAAAAACTACGGACAAAACAAATTCATTAGACTATATTACTTTATAATTAACTGTTTGTGATTATCAAAAAATAGTTAAATACAAAATTACATCCAACCGCGGAGGAATTCGATACTCAAGCAATGATGTCAATGTCACATTTCGCTGTTTCAAGACAGTGGCATATGGCATTTGTTTTCAATGGTAACATTCTCTATCATTCATTGGAAAGCATAAAAGAAATGTACCTCTTCATTAATATCAAAGCCGCGAGGGAGAAAGGGTCAGGAAAGGGCACTATAATGATAAGAAATACATTATGAAGATGGCCGCGAAAGAACACGCATGAAGGATAAGTATGTCGTCACATGTGCATAATGATGCATAATAATATACAATATAGAGCCCCTTCATACGCTTATTTAGAATGTGCTTCATACAGAGATGTTCTTAGAATGTGCTTCATACGGGGATATTCTTAGAATATTGTTCATACAGAGATGTTCTTAGAATGTGCTCGTACAGAGATGTTCTTAGAATGTGCTTCATATGGGGTTATTCTTAGAATGTGGTTCATACAGAGATGTTCTTAGAATGTGCTTCATACTGGGATATTCTTAGAATATGGTTCATACAGATATGTTCTTAGAATGTGCTTCATACGGAGATGTTCTTAGAATGTGCTTCATACGGAGATATTCTTAGAATGTGCTTCAGACGGGGATATTCTTAGAATGTGCTTCATAGGGAGTTTTTCCTAGAATGTGCTTCATACGGAGATATTCTTAGCATGTGCTTCATATGGAGTTTTTCTTAGAGTGTGCTTCATACGGAGATATTCTTAGAATGTGCTTCATGCGGAGATGTTCTTGGAATATGCTTCATTCGGAGATATTCTTAGAATGTGCTTCATACGGAGATATTCTTAGAATGTGCTTCATACGGGGATATTCTTAGAATATGGTTCATACGGAGATGTTCTTAGAATGTGCTTCATGCGGATATATTCTTAGAATGTGCTTCATACGGAGATATTCTTAGAATGTGCTTCATGCGGAGTTATTCTTAGAATGTGCTTCATGCGGAGATATTCTTAGAATGTGCTTCAGACGGAGATATTCTTAGAATGTGCTTCATGCGGCGATATTCATAGAATGTGCTTCATACGGAGATATTCTTAGAATGTGCTTCATACGGAGATATTCTTAGAATGTGCTTCAGACGGAGATATTCTTAGAATGTGCTTCATGCGGAGATATTCTTAGAATGTGCTTCATGCGGAGATATTCTTAGAATGTGCTTCAGACGGAGATATTCTTAGAATGTGCTTCATGCTGAGATATTCTTAGAATGTGATTTATGCGGAGATATTCTTAGAATGTGCGTCATGCGGAGATATTCTTAGAATGTGCTTCAGGTTGTAAAACAACAAATATATTGCCTATTAAATACACAGTAAAAACATACGGTCTGTTCATTTATAGTTCCAATCTTTCATTTCTTCTGATACCACATCCACTATGAAGAGGTATTCAAATCAGTCTGAAACACATCAAGAATATTTCACATTTTAAGTTTGAAATAGCCAGTGCTCACCTGTGAATAACGTCACTGTGTTTACACACTGTATTCCTCCGCCAAATAATACTGTATACCAACCTTCACCTTACAATGGCCTGAATTCTTATACCACACCTGTTCTACACATCAACTAGTTTGAAGTCTTCTCAAGTCACATAATTTCTCAAAAAACACAAAAACTATACACTGCCTGTCATGAAAATGCATTTTTAGCAAAACGAAAAAGTAACTATATTAGTTATTGGGACTACATTCGACCGTGACCGCGGATGCACTTCTGCCTATTTACGTATATACAACCTTCATACAGAGATGTTCTTTGAACATACTTCATACGGAGATATTCTTAGAATGTGCTTCATACGGAGAAATTCTTAGAATGTGCTTCATACGGAGATATTCTTAGAATGTGCTTCATAGGGAGATATTCTTAGAATGTTCTTCATAGGAAGATATTCTTAGAATGTGCTTCATACGGAGATATTCTTAGAATGTTTTTCATAGGGAGATATTCTTAGAATGTGCTTCATACGGAGTTATTCTTAGAATGTGCTTCATACGGAGATATTCTTAGAATGTGCTTCATATGGAGATATTCTTAGAATGTGCTTCATACGGAGATATTCTTAGAATGTGCATCATGCGGAGATATTCTTAGAATGTGCTTCATACGGAGATATTCTTAGCATGTGCTTCATAGGGAGATATTCTTATAATGTGCTTCATACGGGGATATTCTTAGAATGTGCTTCATAGGGAGTTTTTCTTAGAATGTGCTTCATACGGAGATATTCTTAGCATGTGCTTCATAGGGAGATATTCTTAGAATGTGCTTCATACGGAGATATTCTTAGAATGTGCTTCATACGGGGATATTCTTAGAATATGGTTCATACGGAGATGTTCTTAGAATGTGCTTCATGCGGATATATTCTTAGAATGTGCTTCATACGGAGATATTCTTAGAATGTGCTTCATAGGGAGATATTCTTAGAATGTGCTTCAGACGGAGATATTCTTAGAATGTGCTTCATACGGAGATATTCTTAGCATGTGCTTCATAGGGAGATATTCTTAGCATGTGCTTCAGACGGAGATATTCTTAGAATGTGCTTCATACGGAGATATTCTTAGCATGTGCTTCAGACGGAGATATTCTTAGAATGTGCTTCATACGGAGATATTCTTAGCATGTGCTTCATAGGGAGATATTCTTAGAATGTGCTTCATACGGAGATATTCTTAGAATGTGCTTCATACGGGGATATTCTTAGAATATGGTTCATACGGAGATGTTCTTAGAATGTGCTTCATGCGGATATATTCTTAGAATGTTCTTCATAGGGAGATATTCTTAGAATGTGCTTCATACGGAGATATTCTTAGAATGTGCTTAATACAAGTCCTAGCAACATTAGTAAACTCCTTTGTCCAAGAAGAATATTTGAATTATTGACAACAGGTTTTGATAAAGAAGCAAACAAAATGTTTGAAGAAGTAAAAGGAATCATGAGAATATAAAGAATGAGTGAAGATGCTGTAAACTGTAAAATAGGAAGAAAAGAAGAGATCCACACACCTTTGTCATCATGAAACGGAAATGATAGTTATCTTGCGGGTATACATTTAATAAATCCTCCTTACATAAAGACAATGTACAACAATAATGTATCTACATGCAGTAACAGTAAAGTGTTTGTGTATTTTGTGTGTTTTACGTTTATTTATCGTCGCAACTGGTTGCCCATATGAGCGACACCTCCTGAAGAGATTAGTCATTTTAGATTGTGGAGGATAGTGCATGATACAAACAGAGACCCATTCCAGAGTCTCCTTTTGTCCTTTTACGTGCACGGTGTAAAGCACCGACACGAGACCTCGGTTTAACGTCCCATCTGAAACTGTTAATTGTATTAGGGTCAGACGGGGGATCGAACCTACGATCCCTGGATTACCAGTCCAGCGTGTTACAACTGGACTACAGATCCGTATGTTATGTGTTTGTGTATTATAGTGTCACCCCTATTTAAAGGGCCAGTCATGTCTGACTTATCATGCACCTCTTTTTATGAGCATCAGTACTTCCCGAATCCTATGCTTGTATACCAGGCTGGTAGGCAATCGGTAACCATTATTTAAATAGCTGGCGGCTCACCAACCGACCATATCAGAACGAACCCCTGACGAAATTCGAACCTTCGACCTGCTGCTCCGTAGGCGGACGCGTTAAACACTAGGCCACGGAGACGGTGGAGTATGTATGTTGTGCAGAACAATTGTAATGTGCCTTTTTTTTTTAAATATAGGTTTATTTACAGTTGTCCATTTGAGCGACGGCAAGTTTACCTAACAACACCTTTCCTGGGCAGGCTACAGCAGTTAAAAGTATATAGTATGCCTGATGCACATTATTGCTTATATAGTGTCGATTTGGTTTATAGTTCCCTCGCGTAAGTTTGTTTAATATCATTGCGCATGGGCATTAATCGTTTACAAATGATGATAAACTGCACGTGTTTAATTCAAATAGAATAGTCTGTATCATGTATTCTAATGTGAATGTAAAATGTCGTGCTTCCACATTTTTCATGTCAAATTGGTAATTGGCTTGTATTTTTAGAGCAAACAGACCAGAATTCTTCAAGGCGCGCAATGGTCTCTGAGGTTGTTTCTGCTTTGTTGAAACGTTTTAAACGCCAAAATAATTGAGAGTATCATTATTCCAAAGTTTTTTTACATTCATTTTCTCATAAACTAAATGTTAGCTGAACGAATATTCAGCTATGTAAACACAGACATTATCCTCTCTGAAGAGGACCGCAAAAAGACGAATAGCCGTACAAATAACGCCAGAAACATGACAATCGGATATCCTCTAAACTAGCGGTGAAAGTAGACAACAGACTAATAGCTGTCATTGGGTGTTTCATTATATGCTCGTTGAAAATATGCAAATGATTTCAATTGAGAGATAGAGTGGAAAATAATTCTTTGCATACTTCTCCTACGGCTATTTGTCATCTTAACTATTTGGAGAACTGTCTGTGTGTTGGATTTAAATCGTCCCTTCAAGTGCTAAGGTCATACTGTGATATTCCAGCTCTGTCTGGGGACGAGAACCCCCTCTCCCCTCCCTCCCTCTCTCCCTCTCTCCCTCCCTCCCTCCGCATGTACTTCTTTTGGAAACAGCTATGGACATGCATCACCACATAATTTGCACAATCCGACTGCGTGTATACATCAACGAGAATGCATCAGTAGATGGCTCAGTTGTCCAGTGGTTCACACTTCGGATTGCGATTCCATGGGTCTATCAGATGGGACTATAAACCGAGGTCGTGTGTATCGGTGCTATACACCGAACATGTAAACGAACAAGGGATATTCTTCTGGAATTGGAGCGTCTTCTGTATTCAGTAGTATCTTCCAGCAAAATAAAGTGGCTACTATACTTCCGGGGACGTCGCCACGATTATCCAGGGGCGATAGTAAATAAACGTGCGATTAATCTGATGTAGTAAGTACTTGTTTCGCAATTGAGCTAAGCTAAAGTTGTATAAACTAGCTGATCTAAGCATTGGTAAGCCAGAACTGTGTTCCAGGTAATATAAGAATAAAGCCTGTGCATTGCTTTAAGCCAGTACTTGCGAACTGTGTTCCGGGTAATATAAGAATAAAGCCTGTGCATTGCTTTAAGCCAGTAATTGCGAACTGTGTTCCGGGTAATATAAGAATAAAGCCTGTGCATTGCTTTAAGCCAGTACTTGCTAACTGTGTTCCGGGTAAAATAAGAATAAAGCCTGTGCATTGCTTTAAGCCAGTAATTGCGAACTGTGTTCCGGGTAATATAAGAATAAAGCCTGTGCATTGCTTTAAGCCAGTACTTGCGAACTGTGTTCCGGGTAATATAAGAATAAAGCCTGTGCATTGCTTTAAGCCAGTACTTGCGAACTGTGTTCCGGGTAATATAAGAATAAAGCCTGTGCATTGCTTTAAGCCAGTACTTGCGAACTGTGTTCCGGGTAATATAAGAATAAAGCCTGTGCATTGCTTTAAGCCAGTACTTGCGAACTGTGTTCCGGGTAATATAAGAATAAAGCCTGTGCATTGCTTTAAGCCAGTACTTGCGAACTGTGTTCCAGGTAATATAAGAATAAAGCCTGTGCATTGCTTTAAGCCAGTACTTGCGAACTGTGTTCCGGGTAATATAAGAATAAAGCCTGTGCATTGCTTTAAGCCAGTACTTGCGAACTGTGTTCCGGGTAATATAAGAATAAAGCCTGTGCATTGCTTTAAGCCAGTACTTGCGAACTGTGTTCCGGGTAATATAAGAATAAAGCCTGTGCATTGCTTTAAGCCAGTACTTGCGAACTGTGTTCCGGGTAATATAAGAATAAAGCCTGTGCATTGCTTTAAGCCAGTACTTGCGAACTGTGTTCCGGGTAATATAAGAATAAAGCCTGTGCATTGCTTTAAGCCAGTACTTGCGAACTGTGTTCCGGGTAATATAAGAATAAAGCCTGTGCATTGCTTTAAGCCAGTACTTGCGAACTGTGTTCCGGGTAATATAAGAATAAAGCCTGTGCATTGCTTTAAGCCAGTACTTGCGAACTGTGTTCCGGGTAATATAAGAATAAAGCCTGTGCATTGCTTGTAAGTTCACATGCCAGACCTGTCCGTAATCTAGGTCGGCCCAATGTCTTTAAATGTCTCTATAAATTGATGTATTATCATTATTCTCGTTTGATTGGGTTTGAGTTTCCAAAGAGGATGCCACTTAGAGGCGCACGACAGGGATATAGCTTATCAGTGACGTTCTTACGTCATCATGCTATGTACACTGGGTAAAGCAGTTGGATGCTGCTTCGCGCTGGCCACGTGAACATGGGGTGATACATCGTCAAATTCATTGAATTGTTGAACTTGGTCAATACTGGCAAACTAATCAAATTAATACGGTTTATAGAATGTGCTTTCAAAATGCGTTTTAATTTACTTAAAGCAGCATTACATCGTATGAAATAAAAGATATTTGAAAAATTCAATTTATACGTATGGGTAGCAATGCTGCTACACAATCTAACATTATACTATGTATGCTTATGTTCATTTGGTAAACAGTGTTTTCTTGCGATAAAACAAACTCGAAACCGAAAGTAGCACTTTCCGAGTCGGTCGGTCACGCAATTGTTTACAACCGGAACGCATCGTCCGCACTTGTTTACATTCGGAATGCATCGTCCCCATTTTTCCCACGTGTCTTTTTTAAATTAAATTACTTGATATTTGGTTCATATCTCTGTTAGCTAAGTCTTTAGGGACATTTCTACATCCCCGCGAGGCGTTCGACATTAGAGAAAGATAGATAGATAGTCTTTCATGTTCAAAATATATACGTTGTTTTCTACATCCTCTGTTGTTTCACGCATGCGCGCTGTGCGTGTTTTCATTTCGTGTGTTGAAAAACAAATTCGCGTATACGACGGTTTATATTTATTGGAATTTTATCGTTTCTGAGCGACTATTTCAATTTTTGTAAACACACACACATTAGTATTTATATTTTACCCAAAACATCCATTATTACGATGTAATGCTGCTTTAATGAGTATAATTGAAGCAGAATTATGTTGTGTGTGTTTACGTTTATTTATCGTAGCTACCGGTTGCCCATATGAGCGACGCCTCCTGAAGAGATTATTCATTTTAGATTTTGGAGGATCGTGCAATGATACAGTTTTAACAGTTTTAATGACAGACAGACAGACATTTTATTCAAAACCATTAGGCTAAAAAGCCCATGAGGTCAAAAAATATGCATGATAGAGATAGCGAACAGTGAAACTACATTTTGTAGTGACAATCTACACAACACACATAATAAAACAGATCATCGTACAAAACAAAGAGAAGGCCCTGTAATGTTATACCCCAAAATCATTTGAGCTTTATGCAATTTTATTTATTTCATTTTAAGCGAAAAATAGACATATTTAGTGCAATAGTCTTTCCAATATGACTTAATTATTTGCGTGTATAATACAATGTACATGCATATATATATACCTTACCCGATAGTATATATGTATACGCATATATGTCATACATGCATGGTAAGTAAATGTATAAACGAAATATTATCCTTAGGTTTTTTATTAATTAAATAAATAAATAAATGTTTTATTTTAGTGCCTTTGCCAAACATTTTGTACAGACGTCAAATTATAATATTATATGTATATTAATGTAGTTGAACACAGTTGAAAACTATATAATCTTAGTTGGATTGACTTGTGTAGTCTTTAAAGTTTAAACCTTATTTATTTTACAACGATTGCGAAACAAGTTCTAACAACTTATATTAATCACTCTCGTTGGCGCGCGGGTGAAAGCGTAAATGTGGTCATTCATGTAGGAGGAAACCGGAATACGCGGAGAAAACCCACCTGTCCGACCTGGCGACCACCGTACCATCCCACATACTTCCCGGTCCGAGGATCGAACCCTGGTTGCATTGGCGAGAAGCGAAGTGGGTAATCTTTCATTATACTCTTAGTTTATACAATTTTATTTTAGTTCGATTGTGAAACAAGTTCTTACAACTTATATGAATCACTCTCGAGACCTCATTCCTGATGGAATCCATCGCCACGATGGAGAGAGAAGAGATAATGTGGAATTTAAATGCCTTGCCTAAGGATACAATTGTAACGGCTCCAGCGGGGCTCGAACCCCGTGTAGTTCGCTCCTGATGCGAACGCACTATCACTGCGCTATCACGATTTCCAGACTCTTCGTAGCTCCAATTGTCCGTAGCAAACCATAACAGCAATGGAATTAATGTGCATACATAACTTTAAGTTTTAGCACGTTGTATTAATGATGCTGGCATAAAAAACGGAAGTCGTGATAGCGCAGTGGGTGCGCGTTCGCTTCAGGTGCGAAAGGTCCGGAGTTCGAGCCCCACTGGAGCCGTTACGATTGTGCCCTTAGGCAAGGCATTTAAATTCCACGCTGCCTTTTCTCTCTCCCTCGTGGCGATGGATTCCATCAGGAATGAGTTCTCGAGAGTGATTAATATAAGTTGAAATAACTTGTTTCGCAATCGAGCTAAAATAAAATTTGTATAAACTATAACGGAACGCTCGGATACATTGAAATTTAATTTTGAACATGAATATATCTTAATATAGGGATATGACTTTAAAATCAAACGGTTTGGAATATTGAATTGAAAGCTAGCAATACATGGGCTCTAATTCTTTTATGTAATGATTTTATAAAAAAGGAGTTGTACTTGTTTCGAGAACTACTTCAAATCACAGCTTGTGTGTTCTGAATACCTTGGAGATATCTTTCAAACTTGCACTAAGATTAGGAAAACTCATTTTTACGACAAAAGTATCAAATTATCTTAAAAATAATCGAACGGCTTGAAATACACGTGACATGTTTAAAGATGGCCGTATTTTGGCGCGTGGTTATCGTGAAACCCTATCCCATAATTCCCTAATTCCTGTTCTCTGGTATTAGGAAATTAATACAACGCGTGTTAAGGACAACAAATCGTGTCTTTGGTTTGTATCAACAAGAAACTAACACAATTACGAATGTTCATTGCTTTAAATTATTGTCAGAATATAGCATAAATCCTTCCGCGTAATAATAGTATACGATGCTTGGAATTAAGTTAGTATTTGATTGCGCTTCCACGTTCTCGATTGCAAATATTTTTACAGTAAATTGGATCTGGTCTAACCAAATTTTCTTGTTTTCTCGATTTAACAGATTTCGATGTTGGTAAATCGAGACGGGTCATAAATCCAATTGTTTTATTTTCAGTCGGGCTTGTGGGAAATAATGTTGCATTAGTTTAAGTTAATCTTTATGTATTATGTGTATGTTATATAACAAGATTCGTTTAGTATAGTAGAAGAGAAGCCGCAAATGTGTACAATTTGTGTGGAGATGACTGCAATTTGTTCTGAAGAACAAACTAAAGCAGAGTTCCCCGGAGCCACACGTGTTGCCGGATACGGTGTCCGTGCATCGTAACGTTTGTGGTGCGAGTTCGATCCCCGGCTAGACAGAAACACGGTGTTGGTCTCCGTTGGCAAGATACCTAAATCCACAATGCTTCTGTCTATCTTACGGCGATGGATTCCATAATTAATGGAGTCTAGAGATCGATTAGTCCAAAGTTGTATGAACTAGTGCGTAATCGAGAGTAAACATTACACGTATCATTTAAGGTAAGCCTATCATAGATTAACTCTTAAATATTATATCAATTTATTTTAGATTTATTACGAGTTTTTTCAACATTAGTTTAATTGCTATCGAAATCTCATTCCTGATTGAATACATTGCCCTAAGGAATATGCAATGTGGGTTAAAGAGTTTAGTTTATACAAATCTCGATTGCGAAACAAGCTATTACAACTTATATTAATCACTCTCATTTATGATGGAATCCATCGCCACGAGGACGAGAGAAGAGGCAACGTGGAATTTACATGTCTTGCCTAAGGGCACAATGATAACGGCTCCAGCGGGGCTCGCACTCCGGACCGTTCGCACCTGTTTGCCATAGGACACCGCCACCATGGTCCTGACTGGGCTAGAACTCACAACCTATCGGCTACAATGTGGACACCGCATCCATTAATTCACGGAGGCTCGAACTCACAACCTATAGGTTACAATATGGACACGGCATCCATTACACCACGGAGGCTCGAACTCACAACCTTTCGCTTACAATGTGGATACCGCATCCATTACTCCACGGAGGTTCGAACTCACAACCTATAGGTTACAATGTGGACACAGCATCCATTACACCACGGAGGTTCGAACTTACAACCTATAGGTTACAATGTGGACACAGCATCCATTACACCACGGAGGCTCGAACTCACAACCTATAGGTTACACTGTGGACACCGCATCCATTACTCCACGGAGGTTCGAACTCACAACCTCTAGGTTACAATGTGGACACCGCATCCATTACACCACGGAGACTCGAACTCACAACCTCTAGGTTACAATGTGGACACCGCATCCATTACACTACGGAGGTTCGAACTCACAACCTATAGGTTACAATGTGGACACCGCATCCAATACTCCATGGAGGCTCGAACTCACAACCTATAGGTTACAATGTGGACACCGCATCCATTACACCACGGAGGTTCGAACTCACAACCTCTAGGCTACAATGTGGACACCGCATCCATTAAACCACGGAGGTTCGAACTCACAACCTATCGGCTACAATGTGGACACCGCATCCATTGCTCCACGGAGGTTCGAACTCACAACCTCTAGGTTACAATGTGGACACCGCATCCATTACTCCACGGAGGTTCGAACTCACAACCTCTAGGTTACAATGTGGACACCGCATCCATTACTCAACGGAGGTTCGAACTCACAACATCTAGGTTACAATGTGGACACCGCATCCATTACACCACGGAGGTTCGAACTCACAACCTCTAGGCTACAATGTGGACACCGCATCCATTAAACCACGGAGGTTCGAACTCACAACCTATCGGCTACAATGTGGACACCGCATCCATTGCTCCACGGAGGTTCGAACTCACAACCTCTATGCTACAATGTGGACACCGCATCCATTACACCACGGAGGTTCGAACTCACAACCTATCGGTTACAATGTGGACACCGCATCCATTACACCACGGAGACTCGAACTCACAACATATAGGTTACAATGTGGACACCGCATCCATTACACCACGGAGACTCGAACTCACAACATATAGGTTACAATGTGGACACCGCATCCATTACTCCACGGAGGTTCGAACTCCCAACCTATAGGTTACAATATGGACACGGCATCCATTACACCACGGAGGCTCGAACTCACAACCTATCGCTTACAATGTGGATACCGCATCCATTACTCCACGGAGGTTCGAACTCACAACCTATAGGTTACAATGTGGACACAGCATCCATTACACCACGGAGGTTCGAACTTACAACCTATAGGTTACAATGTGGACACAGCATCCATTACACCACGGAGGCTCGAACTCACAACCTATAGGTTACACTGTGGACACCGCATCCATTACTCCACGGAGGTTCGAACTCACAACCTCTAGGTTACAATGTGGACACCGCATCCATTACACCACGGAGACTCGAACTCACAACCTCTAGGTTACAATGTGGACACCGCATCCATTACACTACGGAGGTTCGAACTCACAACCTATAGGTTACAATGTGGACACCGCATCCAATACTCCATGGAGGCTCGAACTCACAACCTATAGGTTACAATGTGGACACCGCATCCATTACACCACGGAGGTTCGAACTCACAACCTCTAGGCTACAATGTGGACACCGCATCCATTAAACCACGGAGGTTCGAACTCACAACCTATCGGCTACAATGTGGACACCGCATCCATTGCTCCACGGAGGTTCGAACTCACAACCTCTAGGTTACAATGTTGACACCGCATCCATTACTCCACGGAGGTTCGAACTCACAACCTCTAGGTTACAATGTGGACACCGCATCCATTACTCAACGGAGGTTCGAACTCACAACATCTAGGTTACAATGTGGACACCGCATCCATTACTCCACGGAGGATCGAACTCACAACCTATCGGCTACAATGTGGACACCGCATCCATTACTCCACCGAGGCTCGAACTCACAACCTATCTGTTACAATGTGGACACCGCATCCATTACACCACGGAGGTTCGAACTCCCAACCTATATGCTACAATGTGGACACCGCATCCATTACACCACGGAGGTTCGAACTCACAACCTATCGGTTACAATGTGGACACCGCATCCATTACACCACGGAGACTCGAACTCACAACATATAGGTTACAATGTGGACACCGCATCCATTACACCACGGAGACTCGAACTCACAACATATAGGTTACAATGTGGACACCGCATCCATTACTCCACGGAGGTTCGAACTCCCAACCTATAGGTTACAATGTCGACACCGCATCCATTACTCCACGGAGGCTCGAACTCACAACTTCTAGGTTACAATGTGAACACTGCATCCATTACACCACGGAGGTTCGAACTCCCAACCTCTCGGCAGAATCTACATACAATACATACAATACATACAATATATACAATATATACAATACATACAATATATACAATACATACAATACATACAATATATACAATACATACAATACATACAACACATACAATACATACAATATATACAATATATACAATACATACAATACATACAATATATACAATATATACAATACATACAATACATACAATACATACAACACATACAATACATACAATATATACAATATATACAATACATACAATATATACAATATATACAATACATACAATACATACAATACATACAATACATACAATACATACAATACATACAATACATACAATACATACAATACATACAATACATACAATACATACAATACATACAACACATACAATATATACAATATATACAATACATACAATACATACAATATATACAATACATACAATACATACAATATATACAATATATACAACACATACAACACATACAATACATACAATATATACAATATATACAATACATACAATACATACAACACATACAATATATACAATATATACAATATATACAATATATACAATACATACAATACATACAATACATACAATACATACAATATATACAATATATACAATATATACAATATATACAATACATACAATACATACAATACATACAATACATACAATACATACAATACATACAATACATACAATACATACAATACATACAATATATACAATATATACAATACATACAATACATACAATATATACAATACATACAATACATACAATATATACAATATATACAACACATACAATACATACAATACATACAATATATACAATATATACAATATATACAATATATACAATACATACAATACATACAATACATACAATATATACAATATATACAATATATACAATATATACAATACATACAATACATACAATACATACAATACATACAATACATACAACACATACAATACATACAATACATACAATATATACAATATATACAATATATACAATATATACAATACATACAATACATACAATATATACAATATATACAATACATACAATACATACAATACATACAATACATACAATACATACAATATATACAATACATACAATATATACAATATATACAATACATACAATACATACAATATATACAATATATACAATACATACAACACATACAACACATACAATATATACAATATATACAATATATACAATATATACAATACATACAATACATACAATACATACAATACATACAATATATACAATATATACAATACATACAATACATACAATACATACAATACATACAATATATACAATATATACAATACATACAATACATACAATATATACAATATATACAATACATACAATATATACAATATATACAATATATACAATATATACAATACATACAATACATACAATACATACAATATATACAATAACAATATATACAATAAAATACAACAATACATACATACATACAATATTATAACACATACAACAATACAACACTACAATATATCAATATATACAATATATACAATACATACAATACATACAATACATACAACACATACAATACATACAATATATACAATATATACAATATATACAATACATACAATACATACAATACATACAATACATACAATATATACAATATATACAATACATACAATACATACAATACATACAATATATACAATACATACAATATATACAATATATACAATATATACAATATATACATCACATACAACACATACAATATATACAATATATACAATACATACAATACATACAACACATACAACACATACAATATATACAATACATACAATACATACAATATATACAATATATACAATACATACAATATATACAATATATACAATACATACAATATATACAATACATACAATATATACAATATATACAATACATACAATACATACAATACATACAATATATACAACACATACAACACATACAACACATACAACACATACAATACATACAACACATACAACACATACAATACATACAACACATACAACACATACAATACATACAACACATACAACACATACAATACATACAACACATACAACACATACAATATATACAATATATACAATACATACAATACATACTATACATACAATACATACAACACATACAATATATACAATACATACAATACATACAATACATACAATACATGCAATACATACAATATATACAATATATACAATAAATACAATACATACAATGCATACAACACATACAACACATACAATACATACAACACATACAATATATACAATACATACAACATATACAATACATACAACACATACAATAC
>CM026399.1:29315868-29375589 GCA_014843695.1 Archivesica marissinica
CTATCTATCTATCTATCTATCTCTATCTATCTATCTATCTATCTATCTATCTATCTATCTATCTATCTATCTATCTATCTATCTATCTATCTATCTCTATCTATCTATCTATCTATCTATCTATCTATCTATCTATCTATCTATCTATCTATCTATCTATCTATCTATCTATCTATCTATCTATCTACCTACCTACCTACCTACCTATCTACCTATCTACATATCTATCTATCTATCTATCTAATCTATCTAATCTATCTATCTATCTATCTATCTATCTATCTATCTATCTATCTATCTATCTATCTATCTATCTATCTATCTATCTATCTATCTATCTATCTATCTATCTATCTATCTATCTATCTATCTATCTATCTATCTATCTATCTATCTATCTATCTATCTATCTATCTATCTATCTATCTATCTATCTATCTATCTATCTATCTATCTATCTATCTATCTATCTATCTATCTATCTATCTATCTATCTATCTATCTATCTATCTATCTATCTATCTATCTATCTATCTATCTATCTATCTATCTATCTATCTATCTATCTATCTATCTATCTATCTATCTATCTATCTATCTATCTATCTATCTATCTATCTATCTATCTATCTATCTATCTATCTATCTATCTATCTATCTATCTATCTATCTATCTATCTATCTATCTATCTATCTATCTATCTATCTATCTATCTATCTATCTATCTATCTATCTATCTATCTATCTATCTATCTATCTATCTATATATCTATCTATCTATCTATCTATCTATCTATTCTGTCTTATATATAGAGATAGATTCTAACGATGCTCTATGCGAAACACGCAGATTGCAAACATTGTTGACAAATCTACCTGGCGACATGTTTATTGGTCACATGTTTATTGACCAACTTCTTCTTGATCATGCTAATTCTGTCCCCAGCCTAGAACGTTCACGTCAAATGCTATTTGAGATTCTACGTCAATCAGATGACTATATATATGAGAGAGATTGTGATCTTAAACGTCGTGTTAACACCCGTATTGGCGAACATGCGTTAGCCCGTGATATACACGTAATTGTATCAATCGTAGAGGGTGAAGAGTTTGGACTTTTGCATGACCTTCTCTGCAAACAGAAATAAAGACAATGAAGGAAACTGTAGCATCACTCCAGGCTGAAGCAAAACAAATAAGTTTTCGATTGATACATTGAAGCCATGCTTACTTGATGTTGAAAACAAACTGTCTAATGATATAAACTGTATGCGGAAGTCTATTTCAGATTTCCACATTACTCTGTCAGAGAACACAGTGACATGTAAATCAGAACTGAATAGCATTCTCAAGAATGTAAAAGCATTACAGCTCAGAGTATATGATGGTGAAGACATTTCAGAACGTGCTTCTAAATCTGTCTCCGATTGTTACAATCTTTGTAACAGCTACACGTTGCATGGTGTCGTCACGGACGTTGCTCACATGCAGCAATCATACGCACAATCCCATAAGTCACTTTCGCCCGAGTCAGACTCTAGCCATGCTAAAGTATCCCAACATATTAATCCATGACGTGAAACGGACCATGCAACCTCTACTGAAGCAGAATCCCATCCGTCCCTACCAAGTCAGACTTACTTATATTCAGCCGTTTTAGCGAATTCAATTGAACGCGAACAAGATACGCCCATTGGCGGTTTGCAAGTACCGACTCATGTTACATCAGGTCCCAGTAGCAATCGCCGTAATATGCGCATTGACAAAAGGAAACTAAATTTCGATATTATTAATAGATAAATTGCCGACACAAAGCGCCGCCGTGATAGCGAATTTAATGCTAACTATAAATACCATAAATATTATGATATATCCGAAGAAAATCCTGACGACGTGAGGTCAAACGACGAAGATTTTGGAAACTATGTCCGTAAGCTAACGAAAAGATTTTACGTTGGCGGTTTCAAACCGACAATTACCGAAACCAAAATTGCAAATTATGTAAATATAGGCGCGGACCAAAAGTAACCAACGTTTCAATTATTAAAATAAGAAACAAAGATACGGCAATGTATCCATCCGCGTGAATGTTGAGGATGACGAAAATGCCAGCGAAATGACGAATGATCCATATTTTTCGCCGAATGGTGTAACTTGTCGTCCTTGGCTCACTTATGATCGGTGTCGCTCTCGGTCCAACGCCGATAATATCCATGATGCCGACACTTACACGTTACAACGTGGTCGAAAGAGAACCTTGTCTAAAACATGGAATACCAATTCGTATTATAATGATAGCAACCGATACTCAGTATTAGATTACAAAGATGATGACATATATAATGATGGCTCACTTGATTAATAATCTAAAGATCGCCACATGAAACGCATCGGGTATCATGTCAAGTGCTAGCTATTTTAGTGATTTACTTGATGAATATAATATCCAGGTGTGCGGAATCTCTGAACACTGGTTATAAAATAACAACATTCGATTCTTAAACGAGATTAACAATAAATATAATAGGCATGCTATAGCAGACCCTGACCTTAGCTTACCAGGAAACAGGCGAGTGGGAAAAGGCGGGATTGCTATTCTTTGGAATAGAAAATTAAATAATATTGGTTCGCCGTTAGTTTTGAATTCTAGATATATCATTGGCATTGAGGTGAATATAGTCATTGGCGAATACCTATATATCTTCCAAGTGTATCTGTCGTGTAAAAACCATTCCATTGCGCAATTTAAGAATAGTATTAATGATGTAGAAAATATAATATGTCAATATAAAAAACACGGTATGGTGACAGTGATAGCCGATTATAACATCGAACTCCCAACCAGACACGAGCATAGTTTTCGATTTGACAATCGTGGTAATCTACTTGTTGATCTTATGATCAGAAATCAGTTGATCGCTTTAGACGGCTTACATGTGTGCACCGGTGCGCTGTACAGTAATGTACCGTATAACAGTACTCGAGAAACTCTCTTGGATCACATTTTAATATTTGAAAATGATGTAAACTATATTCAATAGTGTTCGATTCTAGACGATAATTGTCTGCATGTCTCAAATCATCGCCCGATTCTTTGTACGTTGACAATGCCACTGAATGAAAGCATACAAGGTGTGAGTACTAATAGCATAATAAATTGGAAAAATGTTAAAACTTATTGCGTTGAAAAATTCGCAATATAGTACAAAAATTCATTGAAGGGCTAGAAAAAGAAATCGATACAGCCTCGAAATAGACAGGAATGAATTTTGGCGCTTAGTAAATAAAGGGAGAAAACAGCGTAATAAATCCGCAGTTTTCGAAATCAATTTTGACGGGAAAACGTACAACAATCCCGATGATATAAACCGTTGTTGGCGTGATTATTTTGCAGATCTTTACAAGCCAACGTGTAAAGCCGAATTTGATGGCGACTATTTGATAGGTCGCTCGGTTGACTTACAAACTATTAATTCGGATTCGTGTATACATAATTTTAATAATGTCCATATCGATGAATCAATCGTTCGACATCACCCAACTTTTCCAGAAAATGTCCGACTTTTGCTATAATATTATGCCGATTAATCTATAAAAAAAAGGTGTCATATCAACACTTTATAAATGCGATAATAAGCGAAATAATGATCCAAACAGTTATCGGGCACTATCTTTATGTTCAAATATGTTAAAGTTATACGAAAAGGTCATATTGAATGCTATTGAAAGTAACAACAGTTTTCAAGTAAATGTGTTACAAGGTGGTTTCCAGAAATAGCTTAGTTGTACTATTTGACATCATTTGTATTGCGTGAAAGCATTCATTTTGCAAAAGAAAATAACTCCAAATTATATTCATGTTTTTTGGACGTCCGTCAAGCATTTGACAGAGTTACCCATTCTCTGCTTATGCTTAAACTTCACCAAATAGTAAATTATCAAATGTATAAAATAATATCCAACATGCTCAACAATGTACAGAGTTGTGCTAGGACTCAAGGAATTAAATCCGAATGGTTCAATGTTGAGCAAGGAACACGACAAGGTCAATGTATCAGTCCATGGCTTTATTTAATTTTCGTCAATGATTTGATGAACGAAATTGCTTCGTTAGAATACTGTTTGAATATACATGATACTTGTTACGGATGTCCAACTCATGCTGACGACATGGTGCTACTATCTTTCTCCAAATCTGGTCTAGAAAAATTAATTGATATATGCTAGAACGGTACATGTATAATGCTGGGAAATGTAGCGTAATTGCATTCAACGTATTCAATTGTATTCAGAATGTGATTTTTTAAACAATAGAAATTGGAAGTTATGCACTACATCAGTGGAGGAATCTGAATCGTATCAATAAAACACCTATATCAATCAATTGTTCTATCAAAGGCATTATTCGGGTGCGAACTATAGTGTAATATTTCTGAAGCTCAATTACAGTCCCTTGACAGAGTGCATCGCCAATGTATTAAATTCATGCAATCGATGCCACGGTGTACACGGACGAATATTGCGTTAGGTTGTATTTGTGCTCTCTCCCTTGAACAAGAGATCGATAAGCGTACGCTCTTATTTTTCGGTCAATTACGTAATATGGATGTTAAAAAGAGTGCAAAAGTCTTATTTACCACTCGACTTATGAAATTCAAAATAAAACCTAATAAAACATTGGGATACATACCAGACCTATATCGTATTTTGGGAAATATGGTCCAGGGAGTTATTTTTGCGATTTTATAAACACTGCTATATTTCCAAGTATTGTTACCTGGAAAACTATAGTCAACAAGTATGTATACAATTATGCAAACTTTCAATACCGGACAAATTGAATTAATGATGATACATTGCAAGGCTTTTTAAAGCAGCATTACATCGTGTGAAATAAAAGATATTTGAACAATTCAATATTTACGTATGGGTAGCAATGCAGCTACACATTCTAACATTATACTTTGTATGCTTATGTTCATTTGGTAAGCAGTGTTTTTTTGCGATAAAACAAACTCAAAACCGAAAGTAGGACGTTCCGAGTCGATCGGTCACGTACTTGTTTACAACCGGAACGCATCGTCCGCACTTGTTTACATTCGGAATGCATCGACCCCATTTGTCCCACGTTGTCTTTTTTAATTAAATTACTTGATATGTTGATTCATACCTCTGTTAGCTAAGTCTTTTAGGGACATTTCTACATCCCCGCGAAGGGTTCGACATTAGAGGAAGATAGATAGATAGATAGTCTTTCATGTTCAAAATATATACGTTGTTTTCTACATCCTCTGTTGTTTCACGCATGCGCGCTGTGCGTGTTTAGATTTCGTGTGTTGATAAACAAATTCGCGTATACGACGGTTTAAATTTATTGGAATGTTATCGTTTCTGAGCGACTATTTCGATTTTTGTAAACACACACATATTAATATTTTACCCAAAAGATCCTTTATTACGATGTAATTCTACTTTAAGTATACACGGTGAGCTGATTCCATGTAGTCTATGGCGGTTTAGTCAACTATATCGTAATCATTTACCATATTGTAGGACAGTTGTTTGTTTTGAGGGCTAGTAAACTGTTTAGCAGACCATATGCAATGATATGTCCAAACTGTAAGCTCGTAACGGACTCCATAGCAATACATCTTGGTATTGTTTTGTCGAGTAAACAAGGCTACCAGACAAAATATGTGGAATATTTTTCATAACTCTCTAGGACATGATAACTATATTAGCCTCTGTCACTAATATGTATTATAGAGATCAAAGTATCGAACTGTTATCCGGATTTTCAACATTAATTATGCGTGAGTCACAGATATTGCCATGTTTCAAATTAATGTTAAGATATATGCATCATTTAGCAACATGCTTAAGCTGTTTATGAATGTAATATATCCCATTAAGTTAGTTATTAACTGGGTTTAAAAACAATTAAAATTGTGTAATTCTGATTCCCTAAAGCTTTCACTTTCGTTTAGAGTTGCTACTTTGGGCATGCGTTTTCCTAAGTAACGTACACATACTTCCATGCAATTATTGATGATTCTAATGAATATACAGTCAAACCTGTCTTAAGCAGCCAGCCAAGGGAGTCAGAGACAGTGGCTGCTTAGCACATGTGGTTGTTTAATAGAGGTCAAATATATAATAAAACAACCGAATGGGAATCTGGAAACTGGCTACTTAATACAGGTTGGCTGCTTAATGGAGGTGACAACTAACACAGGTTTGACTGTACTGATAACAAGAATTCAGATCTACAAAGATATGGATACTTAGTTAATAAAATGGTTAATATAGTTCATATATTAATGTCAATGACATATCCAGTAGTCTGTATGTCTGTGTATATGTGTGTATGTATATATATGTTGTGTGTGTGTTGTGTGTGTGTGTGTGTGCGTGCGTGTGTGCGCGCGCTCATATAATATATTATAGTGCATATATGTGTAAAAAACACTATGTTCCCTTTCATCTGTTCATTTTGTTGTGAATTGACTGTGTTTATTATGTACATGTATCTCATCATATGGTGGAATAAAAGATATATATCTATATATTTATGACATGAATAGAAAAGTTTGAACATGACATTGATCATTATTGATTTAGTATGGATATACTATATTGTATATAAGTAGTGTGTTGTGGGCTGAGGTTGCCGTGAGTGA
Source organism: Archivesica marissinica (assembly GCA_014843695.1). Taxonomy (NCBI): domain Eukaryota; kingdom Metazoa; phylum Mollusca; class Bivalvia; order Venerida; family Vesicomyidae; genus Archivesica; species Archivesica marissinica. Next base: position 29,322,550 of record CM026399.1, read on the forward strand.
GGAGGTAGTGTCCTTGAACTATGCCATCATATCTAAAAATAGTTGCACCCCAAATTTCAAAATAAATAGTTTCACGACAATTATCAAAAACATTTATTTTCGCGCCATTTTTCAAAAATAATAATATCGTATATCAGTTAAATAAGCGGTTTTCTATCACTGTGAACACTCATAGCATAGTGGTTAACCTGCACGGTGACTGATTCTAAAACTGTACAGCGGCCGTAGCATGGTGGTTAACCTGCACGGTGACTGATTCTAAAACTGTACAGCGGCCGTAGCATAGTGGTTAACCTGTACGGTGACTGATTCTAAGATTGTACAGCGGCCGTAGCATAGTGCTTAACCTGCACGGTGACTGATTCTAAAACTGTACAGCGGACGTAGCATAGTGGTTAACCTGTACGGTGACTGATTCTAAAACTGTACAGCGGCCGTAGCATAGTGCTTAACCTTGTACGGTGACTGATTCTAAAACTGTACAGCGGCCGTAGCATAGTGGTTAACCTGCACGGTGACTGATTCTAAAACTGTACAGCGGCCGTAGCATAGTGGTTAACCTGCACCGTGACTGATTCTAAAACTGTACAGCGGCCGTAGCAAAGTGGTTAACCTGCACGGTGACTGATTCTAAAACTGTACAGCGGCCGTAGCATAGTGGTTAACCAGTACGGTGACTGATTCTAAAACTGTACAGCGGCCGTAGCATAGTGCTTAACCTGTACGGTGACTGATTCTAAGATTTTACAGCGGCCGTAGCATAGTGGTTAACCTGCACGGTGACTGATTCTAAAACTGTACAGCGGCCGTAGCATAGTGGTTAACCTACACGGTGACTGATTCTAAAACTGTACAGCGGTCGTAGCATAGTCGGTAACCTGTACGGTGACTGATTCTAAAACTGTACAGCGGTCTTAGCATAGTGGTTAACCTGCACGGTGACTGATTCTAAAACTGTACAGCGGCAGTAGCATAGTGGTTAACCTGTACGGTGACTGATTCTAAAACTGTACAGCGGCCGTAGCATAGTGGTTAACCTGTACGGTGACTAATTCTAAAACTGTACAGCGGCCGTAGCATAATGGTTAACCTGTACGGTGTCTGATTCTAAAACTGTACAGCGGCCGTAGCATAGTGCTTAACCTTGTACGGTGACTGATTCTAAAACTGTACAGCGGCCGTAGCATAGTGGTTAACCTGCACGGTGACTGATTCTAAAACTGTACAGCGGCCGTAGCATAGTGGTTAACCTGTACAGTGACTGATTCTAAAACTGTACAGCGGCCGCAGCATAGTGGTTAACCTGTACGGTGACTGATTCTAAAACTGTACAGCGGCCGTAGCATAGTGCTTAACCTGTACGGTGACTGATTCAAAAACTGTACAGCGGCCATAGCATAGTGGTTAACCTGCACGGTGACTGATTCTAAAATTGTACAGCGGCCGTAGCATAGTGGTTAACCTGTACGGTGACTGATTATAAAACTGTACAGCGGCCGTAGCATAGTGGTTAACCTGTACGGTGACTGATTCTAAAACTGTACAGTGGCCGTAGCATAGTGGTTAACCTGTACGGTGACTGATTCTAAAACTGTACAGCGGCCGTAGCATAGTGGTTATCCTGTACGGTGACTGATTCTAAAACTGTACAGCGGCAGTAGCATAGTGCTTAACCTGTACGGTGACTGATTCTAAAACTGTACAGCGGCCGTAGCATAGTGGTTAACCTGCACGGTGACTGATTCTAAAACTGTACAGCGGCCGTAGCATAGTGGTTATCCTGTACGGTGACTAATTCTAAAACTGTACAGCGGCCGTAGCATAGTGCTTAACCTGCACCGTGACTGATTCTAAAACTGTACAGCGGCCGTAGCATAGTGGTTAACCTGCACGGTGACTGATTCTAAAACTGTACAGCGGCCGTAGCATAGTGGTTAACCAGTACGGTGACTGATTCTAAAACTGTACAGCGGCCGTAGCATAGTGCTTAACCTGTACGGTGACTGATTCTAAGATTTTACAGCGGCCGTAGCATAGTGGTTAACCTGCACGGTGACTGATTCTAAAACTGTACAGCGGCCGTAGCATAGTGGTTAACCTGTACGGTGACTGATTCTAAAACTGTACAGCGGCCGTAGCATAGTGCTTAACCTGCACGGTGACTGATTCTAAAACTGTACAGCGGCCGTAGCATAGTGCTTAACCTGTACGGTGACTGATTCTAAAACTGTACAGCGGCCGTAGCATAGTGCTTAACCTGTACGGTGACTGATTCTAAAACTGTACAGCGGCCGTAGCATAGTGGTTAACCTGCACGGTGACTGATTCTAAAACTGTACAGCGGCCGTAGCATAGTGGTTAACCTGTACGCTGACTGATTCTAAAACTGTACAGCGGCCGTAGCATAGTGGTTAACCTGCACGGTGACTGATTCTAAAACTGTACAGCGGCCGTAGCATGGTGGTTAACCTGTACGGTGACTGATTCTAAAACTGTACAGCGGTCGTAGCATAGTGGTTAACCTGCACGGTGACTGATTCTAAAACTGTACAGCGGCCGTAGCATAGTGCTTAACCTGTACGGTGACTGATTCTAAAACTGTACAGCGGCCGTAGCATAGTGCTTAACCTGTACGGTGACTGATTCTAAAACTGTACAGCGGCCGTAGAATAGTGGTTAACCTGCACGGTGACTGATTCTAAAACTGTACAGCGCCGGTAGCATAGTGGTTAACCTGTACGGTGACTGATTCTAAAACTGTAAAACGGCCGTAGCATAGTGGTTAACCTGCACGGTGACTGATTCTAAAACTGTACAGCGGCCGTAGCATAGTGGTTAACCTGTACGGTGACTGATTCTAAAACTGTACAGCGGCCGTAGCATGGTGGTTAACCTGCACGGTGACTGATTCTAAAACTGTAAAACGGCCGTAGCATAGTGGTTAACCTGCACGGTGACTGATTCTAAAACCGTACAGCGGCCGTAGCATAGTGGTTAACCTGTACGGTGACTGATTCTAAAACTGTACAGCGGCCGTAGCATGGTGGTTAACCTGCACGGTGACTGATTCTAAAACTGTACAGCGGCCGTAGCATAGTGGTTAACCTGTACGGTGACTGATTCTAAAACTGTACAGCGGCCGTAGCATAGTGCTTAACCTGTACGATGACTGATTCTAAAACTGTACAGCGGCCGTAGCATAGTGGTTAACCTGCACGGTGACTGATTCTAAAACTGTACAACGGCCGTAGCATAGTGGTTATCCTGTACGGTGACTAATTCTAAAACTGTACAGCGGCCATAGCATAGTGGGTAACCTGTACGGTGACTGATTCTAACCTGCACGGTGACTGATTCTAAAACTGTACAGCGGCAGTAGCATAGTGGTTAACCAGTACGGTGACTGATTCTAAAACTGTACAGCGGCCGTAGCATAGTGCTTAACCTATACGGTGACTGATTCTAAGATTGTACAGCGGCCGTAGCATAGTGGTTAACCTACACGGTGACTGATTCTAAAACTGTACAGCGGCCGTAGCATAGTGGTTAACCTGTACGGTGACTGATTCTAAAACTGTACAGCGGCCGTAGCATAGTGCTTAACCTGTACGATGACTGATTCTAAAACTGGACAGCGGCCGTAGCATAGTGCTTAACCTGTACGGTGACTGATTCTAAAACTGTACGGCGGCCTTAGCATAGTGCTTAACCTGTACGGTGACTGATTCTAAAACTGTACAGCGGCCGTAGCAGAGTGGTTAACCTGCACGGTGACTGATTCTAAAACTGTACAACGGCCGTAGCATAGTGGTTATCCTGTACGGTGACTAATTCTAAAACTGTACAGCGGCCGTAGCATTGTGCTTAACCTATACGGTGACTGATTCTAAGATTGTACAGCGGCCATAGCATAGTGGTTAACCTGCACGGTGACTGATTCTAAAACTGTACAGCGGCCGTAGCATAGTGGTTAACCTACACGGTGACTGATTCTAAAACTGTACAGCGGTCGTAGCATAGTGGTTAACCTGTACGGTGACTGATTCTAAGATTGTACAGCGGTCGTGGCATAGTGGTTAACCTGCACGGTGACTGATTCTAAAACTGTACAGCGGCCGTAGCATAGTGGTTAACCTACACGGTGACTGATTCTAAAACTGTACAGCGGTCGTAGCATAGTGGGTAACCTGTACGGTGACTGATTCTAAAACTGTACAGCGGTTGTAGCATAGTGGTTAACCTGCACGATGACTGATTCTAAAACTGTACAGCGGCAGTAACATAGGGGTTAACCTGTACGGTCACTGATTCTAAAACTGTACAGCGGCCGTAGCATAGTGGTTAACCTGTACGGTGACTAATTCTAAAACTGTACAGCGGCTGTAGCATAGTGGTTAACCTGTACGGTGACTGATTCTAAAACTGTACAGCGGCCGTAGCATAGTGGTTAACCTGTACGGTGACTGATTCTAAAACTGTACAGCGACCGTAGCATAGTGGTTAACCTGCACGGTGACTGATTCTAAAACTGTACAGCGGCCGTAGCATAGTGGTTAACCTGTACGGTGACTGATTCTAAAACTGTACAGCGGCCGTAGCATAATGCTTAACCTGTACGGTTACTGATTCTAAAACTGTACAGCAGCCGTAGCATAGTGCTTAACCTGTACGGTGACTGATTCTAAAACTGAACATTGGCCGTAGCATAGTGCTTAACCTGTACAGTGACTGATTCTAAAACTGTACAGCGGCCGTAGCATGGTGGTTAACCTGAACGGTGACTGATTCTAAAACTGTACAGCGGCCGTAGCATAGTGGTTAACCTGTACGGTGACTGATTCTAAAACTGTACAGCGGCCGTAGCATAATGCTTAACCTGTACGATGACTGATTCTAAAACTGTACAGCGGCCGTAGCATAGTGCTTAACCTGTACGGTGACTGATTCTAAAACTTTACGGCGGCCTTATCATAGTGCTTAACCTGTACGGTGACTGATTCTATAGCTGTACAGCGGCCGTAGCATAGTGCTTAAACTGTACGATGACTGATTCTAAAACTGTACAGCGGCCGTAGCATAGTGGTTAACTTGCACGGTGACTGATTCTAAGTTTGTACAGCGGTCGTGGCATAGTGGTTAACCTGTACGGTGACTGATTCTAAAACTGTACAGCGGCAGTAACATAGTGGTTAACCTGTACGGTGACTGATTCTAAAACTGTACAGCGGCCGTAACATAGTGGTTAACCTGTACGGTGACTAATTCTAAAACTGTACAGCGGCTGTAGCATAGTGGTTAACCTGTACGGTGACTGATTCTAAAACTGTACAGCGGCCGTAGCATAGTGGTTAACCTGTACGGTGACTGATTCTAAAACTGTACAGCGACCGTAGCATAGTGGTTAACCTGCACGGTGACTGATTCTAAAACTGTACAGCGGCCGTAGCATAGTGCTTAACCTGTACGGTTACTGATTCTAAAACTGTACAGCAGCCGTAGCATAGTGCTTAACCTGTACGGTGACTGATTCTAAAACTGAACAGCGACCGTAGCATAGTGCTTAACCTGTACGGTGACTGATTCTAAAACTGTACAGCGGCCGTAGCATAGTGCTTAACCTGCACGGTGACTGATTCTTAAACTGTACAGCGGCCGTAGCATAGTGCTTAACCTGTACGGTGACTGATTCTAAAACTGTACAGCGGCCGTAGCATAGTGCTTAACCTGTACGATGACTGATTCTAAAACTGTACAGCGGCCGTAGCATAGTGCTTAACCTGTACGGTGACTGATTCTAAAACTGTACAGCGGCCGTAGCATAGTGGTTAACCTGTACGGTGACTGATTCTAAAACTGTACAGCGGCCGTAGCATAGTGCTTAACCTGTAGTGTGACTGATTCTAAAACTGTAAAGCGGCAGTAGCATAGTGCTTATCCTGTACGGTGACTGATTCTAAAACTGTACAGCGGCCGTAGCATAGTGCTTAACCTGTACGGTGACTGATTCTAAAACTGTACAGCGGTCGTAGCATAGTGCTTAACCTGTACGGTGACTGATTCTATAGCTGTACAGCGGCCGTAGCATAGTGCTTAAACTGTACGATGACTGATTCTAAAACTGTACAGCGGCCGTAGCATAGTGGTTAACCTGTACGGTGACTGATTCTAAAACTGTACAGCGACCGTAGCATAGTGCTTAGCCTGTACGGTGACTGATTCTAAAACTGTACAGCGGCCGTAGCATAGTGGTTAACCTGCACGGTGACTGATTCTTAAACTGTACAGCGGCCGTAGCATAGTGCTTAACCTGTACGGTGACTGATTCTAAAACTGTACAGCGGCCGTAGCATAGTGCTTAACCTGTACGGTGACTGATTCTAAAACTGTACAGCGGCCGTAGCATAGTGGTTAACCTGTACGGTGACTGATTCTAAAACTGTACAGCGGCCGTAGCATAGTGCTTAACCTGTATGGTGACTGATTCTAAAACTGTAAAGCGGCAGTAGCATAGTGCTTATCCTGTACGGTGACTGATTCTAAAACTGTACAGCGGCCGTAGCATAGTGCTTAACCTGTACGGTGACTGATTCTAAAACTGTACAGCGGTCGTAGCATAGTGCTTAACCTGTACGGTGACTGATTCTATAGCTGTACAGCGGCCGTAGCATAGTGCTTAAACTGTACGATGACTGATTCTAAAACTGTACAGCGGCCGTAGCATAGTGGTTAACCTGTACGGTGACTGATTCTAAAACTGTACAGCGACCATAGCATAGTGCTTAGCCTGTACGGTGACTGATTCTAAAACTGTACAGCGGCCGTAGCATAGTGGTTAACCTGCACGGTGACTGATTCTAAAACTGTACAGCGGCCGTAGCATAATGGTTAACCTGTACGGTGACTGATTCTAAAACTGTACATCGGCCGTAGCATAGTGGTTAACCTGCACGGTGACTGATTCTAAAACTGTACAGCGGCCGTAGCATAGTCGTTAACCTGTACGGTGACTGATTCTAAGACTGTACAGCGGCCGTAGCATAGTGGTTAACCTGCACGGTGACTGATTCTAAAACTGTACAGCGGCCGTAGCATAGTGCTTAACCAGCACGGTGACTGATTCTAAAACTGTACATCGTCCGTAGCATAATGGTTAACCTGTACGGTGACTGATTCTAAAACTGTACAGCGGCCGTAGCATAGTGGTTAACCTGCACGGTGACTGAATCTAAAACTATACACGGCCGTAGCATAGTGATTAACCTGCACGGTGACTGATTCTAAAACTGTACAGCGGCCGTAGCATAGTGCTTAACCTGTACGATGACTGATTCTAAAACTGTACAGCGGCCGTAGCATAGTGCTTAACCTGTACGGTGACTGATTCTAAAACTGTACAGCGGCCGTAGCATAGTGCTTAACCTGTACGGTGACTGATTCTAAAACTGTACAGCGGCCGTAGCATAGTTCTTAACCTGTGCGGTGACTGATTCTAAAACTGTACAGCGGCCGTAGCATAGTGGTTAACGTGTACGGTGACTGATTCTAAAACTGTACAGTGGCCGTAGCATAGTGGTTGACCTGCACGGTGACTGATTCTAAAACTGTACAGCGGCCGTAGCATAGTGGTTAACCTGCACGGTGACTGATTCTAAAACTGTACAGCGGCCGTAGCATAGTGCTTAACCTGCACGGTGACTGATTCTAAAACTGTACAGCGGCCGTAGCATAATGGTTAACCTGTACGGTGACTGATTCTAAAACTGTACATTGGCCGTATCATAGTGGTTAACCTGCACGGTGACTGATTCTAAAACTATACACGGCCGTAGCATAGTCGTTAACCTGTACGGTGACTGATTCTAAAACTGTACAGCGGCCGTAGCATAGTGCTTAACCTGCACGGTGACTGATTCTAAAACTGTACAGCGGCCGTAGCATAGTGGTTAACCTGTACGGTGACTGAATCTAAAACTGTACAGCGGTCGTAGCATAGTGGTTAACCTGCACGGTGACTGATTCTAAAACTGTACAGCGGCCGTAGCATAGTGCTTAACCTGCACGGTGACTGATTCTAAAACTGTACAGCATCCGTAGCATAGTGGTTAACCTGTACGGTGAATGCATCTAAAACTGTACAGCGGCCGTAGCATAGTGGTTAACCTGCACGGTGACTGATTCTAAAACTGTACAGCGGCCGTAGCATAGTGCTTAACCTGTACGATGACTGATTCTAAAACTGTACAGCGGCCGTAGCATAGTGGTTAACCTGTACGGTGACTGATTCTAAAACTGTACAGCGGCCGTAGCATAGTGCTTAACCTGTATGGTGACTGATTCTAAAACTGTACAGCGGCCGTAGCATAGTTCTTAACCTGTACGGTGACTGATTCTATAACTGTACGGCGGCCGTAGCATAGTGCTTAAACTGTACGGTGACTGATTCTAAAACTGTACAGTGGCCGTAGCATAGTGGTTGACCTGCACGGTGACTGATTCTAAAACTGTACAGCGGCCGTAGCATAGTGGTTAACCTGCACTGTGACTGATTCTAAAACTGTACAGCGGCCGTAGCATAATGGTTAACCTGTACGGTGACTGATTCTAAAACTGTACATTGGCCGTATCATAGTGGTTAACCTGCACGGTGACTGATTCTAAAACTATACACGGCCGTAGCATAGTCGTTAACCTGTACGGTGACTGATTCTAAAACTGTAAAGCGGCCGTAGCATAGTGGTTAACCTGTACGGTGACTGAATATAAAACTGTACAGCGGTCGTAACATAGTGGTTAACCTGCACGTTGACTGATTCTAAAACTGTACAGCGGCCGTAGGATAGTGCTTAAACTGTACGATGACTGATTCTAAAACTGTACAGCGGCCGTAGCATAGTGCTTAACCTGTACGGTGACTGATTCTAAAACTGTACAGCGGCCGTAGCATAGTGCTTAACCTGCACGGTGACTGATTCTAAAACTGTACAGCGGCCGTAGCATAGTGCTTAACCTGCACGGTGACTGATTCTAAAACTGTACAGCGTCCGTAGCATAGTGGTTAACCTGTACGGTGACTGATTCTAAAACTGTACAGTGGCCGTAGCATAGTGCTTAACCTGCACGGTGACTGATTCTAAAACTGTACAGCGTCCGTAGCATAGTGGTTAACCTGTACGGTGACTGATTCTAAAACTGTACAGCGGCCGTAGCATAGTGCTTAACCTGCACGGTGACTGATTCTAAAACTGTACAGCGTCCGTAGCATAGTGGTTAACCTGTACGGTGACTGAATCTAAAACTGTACAGCGGCCGTAGCATAGTGCTTAACCTGTACGGTGACTGATTCTAAAACTGTACAGCGGCCGTAGCATAGTGCTTAACCTGTACGGTGACTGATTCTAAAACTGTACAGCGGGCGTAGCATAGTTCTTAACCTGTACGGTGACTGATTCTAAAACTGTACAGCGGCCGTAGCACAGTGGTTAACCTGTACGGTGACTGATTCTAAAACTGTACAGTGGCCGTAGCATAGTGGTTGACCTGCACGGTGACTGATTCTAAAACTGTACAGCGGCCGTAGCATAGTGGTTAACCTGCACGGTGACTGATTCTAAAACTGTACAGCGTCCGTAGCATAGTGGTTAACCTGTACGGTGAATGAATCTAAAACTGTACAGCGGCCGTAGCATAGTGGTTAACCTGCACGGTGACTGATTCTAAAACTGTACAGCGGCCGTAGCATAGTGGTTAACCTGCACGGTGACTGATTCTAAAACTGTACAGCGGCCGTAGCATAGTGCTTAACCTGTACGATGACTGATTCTAAAACTGTACAGCGGCCGTAGCATAGTGGTTAACCTGTACGGTGACTGATTCTAAAACTGTACAGCGGCCGTAGCATAATGGTTAACCTGTACGGTGACTGAATCTAAAACTGTACAGCGGTCGTAGCATAGTGGTTAACCTGCACGGTGACTGATTCTAAAACTGTACAGCGGCCGTAGCATAGTGGTTAACCTGTACGGTGACTGAATCTAAAACTGTACAGCGGTCGTAGCATAGTGGTTAACCTGCACGGTGACTGATTCTAAAACTGTACAGCGGCCGTAGGATAGTGCTTAAACTGTACGATGACTGATTCTAAAACTGTACAGCGGCCGTAGCATAGTGCTTAACCTGTACGGTGACTGATTCTAAAACTGTACAGCGGCCTTAGCATAGTGCTTAACCTGCACGGTGACTGATTCTAAAACTGTACAGCGGCCGTAGCATAGTGCTTAACCTGCACGATGACTGATTCTAAAACTGTACAGCGTCCGTAGCATAGTGGTTAACCTGTACGGTGACTGATTCTAAAACTGTACAGTGGCCGTAGCATAGTGCTTAACCTGCACGGTGACTGATTCTAAAACTGTACAGCGTCCGTAGCATAGTGGTTGACCTGTACGGTGAATGAATCTAAAACTGAACAGCGGTCGTAGCATAGTGGTTAACCTGCACGGTGACTGATTCTAAAACTGTACAGCGGCCGTAGCATAGTGGTTAACCTGTACGGTGACTGATTCTAAAACTGTACAGCGGCCGTAGCATAGTGCTTAACCTGTACGGTGACTAATTCTAAAACTGTACAGCGGCCGTAGCATAGTGCTTAACCTGTAAGGTGACTGATTCTAAAACTGTACAGCGGCCGTAGCATAGTTCTTAACCTGTACGGTGACTGATTCTATAACTGTACGGCGGCCGTAGCATAGTGCTTAAACTGTACGGTGACTGATTCTAAAACTGTACAGCGGCCGTAGCATAATGGTTAACCTGTACGGTGACTGATTCTAAAACTGTACAGCGTCCGTAGCATAGTGCTTAATCTGTACGGTGACTGATTCTAAAACTGTACAGCGGCCGTAGCATAATGGTTAACCTGTACGGTGACTGATTCTAAAACTGTACAGCGGCCGTAGCATAGTGGTTAACCTGTACGGTGACTGATTCTAAAACTGTACAGTGGTCGTAGCATAGTGGTTGACCTGCACGGTGACTGATTCTAAAACTGTACAGCGTCCGTAGCATAATGGTTAACCTGCACTGTGACTGATTCTAAAACTGTACAGCGGCCGTAGCATAGTGCTTAACCTGCACGGTGACTGATTCTAAAACTGTACAGCGGCCGTAGCATAATGGTTAACCTGTACGGTGACTGATTCTAAAACTGTACATTGGCCGTAGCATAGTGGTTAACCTGCACGGTGACTGATTCTAAAACTGTACAGCGGCCGTAGCATAGTCGTTAACCTGTACGGTGACTGATTCTAAAACTGTACAGCGGCCGTAGCATAGTGGTTAACCTGTACGGTGACTGATTCTAAAACTGTACAGCGGCCGTAGCATAGTGGTTAACCTGCACGGTGACTGATTCTAAAACTGTACAGAGGCCGTAGCATAGTGGTTAACCTGCACGGTGACTGATTCTAAAACTGTACAGCGGCCGTAGCATAGTGCTTAACCTGTACGGTGACTGATTCTAAAACTGTACAGCGGCCGTAGCATAGTGCTTAACATGTACGGTGACTGATTCTATAACTGTACAGCGGCCGTAGCATAGTGCTTAACCTGTACGGTGACTGATTCTAAAACTGTACAGCGGCCGTAGCATAGTGGTTGACCTGCACGGTGACTGATTCTAAAACTGTACAGCGGCCGTAGCATAGTGCTTAACCTGCACGGTGACTGATTCTAAAACTGTACAGCGGCCGTAGCATAGTGGTTAACATGTTCACCTCACGCACGCGAGGTCCTGAGTTATGGATATCCCGGCGTATTCGTCAACGAATACGCTCAGCCTTGTTCTTCAAGGCCAGGCAGCTCGTTAATGATCGCAAACTGAGTAAGGTGTCGATATGGCCTTTTGTATTAAAGAACAAAAAAACAATAGCAAATAGTACGCGTAATGTTCCTTTAATGTCAAACCCCTCGCGGGGACTTAGACATGTTTTCCTGGGCAGGCTTAGCCGACCTAAGCGATTAACTAGTACTAAGCAATGTGTGTGAGGTGCCTTGCTCAATGACACTACATACGTGGCCTGACCGAGTATCGAACCCGTGACCGTTCGATTCCAAATCCGACGCTCTACCACTGGACCACGGACGCCACAATTAGCGATCGAAAACAATAGAACATTTAAATTAAGCGATAACTCTCGAACCGTGTGATGGATAGCCGCCTAATTGGCGTTCTGTTTACTATACTGAATAACAAGAAAAGCTATGGCAACACTACTCATCTGCTATAAATAATGGTGTAGGGGTTAAATAATGGAGGTATATATTAGCAAGACATCTCAATTCCCCCACCCTATCTGACCCTCTCAATATCGCTTGCTGTTAAATTTATTTAAAAGTCGCCATTGCATAAATGCATTTGGGCGACAAAGTTTTCTAAAACGTTTAAAATAAACATCATCTAAAAGTGATGAGTCTGACCTCTCAATATAAAATCTTTCAGATGGGACTATAAACGAGAGACTCGTCTCGTTGCTATACACCAGGCATATAAAACAACTTTTGTGTGTGTTTTACGTTTATTTATCGTCGCTACTGGTTACCCATATGAGCGACGCCTCCTGAAGAGATTAGTCATTTTAGATTTTGGAGGATAGTGCAATGATACAGACAGAGACACATTCCAGAGTCTCCTCTGGTTATTTTACGTGCACGGTGTAAAGCACCGACACGAGACCTCGGTTTAACGTCCCATCTGAAAGAGTGTTAATTGTATTAGGGTCAGACGGAGGATCGATATAAAACAACCAACGTATGGACACTATTTATACTAAGAATAACTATGATATTTGTATATTCAACCTGTAAATAGGGATGAAAGTAGCAGCTAAGTCATATTTTCCACGCCCAGTTGAAAGTGCTGTCACACATTTTGAATATTTACTGCTTGAAAAAAAAATCCTATTAGTTTCTCTTGCGGAGAGAAATTGAATTATATGAATAATAATATTATAGACAGACAGACAGACAGACAGATTATTTAAGTCTCACCATTATACAGTAAATGATACAACATAAATATTATACACAAAATGCATGATATAATACATGTATTATCAAATAAAATACAAAGCCACTCAATGAGTTATGAGAGACTATGGGTACATAAAATTGACACTTTGTAAAACATAAGACAACATCTTGAGCAATAATTTAAATACCTAAACGTAATTAATGATACAAAGTAAGAGGCTTAAATAAGACTTACGACAGTTTCTATATCCCATTCATTTATTAATTGTACTAACCAGAAAAAAAAGAAGGTTTATCAAATAAAACGTATTAAATTCTAAAAGAATTTGACTTAAAAAAAAGACATAATAATTACATAAAACAATTTACAAATTACAACATAAGAGCCATAAATATTAAAAATATGGGGCAGTCATATCTTTATTGTGTATATCATTATCTATATAGAAGATCTCTTCTGGTAAGTAAAATATCATTGCAGGCTTTGGCACAGTATTTTATGGTATTACAATTTGATAAAATATAATTAAACTTTGTACAATTGTCATAGGTTGGAAAGTCTGAATCTACACCACCTATTTTAATAAACAGATCGTCTCTTATATTGGCATATAATGGACAGTGTAGTAAAACATGGATTTCATCTTCAATTTCGGTTACACAGTTGAAACAAGTACGCTCATTTACATCTAATGACTGGTATCTGCCCGTTTCTATTTTCAGAGGCGCAACACCGCTCCTAAACTTTGCTAATGCACTTCTATGTTTTCTGGAAATAATGTTCAGATTTACATAGTTTTCCGTACTATATTCACGTTTGAAGAGTTTATACTTTCTAAGTTTGTTTCCACCGTGTGACCCCTGAGTTGCGTTTACAGTTTCTAACCACCTCAACTTATGCACTTCAGTTAGTTTATGTTCTAGTGATTTAATGATCACACCCTGCCTCGATTTTGTATAATAGTCATTAATACATACTGTAATGTTGAGATTATTCAATAGAGTTTGAGCTATACGGTAGCACCAGTTTTTGGCAGAAGTTCTTATCGTATGAGTCCATTTGAACACTTTATGATTAAGTCTGTCATGATCCATATTGTTAAGTCTGAAGAAATGATTTAGCACTGGCTTCCACTGTTTTATAGGTGCTGGGACCCAACCCATATCACCATTTACCGCTGCGTTAGGTGTATATCGTCCGACTCCCAGGAAGAACCGGCAAGCTATATTTTGTACCGCGTTGATTGCAGAGTATTCCTTAGTAGCCCATATAGATGCCCCATAACTTATAATGGGCCACACCATACTGTCATATAGTTTAGAAAATACCTTATGGCGCATTCCGCCTATTTTCCTATACTTGGAGATTAATAGTCCTAATGCTCGCGTAGCTGATTGTGCCACATACTTTGCAGTCACGTTGTAATCCAAATGCTCATTTATCACAAGACCTAAATATTTATATTTTTCCACACACTCAATTTCTTTATTATTGCACTGAAATTTGAAGTTTGTTCTCGGTACTGAGGGATTTCTAAAATGCATGACCTTGGTTTTGTCACAGTTTATAGACATACTGTTTGTCGTACACCAGTCAGACAATACATTTAACAACGATTGTAGATCGGTCTCCGATTCACATATTAGAACAAGATCATCAGCATAGAACAGGTGAGATATACATTGTCCATCAATATTAATACCTACACCACAGTGTTCGAGAGAGTTACTTAAATCGTTGATATACATGTTAAACAAAGTTGTGGATAACAGACATCCCTGCTTTAGGCCAATATTGACGTCAAACCATGACGTCACATGGTGGTTTACTCTTACAGCACAACGTACACTTTCATAAAGCGACTGTATAGATTGTAACATTCTACCACGGACTCCGGCAGTAGATAGTTTGTGCCATAGGTTGTCATAGGGTATTCGATCATATGCCTTACGGAAGTCGACGTAAGCGACGTACGTAGACTGACGTAATCTTGTTCGCCACTCTACAATATTTGTCAGGGATGAAAGATGATCTATGGTGCTCCGATTTTTCCTAAGCCCATTTTGAGCGTCAGTTAGTTTCCCATTTGATTCCAGCCAAGTCGTCAGTCTTGCATTTAACACTGCGCAGTACGCCTTATAGATGGATGACGTCACGGTTATCCCGCGGTAGTTCGATGGGTCGCGGGCATCAGTTACTGCTGTTTTGAGTACCGGGGTTATTAATCCATACGTCCACGATTTGGGTATCTTTCCTGTGTCGTAGCAACTACAGAATAAACGATGCAGGTATTTTATACACAATGACGACTTTATTACTTCCGCCGGTATTTCGTCATATCCGGCTGCCTTATGCATGTTCAGAGAGTTAATAGCTTTCGTTACTTCTAATATCGAGATACCATTGTTGAAAGGGTCAGCATTAACATCATCACATGGTTCTGTATTTGGAATATGCTTTACATTGACATGTTCGTCCACGGAGAGTAAGCGTTCAAATGCAAGCTTCCAATGGTTTAAGACGTCATGTGTACGTCTAGTAATATTTCCGTCCGAATTTACCGTCTCCATCGGAATGCATTTTGTTCTCTCCGATCCAATTCCTACTTGACCAATCGTTTTCCAGAATTCATTCGGTGTCGAGTTGTCACATGAGTCTAATAGTTTAATTTGAGTTTCTTGCCAATACTGTCGTTTACGTTTTTTCACTGCTTTATCGAAAACACGTCTACTTTCAATAAAACTTTCCTTGGGTTCTCGTTTATTTTTTGCATTTTTAGATTTTAGCCAAGTGTTTTCCTTCTCACACATATTGTTCCACAAATCTGATAATTCGTTAGTCCACCACGGCTGTTTAGTACGACGTTTTTTATTACGTTTTCCGTTAATTGTTATTTTCTTTGGGTTAAGATGTCTATTCATCTGTTCTTTGACTATTGTTAAGAAGCCGTTATATGAATCGTCTATACAAGCTTGTTCATTCTGATTCTGTTCTAAGTATATCAACTTTTCGTCAATTAATTCCAGTATATTCTGTTCACTCATAAATTGACTTGGAATATTTTCTCTGTTATAACGGGTATAATACGCAGATTCCTTGGTGTCTTCATGGCGTTCATATTCAAATGACATGAGGTTTACATTCCAGTAGAGTAATGAATGATCTGGTACGGAAACGTTCTGAAGGGTGGACAGGTCCACAGCACTATTCATTAGATCTGTAGATCGAGACACTTTGAAAGTGTTATATTTATCCAGTTGCCCATATGGAACAAGGCAATCATCAACAACCGACGATCCGCGTTGAGAGATACTAGTATAGTCATTCTTCAGGGTATTTCTTCCGTTCAATATGCACAAATTTGCACTGATTAGAAAGCCTATGAACGCTTCACAATATCTGCTAGTTTTATAGTCAACAATATCTCTAGGTTTCACACTGTCGACTCCGGCTATAAAATCGTTATTGTTCCCAACACGGATGTTAAAGTCGCCCGCCACCATAAGTAATGAGTCTTTCTGGTATTCGTAGATTTGACATAAAAGTGTATCTAGGTATTCTGTTACGTTCACAGCTCTTGATGAATTTGACGGGGGTAGGTAACAAACACATATTTTAATTTTTTCTCCTGTAAGTTTACAAATTAGTGATAGCCACATAATAAGATCGACTTTGGCATTTAATAGTTCAATGTCAAATAAATCCATTATTTTGTAACGTACGAAGACGCCGACGCCGCCACTGCCCTTGGGTGCGCGCACATGAATATCTCTACGGTTGTTTCCGTACCATTTATATCCTTCAATATCTAATATATCATTGTTTCGGAGATGCGTTTCCGCAACACATATTATGTCCAGATCTAGGTGTGTAATAATTTCTTTGCGAATATAATAATTGTCAGTAAGTTTATCACTATTAAAACCATTGAGGTTCCAAAACCCACTCTTTACCTAGTCCTGGTATCTACGTGTTCCGTACGTTCCTCGTGAATAATATGGCTGATATTCCCTGCTATCATAGCGTGGATTGTCGTCGTAGCGCCGAAAGTTTGAATATGTCTCCCGGTCACCACCGCCCCGATTGCGGTTGCTAGATTCACTTCGTGTGTTAGAAGGGTGATCTATGTTGTTGGTCTGATAGCCGTTTCTGTTTCCACGACGGTGTGATACTTGGGTCCATCCGTCATTTTGACGAGTATCGCGCTCATATCGTTGTGGACGCTCCTGACGTTGGTAGTCATTTCGACGTTCGCGTCGTTGGCGTTCATAGCTACTGGATGGACGATCATTATATACGTCTGTATCACTGCTCATACGTTGCACTAGTCGATCGCCACGCACATATATTTTATCATTACCAATTACATTGGCTATTGTTTTTAGGTTTGAGATCAGCTTTATCTCGCTGTCAGACTTTTCATTTTCAATATACACATTCTTGTATCGTACATTGTCCCTTAGGTTAGATTTTGATGACATTATAGCACTCTTGTCATCCTTAGATTTACATGTAGCAGTAATAATTCCAATATCTCCGTTTCTGCTGCCTGATTTTCTCTTTAAGTTCGTAATTGACACATTTGTCCTCAGACCATCCTTCAATAATGTGTTAACCAGTTCCGTTGTATTGTCATTTTCGGTTTCAACAAGGTTACGAATAACGATATTCAATGCCGGGTCCTTTTCACGTTCAGCTCTTTCCTTGCATGTATGTATACATGTTGTTCTCTTTGCTTTCACATCGTTGAGCTCTGTTCGGACTTTATTAATTTGATTGTTAAATTCTGATTTAATCTTTGTGATTTCAGGGCGCATAGCGTCTTTCACGTGTTTCTTTATTTTGCCATCCATGTTTCTAGATCCCTGATCCTATCTGAAAGCTGGCAGAAACTAGTTTTCATTTGGTCCGATAACTTATTTATTGCGTTCACAACTGAGTTTGATACGGTGTCAGTATCCAGCTCAGGTTCTGTTATTGCTGTGACTGAGGCTCTCTCCGGGGAGCTTTCTTCACCCGATCTCTGTCTCTTTTCCCCATTTCCCTTCCCCTTCCCTCCACCCGGAGGCTTGACTGGTTTGTCTGGTTTATCTGGTTTATTTGGCTGTTGTTTACTCCTACTCTGACGCACCGTGGAACGCCCGGTAGCTACACCCCGCCCGATAGGCCCTGTTTTCCGTTTCTTGTTATTTGGCGCTATGCTAGTAGGGGATCCCGTTAGCAGAGATTGCGACTGGGATTGGTCGTCGTCTATAACAATCATGTCTGCACTCACGTTGTCCGATGCACTAGTACTGTTAGTATTGTTGTGTGATACAGTTAGATCCAGATCAATGGTACAAACAGCCTCAGAAATAGGTGTTTTAATCTTGCTTGGGTCCTGGGTTAATTGATAGTCCATTGTTTGTGAGTCCGTTAATCCTTCGTCACCGGGCATCGACATAAAAGTGTCCGTTGTACCGTTACACGATACCGTTGATGAGCTCGAAGCCATTTACACACCGGTGAGCAGATAGCATCCAATCAACAGGCAGTCAAGCGTGACGGCTATTTGTCAGGGGTTGTGGGTAACTTTAATTGTTCACAATCCGATACCCCACCCACTAATTTTCCAATATCGGCAGCAAGAGTTTCAAATTCAAGTCATTACACAATTTATAGATGACACTTTGTACGTACCAGTTTATAACAAACAGTTATACTACTATTCCTATAAAATTAGTCCACACTTTTCACTATATAACACTATACAATGATTTCTTTTAACGCAGGATGTAAATAACAACTTTTTAAATCATGCTATATTATATGATACAAATACAGTAATAATAATGCATTTGTTTATGTTCAGACTGATCATGCATCAAATTGTTAAAACACTTATGGGGGACGCCTAACCATTCTGTCTGACCTTGACCTTTCAACAATGTACCACAAAGTCTCTTTATGGCAAACATGTGTGTACAGTTATTTGAAAATCCATCAACGTGTTTAGGAAATGTACTCCAGAGAAGAAAATTTGAATCATACAGGTATGACCTAAACGTGTGACCTTGACCTTTGAGCAACGGAACTGGATCTTGTGCGACAAAACCCCATGCTTTTACTGATACTCATTTCAGTAATTATATACATCTATGTAATTGTCTACATTGGTGTTGATGGTCTTATGTGTAAACATCACTAATTATTATGTGAAACAATCAGATAATCATAATGGTCGTCCGTCTAATGTACGATATCTGTCGATATATAGTAATTTAATAATTACAAGAAAGTGGATGGAAACTTATAGCATGTTGAGCAAAGAAAACACCGATAAAACAGAGGAAACCACTTAAGAAGATGTATATACTTTTTGGGAGTATTCAGGGATAGCAACACTGGGATATAAAGTGTTTGAAGGTACAAGTATATAAATGGTAGTACAGGGATTATATTCAGTAGGACGTCAGATTTCGCACTGATCAACAAAGTGGCCTTATAGGCAACAATTGTAAACAAATATGTTCCAATTATAGCGTCTATCCAGAGTCTTTATATATATATATAATAATTGTTCTTCAAATAAAACACAATTTTAAAAAACATGCATGTATACGTTATATAATAATTTCACAACATGTTTGCCGCATCCTGCCATATTTCACTAAAAACACGCGGGATTGTTCATAAAAAAATATAATTTTCAACGAGGTGCTTCAGTAGTGTAGATTAATAATGACACACTACGAATCCGACGCTCTACTAATGGACCACGGACGCCACCCATTTTTCTTCAACAATCCAATGGGAAATCCAGGTGTAATTGTAAAACATTTTTTTAAAAGATCCCAACATACCCAAACTCATTAACTGCATCAAACAATGCAAAAACACAGCATATAATAACATACTGACACCGGAATGTAATGATGTATGACAGGAACAAATATTAAAAAATACCATGCCCACCACAGGCTTTAACAGACTTACAAATACGTTCAAGTCATTGATAATACGCATTAATGCCGTTATGTAACAAGGCAATATTTCGTTCCTGGTGGAAACTAATATAGTCGCACGTGTTGCTATATTTATATGGTGCGACCTTCAAGATATTTGTCATTTATCTCTGATTCAACATTTCACTGTTATGATTTTTGGAAATAGCTCATCACTGAAAAACAGGATCTAATTACGCCAAATAGACTACATATGTCAGTACCATAAAGAAATACTTCCTACATCAAAACGATATTACTCACTTGTTAGACATATAACGTTGCTAACATTATATCACAGGCTGCAAAACATCGTATCCCGGACCGAGCCTGTTAAATGGCTGTTCCCCGTAAAATGGTGCTATTTTAATTGTACATGTATGCAATTACTGTGTAGTGATTTTTTTGCCAACAATGCCCAACACCAAACATATTTTCCCAAGGACACCTCACTAACATTTTAGCCCATGGATTGAAATTTTGAAAATTAACTGACTTATAAATGGATATACAAAACAATAGTTCATTGAACTATTTGATTTTAAGAACGAAATATAGGAGGTGAATCGAATCTATTACATTGATGGGGGATATGGGGTTTTATCGCACATGTTGCTATTTTTATTTGTTGCGACCTTCAAGATATACTGAGCCAAAAAAGAAAGTATCCACTCTATGTCTCTATCGATATATAGAAAAGGAGTACACATCCGGATTTCTAATTTGCATTGAAATAAAGAAGAAACCTTTTTTCATATCTTGTAAAATTTTGAAGCAGTTGCTATACGCATTTCATCGAAAAATCTTGATCGATATTACATAGGGGTCGATTTCCGAAATAACAACCGTTTCGATAAATCTGCATTAGCTATCGGGAAAGTTATAAATTCCATTTAATGGGATTTTTCTCCAGTGAAAGTGTGATGTTGGTTGCAGTGAAAGAGCTAATATCTCATGTGTCCGCCGTATTGCACAATGCACGTCAATATCCGCCGTCGCATGCTGTCGACGTAACGTTGTATGTAATGTGCCGGTAGGTTGTTCCATTCAGCCTGCAATGCTGCTGAAAGGTCATGTACCGTGTTGATTACATAATGTGTTCTAACACGACGTCCTAACTCGTCCCAAATATGCTCGATGGGATTTAAGTCGGGACTAATTGCCGGTCAGTCTAAAACGTTCACATTATTATTCGCCAAGAAGCGTCGAGTAAGTGCTGCTGTATGGGGCCGGGCATTGTCATGCATAAGTGTGACGTTATGTCCATTACGCTGAATAAACGGAAGCACTTCTGCTTGAAGAACATTATTGATGTAGGTCTGGGCATTAATATTTCCGTGAATAACGATTAGACGAGTCTGTTGATCATTCATTATTCCGCCCCAGACTAAAACTGAACCTCCCCCAAAACGGTCTCTTTCAATGACGCACGCATCAGCGTAACGCTCTTCCCGACGGCGATAAACTAAATCTATCCAAAAGAATTTGAAAAAAGCTACAGTAAATCCATTAATGCCAGGGGAAGTGTCATTTGACATTTTCTTGAGACTTGAAATTTGATCACGTTTTGTCAATTTTTCTTCTAGGGAGAGTTTAACTCTTTCTGTCAATGTTTTAACTCCAGAAACAAGAAACAAAGTATTTTGACGATTTCTCCCCTCCAATCTTTTCTTACGAATATCCAATAATTCCTTATGGTTTTTTTCAATTAAATTTGAATTTGAAATAGTGTCATTGAGTTGCAATGATTCTATATCACTAATTAATGATTTCTCCTTTTCATGTTCGTGCCTTTTTTAAAAGATGAATATGAAATAGTATTACCAGGTATCTCCATTAATAACGTTTCAAAAAACAAGTTATCGTCAATAGTGAACTTTAAATCATTATCATGTACATTTTCTAACGGGATATCCTGATTCTGAATTTCAGATGCATATTGTATTTTAATGCTTTCTATCAGCTGTTTTATTTAAGCAGAGAATTATTAAATTTCCAGTATAAACGTCCTTTCTTAAATTTTCCCAATTGCAAGCTAATAACTACTATAGAATGGTCTGTTCTGTACCCTGGCAAAATATAGGCATTGTCTGTAAATAAAGTACTTGATAAAAGAACAAAGTCTAAACGGGCTTTTTTAACTGGATTCTTTTTAAACCAAGTGTATTGTTTATTTTCTAAATTTTGCTCACGCCAACAATCAATAAAATCATGTTCTAACATTAGTTCGAAAACCGCCTCTCTAGCTTTTGGATTGTTAATATTAACATAGTTAAAATAATCCATGTCAGGATCTAGCACCAAGTTAAAATCGCCAGCAATCACACACTCATTTTGAATATGTGATGCGTTTTCTTTCAGGATATTAAAGAACGTTGGATCGTCCTTGTTTGGACCATATAAGCTTATCAAAGATAACTCTTTGTTTGAAATTGTACAATGAATAATCATTAGATTTCCATTTGTGTCTTTTTTCATGGACTTAAATTTAAAATCAAAATTATTGTTTATCAAGATAGCCACCCCTCTTGACTGACTACTATAATTGCTAAAGTAACACTCGTATCCCCACTGAATTCTTATATAGTTTGAGTCTTTATCGGTAACATGGGTGTCCTGTAGGAAATATATATTAAATTTTTTCTGTCTTAAATAACTAAAAACATCTGAACTTTTTGTTGTATCCCCAATACCCTGAACGTTTAAAGAAGCAATTGTTAATGTATCAGTCATTTAATAAAACAGTGGTAAACATCTCGTCAAAATATAACTGCATGGGAAACATTTGTACACGGAAAAACCTGTAAGTTAATACATGCAACAATACCTCGTAAGAACTAGAAAAACAAGCCCAAGAAAAGTGCGAAATGAGAAAATAAGTAAAGTAAAAAGGAATAATAAGCAAACTGTACATTTGTGTGTACTATAGACCAATCATGGAGTTATTTTACATACAAAAAGAAACAACAACCGTGAAAAATGTCTATACTTGTAAAAACTACCCTCATGATATAATGGCATTGTTTACAAACGCCTCGCAAGTATAATAGTATACATGTTGAACAAGTATTACCTTATTTACATGAAAACAATGGCATTTTTTTACAAACGCCTCACAAATAAAATGGTTTACATGTTGAACAAGTATTACCTTAATTACATCTACAATGACTATATTAGGTGCTGAAAGTGGACAGTCCAAAAAAAACAGCCTCCCGGTAATATATTATAGTGGTATAAAGCCATTTCCTCCAATTGTGTCAGCCGCTTGATGATATGAGCAGCTTACCGACTACGTGTAATTATGAACCAATCAAATCTCGAGAAAGGTGGGCATGATATATTTGCATAAGTACATAAATAGAAGCACGTGTTCGGCATACCGTGATACACATAGTTCACGTCATTCAGCCTCCTTCTGCCAACTGTAATTCGAGGAAGATGGACATGAAAAAATTACATAATAAATTGTTGACTGCTAAAAGTATTGAGCTACTTATACATGTAGTCTTTATTTTAGCCAGGGTGCAGAGTTAAATGTAGATATAATTATTACTAGTCTACACAGTAATTTACCCGTTTATGATAATGATGGGTTTTCAGTAGGGATGGCAACGAATGGTGATTGTGATATTCGAATATTCGGATGATCTTCCGAACGAATATTCGAATATTCGCAAATTTCTCCAACTTTCGATTTCCACTTTACTCTTGCATCGCTGACAGGTAACACCGTTCTATTGAAAGTGGTGGCATGTTAGAATTATGTAAACGTGAAGTCTACTGTCGGCGTTTTAAATATGCGGCTTGTGTTGATTGATAAACAACTCCGCTTGTTAACTTCGTGGATTTGTGAAAATAAAATTTCGCTCTGTGAATGGGTGTAGAGCTGGCCATTCTATTTAACAACACTAGTTAGTGTCACCTCCCCCAGGACACAGGTTTTCAGGGAGTTAAACATGTTTGCTACACTCCTTGTCGTTAGTCAAAGGCATGTATTATGTCGATTTGCTAAGTAAACGTTGTTGTGTTGTTGTATAATTAGAAGTCATTGCAGATATAGCGCGTGACTGATCTTTGTATTTTTTCTGCTTAAAACCATAGGAAAGAAACTTTTGCCTTGCCAGGGGTATTTACAATGTTGTGGCATCGGTTATCTTTAGTACCATGTTGTGGTGGGTGTAAAGGACAATGGGTAGTTTTCATTTGCTAGTAATTATCAGCACCTCACACTTGTCAGTACATTTACAAAGAACAGGAAGGAGAAGTGTAGCGATTCAGTGCAGTCTATACATCAGACTGCACATACACACTTAGGAAAGCTACCAACTTGCAAGCGGATGGTCGTATGTTCAATCCATGCACCGGTTCAATCCATGGACCATTTCACTTTCTTGTATGTATGTATGTTCCATTAATATTAAACCCCTTGCGGGGACCTGGCCATATGTTCATGGGCAGACTTAGCCGACCAATACTAAGCAGTGCGTGTCAGTTGCCTTGCAACAATGACACTACATATGTGGCCTGACCGATCATAGAACCCGGGACAGTTCCATACCAAATCCGACGCTCTACCAATGGACCACGGACGCAACCCATTTTCCTTCAACAATTCAATGGGAAATCCACCAAATACCCCACCCACCACAGGCTTTTACAGACTTACAGAGACGTTGAAGTCTTTGATAATACGCATTAATGCCGTTATGTAACAAGACAATATTTCGTTCCTGGTGGAAACTAATATAGTCGCACTTGTTGCTATATTTATATGGTGCGACCTTCAAGATATTTGTCATTTATCTCTGATTCAACATTTCACTGTTATGATTTTTGGAAATAGCTCATCACTGAAAAACAGGATCTAATTACGCCAAATAGACTACATATGTCAGTACCATAAAGAAATACTTCCTACATCAAAACGATATTACTTACTTGTTAGACATATAACGTTGCTAACATTATATCACAGGCTGCAAAACATCGTATCCCGGACCGAGCCTGTTAAATGGCTGTTCCCCGTAAAATGGTGCTATTTTAATTGTACATGTATGCAATTACTGTGTAGTGATTTTTTTGCCAACAATGCCCAACACCAAACATATTTTCCCAAGGACACCTCACTAACATTTTAGCCCATGAAATTTTGAAAATTAACTGACTTATAAATGGATATACAAAACAATAGTTCATTGAACTATTTGATTTTAAGAACGAAATATAGGAGGTGAATCGAATCTATTACATTGATGGGGGATATGGGGTTTTATCTGCATTTACAGACACTGATATTATACATAATATACCCTCCATCAACTTCCCTACTTCATAATGATACTGAGTGTGGCACTTGACGAATGCTTCGCCTACAATAACTTGCCAGGGATGAAAGTGTTCAGAATGCTCAGACTCGTTCTTCACCGTCGACAGACCCAAAAATGTCCTCATGTTCTGAAATATCTGCCATAGCATCATCTTCCGATTCTTCGTCACAATGCGCATATTTTGGATGACGTATCATGTTGTCGCGTCTTCCAAAAGTCTGGAAAATATATCGCGCTGAAGCATCGCCGTTGATGTATTTTAAGCGGATGAGGATGAGATTAGACGAATATATACTGCCGAAATAGAGCATATCTACTAATATAACTAGGGCTACTACTACTGTTGCTTACTGCCGAAATAGAGCATGTCTACTAATATAACTAGAGCTACTACTATTACTGTTGCTTACTGCCGAAATAGAGCATATCTACTAATATAACTAGGGCTACTACTACTGTTGCTTACTGCCGAAATAGAGCATGTCTACTAATATAACTAGGGCTACTACTACTGTTGCTTACTGCCGAAATAGAGCATGTCTACTAATATAACTAGAGCTACTACTACTGTTGCTTACTGCCGAAATAGAGCATATCTACTAATATAACTAGGGCTACTACTACTGTTGCTTACTGCCGAAATAGAGCATATCTACTAATATAACTAGGGCTACTACTACTGTTGCTTACTGCCGAAATAGAGCATGTCTACTAATATAACTAGAGCTACTACTACTGTTGCTTACTGCCGAAATAGAGCATGTCTACTAATATAACTAGAGCTACTACTACTGTTGCTTACTGCCGAAATAGAGCATGTCTACTAATATAACTAGAGCTACTACTACTGTTGCTTACTGCCGAAATAGAGCATATCTACTAATATAACTAGAGCTACTACTACTGTTGCTTACTGCCGAAATAGAGCATGTCTACTAATATAACTAGGGCTACTACTACTGTTGCTTACTGCCGAAATAGAGCATGTCTACTAATATAACTAGGGCTACTACTACTGTTGCTTACTGCCGAAATAGAGCATGTCTACTAATATAACTAGGGCTACTACTACTGTTGCTTACTGCCGAAATAGAGCATGTCTACTAATATAACTAGGGCTACTACTACTGTTGCTTACTGCCGAAATAGAGCATATCTACTAATATAACTAGGGCTACTACTACTGTTGCTTACTGCCGAAATAGAGCATATCTACTAATATAACTAGGGCTACTACTACTGTTGCTTACTGCCGAAATAGAGCATATCTACTAATATAACTAGGGCTACTACTACTGTTGCTTACTGCCGAAATAGAGCATGTCTACTAATATAACTAGGGCTACTACTACTGTTGCTTACTGCCGAAATAGAGCATATCTACTAATATAACTAGGGCTACTACTACTGTTGCTTACTGCCGAAATAGAGCATGTCTACTAATATAACTAGGGCTACTACTACTGTTGCTTACTGCCGAAATAGAGCATGTCTACTAATATAACTAGAGCTACTACTACTGTTGCTTACTGCCGAAATAGAGCATATCTACTAATATAACTAGGGCTACTACTACTGTTGCTTACTGCCGAAATAGAGCATATCTACTAATATAACTAGGGCTACTACTACTGTTGCTTACTGCCGAAATAGAGCATGTCTACTAATATAACTAGGGCTACTACTACTGTTGCTTACTGCCGAAATAGAGCATATCTACTAATATAACTAGGGCTACTACTACTGTTGCTTACTGCCGAAATAGAGCATGTCTACTAATATAACTAGGGCTACTACTACTGTTGCTTACTGCCGAAATAGAGCATGTCTACTAATATAACTAGAGCTACTACTACTGTTGCTTACTGCCGAAATAGAGCATATCTACTAATATAACTAGGGCTACTACTACTGTTGCTTACTGCCGAAATAGAGCATATCTACTAATATAACTAGGGCTACTACTACTGTTGCTTACTGCCGAAATAGAGCATATCTACTAATATAACTAGGGCTACTACTACTGTTGCTTACTGCCGAAATAGAGCATATCTACTAATATAACTAGGGCTACTACTACTGTTGCTTACTGCCGAAATAGAGCATATCTACTAATATAACTAGGGCTACTACTACTGTTGCTTACTGCCGAAATAGAGCATGTCTACTAATATAACTAGGGCTACTACTACTGTTGCTTACTGCCGAAATAGAGCATGTCTACTAATATAACTAGGGCTACTACTACTGTTGCTTACTGCCGAAATAGAGCATGTCTACTAATATAACTAGGGCTACTACTACTGTTGCTTACTGCCGAAATAGAGCATATCTACTAATATAACTAGGGCTACTACTACTGTTGCTTACTGCCGAAATAGAGCATGTCTACTAATATAACTAGGGCTACTACTACTGTTGCTTACTGCCGAAATAGAGCATATCTACTAATATAACTAGGGCTACTACTACTGTTGCTTACTGCCGAAATAGAGCATGTCTACTAATATAACTAGGGCTACTACTACTGTTGCTTACTGCCGAAATAGAGCATGTCTACTAATATAACTAGGGCTACTACTACTGTTGCTTACTGCCGAAATAGAGCATATCTACTAATATAACTAGGGCTACTACTACTGTTGCTTACTGCCGAAATAGAGCATATCTACTAATATAACTAGGGCTACTACTACTGTTGCTTACTGCCGAAATAGAGCATATCTACTAATATAACTAGGGCTACTACTACTGTTGCTTACTGCCGAAATAGAGCATGTCTACTAATATAACTAGGGCTACTACTACTGTTGCTTACTGCCGAAATAGAGCATGTCTACTAATATAACTAGGGCTACTACTACTGTTGCTTACTGCCGAAATAGAGCATGTCTACTAATATAACTAGGGCTACTACTACTGTTGCTTACTGCCGAAATAGAGCATATCTACTAATATAACTAGGGCTACTACTGTTGCTTACTGCCGAAATAGAGCATATCTACTAATATAACTAGAGCTACTACTACTGTTGCTTACTGCCGAAATAGAGCATATCTACTAATATAACTAGGGCTACTACTACTGTTGCTTACTGCCGAAATAGAGCATATCTACTAATATAACTAGGGCTACTACTACTGTTGCTTACTGCCGAAATAGAGCATGTCTACTAATATAACTAGGGCTACTACTACTGTTGCTTACTGCCGAAATAGAGCATATCTACTAATATAACTAGGGCTACTACTACTGTTGCTTACTGCCGAAATAGAGCATGTCTACTAATATAACTAGGGCTACTACTACTGTTGCTTACTGCCGAAATAGAGCATGTCTACTAATATAACTAGAGCTACTACTACTGTTGCTTACTGCCGAAATAGAGCATATCTACTAATATAACTAGGGCTACTACTACTGTTGCTTACTGCCGAAATAGAGCATATCTACTAATATAACTAGGGCTACTACTACTGTTGCTTACTGCCGAAATAGAGCATATCTACTAATATAACTAGGGCTACTACTACTGTTGCTTACTGCCGAAATAGAGCATATCTACTAATATAACTAGAGCTACTACTACTGTTGCTTACTGCCGAAATAGAGCATATCTACTAATATAACTAGGGCTACTACTACTGTTGCTTACTGCCGAAATAGAGCATGTCTACTAATATAACTAGGGCTACTACTACTGTTGCTTACTGCCGAAATAGAGCATATCTACTAATATAACTAGGGCTACTACTACTGTTGCTTACTGCCGAAATAGAGCATATCTACTAATATAACTAGGGCTACTACTACTGTTGCTTACTGCCGAAATAGAGCATGTCTACTAATATAACTAGAGCTACTACTACTGTTGCTTACTGCCGAAATAGAGCATGTCTACTAATATAACTAGGGCTACTACTACTGTTGCTTACTGCCGAAATAGAGCATATCTACTAATATAACTAGGGCTACTACTACTGTTGCTTACTGCCGAAATAGAGCATGTCTACTAATATAACTAGAGCTACTACTACTGTTGCTTACTGCCGAAATAGAGCATATCTACTAATATAACTAGGGCTACTACTATCTGTTG
This sequence comes from Archivesica marissinica, assembly GCA_014843695.1. Taxonomy (NCBI): domain Eukaryota; kingdom Metazoa; phylum Mollusca; class Bivalvia; order Venerida; family Vesicomyidae; genus Archivesica; species Archivesica marissinica. The sequence continues at coordinate 29,351,989 of CM026399.1, forward strand.
CTTACTGCCGAAATAGAGCATGTCTACTAATATAACTAGGGCTACTACTATATATACTGTTGCTTACTGCCGAAATAGAGCATATCTACTAATATAACTAGGGCTACTACTACTGTTGCTTACTGCCGAAATAGAGCATGTCTACTAATATAACTAGGGCTACTACTACTGTTGCTTACTGCCGAAATAGAGCATATCTACTAATATAACTAGGGCTACTACTATATATACTGTTGCTTACTGCCGAAATAGAGCATGTCTACTAATATAACTAGGGCTACTACTACTGTTGCTTACTGCCGAAATAGAGCATGTCTACTAATATAACTAGGGCTACTACTACTGTTGCTTACTGCCGAAATAGAGCATGTCTACTAATATAACTAGAGCTACTACTACTGTTGCTTACTGCCGAAATAGAGCATGTCTACTAATATAACTAGGGCTACTACTATATATACTGTTGCTTACTGCCGAAATAGAGCATGTCTACTAATATAACTAGAGCTACTACTATATATACTGTTGCTTACTGCCGAACACGTCCGTCGGCAAAGGAAAGATTAAAGCGAGATTCGTCACTAAATACCACATCGCGCCAACGTCTTCCGATGTTGTTTTAAGCCCATTGCAGACGTTCCCGAAGGTGACTGTCCATCATTACTACACCATGGTACACCCGCCTGCACGATATCCCAAGCTCCCGGCCACGTCTCCTTAGTGTATTCCGACTTGCATTCCTTCCACGATTTCCTATAACCACCAATGTTGTGATTTGCGCCGCTACGAAACGGTTTCGCAGGTGACCTTGACGTATGAAATGGTCCTGTCTTACAGACGTCAAACTAGGGGCACCGGGTTGGGGCCTATCAGACAGGCTCCCTGTTGCGCTTACCCGTCGAACAAGACGAAAGTCCGCTTTCACGCATGCCCAAAATTCTTGCTCTGTCTTCGTTATTTAGCATTGGCATTTTGAAAATACTTGGTTGTAAATCAATTACTGTATACACATGTGTAATTTTGACCGACATAACCACGTGGGGAAAGCGCACGAGATGCACGGGCAAAATGTGCGATGAGCCATGGCTTTAAGCTAGGCGCACATGGTTGCGGTTGCGGAAACGAATAGTTTCGGATCCGCTCATCTGATGTGTTTGCCGTGCGAAACTACCCGCACATTTATGCGTAGTCGTTCCGTTGTTGCCATGAGATAGCTGTCCAAAAAAACTTCTTGTGACGAAATTGGCACCGACCGACCTCGTGGCATGATTAAAACATGGGGTTTCCCAGGATGACGTCACAAATACTCTAATGTATGTTCCTTTAAGGTCAAACCCCTCACGGGGACATAGACATGTTTTCCTGGGCAGGCATAGCCGACCTAAGCGATTAACCAGTACTAAGCAATAAGTGTGAGGTGCCTTGCTCAATGACACTACATACGTGGCCTGACCGAGTATCGAACCCGGGACCGTTAAATTCCAAATCCGACGCTCTACCACTGGACTACGGACGCCACACTCTAACGTCACGATGACGTCACAACTACAAGTTCCCTCTGCGATAGCATTCGGAGCGACGAATTTTACCAGATGGGAAATAGGAGTTTATCAGTCCATCAACATTCGCGGTGGTAGATTAGTTTCGTATCGAAACCGCTTGCATGTGCGGCTGGTGGCAATGCATTTCTGTCAGGCAGTCGCATGCGATACATAATAACGCATCGGACCAGACATTCGTTGCCGCAATCCCAAGCATGTGCGCCTAGCATTAGCCAACACGAAGGAATGAGGTGAAATGTCATGCTTCAGTAGGTTAGAGAATAAAAAACACTACGGTAGGCAAAACAGTGACATACATATCGTGGGTATGTACAAAGGTATGGTACCTTTTCTGTGATGCGTTTTTAGTGGACATCAGTATATATTATGTAGTTTGTACAAACCATATAATACGCACATCATAGTATGTGTATTATATGTATTGTACAAACTGTATAATATGGATATGTGTACTATGTGGTTTGTACAAACTGTATAATATGGATATGTGTACTATGTGGTTTGTACAAACTGTATAATATGGATATGTGTGCTATGTGGTTTGTACAAAACTGTATAATATGGATATGTGTACTATGTGGTTTGTACAAACTGTATAATATGGATATGTGTACTATGTGGTTTGTACAAACTGTATAATATGGATATGTGTACTATGTGGTTTGTACAAACTGTATAATATGGATATGTGTACTATGTGGTTTGTACAAACTGTATAATATGGATATATGTACTATGTGGTTTGTACAAACTGTATAATATGGATATGTGTACTATGTGTTTTGTACAAACTGTATATTTATATGATACAGTTGTGCAATGTATATTATACAGTTTGTACATACAATGCACATATCTATACTATACAGTTTTTGCAATGCATATAATACTCATATCAATTTACATTGCTGTAATTATATTTAACTTCGTTCGTCCAATATTGATATCGATCATGTATATGCAACTTTTACATCGGTTACAAGGGCGTAGCTTGGCTGGAATCGATGTGTAGGCCAACTTATAACTTAAGATAGGAGGGGGTCCGGGGTCGTCACCAGAAAAACTATTTATAGCGTTTATAATTTAATCCTGGCCTCCCGATTTTTGTTGCAGATTAGGCATTTTTATATTTTCGATTTTTCGGGGGCAATTGTAGGCCACGGCCTACACGCCTATAGGAAGCTACGCCAATGGTTACAAGCCATATGTATCCGCTCGACACATGAAATTCACGATCATTATTGATATAAGAAAAGTGCTACACGCGATAATTATCACAAAATAATATTATATAAAAACAACGGTTTCCTTCGACGCAACAGATAACTATAAGAAGGATACACAACTTAATTGATTTAAAAATGAATATGCTGGTCCGCAGTTCGGATGTATAATCTTGATATTTATTATAGGCACAATAGACACTAACTTTCATTGTTTTATTTTTGGTAAATATTTCAGACATCTTTATACTAATGGCGACTCGCTGCTTAAACCTCTTCGTCATTGCTGTTCTTATTGGGACCGTTATACTCTACAGACGTGTGGCCTTCCCGGAATATTCGAAGATGCCAATGGACTATGCCTATCGAAATTTACATGCTGATAGTGTATTGGACAAGGGACATATTTGGGAAGATGAGTTCCGTCGGAACTGGACCATTTTACTCACAGTTAACGATGCATTCTTCGACTTTTTCCAGAACTGGTTGTGGTATTTCAAAAAGCTACATTTAGACATTCCAATCCTTGTAATAGCCGAGGATGATATTGTTTATCGGAAATTACAGTTATTCAATTGTTCCGTCACTGTCCAAAGGAGCAAATATGTATCTATGTCATCAGCAGTCAACTATAGATCAGACGAATTTAAAAAACTCATGTCCATACGGCCAAATCACATAGTTAATTTGCTTAAACAAGGAACCAATGTGTTATTTACAGACGTTGATACGGTCTGGTTACATAATCCGATGCCCTACTTTGTTGGCAGCTATGACATATGGGCGCAATTAGACGGTACATCGTATTGTGCTGGATTTTTGGCTATCGTAAATAATATAAACACAACACGTTTAATACAAACTTGGAAGGACAACTTACAAATTATACCTGAGTTAGACCAAAGGGAATTCAACAGGCTTGTGCATACAACACATTCTAATGTTCGGGTAAAATCGTTAGATTCAGAGAGGTTTCCACGAGGAGTGGACTATTTTAAGGCCTTTGATGCCAGGCAACGATCGCTCGCTGTAGTTGTACATAATAATTGGATTAATGGTCACGAAAATAAACTTCAACGTTTTATCAAATTCCATTTGTTCTATTTGAATACATCAAATGATGCAACTGATGTTGTAAGATAGTTCTTATTATCGCATTAGTGTTTGTTTTTCATTTCAATATGTCTCTGGTAATTCTATTCAGAATGGTTATGTATTTTTAATATTCGTGTTTAAATTTGACTTTTGTAATATAAATTATATGTATGTACATAGATGGGACTTAAATAAAGATGAACAATAGTTGTATAAAGCCGATTATTCAGCACATTATTGACTGAAATGAATTATATGTATTCGGTGCCGAATAAAGCCGCGCCGAAAACGCGTAGGTTTTCCGCCTTGAAATAAAGATGTATTAAGATGACACAGATTTTTAAGCTAGAACATCATATATGTGCGGCTTGATACTACACCTTATGAATCATTGATTCTTAATAAAGTGCTATGGATGGTTGCTAATCGGTTCCTGGATATGCTACTGTTTTATGACAGACGCCTTCACGGAGTTCGCGTCCACATGTAGCCGTTACGATTGTACCCTTAGCCCGGTTTCTATGAAGCGTGCTTTATATGCGCCCATTTTGTCAGTTACGTGCTGTGAAAGTTGTTTCCATGTAAGCGAACATTACTGGAAATGTTTTAAAACCAAAATGTTTTAGGCTATCAAAGTACAGGGCCTTCTATGTGTGTGTATGCTGACATGTTTGTGTGTGTTGTGTCACTACAAAAATGTTGTCTAACTATCTTGTATCATGCACATGTTTAACTTCATGAGCATTTTAGCCTAATGGGTTTGAATAAACCGTCCGTTGTCTGGTCTGGTCTGGTGTTGTGTTATGGTGGGGTGTGATGTGATGTGGTGTGGTGTGGTGGTGTTGGTGTGGAGAATCCAGTGGGACATACGATTTGACGACTTTGCTTTCCTATATGACCTCTTTCGTTGTCTAATTTTCCGTTTGATGTCAGATTTCCCGAGCATTTATTGAAACCTCCTTGTTGGGAATACATTGTCTAGAATAATTAGATATAGTGGTGGTAATATTAGTGGTGTAGATATTAACACATTCACTCTTAATGAGATTCCAGTCAACAGCTGTTAGTTTCTCACGAAGGCTATCAAAATTAGCATCGTTGTAGCGCCATATCCGCCTTTTGAAGTGTTTAGAAGCTAGTTTGCAGAACTTAAACAAACCGTAGACAGGACAGTGTATCGTATATTTTGTAATAGGAAAGGTTCTCAAACACCAGAGAGGGCTAGTGAAGATTCATTAGACACAAAGATAAGGTCAATAATAGAAGACGAGTGCTCGGTGAAGTTCGTCGGATCGACTATGCACTATTTTAATGCATCGTAGTTGGCATTCGCATATGAACTATATTATCGAGAAAGCATGGAAACGAGTCAATATTATGCGGAAACTAAAATTCTCGCTTGATCGTAGACCACTTGAAATTATATACCTTTCCTTTATAAGGCCTCTCCTTGAATATGCTGATGTTGTATGGAGCAACTGTACCAACTATGAGATGGAACAGCTGGATAAAATCCAAAACGAATGTGGCAGAATTGCCACTGGAGCAACTATGCTCGTTTCTTTGCTAAACCTACACCTGGAAACCAGATGGGAAAGTTTAACGGACAGAAGAAACAAACACAAGCTTATTATGTTCTATAAAATGAACACCAACCAAACACCTGACTATCTCTCCTCATTGATTCCCCGACAAGCAGAAACCCGGTACAATTTAAGAAATTCAGAACATATCCACGGAGTGCATTCCAGAACGTCACTATACTATAATTCTTTCTTGCACAATTCGGAATTGGAACTCTCTGCCTTCTAAGTCCCTCCATACTTTTATGTGGGTACACGAAAACTCCAAGTCCTCCATACACGCCTTCGTACGAAATGTAGTGGTCTTAACTATCACCTTTTCCTAAAAAATATTACTCCTACAGCTTTATGTAATTGTGGTCAAATGGAGACAAACTTCCACTACTTCTTTGAGTGTAGAATGTACAATGTTTGCCGTACAACTCTAAATAACAATCTTCACAATTTCAACATAGATCTCAAAACCCTCCTATCAGGAAATCCGGCCCTATCCGACCAGGAAAATACTCTCATATTCACACATGTTCATACCTACATATCTGATAGTAAGCGATTTGAATAATAGTATTAATAACGATTATTGTGACATGAGGCATACATTCTCTCCTCTCTTATCTTCTTATCACCTTCTTCTCACTACATTCTTTTTTCTCTCGCTCTCTCACTCACAATCCACTATATTATGATCTTTATTAATGCTTAACATGTAGTTATTTTCGCATGTTTTCATGTTAAACCTTTCCTAACTCTATAACACAATTGCAAAAGCCAACCGAAATAAATACAATCTTTGCAGAGGAGAAGAATTATATAAGACTCTGTCTTCCATTCTAATCCTGTTTCTGTATTCTGATTATGCGTGGTGTATGCATTGTTCAATATGTATTATATTGGGAAATAAAATATGTTTAAACTAAGGTCAATAATAGAAGACGAGTGCTCGGTGAAGTTCGTCGGATCGACTATGCACTATTTTAATGCATTCTGATGGCATATGGATTCAATATTCCGACGTGACGTGTCCATAAGAGTATTTAGATTGAAGTCGCCCATACTAATGATATCTGAAATGCCAGTGTCAGTTGCAAGACTAATTGAATATCCCATGCACGATTAGTAATTAGCACCTGCATTTGGCGGGAGATAGAACAGGCCAAACAAAACATTTATATTGTTAAACAGTTGCAATTGTATCCAGATACACTCAATGTTGATAACCTCTAGATCCTCTCTTCGGATATAATTAATAGTGCCTTTGACATAAATTATGACGCCTCCGTGATTATCACCATATCGGGCCTTTCTTAATGGTTTGTGAAAATCTTGAAAGAGGATTTCGTCTGAGGAGAATGTTGCGTTGTTGTGAGAATACATGTTAATGATGTAATGTTGCGTTGTTGAGATAATACATGTTAATGATGTAATGTTGCGTTGTTGGAATGTAGCTTAATGATGTAATGTTGCGTTGTTGAGAGAATACATGTTAATGATGTAATGTTGCGTTGTTGAGAGAATGTAGCTTAATGATGTAATGTTGCGTTGTTGAGAGAATGTAGCTTAATGATGTAATGTTGCGTTGTTGAGAGAATGTAGCTTAATGATGTAATGTTGCGTTGTTAAGATAATGCAGGTTAACGATGTAACATTGCGTTGTTGCGTGAATGAAAGTTAGTGATGTAATGTTGCGTTGTTGTGAGAATACATGTTAATGATGTAATGTTGCGTTGTTGAGAGAATACATGTTAATGATGTAATGTTGCGTTGTTGTGAGAATACATGTTAATGATGTAATGTTGCGTTGTTGTGAGAATCCAGGTTAATGATGTAATGTTGCGTTGTTGTGAGAATCCAGGTTAATGATGTAATGCTGCGTTGTTGTGAGAATCCAGGTTAATGATGTAATGTTGCGTTGTTGTGAGAATACATGTTAATGATGTAATGTTGCGTTGTTGAGAGAATACATGTTAATGATGTAATGTTGCGTTGTTGCGTGAATGAAAGTTAGTGATGTAATGTTGCGTTGTTGCGTGAATGAAAGTTAGTGATGTAATGTTGCGTTGTTGCGTGAATGAAAGTTAGTGATGTAATGTTGCGTTGTTGCGTGAATGAAAGTTAATGATGTAATGTTGCGTTGTTGCGTGAATGAAAGTTAGTGATGTAATGTTGCGTTGTTGAGAGAATCCAGGTTAATGATGTAATGTTGCGTTGTTGTGAGAATACATGTTAATGATGTAATGTTGCGTTGTTGCGTGAATGAAAGTTAATGATGTAATGTTGCGTTGTTGTGAGAATACATGTTAATGATGTAGTTTGAACTGCCAAACATCACTATATGTTTGTTAATCTGGGGCAAGACATTTGGAAATAGTCCATTTAACCAATATGTCAAATTATTTAGAAATATGTTAATCACCCCGAATTCCCAGAATAAGTGGACGAGTGTTTCGGGGTTGGCTTTACAAAAGGAACATAACTTATCATCTTTCAAACCCATTTTGTTAAATAAGTAATTAGTACCAAGGATTCTATGTGTAAATCGGTATTGAAACCAGAGTAGTTTGGAATCTTTAGTAACTTTAAAGGGTAAACTATAGCTTTTTTCCCAATTTAAAACGCCACAGTTCAGTTCTGTTTGCCATTTCGAACATGACTTTGGGGTGGTTTTATTTTTTTAAATCAAAATGTCATAAATGGGTCTACACCCTTTATTGGTTGCCGATATTACTCTTAAGTGTAATGGTTTGACTGGATTCATCATTTTACAAGCCCTATGTGCAAATCTTAACTGGTCCAAATAATGTCTTATTGGTTGAATTATGCCTTGAAACTGAAGAAAGTTAGTGTTTATTTCAAATTTATGTTGAAATTCTTGATAGGTAAGCAAACTGCCATTGTCTTTAAGTAAGTCGTTAACAAAAAACACATCTTTTTTAAGTAATTATTGAAGCAAAATGATTTTCCTCCAATTTTAAGATTATAATTTAACCATACAGGCTGTGAGATGAACTCATCCCAACTACTAGGAAATGTTGTATGGATAAGAGAGATGTAAGCATTCCATACCTCATTCCAGAATATGTTTTTAGTGCATCTTTTTTCTTTTATGATATAATCTACACCAAATTTACCAATCCCGTTAATGACAGGGCAAAGTGTTTTTACAAGAACAAAGTATTTTGAATTCGAATTTTCTAAACGCCTTAACCATGTAATTTTCAGAGCATTCATGAAATTCTCCAAATCCACAACTCTCAGACCTCCGTTTTAAATCTTGCGTTACAACTGTCCTTTTTATTTTATCTGGTCCCCCTTTCCAGATGTATTTAAAGAAAGTACTTTGTAGGTCTTTTAATCATTTTTGGAGGAGGGTTTGGGATGGTTAAAAACAAGTTATTTAATTTGGAAAGTCCTAGAGACTTTATTACTATATTTTTACCAATAGGTGTTAATATCCTTTTAGACCATGAGGCTAAAATATTTTTTATTTCATTTATTTTTGCTGCATAGTTCAAGGTTTCTATGGTTTCGAGGTTTACTGAAAAATTTACACCTAAGAGTTTAAAATGAACTCTTTCCCAGTTAAGATTTAACTCGGGGCATAATGATAAATTGCTATTTTTCATAGAACCAATCCATAGTACTCTTGTCTTATCAACATTTACATGAAGACCGGAGATTTCGGCATAAAATGTTAATACATTTATAACATTTCTTAAAGAAGTTTCAGTACCGTCTAGAATCAAAGATGTGTCATCGGCATACTGGGATACTAAATATTCAACGCTATTAACTTCTATACCTTTTATGTTTTTATTTTTCATAACAAGTAGAGCTAGGATTTCGGCGCATAGGATAAAAAGATAAGGAGAGAGGGGGTCCCCTTGACGACAGCCTCTGTACAGTGTGAACCAATCAGAGAGGTGGCCATTTACAATAACACAAGATTGAATATTTGTATAAAAAAGCTTGATCCAAGAGATCATCGAATTACCAAAATCAAACAAATTCAACACTTTAAACATAAAATCCCAAGATACAGAGTCAAAAGCAGCTGCAAAATCGACCATGCTGGAATATTACATTTTTCAGTGTAAAACATTAAATCATATATTAAACGAATATTGTCACCTATGAAACGACCGGCAAGAAAACCGCTTTGATCTTCACTAATCAAATCAGGGAGGACGGATTTTAATCTATTAGCAATGCATGCTGAAGCTATTTTATAAGATATGTTTAATAAGGATATTGGCCTCCAATTCTTTAAGTAGCGTTTATCTTTCTCTCCCTTTGGGATACATGTAATAATACCCAGTTTATCAGATACTGAAAGGTCACCAGTTTCAAAAGAGAAATTGATTGACCGTAATAATATACTGAGCCAAAAAAGAAAGTATCCACTCTATGTCTCTATCGATATATAGAAAAGGAGTACACATCCGAATTTCTAATTTGCATTGAAATAAAGAAGAAATCTTTTTTGATATCCTGTAAAATGTTGAAGCAGTTGCTATACGCATTTCATCGAAAAGACTTGATCGATATTACATAGGGGTCGATTTCCGAAATAACAACCGTTTCGATAAATCTGCATTAGCTATCGGGAAAGTTATAAATTCCATTTAATGGGATTTTTCTCCAGTGAAAGTGTGATGTTGGTTGCAGTGAAAGAGCTAATATCTCATGTGTCCGCCATATTGCCCAATGCACATCAATATCCGCCGTCGCATGCTGTCGACGTAACGTTGTATGTAATGTGCCGGTAGGTTGTTCCATTCAGCCTGCAATGCTGCTGAAAGGTCATGTACCGTGTTGATTACATAATGTGTTCTAAAACGACGTCCTAACTCGTCCCAAATATGCTCGATGGGATTTAAGTCGGGACTAATTGCCGGCCAGTCTAATACGTTCACGTTATTATTCGCCAAGAAGTGTCGAGTAAGTGCTGCTGTATGGGGCCGGGCATTGTCATGCATAAGTGTGACGTTATGTCCATTACGCTGAATAAACGGAAGCACTTCTGCTTGAAGAACATTATTGACGTAGGTCTGGGCATTAATGTTTCCGTGAATAACGATTAGACGAGTCTTTTGATCATTCATTATTCCGCCCCAGACTAAAACTGAACCTCCCCCAAAACGGTCTCTTTCAATGACGCACGCATCAGCGTAACGCTCTCCCCGACGGCGATAAACTCGTTCACGTCCGTCGGCATGGCTCAAATTAAATCGCGATTCATCCGAAAATAACACTGATCTCCATTCAGCACGTCGGAAACGCCGGTGACGTCGGTGACGTCGGCACCAATCACGTCTCGCAGCCCTATGACACCTTGTTAAAATTTGGCCAAAGTAGGGTCTGTACGGACAAATCGGGTCATTATTTTACCGAAGTCGGTTCCGAACTGTCTGTGCACTGATTCCGTGCATTTTGAACCGTAATGTACCGATCATCCGCCGCAGTCTTTCACGTGGCCGACCTCCTCGGGGACGGTCACGAACATTTCCCATGGTCTGGAAACGTGTACGCAAGCGGTTAATTGTTGCCCTTGTGCAGCCGAACAGCCGGGATATATCGACTACTGATGCGCCAGCATTCAACATCCCGATCGCCTGATTTTGTTGGTCGTTATTTAGTCGTGGCATTATGCTTCGATTGAATCTGATGCGATCTTTTCGTATTGTTCGTAACTGCCGATCAATCAGTGCAGTCAGATACCAATTCCAGATATCAACTATCGCTGCACGAGATGCACGTGTAAAACAAGATAATCGCTCCTTGCGGTTTAGCGCTTGGTTGATTTTTGATAAAACTAAGGTTAACAGGTACTCCAAATAAATGCATGTACATTATGTATTGCTTATTTTGGAGAATTATTAATATTAATGAAATTATTCAAAAATTAAAAGTGGATACTTTCTTTTTTGGCTCAGTATATATTTCCTAAATCTATCCAAAAGAATTTGAAAAAAGCTACAGTAAATCCATTAATGCCAGGGGAAGTGTCATTTGACATTTTCTTGAGACTTGAAATTTGATCACGTTTTGTCAATTTTTCTTCTAGGGAGAGTTTAACTCTTTCTGTCAATGTTTTAACTCCAAAATCTTTAAATAAGCCATTCAGATCTACATTCGCCGTTTCCCTAGAAGCATACAAAGATTTATAGTGTTCCATAGTTTCTTTCAAAATGTCCTTCTGGTCAGTTAAAAGTTCACCTGATTTTGTATATAGAGTTGCCATATGCTTAGAAACAAAATGTCTATTTTCCAAATTACAAAAGTATTTTGACGATTTCTCCCCTTCTAAAACCAATGTTGCCCTTGACCTAATTAAAGAACCCTCCAATCTTTTCTTACGAATATCCAATAATTCCTTATGGTTTTTTTCAATTAAATTTGAATTTGAAATAGTGTCATTGAGTTGCAATGATTCTATATCACTAATTAATGATTTCTCCTTTTCATGTTCGTGCCTTTTTTAAAAGATGAATATGAAATAGTATTACCAGGTATCTCCATTAATAACGTTTCAAAAAACAAGTTATCGTCAATAGTGAACTTTAAATCATTATCATGTACATTTTCTAACGGGATATCCTGATTCTGAATTTCAGATGCATATTGTATTTTAATGCTTTCTATCAGCTGTTTTATTTAAGCAGAGAATTATTAAATTTCCAGTATAAACGTCCTTTCTTAAATTTTCCCAATTGCAAGCTAATAACTACTATAGAATGGTCTGTTCTGTACCCTGGCAAAATATAGGCATTGTCGGGCTTTTTTAACTGGATTCTTTTTAAACCAAGTGTATTGTTTATTTTCTAAATTTTGCTCACGCCAACAATCAATAAAATCATGTTCTAACATTAGTTCGAAAACCGCCTCTCTAGCTTTTGGATTGTTAATATTAACATAGTTAAAATAATCCATGTCAGGATCTAGCACCAAGTTAAAATCGCCAGCAATCACACACTCATTTTGAATATGTGATGCGTTTTCTTTCAGGATATTAAAGAACGTTGGATCGTCCTTGTTTGGACCATATAAGCTTATCAAAGATAACTCTTTGTTTGAAATTGTACAATGAATAATCATTAGATTTCCATTTGTGTCTTTTTTCATGGACTTAAATTTAAAATCAAAATTATTGTTTATCAAGATAGCCACCCCTCTTGACTGACTACTATAATTGCTAAAGTAACACTCGTATCCCCACTGAATTCTTATATAGTTTGAGTCTTTATCGGTAACATGGGTGTTATGTAGGAAATATATATTAAATTTTTTCTGTCTTAAATAACTAAAAACATCTGAACTTTTTGTTGTATCCCCAATACCCTGAACGTTTAAAGAAGCAATTGTTAATGTATCAGTCATTTAATAAAACAGTGGTAAACATCTCGTCAAAATATAACTGCATGGGAAACATTTGTACACGGAAAAACCTGTAAGTTAATACATGCAACAATACCTCGTAAGAACTAGAAAAACAAGCCCAAGAAAAGTGCGAAATGAGAAAATAAGTAAAGTAAAAAGGAATAATAAGCAAACTGTACATTTGTGTGTACTATTGACCAATCATGGAGTTATTTTACATACAAAAAGAAACAACAACCGTGAAAAATGTCTATACTTGTAAAAACTACCCTCATGATATAATGGCATTGTTTACAAACGCCTCGCAAGTATAATAGTATACATGTTGAACAAGTATTACCTTATTTACATGAAAACAATGGCATTTTTTACAAACGCCTCACAAATAAAATGGTTTACATGTTGAACAAGTATTACCTTAATTACATCTACAATGACTATATTAGGTGCTGAAAGTGGACAGTCCAAAAAAAACAGCCTCCCGGTAATATATTATAGTGGTATAAAGCCATTTCCTCCAATTGTGTCAGCCGCTTGATGATATGAGCAGCTTACCGACTACGTGTAATTATGAACCAATCAAATCTCGAGAAAGGTGGGCATGATATATTTGCATAAGTACATAAACAGAAGCACGTGTTCCGCATACCGTGATACACATAGTTCACGTCATTCAGCCTCCTTCTGCCAACTGTAATTCGAGGAAGATGGACATTAAAAAATTACATAATAAATTGTTGACTGCTAAAAGTATTGAGCTACTTATACATGTAGTCTTTATTTTAGCCAAGGTGCAGAGTTAAATGTAGATATAATTATTACTAGTCTACACAGTAATTTACCCGTTTATGATAATGATGGGTTTTCAGTAGGGATGGCAACGAATGGTGATTGTGATATTCGAATATTCGGATGATCTTCCGAACGAATATTCGAATATTCGCAAATTTCTCCAACTTTCGATTTCCACTTTACTCTTGCATCGCTGACAGGTAACACCGTTCTATTGAAAGTGGTGGCATGTTAGAATTATGTAAACGTGAAGTCTACTGTCGGCGTTTTAAATATGCGGCTTGTGTTGATTGATAAACAACTCCGCTTGTTAACTTCATGGATTTGTGAAAATAAAATTTCGCTCTGTGAATGGGTGTAGAGCTGGCCATTCTATTTAACAACACTAGTTAGTGTCACCTCCCCCAGGACACCGGTTTTCAGGGAGTTAAACCTGTTTGCTACACTCCTTGTCGTTAGTCAAAGGCATGTATTATGTCGATTTGCTAAGTAAACGTTGTTGTGTTATTGTATAATTAGAAGTCATTGCAGATATAGAGCGTGACTGATCTTTGTATTTTTTCTGCTTAAAACCATAGGAAAGAAACTTTTGCCTTGCCAGGGGTATTTACAATGTTGTGGCATCGGTTATCTTTAGTACCATGTTGTGGTGGGTGTAAAGGACAATGGGTAGTTTTCATTTGCTAGTAATTATCAGCACCTCACACTTGTCAGTACATTTACAAAGAACAGGAAGGAGAAGTGTAGCGATTCAGTGCAGTCTATACATCAGACTGCACATACACACTTAGGAAAGCTACCAACTTGCAAGCGGATGGTCGTATGTTCAATCCATGCACCGGTTCAATCCATGGACCATTTCACTTTCTTGTATGTATGTATGTTCCATTAATATTAAACCCCTTGCGGGGACCTGGCCATATGTTCATGGGCAGACTTAGCCGACCAATACTAAGCAGTGCGTGTCAGTTGCCTTGCAACAATGACACTACATATGTGGCCTGACCGATCATAGAACCCGGGACAGTTCCATACTAAATCCGACGCTCTACCAATGGACCACGGACGCAACCCATTTTCCTTCAACAATTCAATGGGAAATCCACCAAATACCCCATCCACCACAGGCTTTTACAGACTTACAGAGACGTTGAAGTCTTTGATAATACGCATTAATGCCGTTATGTAACACGACAATATTTCGATCCTGGTGGAAACTAATATAGTCGCACTTGTTGCTATATTTATATGGTGGGACCTTCAAGATATTTGTCATTTATCTCTGATTCAACATTTCACTGTTATGATTTTTGGAAATAGCTCATCACTGAAAAACAGGATCTAATTACGCCAAATAGACTACATATGTCAGTACCATAAAGAAATACTTCCTACATCAAAACGATATTACTTACTTGTTAGACATATAACGTTGCTAACATTATATCACAGGCTGCAAAACATCGTATCCCGGACCGAGCCTGTTAAATGGCTGTTCCCCGTAAAATGGTGCTATTTTAATTGTACATGTATGCAATTACTGTGTAGTGATTTTTTTGCCAACAATGCCCAACACCAAACATATTATCCCAAGGACACCTCACTAACATTTTAGCCCATGAAATTTTGAAAATTAACTGACTTATAAATGAATATACAAAACAATAGTTCATTGAACTATTTGATTTTAAGAACGAAATATAGGAGGTGAATCGAATCTATTACATTGATGGGGGATATGGGGTTTTATCTGCATTTACAGACACTGATATTATACATAATATACCCTCCATCAACTTCCCTACTTCATAATGATACTGAGTGTGGCACTTGACGAATGCTTCGCCTACAATAACTTGCCAGGGATGAAAGTGTTCAGAATGCTCAGACTCGTTCTTCACCGTCGACAGACCCAAACATGTCCTCATGTTCTGAAATATCTGCCATAGCATCATCTTCCGATTCTTCGTCACAATGCGCATATTTTGGATGACGTATCATGTTGTCGCGTCTTCCAAAAGTCTGGAAAATATATCGCACTGAAGCATCGCCGTTGATGTATTTTAAGCGGATGAGGATGAGATTAGACGAATATATACTGCCGAAATAGAGCATATCTACTAATATAACTAGGGCTACTACTACTGTTGCTTACTGCCGAAATAGAGCATGTCTACTAATATAACTAGAGCTACTACTATATATACTGTTGCTTACTGCCGAAATAGAGCATATCTACTAATATAACTAGGGCTACTACTACTGTTGCTTACTGCCGAAATAGAGCATGTCTACTAATATAACTAGGAATACTACTACTGTTGCTTACTGCCGAAATATAGCATGTCTACTAATATAACTAGAGCTACTACCACTGTTGCTTACTGCCGAAATAGAGCATATCTACTAATATAACTAGGGCTACTACTACTGTTGCTTACTGCCGAAATAGAGCATATCTACTAATATAACTAGGGCTACTACTACTGTTGCTTACTGCCGAAATAGAGCATGTCTACTAATATAACTAGAGCTACTACTACTGTTGCTTACTGCCGAAATAGAGCATGTCTACTAATATAACTAGGGCTACTACTACTGTTGCTTACTGCCGAAATAGAGCATGTCTACTAATATAACTAGAGCTACTACTACTGTTGCTTACTGCCGAAATATAGCATATCTACTAATATAACTAGAGCTACTACTATATATACTGTTGCTTACTGCCGAAATAGAGCATATCTACTAATATAACTAGAGCTACTACTACTGTTGCTTGCTGCCGAAATAGAGCATGTCTACTAATATAACTAGGGCTACTACTACTGTTGCTTACTGCCGAAATAGAGCATGTCTACTAATATAACTAGGGCTACTACTACTGTTGCTTACTGCCGAAATATAGCATGTCTACTAATATAACTAGAGCTACTACTACTGTTGCTTACTGCCGAAATAGAGCATATCTACTAATATAACTAGGGCTACTACTATATATACTGTTGCTTACTGCCGAAATAGAGCATATCTACTAATATAACTAGGGCTACTACTACTGTTGCTTACTGCCGAAATATAGAATATCTACTAATATAACTAGGGCTACTACTATTGTTGCTTACTGCCGAAATAGAGCATGTCTACTAATATAACTAGGGCTACTACTACTGTTGCTTACTGCCGAAATAGAGCATATCTACTAATATAACTAGATCTACTACTACTGTTGCTTACTGCCGAAATAGTGCATGTCTACTAATATAACTAGGGCTACTACTATTGTTGCTTACTGCCGAAATAGTGCATGTCTACTAATATAACTAGGGCTACTACTACTGTTGCTTACTGCCGAAATAGAGCATGTCTACTAATATAACTAGGGCTACTACTATATATACTGTTGCTTACTGCCGAAATAGAGCATATCTACTAATATAACTAGAGCTACTACTACTGTTGCTTACTGCCGAAATAGAGCATATCTACTAATATAACTAGGGCTACTACTACTGTTGCTTACTGCCGAAATAGAGCATATCTACTAATATAACTAGGGCTACTACTACTGTTGCTTACTGCCGAAATAGAGCATATCTACTAATATAACTAGGGCTACTACTACTGTTGCTTACTGCCGAAATAGAGCATATCTACTAATATAACTAGGGCTACTACTACTGTTGCTTACTGCCGAAATAGAGCATATCTACTAATATAACTAGGGCTACTACTACTGTTGCTTACTGCCGAAATAGAGCATATCTACTAATATAACTAGGGCTACTACTACTGTTGCTTACTGCCGAAATAGAGCATATCTACTAATATAACTAGGGCTACTACTACTGTTGCTTACTGCCGAAATAGAGCATGTCTACTAATATAACTAGGGCTACTACTACTGTTGCTTACTGCCGAAATAGAGCATATCTACTAATATAACTAGGGCTACTACTACTGTTGCTTACTGCCGAAATAGAGCATATCTACTAATATAACTAGGGCTACTACTACTGTTGCTTACTGCCGAAATAGAGCATGTCTACTAATATAACTAGGGCTACTACTACTGTTGCTTACTGCCGAAATAGAGCATATCTACTAATATAACTAGGGCTACTACTACTGTTGCTTACTGCCGAAATAGAGCATATCTACTAATATAACTAGGGCTACTACTACTGTTGCTTACTGCCGAAATAGAGCATATCTACTAATATAACTAGAGCTACTACTACTGTTGCTTACTGCCGAAATAGAGCATATCTACTAATATAACTAGGGCTACTACTACTGTTGCTTACTGCCGAAATAGAGCATGTCTACTAATATAACTAGGGCTACTACTATATATACTGTTGCTTACTGCCGAAATAGAGCATATCTACTAATATAACTAGGGCTACTACTACTGTTGCTTACTGCCGAAATAGAGCATGTCTACTAATATAACTAGAGCTACTACTACTGTTGCTTACTGCCGAAATAGAGCATATCTACTAATATAACTAGGGCTACTACTACTGTTGCTTACTGCCGAAATAGAGCATATCTACTAATATAACTTGGGCTACTACTACTGTTGCTTACAGCCGAAATAGAGCATGTCTACTAATATAACTAGAGCTACTACTACTGTTGCTTACTGCCGAAATAGAGCATATCTACTAATATAACTAGGGCTACTACTACTGTTGCTTACTGCCGAAATAGAGCATGTCTACTAATATAACTAGGGCTACTACTACTGTTGCTTACTGCCGAAATAGAGCATGTCTACTAATATAACTAGAACTACTACTACTGTTGCTTACTGCCGAAATAGAGCATATCTACTAACATATCTAGGGCTACTACTACTGTTGCTTACTGCCGAAATAGAGCATATCTACTAATATAACTAGGGCTACTACTACTGTTGCTTACTGCCGAAATAGAGCATATCTACTAACATAACTAGGGCTACTACTACTGTTGCTTACTGCCGAAATAGAGCATATCTACTAATATAACTAGAGCTACTACTATATATACTGTTGCTTACTGCCGAAATAGAGCATATCTACTAATATAACTAGGGCTACTACTACCTTTGCTTACTGCCGAAATAGAGCATGTCTACTAATATAACTAGGGCTACTACTACTGTTGCTTACTGCCGAAATAGAGCATATCTACTAATATAACTAGGGCTACTACTACTGTTGCTTACTGCCGAAATAGAGCATATCTACTAATATAACTAGGGCTACTACTACTGTTGCTTACTGCCGAAATAGAGCATGTCTACTAATATAACTAGAGCTACTACTACTGTTGCTTACTGCCGAAATAGAGCATGTCTACAAATATAACTAGGGCTACTACTACTGTTGCTTACTGCCGAAATAGAGCATATCTACTAATATAACTAGGGCTACTACTACTGTTGCTTACTGCCGAAATAGAGCATGTCTACTAATATAACTAGAGCTACTACTACTGTTGCTTACTGCCGAAATAGAGCATATCTACTAATATAACTAGGGCTACTACTATACATACTGTTGCTTACTGCCGAAATAGAGCATGTCTACTAATATAACTAGGGCTACTACTATATATACTGTTGCTTACTGCCGAAATAGAGCATATCTACTAATATAACTAGGGCTACTACTACTGTTGCTTACTGCCGAAATAGAGCATGTCTACTAATATAACTAGGGCTACTACTACTGTTGCTTACTGCCGAAATAGAGCATATCTACTAATATAACTAGGGCTACTACTATATATACTGTTGCTTACTGCCGAAATAGAGCATGTCTACTAATATAACTAGGGCTACTACTACTGTTGCTTACTGCCGAAATAGAGCATGTCTACTAATATAACTAGGGCTACTACTACTGTTGCTTACTGCCGAAATAGAGCATGTCTACTAATATAACTAGAGCTACTACTACTGTTGCTTACTGCCGAAATAGAGCATGTCTACTAATATAACTAGGGCTACTACTATATATACTGTTGCTTACTGCCGAAATAGAGCATGTCTACTAATATAACTAGAGCTACTACTATATATACTGTTGCTTACTGCCGAACACGTCCGTCGGCAAAGGAAAGATTAAAGCGAGATTCGTCACTAAATACCACATCGCGCCAACGTCTTCCGATGTTGTTTTAAGCCCATTGCAGACGTTCCCGAAGGTGACTGTCCATCATTACTACACCATGGTACACCCGCCTGCACGATATCCCAAGCTCCCGGCCACGTCTCCTTAGTGTATTCCGACTTGCATTCCTTCCACGATTTCCTATAACCACCAATGTTGTGATTTGCGCCGCTACGAAACGGTTTCGCAGGTGACCTTGACGTATGAAATGGTCCTGTCTTACAGACGTCAAACTAGGGGCACCGGGTTGGGGCCTATCAGACAGGCTCCCTGTTGCGCTTACCCGTCGAACAAGACGAAAGTCCGCTTTCACGCATGCCCAAAATTCTTGCTCTGTCTTCGTTATTTAGCATTGGCATTTTGAAAATACTTGGTTGTAAATCAATTACTGTATACACATGTGTAATTTTGACCGACATAACCACGTGGGGAAAGCGCACGAGATGCACGGGCAAAATGTGCGATGAGCCATGGCTTTAAGCTAGGCGCACATGGTTGCGGTTGCGGAAACGAATAGTTTCGGATCCGCTCATCTGATGTGTTTGCCGTGCGAAACTACCCGCACATTTATGCGTAGTCGTTCCGTTGTTGCCATGAGATAGCTGTCCAAAAAAACTTCTTGTGACGAAATTGGCACCGACCGACCTCGTGGCATGATTAAAACATGGGGTTTCCCAGGATGACGTCACAAATACTCTAATGTATGTTCCTTTAAGGTCAAACCCCTCACGGGGACATAGACATGTTTTCCTGGGCAGGCATAGCCGACCTAAGCGATTAACCAGTACTAAGCAATAAGTGTGAGGTGCCTTGCTCAATGACACTACATACGTGGCCTGACCGAGTATCGAACCCGGGACCGTTAAATTCCAAATCCGACGCTCTACCACTGGACTACGGACGCCACACTCTAACGTCACGATGACGTCACAACTACAAGTTCCCTCTGCGATAGCATTCGGAGCGACGAATTTTACCAGATGGGAAATAGGAGTTTATCAGTCCATCAACATTCGCGGTGGTAGATTAGTTTCGTATCGAAACCGCTTGCATGTGCGGCTGGTGGCAATGCATTTCTGTCAGGCAGTCGCATGCGATACATAATAACGCATCGGACCAGACATTCGTTGCCGCAATCCCAAGCATGTGCGCCTAGCATTAGCCAACACGAAGGAATGAGGTGAAATGTCATGCTTCAGTAGGTTAGAGAATAAAAAACACTACGGTAGGCAAAACAGTGACATACATATCGTGGGTATGTACAAAGGTATGGTACCTTTTCTGTGATGCGTTTTTAGTGGACATCAGTATATATTATGTAGTTTGTACAAACCATATAATACGCACATCATAGTATGTGTATTATATGTATTGTACAAACTGTATAATATGGATATGTGTACTATGTGGTTTGTACAAACTGTATAATATGGATATGTGTACTATGTGGTTTGTACAAACTGTATAATATGGATATGTGTGCTATGTGGTTTGTACAAACTGTATAATATGGATATGTGTACTATGTGGTTTGTACAAACTGTATAATATGGATATGTGTACTATGTGGTTTGTACAAACTGTATAATATGGATATGTGTACTATGTGGTTTGTACAAACTGTATAATATGGATATGTGTACTATGTGGTTTGTACAAACTGTATAATATGGATATGTGTACTATGTGGTTTGTACAAACTGTATAATATGGATATATGTACTATGTGGTTTGTACAAACTGTATAATATGGATATGTGTACTATGTGTTTTGTACAAACTGTATATTTATATGATACAGTTGTGCAATGTATATTATACAGTTTGTACATACAATGCACATATCTATACTATACAGTTTTTGCAATGCATATAATACTCATATCAATTTACATTGCTGTAATTATATTTAACTTCGTTCGTCCAATATTGATATCGATCATGTATATGCAACTTTTACATCGGTTACAAGGGCGTAGCTTGGCTGGAATCGATGTGTAGGCCAACTTATAACTTAAGATAGGAGGGGGTCCGGGGTCGTCACCAGAAAAACTATTTATAGCGTTTATAATTTAATCCTGGCCTCCCGATTTTTGTTGCAGATTAGGCATTTTTATATTTTCGATTTTTCGGGGGCAATTGTAGGCCACGGCCTACACGCCTATAGGAAGCTACGCCAATGGTTACAAGCCATATGTATCCGCTCGACACATGAAATTCACGATCATTATTGATATAAGAAAAGTGCTACACGCGATAATTATCACAAAATAATATTATATAAAAACAACGGTTTCCTTCGACGCAACAGATAACTATAAGAAGGATACACAACTTAATTGATTTAAAAATGAATATGCTGGTCCGCAGTTCGGATGTATAATCTTGATATTTATTATAGGCACAATAGACACTAACTTTCATTGTTTTATTTTTGGTAAATATTTCAGACATCTTTATACTAATGGCGACTCGCTGCTTAAACCTCTTCGTCATTGCTGTTCTTATTGGGACCGTTATACTCTACAGACGTGTGGCCTTCCCGGAATATTCGAAGATGCCAATGGACTATGCCTATCGAAATTTACATGCTGATAGTGTATTGGACAAGGGACATATTTGGGAAGATGAGTTCCGTCGGAACTGGACCATTTTACTCACAGTTAACGATGCATTCTTCGACTTTTTCCAGAACTGGTTGTGGTATTTCAAAAAGCTACATTTAGACATTCCAATCCTTGTAATAGCCGAGGATGATATTGTTTATCGGAAATTACAGTTATTCAATTGTTCCGTCACTGTCCAAAGGAGCAAATATGTATCTATGTCATCAGCAGTCAACTATAGATCAGACGAATTTAAAAAACTCATGTCCATACGGCCAAATCACATAGTTAATTTGCTTAAACAAGGAACCAATGTGTTATTTACAGACGTTGATACGGTCTGGTTACATAATCCGATGCCCTACTTTGTTGGCAGCTATGACATATGGGCGCAATTAGACGGTACATCGTATTGTGCTGGATTTTTGGCTATCGTAAATAATATAAACACAACACGTTTAATACAAACTTGGAAGGACAACTTACAAATTATACCTGAGTTAGACCAAAGGGAATTCAACAGGCTTGTGCATACAACACATTCTAATGTTCGGGTAAAATCGTTAGATTCAGAGAGGTTTCCACGAGGAGTGGACTATTTTAAGGCCTTTGATGCCAGGCAACGATCGCTCGCTGTAGTTGTACATAATAATTGGATTAATGGTCACGAAAATAAACTTCAACGTTTTATCAAATTCCATTTGTTCTATTTGAATACATCAAATGATGCAACTGATGTTGTAAGATAGTTCTTATTATCGCATTAGTGTTTGTTTTTCATTTCAATATGTCTCTGGTAATTCTATTCAGAATGGTTATGTATTTTTAATATTCGTGTTTAAATTTGACTTTTGTAATATAAATTATATGTATGTACATAGATGGGACTTAAATAAAGATGAACAATAGTTGTATAAAGCCGATTATTCAGCACATTATTGACTGAAATGAATTATATGTATTCGGTGCCGAATAAAGCCGCGCCGAAAACGCGTAGGTTTTCCGCCTTGAAATAAAGATGTATTAAGATGACACAGATTTTTAAGCTAGAACATCATATATGTGCGGCTTGATACTACACCTTATGAATCATTGATTCTTAATAAAGTGCTATGGATGGTTGCTAATCGGTTCCTGGATATGCTACTGTTTTATGACAGACGCCTTCACGGAGTTCGCGTCCACATGTAGCCGTTACG
>CM026399.1:29376589-29398632 GCA_014843695.1 Archivesica marissinica
CAGACCTAAAGTATAACTATCTCAGTACCATTGCAGACCTAAAGTATAACTATCTCACTACCATTGCATACCTAAAGTATAACTATCTCAGTACCATTGCATACCTAAAGTATAACGATCTCAGTACCATTGTGGCACCAGTGTATTCCAGCAGTGGGGAATCGTAAACCGACTGTAATTATCATAACTAGATGTTTATGGGGCTATGAGGGCTGCTGTAATCTCAATGTGTGTTGGGTTTTCATATCTCCGACTGTCGCTCACACAAGAACTCTATGTTTACCATTTCTACTACGGTTATGTGACGAGAATACCTTGATACACGTGCAATGTCGCATTACACTATATTACTGTGATCGACATACCACAATACAATAAAGTATTGTGTACCCATATACCTCCAGCATCCGACTGTAGACATTAACATTACAAAGGTATGTACTAAAATACGTTTAGTTAAGACTATTAAGTTTAAAATATGTTTACATAACTAAATGTGTACATAACTGATCTAAAGGCAACTATTCCACTATTACCAGAACATTGCTGCATTAAATTAGTATCCAAGGTGGTTCTAGTGACTTACACTCATGAGTATCTAAAGTGCATACTCGTCTAAAGAGATACATACATAATAGTTAACTACTATTGACTCAATAGTTGAATATATTGCTGGGACAGGGTCTCAAGCCACACAAGGCCGCCGGTCCGGACAACATCTCTACAAGACTCCTGAATCTTGCGGCTGCTGAACCTACGCCAGGACTCACAAAGTTTTTCCAACTATCCGTTGACAAGGGCCAAATACCATTCGACTGGAAACTGCCTTCGTCTCTCCTATCTTTAAGAAGGGCAACAGATCTACACCCTCTAACTACCGTCCTATCTCCTTAACCTCAGTTACCTGCAAACTTCTAGAACATGTCATCTTCAGCCGCATCATGTCCCACTTCGACTCCTTCAACATTCTCAATGACTACCAGCATGGATTTCGATAAAAACGACCATGTGACACTCAACTTATACTCACCATCAATGATTTAGCTAAAGGCCTAAACAGTAACCAGCAGATTGACGACATCCTTCTGAACTTCAGTAAAGCCTTTGATAAAGTTAGCCACAGCCGTCTACTACAGAAGCTCGACCACTACGGAGTTAGTGCAGTATCCACTCCTGGATAACAAATTTCCTACAATGTCGCACACAACAAGACAGTAGTTCTCGATGGTGCCAACTCCGACATCTCCCCCGTCACGTCTGGTGTCCCACAGGGCAGCGTCCTTGTGCCCCTCCTCTTTCTTACGTACATCAACGACCTACCATCTAGAGTCAAGTCAACTGTGTCCGCCTCTTCGCCGACGACTTTCTGATGTACAAAAAAATTACATGCCAGGAAGACGCCAGGCAGCTACAAGATGACCGTGGCCACCTTCAAGAATGGGATGGGAGTGGCAAATGGCATTTAACCCTGACAAATGCGAAGTAATCCATGTAACTAACAAACGGAAACCAGTCATCTCTACTTACAACATCCACAACACACCATTAAAACCTACTGACGCAGCCATATACCTCCATCACACCCGATCTCTCCTGGAAATCGCACATTGACAATATCACTAAGAAACCAAATGCCACCATGTCCTTTATCCGCAGAAACATCGGTGTTCAAGCCCACCTAATGCCAAAGCGACAGCTTACAAGACATATATCCGACCCATCGTATAGTACGCCTCAACTGTTTGGTCCCCCTACACCGAGACCCAAATCTACAAGCTGGAGATGATACAACATAGAGCAACCAGATTCGTCAAACATGACTATCAGCGAACAAGCTCCGTCACTACCATGCTCAAAGACCTCCAGTGGAACACTCTACAGCACAGACGAAACGTAGCCAGGGCCACTATGCTATATAAAATCAAGCATGAGCTCATCGACATCAACCCTGAACCACCACTCCGACAGTCTAGATATTCCAGGTATCACAATCAACAGTACACACATACATGTACCTCCTGTGTTAAGTCTACTTATCATCACAGCTTCTTTCCTGCCACCGTCACCATCTGGAACCGATTGCCTCAACATGCCGTGAACCAGTCCACCCCAGAGGGCTTCAAGACCACCATGGCTGGCATACATAACCTGTAAATGGCACACTCGTTTTTAAAAATTATACATAGACATACTTTTAAATGTACAAATCCACCTCAGCTGCGCATGCTTTTAATTTCTATCGCGAGTATACTCTAGCCAGAGTGATGCGATTACTGTCGCAAACTCTCCTTTTTCTTCTCGTAAGAATATGTCTAGGTTGCTACGGCTCTTACCAGGGTCTATCCTATTGTAGACTCGCTGGAGTTGTCTAGGGGGTTTCTTCGTTATTATATGTATTAATGATAACTCAACACAGTATTACATTTCTTCTATATAATATCTTGTTTAAATTGGCATCAGAAATATCCATATATATATAATCAGTGATCTATATATATATACATCGTATCATTAAAAGCTTATTTAACAATCCATTTGTGTGAGCCGACTATGCGCTTACACAGTATATTTAACATCCAATCTTTCTAATCCGTCATTACTCAATATCACTATAATCTAATCACTGTTTCTGATTAGATTAACTTTTAATCAACTTCTGGTATGGTTCGCCGAAACTCTATGATTCTTCTGTGGCTGAACAATTTAATTATTCGACAAATCTTTATAAGTTATATTTCTTATAATGTCAATAATATCTAAGTATCATAAATACAGTTTATATGTTCTATATACTAGATTGAGATCACGACCTTTCTCGCTCCTGGAGTTAGGCTCTAGTGTGTCTGATTTATGTTAATAAAATCCATTTCTTATATACATAATTGAATCAGTGTATATATGATATAACAATTCCTAAAACATCTGTTATTCCTAAACATCTGTTATGTTATCTAATATTACACCATCAAACCAGTTCGGTGCCTTTGTATTACATAACTGGACACCTGCAACCACGGCCTGTTATCTAATATTACACCATCAAACCAGTTCGGTGCCTTTGTATTACATAACTGGACACCTGCAACCACGGCCTTGATAAACTGAGATTAGGCCTAACATCTTAAGTCATTTCCCGCGCGAAGCGAGATTGATAATTTTAGGCGCGAAAATAATAGCAGACGATTATGCATAAAACAAATATATATATATTACATGGTAAACATTTGGCCATATATAGAAACAGTTTAATGTATTTATATAATACATTATTATTTATATATAACAATAAAAATATTTCGTGCAAATTGGGGTTTTGCACATTACTAACAGAGTTGTTATATGCTGTTGTCTGAAATGGGTGTCATGTACGCTCAAAATGCAGGAGCGGAGTAATAGGAACACTTTCGATCGAGTCTGTATATGTTTAGACCGTGAAGGTCATGTGTGGTTTTCAGTCTGTATATGTTTAGACCGTGAAGGCCATGAGTGGTTCTCAGTCTGTGTATGGTTAGACCATATGAGGTCATGAGTGGTTCTCAGTCTGTGTATAGTTGGACCATATGAGGTCATGAGTGGTTCTCAGTCTGTGTATAGTTAGACCATATGAGGTCATGAGTGGTTCTAAGTCTGTGTATAGTTAACCATACGAGGTCATGATTGGTACTGAGTCGTTGTATATTTAGACCATGAAGACCACCATGTGTACCGACGTCATATGGAAAGATAGACGTGTGTGTATATATTATACAAGGATAAGGGTAACTCTTGTCCTGTTTGTGGTACAACAATAGTATGATACAAGTTTATAATACGGGCTGATTTGGGTCTCTAGTACATGTAGGCCACAACGCATAGAGCTCCTAAGAAGCGCTGTGCGTTCGGCAAACACGCATAGCTCCCGAGAGCCCTATCGGTCGAAGGTACACATCAACTTTAAAATGTGTCTTTCAACCTGACGCATAGAGCTCCCCACTTCCGATAATTAAGATGTTGAGATGACTTGTACGTGCACTTGTAGATACAAATGCACGTACGCGTTGTAGGTATTAACACCTAACACCTATTCACACCTACATGCCCTCGCATGGCGTTAGTATCACGACCGAGCAAAGTGAATAAAACGTGGTGGTAACGCCGAGTACTTGATACGGACGCAAACGAACTTCCTTGAACGCCAAGCCGCCACGTTTGTCTTGGACTATTCAAACCAAACGTCGCGCTTCCGCGTTCTGACCAGAACGGGATAAGAACTAGTTCTGAACTCCGCACGAACTTTACTGGAAATACCTTCACGTAGTAACAACTGCAAGAACGTGAATGCATGAGGATTGCTCGTCTCCCATTACTGCGTCTGCCTCCGAGTTGTCTGTACGGCAATGCCGTTCGAGTACATGGCTGGAACATGGGTTCTGCACGTCATCTCGATGGGGTGAACATTTGAACTAAGGTTCGTGAAAATCCTTCAAGAGGTTTAGGAGATATGGACCGGGCACGATGGGATGGGCGGACGGAATGACGGATGGACATCGACCAATCCTATTGTCCCCATTACCGGGTCTTCGACCAGTAGGGGCCTAACAAGCCTTTAATAAAGTGAAAATGGGACATAATTCAGTAAGTACAAAACAGAGAGTTATGGTTCTTGCGCTCAACACTCCGCCTCATTGCCCTCTCTCACTGCTTCAAGTTTCTTTTATTACCTTCAATACTTTTCGAGTTATGCTCCGGACAAGCACATACTAAGGTAGGTGAAAAGGGGAGATAATTCAGTAGGTACATCACAGCGATTTATTGTTCTCGCGCTCTATACACCGCCTCATTTCCCTCTATCACCGTTTCAAGTTTCATTAGATTTCATTCAATACTTTACGAGTTATGCTACAGCAAGCATTTAATAAAGTGAATAGGGAGATAATTCATCAATGACAACACAGAGAGTTATGGTTCTTGCGCTATGCTCTCCATCTCATTGCCATCCATCACAGATTCAAGTTTCATTTGATTTCCTTCTATGCTTTTCGAGTTATGCTCCGGACAAGAAGTACCCGGACGAACGAACGGACGGACGAACAAACGGACGGACGGACAGACAGACAAAGTGGCAACTATATGCTCTCCCTTTGGGGAGCATAAAAATAGTCAGTAGTTTAATATGTTTTAGTAGTTGACAATAGAGGAGCTCAATGCGGGACGATAGGGCATATTGACGCATTGAAGCTCTATCGGAATTTCATTCAATACTTTACGAGTTATGCTTACAGCAAGCATTTAATAAAGTGAAAAGGGAGATAATTCATCAATGACAACACAGAGAGTTATGGTTCTTGCGCCCTGCTCTCCATCTCATTGCCATCCATCACAGATTCAAGTTTCATTTGATTTCCTTCTATGCTTTTCGAGTTATGCTCCTGACAAGAAGTACCCGGACGAACGAACGGACGGACAAACGGACGGACGGACAGATAGACAAAGTGGCAACTATATGCTCTCCCATTGGGGAGCATAAAAATAGTCAGTAGTTTAATATGTTTTAGTAGTTGACAACAGAGGAGCTCAATGCGGGACGATCGGGCATATTGACGCATTGAAGCTCTATCGGACAGGAGCTCTTATGCGGTTCATTAACGACGCATAGAGCTCTATGGGTTAGGAGCTCTATGCGGCGTAACACTGCTGGAATACACTACTCGTACATTCCCCACTGCTCACTGCCAGAAAGGCAAGTTATGTTATGTTATATTTCGGGTTTTACGCCTGCATCAGCATCATTTTGGGCTATATCGCCGGCGGGCAGTTTACCTAACAACACCTTTACTGGGCAGGCTCCAGCGGTTAACCAGTACTTGGGTGCACCAACCTCCGTAAGAAACTGCCAACTTTTTCATATAAATGAGACACGGTCTGAGCGGGGCTCGAACCCGTGACCATCAGTGATGATAGGTTACAGTGGTATACAAGTCAGCGACCTTAACCACTCGACCACGGAGGCGGACGAAGGCAAGTACGGAAAAAGATAGAATTTTTTTTATTATTATTTTTTTTTTCGAAAATTTTCATTTGCACATCATACACTACTAGAATACGCCACTCACTGCTGGATTACACTACCCACTGCTGGAATACACTACTCGTACATTCCCCACTGCTCACTGCTAGAAACGCAGCAAGTACGGAAACAGATAAAAAATATATTTTTATTATTTTTATTATTTTATTCAAAAATTTACATTTGCACATCATACACTACTACAATACGCCACTCACTGCTGGATTACACTACCCACTGCTGGAATACACTACTCGTACATTCACTGCTCACTGCTAGAAAAACGCAGCAAGTACGGAAAAAGATAAAACATATTTTTATTATTTTTATTATTTTATTCAAAAATTTACATTTGCACATCATACACTACTAGAATACACCACTCACTGCTGGATTACACTACCCACTGCTGGAATACACTACTCGTACATTCCCCACTGCTCACTGCCAGAAAAGCAGAAAAAGATATAACAAATATTTTTATTATTTTTATTATTTTATTCAAAAATTTACATTTGCACATCATACACTACTAGAATACACCACTCACTGCTGGATTACACTACCCACTGCTGGAATACACTACTCGTACATTCCCCCACTGCCAGAAAAGCAGAAAAAGATATAAAAACTATTTTTATTATTTTTATTATTTTATTCAAAAATTTACATTTGCACATCATACACTACTAGAATACACCACTCACTGCTGGATTACACTACCCACTGCTGGATTACACTACTCACTGCTCACTGCTAGCAGTACAGCAGTACACTGCTCACTGCCAGCAGTACAGCAGTACACTGCTCACTGCCAGCAGTACAGCAGTACACTGGCAGTACACTGCTCACTGCTATCTTCACCCACATGGATTTACGATATATATATACACCGTCTCCGTGATCTACTGGATAGGACGTTGGCTTACGGAGAGTGAAGTCTCAGCGGTTAATTATGTTATTACCAAATTATGGTGAGCCGCTCGAGATAGATAGAGCCAATTCCACTGTATGAGAATGTCCCGCTTTTTGCTATGTCATCAATTTTAACGAAACATGCAGACATCATGTTCGTCTGTCCGTGGCCGAGTGGTTAAGGTCGTTGACTTCAGGTCACTTGCCCCTCACCGCTATAGGTTCGAATCCTACTGGGGTGTAGATTTATTTCATGTGAGGACGCTATCCAGCTGGCTTGCGGTAGATCGGTGGTTCTACCCGGGTGCCTGAAATACTACTCGGAGGGTCTTCCTCCACCTATAATAGCTGGAGAGTCGCCATGACTATATAAGCTGTGTGACTCTAAACCCCACAAAAAACCAACACAGAAACTGTATGTCCGCCTGTCTGTCTGTTCGTCCGACCGTTAACTTACTAAAGTGTTAACAAGGCAACAAGACTGAAAATCGAACCAGACCAATACAATAAATAATATTCTTTATATGCCTATCCTTTGAAACTGCTAATAAACGGCATGAGCGACCATGAAGAAGATTTAATAATAATTTCTGAAACCAGACGACCAAAATAATGAAATGTTAGCCCTCCAGGAGTCACAACTCAGGGGTTCCTGCATGGGAGATTACCACCTATACAAATACACTATGCAAATAGGAATATCGGTGTAATATGAACCCTACAGTATACTCCCCTACATTTAAGTTTAAACGTTATTTATTTTACAACGATTGCGAAGCAAGTTCTAACAACTTATATTAATCACTCTCGTTGGCGCGGATGATAGCGTAGTTATGGTCATTCGTGTGGGATGAAACCGGAGTACCCGGATAAAACCCACCTGTCCGATCTGGTGACAACCGTACCATCTCACATACTTCCCGGTCCGAGGATCGAATCCGGGTTTCAATGGTGAGAAGCCAGCGCGCTAACCACTGCCAGCCAGCCATACATACATGTAAAGTGTATGTAAAACACTAGTCAGAAATGTAACAAGGGTATTTACCGTTATATGTAAAAAATTAATTGTGAGATTGTTATTGACATTTTACGGCACATTTTGTTGTTACATTTCTGACATATTTTTTACATATATATAATTATATGTGTTTACACTTCAGGCACCCGTGTCTCATTTATATGAAACAATTGGCAGTCTCTTTTGAAGGTTGGTGCACCCAAGTACTGGTTAACCGCTGGAGCCTGCCCAGGAAAGGTGTTGTTAGGTAAAACTGCCCGCCGGCGATATAGCCCAAAATGGTGTTGATGCAGGCATAAAACCCGAAATATAAATAAATAAACATTTCAGGCATGTTTATACTTATCTGTCAGGTGACGTTTTTACACGTTTGACAACATTTTTACATATCTGACATTACCTTTAAACATATATAATAGCACCGACTCCCATCATTGAAGGCCAAATGCCTGGCTGATATCAGAATGAACCCTGACGAGTTTCGAACCTTCGGACGCCTTTACCATTACGTCACTGAGACGATGTATGTACATACATCAAATAATTAATCTAAGATTTACTGCAATACTATTAGCCAAGCATTCAAAAACGTGAAGGGGGGGGGGGTAATTGCATAAGGGAAACATCGTAACGGCTCCAGCGGCGCTCGAACTCCGGGCCGTTCGCAACTGAAGCGAATGCGCTACCATTACGCTATCACGACTTCCACATCACATCAATATGTTTGAGGTACCACCAGTAAGAACAACGCAGTATGGTTAGCGCCTCTTCAGGTTCGAGGACACTCAGGTGTGGAACATACTTCCAAACAACTGTCCAATTTATAACACAAGTATTTATTTTACATTAAATTGTTACTATGTGAATAACCACCATACGGCGCTTTCAAAATCCCAGTTCGTCTCCCTCTAATCTGACTAATAAGTTTATTTAAATTTGCCACCGCATAGATGCATTTGGGCGACTGAATCTAAATTTATCTCATCTTTTATAGAGAAGCCAGCTTGGACATGTATTCCATAAAATGTCAAGCTACAGATGTTCCAATAAACATGTTTGGTATAACTGTCACTCAATATATCAATTCGGATATATTGTTTTGGTGCAAACACCCGCTTGTACGGACCATAACAAGTTAACATTTTAGAATTGTACTGTTTAAACTTAAACATCAGAGTACATATCTGATGTAATGGCACAAGCGTGTGTGAAAACCGCTAATATGCTAATCAGGCATACATGTAAGGGATGACCACGCCAAATATACGTGTTTCTCTTACAAACTTTAAAATGTTTAATAGAAAGATATGATTCCAGTTTCTGTTAACTTTTGATAGAACGAATATTTCGACAGTTTTTACCAAGGTCCTCCATTTTTAAGAAATACAGAGATATACCGCTTGCTTATTTGTTGAAAATGCAACTTCTTGCACTGTTTTACCAAGGGAGATACGATGGTCGCCACATCGGACAGGTGGGTTTTCTCCAGGTACTCTGGTTTCCTCCCACACGAATGACCACATAAGTATACGCTTTCATCCGCGCCAACGAGAGTGAGTAATATAAGTTTCGCAATCGTTGTAAATTAAATAAAGTTTAAACTTAAACCAAGAGAAGAACGTTCCTCCCTTTAAGAAATAGAAATCCATGATTCCAGTTTTTGTTAACTTGATAGAAACGAATATGTCGACACTGTTTTTACAAGGGAGGAACATTCTTCTCTTTAAGAAATAAAGAGATATACCGCTTGCTTATTTGTTGAAAATGCAACTTCTTGCACTGCTTGGCCAAGGAAGGAATGTTCCATCCTTTAAGAAATAGAAATACACGATTCCAGTTTCTGTTAACTTTTGATAGAAACGAATATTTCAACACTGTTAAGAAATACAGAGATATACCGATTGCTTATTTGTTGAAAATGCAACTTCTTGCACTGTTTTACCAAGGGAGATACGATGGTCGCCAGATCGGACAGGTGGGTTTTCTCCGGGTACTCTGGTTTCTTCCCACACGAATGACCACATAATTATACGCTTTCATCCGCGCCAACGAGAGTGATTAATATAAGTTGTTATAACTTGCTTCGCAATCGTTGTAAATTAAATAAAGTTTAAACTTAAACCAAGGGAAGAACGTTCCTCCCTTTAAGAAATAGAAATCCATGATTCCAGTTTTTGTTAACTTTTGATAGAAACGAATATTTAGATACTGTTTTACCAAGGGAGGAACATTCCTCCCTTTAAAAAATACAGACATTTAGTGTGGAAAATATGTAGGGTCTTTATTAGGCAGCCTGCAACAGTTCTCTGTATTTTGTGGCATAAATACGCCGATATGTGTCCTACAAACGGAATTGGGTGGAAAATCCGTTTTTATAATGGATCCTGTTAAATGTACTTGCTTCTCTTCCAACATAAACAGTCAGTACAGTTCCATGTATAATTGTCTTTTATAAAGACCGTATACAGCATTATTAGAAATATACCAATACTCATGAATATGTATCATGCTATACAACTAATTATGGAGGTAATTAATTAACATAATCAACATATAACCGCATTATGTTACACAGCATTGGAATATTGAAATGTATAATGAATGTGTTGACCTGACCCGGATCTGGAGTGATGATGACGATGGTAAGCAAATAAATAATGCGCTGGTTACAGCTAATGTTTTCAATGAACAATTTTGCAATGTGCATATGGTACTAACAGAGAATAATATATCTACTTTCAATTATAAGAATCCAATTCTTGACGATTTTGCTGATTCTAAGTTAACTAATGTTGTGAAGTTCTCTATATCCATGATTTCAACTGATTATGTTGAAAAACAACTTAAATCCCTCGATATTACTGAATCAACTGGCAGTGACGATATCAATGCAAAGTATCTGAACATATCTGCATCCATTATAGCTCCGTATCTCACTACTATATTCAATCGTAGCATACAATCAACGAATTTCCCTAATGTCTTTAAACTTGCCAAGATTATTCCACTATATAAAAAAGGTGAGAAATCTAATAAAGTCAATTATCGGCATACTTCAATATTACCCATAATCACATTAATTCTAGAAAGGCATGTTAGTTATCATCTTAAAATGTTTCTCGAGAATAATAAATTGTTTTACAATAGGAAATCTGGATTCCAGGAAAATCATTCATGTCAAACGGCTTTAATCAGAATTATAGATGATTGGATTTCTGCAATTTGATAATAATGAAACTGTTGGTACTTTATTTCCTTGACCTAGTTGATCACTAAATCCTTAAAAACGTAATCTCTATGGTATGGATGTATTCACTGTCAACATGTTTTCATCGTATATACAAGGCAGAACGCAAATAACTCATGTTTCTGGAGAATAGTCGAGTCCTGGAACTGTTGTCTCTGGAGTTCCCAAGGGCTCAGTACTTGGACCATTGTTATTCTTACTTTATCTAAATGACCTCCCTTTGGTGCTCAACAATTGTACATCCGACATATTTGCCGATGATACCACTATCTCAACAATTGACACATCCATAGATAATGTTGCTGCTTAATTAACTGCTGACCTTGACAATATTGACCATTGGTGAAATAGAAATCACATGGCAACCAATGCATCTAAATCTAATGTAATGTATATAACCACTAAGTCTACAAACTTTCCAGATATTCTCTTTCAAGATGTTAATATTAGTGCCAGTTCTGCTGAAATACTACTAGGTGTCACAATCGATATCACTTTATCATTGGACAAACATATAATCAACGTTATTAAAAAGTGCAATACATATCTGTACCTTTTGTCACGGATTAACGGTTTCTCCGAATCCACCCAGAATCTTAAAACTATTTTATAACGCCTATGTACTCCCTCACTTTGACTATTGCTGTGTGATATGGGGCAACTGTACATCATCTCTTGAAGATAAACTGGTAGGATTTCAATAGAAAGCTGCACGAATTATTTTAAATGTAGAATTCTTAACACCCTCTTCCATAATGTTTGTAGAGCTTAAGTGGATGCCATTTCCTGAACGAGTTATTTATCAAAAGGCTATTCAAATGTATAAAGCCATGTGTGGAAATGCTCCTGAATACCGTAAAACATCATTTACATCGGAAGTTCATTCCCGTTGTCTTAGATCCTCTTCTTCATTAAAACTATATATATATATATACATATACACCTAGACGGATCTGTAGTCCAGTGGTAACACGCTGGACTGGTAATCCAGGGATCACAGGTTCGATACCCCGTCTGACCATAATAAAATTAAGTCTTTCAGATGGGACGTTAAACCGAGGTCTCATGTCGGTGCTTTACACCGTGCACGTAAAAGAACCAGAGGACACTCTGGAATGGGTATCTGTCTGTATCATTGCAGTATCCTCCAACATCTAAAATGACTAATCTCTTCAGGAGGCGTCGCTCATATGAGCAACCGGTAGCGACGATAAATAAACGTAAAACACACACATACACCTAAACCTAAGTTGGAACTATTCCGTAATACTTTGGTTATCAGGTTCTTCCATTTGGTATTCACTACCTCATTATAATCAAAATTCCAACTCATTCAATATCTTTAAAACTCTATAGTTAAGCTGGAATAAGCCAACAGAAGCATATAAATCTAGTGTATACATACACATACATAATAGATGAGCTTCCACGTATTGCTGAATACTGTACTTAACATGTAGTGTTTCTTTAATTAATATGTTTTCTATGTCATTGTATATATGTTGAGGGCCTTATTTGTATTAGCCATGTGTTATGTAAGCTCCCTCGTAAAATAAAGTCTTTATTATTATTATTATTATTATTACTACTCAACATGCAAGTGTTCAATGTGTTCTTACGTTCTTTATCATTTATTTCGCTTATTTATTTAACTATTTTACATGTATATCGCGTTGTAGTGGTGTTTCGTCAGTATGAGTTCACGTATCAGATTGCTTAAAGTGGATGAAATGGGTGTGTTTTGGTGATGATGATTGAGCTTATTGTGTTTTGGTAAAAGTAATCAGATATTTAAAGAATATAATGTACAATGTCCGAGTTTAAAAAAAAATCCAAATATTCGTACAGAAACGAAAAAATAAAATAAATATAGTACCGGCGTATACGCGACTTGTTTATCAACACACGTATGCTTAATGGGGCTCGAGCTCCGGACCTTTCGTACCTGAAGCGAACGCGCATCCACTGCGCTATCACGACTTCCACAGATCCGTTTTTATTCCATACGATATACGGTTGCTTTTTTCTTTTACGAGGAGTCAAGATCAGCAACTACTATAAGGAAAATGCTTTTATAAAAGCTATTTTTAGCTTCCTACTTGATCCTTTGCATTATGTATGTCTTTGTAAGTTATATGCGATTTATGTCTCAGGTCAACAACTACAATACAGCGTCTTTGTCAACAAATTACTTTGTGTTTAAAAATCGCACTCCCATGGTTGGGCGTGCTCTAGGTTAGAAGTACTCCCTGGTCCCGACGCATGTTGGGGTTGAGTAGTCACGGCACGCTGGTAGCCGGGAAGGCGCTCTGATTGAGTTTAGGGTACATATGGTGGAGTTTGTCGGTATTGTCAACACATCACTTTGTGCTAAAAACCGCACCCCCTTGGTTGGGCGTGCTCGAGAAGTACTGCCGGGTCCCGACGCATGTTGGGGTTGAGAGTGGTCACGGCACGCTGGGGGCCGGGAAGGCGCTCTTGATTGAGTTTAGGGCATATATGGTACCTGTGTATCTGGTCATCCCACCTGTGTATCTGATCATCCCACCTGTGTGTTGTACTGTACTATATATTTCATCAGCGATGTGACGTCACATGATCAATTCGATGTTGATGCCATAGTAATGTTTAATCTTTTTATGTTATACTTTTAATCCATGTGCCACCAATCCATGTGCATCCATGTGACACCAATCCATGTACCACCAATCCATGTGCATCCATGTGACACCAATCCATGTGCCGGCAATCCATGTGCCGCCAATCCATGTACAACCAATCCATGTGCATCCATGTGACACCAATCCATGTACCACCAATCCATGTGCATCCATGTGCATCCATGTGCCACCAATCCATGTGCCGGCAATCCATGTGCCGCCAATCCATGTACAACCAATCCATGTGCATCCATGTGCCACCAATCCATGTACCGGCAATCCATGTGCCGCCAATCCATGTACAACCAATCCATGTGCATCCATGTGCCACCAATCCATGTGCCGGCAATCCATGTGCCGCCAATCCATGTACAACCAATCCATGTGCATCCATGTGCCACCAATCCATGTGCCGGCAATCCATGTGCCGCCAATCCATGTGCCGCTATATACAGGTTTTTGTTTTGTTTAGTTAAACAGGAAATAGCTTTAATTCTTTGCATGCTGGTTTATATAAAGGTTGTAATTAGTTCCAATAATTGTAGCAGACGACAATTCTGTAATGCAATTGTCTTATTTGTAGCAGAAAACTCTGGGAATATGTCCTGGAATTTCATTAGAATTGTGTCGTAACGGCAGAATCCTAAAGCAAGTACATGACACATTTGAATGTTGTTTTCCCTGTTTGCATACAAAAAGTTAATGTTTGGCATAATACATATATATTTCTCACCTATACACATGATTTTCGGGAATTCCCCATCTGCAACACTTTGGGTGATATATTCACTTTGTCTGAATACAATTAAAGTTTCTTGTATGTTACCGAATGTGTGCATGCGAGATACAGTTAGTACTAACATCACACCCATCACTAGACTTTCCTAAATTAACTCATGTTTAAATAATTATTCTTCAGAGAAATTTCTATTTGTGTCGATCAAAGCACTGGCCACATTGTTTGCAA
This sequence comes from Archivesica marissinica, assembly GCA_014843695.1. Taxonomy (NCBI): domain Eukaryota; kingdom Metazoa; phylum Mollusca; class Bivalvia; order Venerida; family Vesicomyidae; genus Archivesica; species Archivesica marissinica. The sequence continues at coordinate 29,391,443 of CM026399.1, forward strand.
GTACGAGATTGCACCCGAATAACGGTGTATTAATGCCATGTAAGGGGAGTCCATGATGCACATAGGGATTCAATTACATTCTTGAAAGAAATACGGTGTCTATTATTTATTGTAAGTTAATTTCTTTCTGGTGCAGCTTCGGGGTAATAATAGGATATATCTAATACTCCGAGCTAACACAGGCCCGTAGCCAGCTTTTTATGGGGGGTCGTTTCGTGATCCAGAAGGGAGGGGGTTGTTTCGAGGTCCGGTCGGTAGGGGAGGGAGTCCGGTGGCATGCACCCACCCTGAAAATGTTGAACTATAGATGGTCTGAAACGTCATTTCCTGCATTGTACATAGTTAAAAAGCTACATCATATTGAGAAAGTTCAGAGAAAGCCTCTTATGAACTATTCCCAGGTGTTGCTTGTATCAATATTATTATAGTAACTGGGTAAATATTCTGATAGAGTGAATGGACAAGTGGACATATGGGAATTGTGGGGGTGGTCGTCCTACCGCTCCGATCCCCCTAGCTACGTGACTGTACCATCATCTAGGTGAATCTGTTAGACGGTGTGAGTTAAATAATCTTTATAACAGAACTCTTTAAAGCAGCATTACATCGTAATAAAGGATGTTTTGGGTGAACTATAAATACTATTCTAACACGACCCAACTAATAACATACATACTTGTAGAGTAAAATCTACCTTGGGTTACTATTCTGTACAGTTTTATTTGACAAAATAAATAAAATTATTGATCAGTTACAACTTTTGTTCATTTATGCACTAGATTGATATTTTCCATAAAAATTACGTCATCACCCCTTACGCGGGAGGAAATTTCGAAAGCCAAATGCAGTGGTGTAGCACAGCTTTGAAGAAAATACTCCATTGATTCTCGTCTAAAATTATTAGAAGTAAGTCGTGTTAGAATCGAAATAATAAGTATCAACCGTGGTATATCGCAGAATAACACTCGTTTGAAGTTCTTATGCGTAGAAATATATCATATTACATATATCATATATTTCTACGCATAAGAACTTCAAACGAGGGTTATTCTGTTAATCAGATGTTGAACTATAGATGGTCTGAAACGTCATTTCCTGAATTGTACATAGTTAAAAAGCTACACCATATAGAGAAAGTTCAGAGAAAGCCTCTTATGGACGACGACGACGACAACAACAATTCGTTCAATTTACAACGAGGTCTTCAACATTTTAAACTGATATAGCACGATAAAACATACAAGAAGGACCAAACATGCAGCTGATTAACAACTTAGGTCATGATAAAACATACAAGAAGGACCAATCATGCAGCTGATTAACAACTTAGGTCATGATAAAACATACAAGGACCAATCATGCAGCTGATTAACAACTTAGGTCATGATAAAACATACAAGGACCAATCATGCAGCTGATTAACAACTTAGGTCATGATAAAACATACAAGGACCAATCATGCAGCTGATTAACAACTTAGGTCATGATAAAACATACAAGGACCAATCATGCAGCTGATTAACAACTTAGGTCATGATAAAACATACAAGGACCAATCATGCAGCTGATTAACAACTTAGGTCATGATAAAACATACAAGGACCAATCATGCAGCTGATTAACAACTTAGGTCATGATAAAACATACAAGAAGAACCAATCATGCAGCTGATTAACAACTTAGGTCATGATAAAACATACAAGAAGGACCAATCATGCAGCTGATTAACAACTTAGGTCATGATAAAACATACAAGAAGAACCAATCATGCAGCTGATTAACAACTTAGGTCATGATAAAACATACAAGAAGGACCAATCATGCAGCTGATTAACAACTTAGGTCATGATAAAACATACAAGAAGGACCAATCATGCAGCTGATTAACAACTTAGGTCATGATAAAACATACAAGAAGAACCAATCATGCAGCTGATTAACAACTTAGGTCATGATAAAACATACAAGGACCAATCATGCAGCTGATTAACAACTTAGGTCATGATAAAACATACAAGAAGGACCAATCATGCAGCTGATTAACAACTTAGGTCATGATAAAACATACAAGAAGGACCAATCATGCAGCTGATTAACAACTTAGGTCATGATAAAACATACAAGAAGGACCAATCATGCAGCTGATTAACAACTTAGGTCATGATAAAACATACAAGAAGGACCAATCATGCAGCTGATTAACAACTTAGGTCATGATAAAACATACAAGAAGGACCAATCATGCAGCTGATTAACAACTTAGGTCATGATAAAACATACAAGAAGGACCAATCATGCAGCTGATTAACAACTTAGGTCATGATAAAACATACAAGAAGAACCAATCATGCAGCTGATTAACAACTTAGGTCATGATAAAACATACAAGAAGGACCAATCATGCAGCTGATTAACAACTTAGGTCATGATAAAACATACAAGAAGGACCAATCATGCAGCTGATTAACAACTTAGGTCATGATAAAACATACAAGAAGGACCAATCATGCAGCTGATTAACAACTTAGGTCATGATAAAACATACAAGAAGGACCAATCATGCAGCTGATTAACAACTTAGGTCATGATAAAACATACAAGAAGGACCAATCATGCAGCTGATTAACAACTTAGGTCATGATAAAACATACAAGAAGGACCAATCATGCAGCTGATTAACAACTTAGGTCATGATAAAACATACAAGAAGGACCAATCATGCAGCTGATTAACAACTTAGGTCATGATAAAACATACAAGAAGGACCAATCATGCAGCTGATTAACAACTTAGGTCATGATAAAACATACAAGAAGAACCAATCATGCAGCTGATTAACAACTTAGGTCATGATAAAACATACAAGAAGGACCAATCATGCAGCTGATTAACAACTTAGGTCATGATAAAACATACAAGAAGGACCAATCATGCAGCTGATTAACAACTTTGGTCCTTCTTGTATGTTTTATCATGACCTATCATACAGCTGATTAACAACTTAGGTCATGATAAAACATACAAGAAGAACCAATCATGCAGCTGATTAACAACTTAGGTCATGATAAAACATACAAGAAGAACCAATCATGCAGCTGATTAACAACTTAGGTCATGATAAAACATACAAGAAGGACCAATCATGCAGCTGATTAACAACTTAGGTCATGATAAAACATACAAGAAGGACCAATCATGCAGCTGATTAACAACTTAGGTCATGATAAAACATACAAGAAGAACCAATCATGCAGCTGATTAACAACTTAGGTCATGATAAAACATACAAGAAGGACCAATCATGCAGCTGATTAACAACTTAGGTCATGATAAAACATACAAGAAGGACCAATCATGCAGCTGATTAACAACTTAGGTCATGATAAAACATACAAGAAGGACCAATCATGCAGCTGATTAACAACTTAGGTCATGATAAAACATACAAGAAGGACCAATCATGCAGCTGATTAACAACTTAGGTCATGATAAAACATACAAGAAGGACCAATCATGCAGCTGATTAACAACTTAGGTCATGATAAAACATACAAGAAGGACCAATCATGCAGCTGATTAACAACTTAGGTCATGATAAAACATACAAGAAGGACCAATCATGCAGCTGATTAACAACTTAGGTCATGATAAAACATACAAGAAGGACCAATCATGCAGCTGATTAACAACTTAGGTCATGATAAAACATACAAGAAGAACCAATCATGCAGCTGATTAACAACTTAGGTCATGATAAAACATACAAGAAGGACCAATCATGCAGCTGATTAACAACTTAGGTCATGATAAAACATACAAGAAGGACCAATCATGCAGCTGATTAACAACTTAGGTCATGATAAAACATACAAGAAGAACCAATCATGCAGCTGATTAACAACTTAGGTCATGATAAAACATACAAGAAGGACCAATCATGCAGCTGATTAACAACTTAGGTCATGATAAAACATACAAGAAGGACCAATCATGCAGCTGATTAACAACTTAGGTCATGATAAAACATACAAGAAGGACCAATCATGCAGCTGATTAACAACTTAGGTCATGATAAAACATACAAGAAGGACCAATCATGCAGCTGATTAACAACTTAGGTCATGATAAAACATACAAGAAGGACCAATCATGCAGCTGATTAACAACTTAGGTCATGATAAAACATACAAGAAGGACCAATCATGCAGCTGATTAACAACTTAGGTCATGATAAAACATACAAGAAGGACCAATCATGCAGCTGATTAACAACTTAGGTCATGATAAAACATACAAGAAGGACCAATCATGCAGCTGATTAACAACTTAGGTCATGATAAAACATACAAGAAGAACCAATCATGCAGCTGATTAACAACTTAGGTCATGATAAAACATACAAGAAGGACCAATCATGCAGCTGATTAACAACTTAGGTCATGATAAAACATACAAGAAGGACCAATCATGCAGCTGATTAACAACTTAGGTCATGATAAAACATACAAGAAGAACCAATCATGCAGCTGATTAACAACTTAGGTCATGATAAAACATACAAGAAGGACCAATCATGCAGCTGATTAACAACTTAGGTCATGATAAAACATACAAGAAGGACCAATCATGCAGCTGATTAACAACTTAGGTCATGATAAAACATACAAGAAGGACCAATCATGCAGCTGATTAACAACTTAGGTCATGATAAAACATACAAGAAGAACCAATCATGCAGCTGATTAACAACTTAGGTCATGATAAAACATACAAGAAGAACCAATCATGCAGCTGATTAACAACTTAGGTCATGATAAAACATACAAGAAGGACCAATCATGCAGCTGATTAACAACTTAGGTCATGATAAAACATACAAGAAGGACCAATCATGCAGCTGATTAACAACTTAGGTCATGATAAAACATACAAGAAGGACCAATCATGCAGCTGATTAACAACTTTGGTCCTTCTTGTATGTTTTATCATGACCTATCATACAGCTGATTAACAACTTAGGTCATGATAAAACATACAAGAAGGACCAATCATGCAGCTGATTAACAACTTAGGTCATGATAAAACATACAAGAAGAACCAATCATGCAGCTGATTAACAACTTAGGTCATGATAAAACATACAAGAAGGACCAATCATACAGCTGATTAACAACTTAGGTCATGATAAAACATACAAGAAGGACCAATCATGCAGCTGATTAACAACTTTGGTCCTCTTGTATGTTTTATCATGACCTATCATACAGCTGATTAACAACTTAGGTCATGATAAAACATACAAGAAGGACCAATCATGCAGCTGATTAACAACTTAGGTCATGATAAAACATACAAGAAGGACCAATCATGCAGCTGATTAACAACTTAGGTCATGATAAAACATACAAGAAGGACCAATCATGCAGCTGATTAACAACTTTGGTCCTTCTTGTATGTTTTATCATGACCTATCATACAGCTGATTAACAACTTAGGTCATGATAAAACATACAAGAAGGACCAATCATGCAGCTGATTAACAACTTAGGTCATGATAAAACATACAAGAAGGACCAATCATGCAGCTGATTAACAACTTAGGTCATGATAAAACATACAAGAAGGACCAATCATGCAGCTGATTAACAACTTAGGTCATGATAAAACATACAAGAAGGACCAATCATGCAGCTGATTAACAACTTAGGTCATGATAAAACATACAAGAAGGACCAATCATGCAGCTGATTAACAACTTAGGTCATGATAAAACATACAAGAAGGACCAATCATGCAGCTGATTAACAACTTAGGTCATGATAAAACATACAAGAAGGACCAATCATGCAGCTGATTAACAACTTAGGTCATGATAAAACATACAAGAAGGACCAATCATGCAGCTGATTAACAACTTAGGTCATGATAAAACATACAAGAAGGACCAATCATGCAGCTGATTAACAACTTAGGTCATGATAAAACATACAAGAAGGACCAATCATGCAGCTGATTAACAACTTAGGTCATGATAAAACATACAAGAAGGACCAATCATGCAGCTGATTAACAACTTAGGTCATGATAAAACATACAAGAAGGACCAATCATGCAGCTGATTAACAACTTAGGTCATGATAAAACATACAAGAAGGACCAATCATGCAGCTGATTAACAACTTAGGTCATGATAAAACATACAAGAAGGACCAATCATGCAGCTGATTAACAACTTAGGTCATGATAAAACATACAAGAAGGACCAATCATGCAGCTGATTAACAACTTAGGTCATGATAAAACATACAAGAAGGACCAATCATGCAGCTGATTAACAACTTAGGTCATGATAAACATACAAGAAGGACCAACATGCAGCTGATTAACAACTTAGGTCATGATAAAACATACAAGAAGGACCAATCATGCAGCTGATTAACAACTTAGGTCATGATAAAACATACAAGAAGGACCAATCATGCAGCTGATTAACAACTTAGGTCATGATAAAACATACAAGAAGGACCAATCATGCAGCTGATTAACAACTTAGGTCATGATAAAACATACAAGAGGACCAATCATGCAGCTGATTAACAACTTAGGTCATGATAAAACATACAAGAAGGACCAATCATGCAGCTGATTAACAACTTAGGTCATGATAAAACATACAAGAAGGACCAATCATGCAGCTGATTAACAACTTAGGTCATGATAAAACATACAAGAAGGACCAATCATGCAGCTGATTAACAACTTAGGTCATGATAAAACATACAAGAAGGACCAATCATACAGCTGATTAACAACTTAGGTCATGATAAAACATACAAGAAGGACCAATCATGCAGCTGATTAACAACTTAGGTCTCTTGATGATACATCATGACCAATCATGCAGCTGATTAACAACTTAGGTCATGATAAAACATACAAGAAGGACCAATCATGCAGCTGATTAACAACTTAGGTCATGATAAAACATACAAGAAGAACCAATCATGCAGCTGATTAACAACTTAGGTCATGATAAAACATACAAGAAGGACCAATCATGCAGCTGATTAACAACTTAGGTCATGATAAAACATACAAGAAGGACCAATCATGCAGCTGATTAACAACTTAGGTCATGATAAAACATACAAGAAGGACCAATCATGCAGCTGATTAACAACTTAGGTCAT
>CM026399.1:29399632-29414934 GCA_014843695.1 Archivesica marissinica
GTCTCCAGGTAGGAGACACTTTACTAGTAGAACTAACGTGGTATGTAACACTTACTTACCTTGCCAAGTCTCCAGGTAGGAGACACTTTACTAGTAGAACTAACGTAGTATGTAGCACTTACCTTGCCAAGTCTCCAGGTAGGAGACACTTTACTAGTAGAACTAACGTAGTATGTAACACTTACTTACCATGCCAAGTATCCAGGTAGGAGACACTTTACTAGTAGAACTAACATAGTATGTAACACTTACCTTGCCAAGTCTCCAGGTAGGAGACACTTTACTAGTAGAACTAACGTAGTATGTAACACTTACTTACTGTGCCAGTGGTAGCATGTTCACTTCAGGAGCGAAAGGTCCGGAGTTTGAGCCCCGCTGGAGCTGTTACGATTGTACCCTTAAGCAAGGCATTTAAATTCCACGTTGCCTTTTCTCTCTCCCTCGTGGCGATGGATTCCATCAGGAATGAGGTCTCGAGAGTCATTAATATAAGTTGTAAGAACTTGTTTCGCAATCGAGCTAAAATAAATTTGTATAAACTATGGACTGGTTTTCTTCTCTATGAATGAACAAATGAGCATTTTTCAACTGCGCCATCGAGTGTCAATAACATGAGTTGTTAGAACTTGTATGATTTTGCAATCATTGTAAGATACATAAACTTTGGAGATAGCTAACATGCAATGTCATGGCAACCACTCAGTTGGAGATAGTTAACATGCAATGTCATGGCGACCACACAGTTGGAGATAGTTAACATGCAATGTCATGGCGACCACACAGTTGGAGATAGCTAACATGCAATGTCATGGCGACCACACAGTTGCAGATAGCTAACATGCAATGTCATAGTGACCATACAGTTGGAGATAGCTAACTTGCAATGTCATAGCGACCACACAGTTGGAGATAGCTAACATGCAATATCATGGCGACCACACAGTTGGAGATAGCTAACATGCAATGTCATGGCGACCACACAGTTGGAGATAGCTAACATGCAATGTCATAGCGACCACACAGTTGGAGATAGCTAACATGCAATGTCATGGCGACCACACCATTGGAGATAGCTAACATGCAATATCATGGCGACCACACAGTTGGAGATAGCTAACATGCAATGTCATGGCGACCACACAGTTGGAGATAGCTAACATGCAATGTCATAGCGACCACACAGTTGGAGATAGCTAACATGCAATGTCATGGCGACCACACAGTTGGAGATAGCTAACATGCAATGTCATGGCGACCACACAGTTGGAGATAGCTAACATGCAATGTCATAGCGACCACACAGTTGGAGATAGCTAACATGCAATGTCATAGCGACCACACAGTTGGAGATAGCTAACATGCAATGTCATGGCGACCACACTGTTGGAGATAGCTAACATGCAATGTCATGGCGACCACACAGTTGGAGATAGCTAACATGCAATGTCATGGCGACCACACAGTTGGAGATAGCTAACATGCAATGTCATGGCGACCACACAGTTGGAGATAGCTAACATGCAATGTCATGGCGACCACATAGTTGGAGATAGCTAACATTCAATGTCATGGCGACCACACAGTTGGAGATAGCTAACATGCAATATCATGGCGACCACACAGTTGGAGATAGTTAACATGCAATGTCATGGCGACCACACAGTTGGAGATAGCTAACATGCAATGTCATGGCGACCACACAGTTGGAGATAGCTAACATGCAATGTCATGGCGACCACACAGTTGGAGATAGCTAACATGCAATGTCATGGCGACCACACAGTTGGAGATAGCTAACATGCAATATCATGGCGACCACACAGTTGGAGATAGTTAACATGCAATGTCATGGCGACCACACAGTTGGAGATAGCTAACATGCAATATCATGGCACCCAGACAGTTGGAGATAGCTAACATGCAATGTCATGGCGACCACACAGTTGGAGATAGCTAACATGCAATGTCATGGCGACCACACAGTTGGAGATAGCTAACATGCAATGTCATGGCGACCACATAGTTGGAGATAGCTAACATGCAATGTCATGGCGACCACACAGTTGGAGATAGCTAACATGCAATGTCATGGCGACCACACAGTTGGAGATAGCTAACATGCAATGTCATGGCGACCACACAGTTGGAGATAGCTAACATGCAATGTCATGGCGACCACACAGTTGGAGATAGCTAACATGCAATGTCATGGCGACCACACAGTTGGAGATAGCTAACATGCAATGTCATGGCGCCAGACAGTTGGAGATAGCTAACATGCAATGTCATGGCGACCACACAGTTGGAGATAGCTAACATGCAATGTCATGGCGACCACACAGTTGGAGATAGCTAACATGCAATGTCATGGCGACCACACAGTTGGAGATAGCTAACATGCAATGTCATGGCGACCACACAGTTGGAGATAGTTAACATGCAATGTCATGGCGACCACACAGTTGGAGATAGCTAACATGCAATGTCATGGCAACCACACAGTTGGAGATAGCTAACATGCAATGTCATGGCGACCACACAGTTAGAGATAGCTAACATGCAATGTCATGGCGCCCAGACAGTTGGAGATAGCTAACATGCAATGTCATGGCGACCACACAGTTGGAGATAGCTAACATGCAATGTCATGGCGACCACACAGTTGAAGATAGCAAACATGCAAATGTCATGGCGACCACACAGTTGGAGATAGCTAACATGCAATGTCATGGCGACCACACAGTTGGAGATAGCTAACATGCAATGTCATGGCGACCACACAGTTGGAGATAGCTAACATGCAATCATGGCGACCACACAGTTGGAGATAGTTAACATGCAATGTCATGGCGACCACACAGTTGGAGATAGCTAACATGCAATGTCATGGCGACCACACAGTTGGAGATAGCTAACATGCAATGTCATGGCGACCACACAGTTGGAGATAGCTAACATGCAATGTCATGGCGACCACACAGTTGGAGATAGCTAACATGCAATGTCATGGCGACCACACAGTTGGAGATAGCTAACATGCAATGTCATGGCGACCACACAGTTGGAGATAGCTAACATGCAATGTCATGGCGACCACACAGTTGGAGATAGCTAACATGCAATGTCATGGCGACCACACAGTTGGAGATAGCTAACATGCAATGTCATGGCGACCACACAGTTGGAGATAGCTAACATGCAATGTCATGGCGACCACACAGTTGGAGATAGCTAACATGCAATGTCATGGCGACCACACAGTTGGAGATAGCTAACATGCAATGTCATGGCGACCACACAGTTGGAGATAGCTAACATGCAATGTCATGGCGACCACACAGTTGGAGATAGCTAACATGCAATGTCATGGCGACCACACAGCCTTTTGATATTTTGATACTTAATTATCCACATGGGGATATTTTGAATGAAATTCCGTAGTACCGTAGTTATTGTTCAAAATTATCATGGCATTTTAAAAATCCATCCATCGATTTTTTAATGCCGATGCTTGCATTTTTTATGATATTAGAATGCGAGGCGATATGTTGCGTTTGTGAAACATTGCAAGAGTAGAATGCGATGGATGTGTAAGTTGTTGTATTGTATCGGTCAGTGTTACAAGTTGAAGGCTGTTATATGAATACTATGTGTTGTATGTGGTACAAGGTGAAGGCTGTTATATGAATACCATGTGTTGTATGTGGTACAAGTTGAAGGCTGTTATATGAATACTATGTGTTGTATGTTTTACAAGTTGAAGGCTGTTATATGAATACTATGTGTTGTATGTTTTACAGGATGGAGGCCATCGTTTAAATACTACAACATGTGGTTAAGCCTGATTGGTGCCTTGCTCTGTGTCGTTGTGATGTTTATCATAAACTGGTGGACTGCCCTGATGACCTTTGGTGCAATCAGTGCCATCTTTGTCTATGTACATTATAGAAAACCAGGTTGGTGCAGTATATACATTATAGAAAACCAGGTTGGTGCAGTATATACATTATAGAAAACCAGGTTGGTGCAGTATATACATTATAGAAAACCAGGTTGGTGCAGTATGTACATTATAGAAAACCAGGTTTGTGCAGTATGTACATTATAGAAAACCAGGTTGGTGCAGTATATACATTATAGAAAACCAGGTTTGTGCAGTATGTACATTATAGAAAACCAGGTTAGTGCAGTATGTACATTATAGAAAACCAGGTTGGTGCAGTATATACATTATAGAAAACCAGGTTGGTGCAGTATATACATTATAGAAAACCAGGTTGGTGCAGTATATACATTATAGAAAACCAGGTTGGTGCAGTATATACATTATAGAAAACCAGGTTGGTGCAGTATGTACATTATAGAAAACCAGGTTGGTGCAGTATATACATTATAGAAAACCAGGTTGGTGCAGTATATATATTATAGAAAACCAGGTGGTGCAGTATATATATTATAGAAACCAGGTTGGTGCAGTATGTACATTATAGAAAACCAGGTTGGTGCAGTATATACATTATAGAAAACCAGGTTGGTGCAGTATATACATTATAGAAAACCAGGTTGGTGCAGTATGTACATTATAGAAAACCAGGTTGGTGCAGTATGTACATTATAGAAAACCAGGTTGGTGCAGTATATACATTATAGAAAACCAGGTTGGTGCAGTATGTACATTATAGAAAACCAGGTTGGTGCAGTATATACATTATAGAAAACCAGGTTGGTGCAGTATATACATTATAGAAAACCAGGTTGGTGCAGTATATACATTATAGAAAACCAGGTTGGTGCAGTATATACATTATAGAAAACCAGGTTGGTGCAGTATGTACATTATAGAAAACCAGGTTTGTGCAGTATGTACATTATAGAAAACCAGGTTGGTGCAGTATATACATTATAGAAAACCAGGTTTGTGCAGTATGTACATTATAGAAAACCAGGTTAGTGCAGTATGTACATTATAGAAAACCAGGTTGGTGCAGTATATACATTATAGAAAACCAGGTTGGTGCAGTATATACATTATAGAAAACCAGGTTGGTGCAGTATATACATTATAGAAAACCAGGTTGGTGCAGTATATATATTATAGAAAACCAGGTTGGTGCAGTATATACATTATAGAAAACCAGGTTGGTGCAGTATATATATTATAGAAAACCAGGTTGGTGCAGTATATATAATATAGAAAACCAGGTTGGTGCAGTATATATATTATAGAAAACCAGATTGGTGCAGTATATATATTATAGAAAACCAGGTTGGTGCAGTATGTATATTATAGAAAACCAGGTTGGTGCAGTATATATATTATAGAAAACCAGGTTGGTGCAGTATATACATTATAGAAAACCAGGTTGGTGCAGTATATACATTATAGATAACCAGGTTGGTGCAGTATATACATTATAGAAAACCAGGTTGGTGCAGTATGTACATTATAGAAAACCAGGTTGGTGCAGTATATACATTATAGAAAACCAGGTTGGTGCAGTATATATATTATAGAAAACCAGGTTTGTGCAGTATGTACATTATAGAAAACCAGGTTGGTGCAGTATATACATTATAGAAAACCAGGTTGGTGCAGTATGTACATTATAGAAAACCAGGTTGGTGCAGTATGTACATTATAGAAAACCAGGTTGGTGCAGTATATACATTATAGAAAACCAGGTTGGTGCAGTATATACATTATAGAAAACCAGGTTGGTGCAGTATATACATTATAGAAAACCAGGTTGGTGCAGTATATATATTATAGAAAACCAGGTTGGTGCAGTATATACATTATAGAAAACCAGGTTGGTGCAGTATATATATTATAGAAAACCAGGTTGGTGCAGTATATATATTATAGAAAACCAGGTTGGTGCAGTATATATATTATAGAAAACCAGGTTGGTGCAGTATATATATTATAGAAAACCAGGTTGGTGCAGTATGTATATTATAGAAAACCAGGTTGGTGCAGTATATATATTATAGAAAACCAGGTTGGTGCAGTATATACATTATAGAAAACCAGGTTGGTGCAGTATATACATTATAGATAACCAGGTTGGTGCAGTATATACATTATAGAAAACCAGGTTGGTGCAGTATGTACATTATAGAAAACCAGGTTGGTGCAGTATATACATTATAGAAAACCAGGTTGGTGCAGTATATATATTATAGAAAACCAGGTTTGTGCAGTATGTACATTATAGAAAACCAGGTTGGTGCAGTATATACATTATAGAAAACCAGGTTGGTGCAGTATGTACATTATAGAAAACCAGGTTTGTGCAGTATGTACATTATAGAAAACCAGGTTGGTGCAGTATATACATTATAGAAAACCAGGTTTGTGCAGTATGTACATTATAGAAAACCAGGTTAGTGCAGTATGTACATTATAGAAAACCAGGTTGGTGCAGTATATATATTATAGAAAAACAGCTTGGTGCAGTATATATATTATTGAAAACCAGGTTGGTGCAGTATATGCATTATAGAAAACCAGGTTGGTGCAATATATACATTATAGAAAACCAGGTTGGTGCAGTATATATATTATAGAAAACCAGGTTGGTGCAGTATATACATTATAGAAAACCAGGTTGGTGCAGTATGTACATTATAGAAAACCAGGTTGGTGCAGTATATATATTATAGAAAACCAGCTTGGTGTAGTATGTACATTATAGAAAACCAGGTTGGTGTGGTACAGTCGAACTTCGTTGCCTCGAACTTGACGTGTCAGTGAATAATGGTTTGAGTCATGGGTGGTTCGAGTCAAGGATAGTCATTCTGGAGTGACATATATATCCTTCTGTCATGGTTTGATACAAATCTGTGTTTATACGACGCCGTTTCATAGTCCTGTTAAATCCTATTATAATCTATAAGAATATCAATATTTTGGTAAATATGTTATGCAATTCAATGATGAATGGTTTAAATCTATATATAATGTCATGTCAGATAGAGTTATATATTCTAAAAATAGAATGTGTCAATCAGTAAGTAATGTACAGAGATTTAACACATGGACATGTTACATACAAGTTTTAATTGCTTACTTCTTAAAGCAGTCACTGATTGTGCAGTATTATGTTTATTAAAGTCGGATTTGAACAATGACTTGTATAAGGAGCACATCTTTAACTCAATAAGCGTGTAATATGTTAGTTCTGTACATAATTACGTTTAATACCAATTTAACCCTTTCAACACCACAGACCTCTAAATAGGCTTACAAAAAGTGTAGATCCAGATGAGCCGGCTCGTGACGAGCCGTCTCATCAGGATCTGCACTTTTTGCCAGTGATATGACTATTTTTAGACATAATTACCCATTTTGATAAATGAACTTGTCCAAATATGATTTTCTGATTCATTTATTGGTTTATGAATATCATGGACCAGTCCATGTGAGTTACTTGGTGTTGAAAGGGTTAAGATACTGATAAAAAAAGCCACCTTGAGCGAAAATAATTAACGATAGAACAGTAATTGCCAATTTCACGACGTGTATATTACGCTCGTGTACCGATGAAAAGAGATGTCGATCAAATCAGAAAAATGTGAGAAAACTTTTATGTACATTTTCCGAGACACGCAGACCTTGGCACTCGGCCAATTGTGGTCGACCCAAAAGTGTTAATTGAAGTGGGACCAGTGATCTGGTTCGAGAGTTCCAGTCGTCCGTGTTCGACTAATCGAAGGTAGAACAATATGCATTATATAGAGATTATTGCCGGGACCAGACAATGTGTTTGAGGGGTGTTCTAGTTAATGGAAGTTCGACTGTATATACACTTATGTTTGTCAAATATCAATTGGAGATATTCTCAGGGCTCATTCTAGAGGGCGACATGGGCGAAATAATCGCCCCAAGGAACCCTGACTTAGCCTGAGTGCCCTAAATAAATTTGTTTAAAAATAATTTGTTTTTATTTTTACAATTTTCAGACAAAATATTGTCCAGTAAGATACACTGGCCATTGTAAAGCACTGCTTCTATTCAAATATTGTATTTAACCCTTTCAACCCCACAGGCCTCTAAATAGGCTTATGAAAAGTGTAGATCCAGATGAGCCGGCTCGTGACGAGCCGTCTCATCAGGATCTGCACTTTTTGCCAGTAATAATTATTACTATTTTTAGATAAAATTACCCATTTTTATCAATGAACTGGTCCAAAGGTAATTTTCTTATTCATTTATTGGTCTAAAAATATCATGCACCAATCCATGTCAGTTACTTGGGGTTGAATGGGTTAATGGTCATATTGTGTATATTAACCATATTATGTTGAAATTTATTAAATAATACCATTAGATGACGCAATCACGCACTTTCTCACTTCTCCCAAAAATTTGGGTCTAGCTTGAGCCCTGATTCTGTCTAGCTTGAGCCCTGATTCTTGTCTACAGTAAAATGATAACTGTAAAGCCCCATTTACATTGTCTTTTAAAAATGAATTATTGGTTTTCTGTGCAGTTATTTCTACAGTAAGAATAAAACATTAAGACCTATGTCTACAGTACAAGACCTTGTTTACATCGTGCTTCTCAGTCTCAGAATTGGGGATCATTCCGCAGACTAATGTTTACAGTATAAGACCTTGTTTACATCGTGCTTCTCAGTCTCAGAATTGGAGATCATTCTGTAGACTAATGTTTACAGTATAAGACCTTGTTTACATCGTGCTTCTCAGTCTCAGAATTGGGGATCATTCCGCAGACTAATGTTTACAGTATAAGACCTTGTTTACATCGCGCTTCTCAGTCTCAGAATTGGAGATCATTCCGTAGACTAATGTTTACAGTATAAGACCTTGTTTACATCGTGCTTCTCAGTCTCAGAATTGGAGATCATTCCGTAGACTAATGTTTACAGTATAAGACCTTGTTTACATCGTGCTTCTCAGTCTCAGAATTGGGGATCATTCCGTAGACTAATGTTTACAGTATAAGACCTTGTTTACATCGTGCTTCTCAGTCTCAGAATTAGGGATCATTCCGCAGACTAATGTTTACAGTATAAGACCTTGTTTACATCGTGCTTCTCAGTCTCAGAATTGGGGATCATTCCGTAGACTAATGTTTACAGTATAAGACCTTGTTATATGTTGTTTTTCAGATGTGAATTGGGGATCGTCTGCCCAGGCTCACGTCTACAGGAGTGCATTAACTGCCTCATTAAAGCTCTCGCAGACGGAGGATCATATCAAAAACTTCAGGTGAGCATTCAGGGTTCCCTCTGTCTGAATTTTTGTCTGCGCCACTTCTGTCGCCAATTGAAAAAAACTGGAGCCAATTTGAAAAACTTGGAGTCAACTAAGAGCCGTATAGTTCACAGATAAATATTTGAAGCCATGTATTTCAGAAAACATGTTGCTCCAAAAAAAGAAAATTCGCCAAAGAAAAATTAGCGCTAGTATTTGTTTTTTTGGTCATAATTGGTGACTGACAGCATGAACCCTAGCCTGATCTGTCAACTGCTAAGTCGGATAAAGCCACTGTGTATCTGGGAAATCCCGAAGCAGAATATTTTATTCGCTCAGTAGGTTGATCGACAAAATCAATTTTGTCACGGAAAATGGATCCATATACAGTAGTGTACAGAGCCCTATGTTCCAAGATACAGGAGTGTACAGATCCGTATACAGGACCATATCCTCTTGGATGTATGGACTCTGTAGTGTCCGAATCCATAACTGTATATCAGTCCGAACTAACGGAACTTGGTTTGAAGTATTTTCATGTTGGTTTATTTAAACTTTGATGATCATGTTTTGGAAGTGGCAAAGTGGTTATTGTCGTTGGCTTCAAATCACTTGCCCCTCACCGCTGTAGGTTTGAATCCCACTGGGGTGTCGAATTCTTTCATGTGAGGAAGCTTTCCAGCTGCCTTGAAGGTCGGTTTAAAGTCGCACCAACAGGTTCTAGCCAGGTGCCTGTACGTGCCTGAAATACTGCTCGTAGAGGCACCGAGGTCCTTATCCACCAATAATAACTGGAGAGTCACCATTCACCTAAACTGATGGTAGTGGAAGTCGTGATAGCGCAGTGGATGCGCGTTCGCTTCAGGTGCGAAAGGTCCGGAGTTCGAGCCCCGCTGGAGCCGTTACGATTGTGCCCTTAGGCAAGGCATTTAAATTCCACATTGCCTCTTCTCTCTCCTTCATGGCGATGGATTCCATCAGGAATGAGGTCTCGAGAGTGATTAATATAAGTTGAAAGAACTTGTTTCGCAATCGAGCTAAAATAAATGTGTATAAACTAAACTAAACTAAACTGATGGTACAACTTTAGAACCCCCAACAATAACAACAAATTTGATCATATTTGGTTTTGGACAATCTACCGGTACATGTGTATTGGACAATGCGGTATTTATGTAAATGTATATTTTTGTTTTTAAGTTAAGGGTTGAGGTAAGTCTCTAACATACAATAGACGTTACAAGTGTTGCTAATACATATACATATAGGATGCGAGTAGGTTGAGGGATATATGTAGCAGAGTGCATATTAAGATGTTTTGTTTCTCTTTCTATACCATAGTTTGTAACAGGGACATTCGTGGTCGAGTAGTTACTGCCGTTGATTTCAAATCACTTGTCCCTCACCGCTGCAGGTTCGGAACCCACTGGGGCGGGGGGGGGGTGGAGGTGTCAAATTATTTCACGTGTGGAAGCTATCCAACTTGTATGTGGAAGGTAGTGGTTCTATCCGGCTGCCCTGCCGAGCAGTATTTCAGGCGCGGCCGGGCACCTGGGATCTTCCTCCACCAATAATAGTTGGAGAGTGGCCACATGACAAATGTTTGTAATGTGATCTTGAAATGCATATTTGATAAATGTAGGACAAGAGCAGATATTCTACTTCTACCTAAATATTAAATGTTGCAATACAGCCTCCCAGTGCTTATATGCTCCAGTCTATTGTAACTCCGGATCCCCTGGGATGGGTAAGGCTGACCGAGTCGGCACCATCACATTAATATCACTTAACCCTTGCAACACTAAGTAGCTGACATGGACTGGTCCATGATATTATTAGACCAATAAATTGATCAGAAAATTACATTTGGACCAGTTCATTTATATCAAAATGGATAACTTTTTGTCTAAATATAATAAAATTACACGCAAAAAGTGCAGATCTTGATGAGACGGAGCTTATCTGGATCTACACTTTTTGCAAACCTATTTTTATTTTAGAGATCTGTAGTGTTAGTTTATAGAAATTGTTTTAGCTCAATTGCAAAACAAGTTCTTATAACTTATATTAATCACTCTCAAGACCTCATTGGAATCCATCGCCACGAGGAGAGAGAAGAGGCAACATGGAATTTAGATGCCTTGCCTAAGGGCACAATTGTAATGACTCTGGCGGGACTCGACCTTCAGGCCTTTTTTCACCTGAAGCAAATGCGCTACCACTGCGCTAATTCACGACTTCTGTGATATTGAAAGATTTCAGTCAAATAGTGTATAAGAATTAGAAAAGTATATAATTTTACTAATAATAATTTGTAAAACAGTAGAGCTAACCACGATGCATACCAAGTGTACAAACTCAAATAAATCTTTACATGGAGAAATCCCACCTTCGTCAACAAGCATACAGATAGGAGCAAGTACTATGCTGTTACTCGAGGTTTTATTCGCCTGATCGCAACACTAGGGGACCCTATTTCGGGGCTCGAGATGGCGGGCAATGTGGGAGAAGTAGTCCCTAACCGCCTCGCTTCTCCCTGTATTGAGCTTAATTATTTATGTATATTTATATATTTATCACATGACTCTGCTTGTATTCTGTCATCTCATAATTTATTTTATGTACACACCTGGAAGGATTCCGATTGGTTGAGAGAGTCCGCCTCCGTTGTCGAGCGGTTAAGGTCGCTGACTTGTATACCACTGTAACCTATCATCACTGATGGTCACGGGTTTGAGCCCCGCTCAGGCCGTGTCTCATTTATATTAAAAAGTTGGCAGTTTCTTACGGAGGTTGGTGCACCCAAGTACTGATTAACCGCTGGAGCCTGCCCAAGAAAAGTGTTGTTAGGCAAACTGCCCGCAGGCGACATAGCCCAAAATGGTGCTGATGCAGGCGTAAAACCCGAAATATAACATATAACATATTGAGAGAGTAATCCTTATAATTTATAAATTAAACTTCAAAGGATGCGTATTTCGATTTGAATTGGTACATAACGTTAATGGTAAGACAATCTACAATTTAAAAGAAGTATTGATGTAATTATAACACTGTTAAACACTTAAATATACCGCTGCTTTGCGTAGTGATGTCATCACAATTTACGCTGATAGTTGGCACCAAAATGAAAGTAGCCTCATTATTTTGTGCAAAAAATATGATTACGTGATAGTTGGCACCAAAATGAAAGTAGCAGCATTATTTTGTGCCAAAATATAATTACAACCCAATATGGTATGTTGTTACCATGGTAATGTGATAAAAAGGATCTTACACTCGTGGTGATTTCATGTCATATTTTATGAAGCCCATTGTGGAATGTTGCTACTAAGCTCGCCAAAAGGTTTGCTTAATAGCAGCATTCTAAGACTTGTTTTTATAAAATATGGTATGAAATCACCACTCATGTAAGATCCTATATATATATATATATATATATATATCTATTCGATTTAGTGATAATTCTTCTGACATTTTTAATGTTGCTGGCAGTAGGTAGTGCTAATTCTTCTGACATTTTTAATGTTGCTGGCAGTAGGTAGTGCTAATTCTTCTGACATTTTTAATGTTGCTGGCAGTAGGTAGTGCTAATTTGTTTCATGTAACAGCTTACATAGCATTTGAAAATAAGCCTTACTGTGTTGGAAATGAGTGTTAGTTTTTGCAAACAGCATAGCGCCAGATCAGATGGCACAGAACGTTCATTGTGATTAGTCTCTATACTGTTTGCTATTCGGATAGTGAAGCTAATACACTTCGCTCAATGGCAAACAACATAGATCCTGATCAGATGCCGCGGCTTCCAATTTATTCAGCATTTGAAGATTGGAACAACAAAATTTCAGGTTAAATGTTGAGAGTTACCTTGAATAAGACAGAATACAGAAAGGTCTAATGTATGTCCTGCCTACCCATGCAACTATTAGTTTATTGTACATAAATTTATGTAAGATTATGATATTACCGGAAGAAATTTATGTAAGATTATGATATTACCGGAAGAAGTATCGATTGATCAAAAAAAAATAAATTAAAACCTAACGATGATACGGGTGGATTGGGTTGGTTGAAGGGGATGGATGGAGGCCAACATATTTACATCACTTTAATTATTGGAGTACAAGTAATGTATTGAAATTATGTTTTTGAATCTTGAAGCAATTAATATTACTTGAAATAAGAATTAAAAGTTATAGTCTTTCATCGGCAGTACAACAGAAATTATCAATAATAAATATAAACGATCAGGATGGCCATAAAATGTCCTGGGAAGCCATCATAAAATAACATTTTATTCCTATTGTAGACAATATTTTCCTATTTTATTCCTATTTTATTCCTATTGTAGACAATATTTTCCTATTTTAGACTATATTTTCCTATTTTAGACAATATTTTAGACAATATTTTATACCTATTTTAGACAATATTTTATACCTATTTTAGACAATATTTTATACCTATTTTAGACAATATTTTATACCTATTTTAGACAATATTTTCCTATTTTAGTCCTATTTTTTCACCATCAGAATTCCTATTTTCCTACTTTTTTTGGACCAATCCCTCACTTGACGGCCTGTTGAGTTCATTTCGATGTCAAAATTTGTAATTTTGTCATTTTTACCTATCTGACGTGGCATTTTATGACATATGTAGAAACTCACAAATTTGCGATTGTGATGTCTCATCATTTTGCACTATGGTAAATAACAGTAGTGCAAAGTTTGACCTCAATATGAGATCAATCGGGGAAATAAAAACGGGTCACACCACAATGTCGCCCAATTTCTACCGGTTATGATGTTATTCTAAATTAATTTCTGTATAATATGAACCAAATAATGAGGTTACATGAATAGCTTGGGCAGGCTTTATTCTGTATAATATGAACCAAATAATGAGGTTACAGGAGTAGCTTGGACAGACTTTATTCTGTATAATATGAACCAAATAATGAGGTTACATGAGTAGCTAGCTTGGACAGACTTTATTCTGTATAATATGAACCAAATAATGAGGTTACAGGAGTAGCTTGGACAGACTTTATTCTGTATAATATGAACCAAATAATGAGGTTACATGAGTAGCTAGCTTGGACAGACTTTATTCTGTATAATATGAACCAAATAATGAGGTTACAGGAGTAGCTTGGACAGACTTTATTCTGTATAATATGAACCAAATAATGAGGTTACATGAGTAGCTAGCTTGGACAGACTTTATTCTGTATAATATGAACCAAATAATGAGGTTACAGGAGTAGCTTGGACAGACTTTATTCTGTATAATATGAACCAAATAATGAGGTTACATGAGTAGCTAGCTTGGACAGACTTTATTCTGTATAATATGAACCAAATAATGAGGTTACAGGAGTAGCTTGGACAGACTTTATTCTGTATAATATGAACCAAATAATGAGGTTACATGAGTAGCTAGCTTGGACAGACTTTATTTAGAGAGACTTTTGGTGCTTACATATAATACTAGATTACAATTTATGTGTTTAACATTTCTGATTTAATAGTTTCTGCCTGTAACTGGTCTAGATACAGATGTGTGATACGATTGTAGGAGTTTGAATTTTCATCAGTTACAGCTTCATATTATTACATAGCATTTAAATTCCACATTGCCTCTTCTCTCTCCTTCATGGCGATGGATTCCATCAGGAATGAGGTCTCGGAGTGATTAATATAAGTTGAAGAACTGGTTTCGCAATCGAGCTAAAATTAATTTGTATAAACCAATAGAAAAATCACAGGAGCTTGAAACTATATTCATAATGCTTCAAAAGCCTTGTACATCTATAATTGAACCCCCACCCCCCTCCTAAATAAAAAAGAAATTATTTAGAGGAGGATGGCGTCCTGGGTAGAGACCACACTGTGTGTTTTTACGTTTTATTTATCGTCGCTACCGGTTGCCCATATGAGCGCCGCCTCCTGAAGAGATTAGTCATTTTAGATATTTGGAAGATAGTGCAATGATACAGAGAGAGAGACCCATTCCAGAGTCTCCTCTAGTTCTTTTACGTGCCCGGTGTAAAGCACCGACACGAGACCTCGGTTTAA
>CM026399.1:29415934-29465824 GCA_014843695.1 Archivesica marissinica
GGATAGTGAAGCTAATACACTTCGCTCAATGGCAAACAACATAGATCCTGATCAGATGCCGCGGCTTCCAATTTATTCAGCATTTGAAGATTGGAACAACAAAATTTCAGGTTAAATGTTGAGAGTTACCTTGAATAAGACAGAATACAGAAAGGTCTAATGTATGTCCTGCCTACCCATGCAACTATTAGTTTATTGTACATAAATTTATGTAAGATTATGATATTACCGGAAGAAATTTATGTAAGATTATGATATTACCGGAAGAAGTATCGATTGATCAAAAAAAAATAAATTAAAACCTAACGATGATACGGGTGGATTGGGTTGGTTGAAGGGGATGGATGGAGGCCAACATATTTACATCACTTTAATTATTGGAGTACAAGTAATGTATTGAAATTATGTTTTTGAATCTTGAAGCAATTAATATTACTTGAAATAAGAATTAAAAGTTATAGTCTTTCATCGGCAGTACAACAGAAATTATCAATAATAAATATAAACGATCAGGATGGCCATAAAATGTCCTGGGAAGCCATCATAAAATAACATTTTATTCCTATTGTAGACAATATTTTCCTATTTTATTCCTATTGTAGACAATATTTTCCTATTTTATACCTATTTTAGACTATATTTTCCTATTTTAGACAATATTTTAGACAATATTTTATACCTATTTTAGACAATATTTTATACCTATTTTAGACAATATTTTATACCTATTTTAGACAATATTTTATACCTATTTTAGACAATATTTTCCTATTTTAGTCCTATTTTTTCACCATCAGAATTCCTATTTTCCTACTTTTTTTGGACCAATCCCTCACTTGACGGCCTGTTGAGTTCATTTCGATGTCAAAATTTGCAATTTTGTCATTTTTACCTATCTGACGTGGCATTTTATGACATATGTAGAAACTCACAAATTTGCGATTGTGATGTCTCATCATTTTGCACTATGGTAAATAACAGTAGTGCAAAGTTTGACCTCAATATGAGATCAATCGGGGAAATAAAAACGGGTCACACCACAATGTCGCCCAATTTCTACCGGTTATGATGTTATTCTAAATTAATTTCTGTATAATATGAACCAAATAATGAGGTTACATGAATAGCTTGGGCAGGCTTTATTCTGTATAATATGAACCAAATAATGAGGTTACAGGAGTAGCTTGGACAGACTTTATTCTGTATAATATGAACCAAATAATGAGGTTACATGAGTAGCTAGCTTGGACAGACTTTATTCTGTATAATATGAACCAAATAATGAGGTTACAGGAGTAGCTTGGACAGACTTTATTCTGTATAATATGAACCAAATAATGAGGTTACATGAATAGCTTGGACAGACTTTATTCTGTATAATATGAACCAAATAATGAGGTTACATGAATAGCTTGGACAGACTTTATTCTGTATAATATGAACCAAATAATGAGGTTACATGAATAGCTTGGACAGACTTTATTCTGTATAATATGAACCAAATAATGAGGTTACATGAATAGCTTGGACAGACTTTATTCTGTATAATATGAACCAAATAATGAGGTTACATGAATAGCTTGGACAGACTTTATTCTGTATAATATGAACCAAATAATGAGGTTACATGAATAGCTTGGACAGACTTTATTCTGTATAATATGAACCAAATAATGAGGTTACATGAATAGCTTGGACAGACTTTATTCTGTATAATATGAACCAAATAATGAGGTTACATGAATAGCTTGGACAGACTTTATTCTGTATAATATGAACCAAATAATGAGGTTACATGAATAGCTTGGACAGACTTTATTTAGAGAGACTTTTGTGTGCTTAACATATAATACTAGATTACAATTTATGTGTTTTAACATTTCTGATTTAATAGTTTCTGCCTGTAACTGGTCTAGACTACAGATGTGTGATACGATTGTAGGAGTTTGAATTTTCATCAGTTACAGCTTCATATTATTAAATAGCATTTAAATTCCACATTGCCTCTTCTCTCTCCTTCATGGCGATGGATTCCATCAGGAATGAGGTCTCGAGAGTGATTAATATAAGTTGAAAGAACTTGTTTCGCAATCGAGCTAAAATTAATTTGTATAAACCAATAGAAAAATCACAGGAGCTTGAAACTATATTCATAATGCTTCAAAAGCCTTGTACATCTATAATTGAACCCCCACCCCCTCCTAAATAAAAAAGAAATTATTTAGAGGAGGATGGGCGTCCTGGGATAGAGACACACTGTGTGTTTTACATTGATTTATCGTCGCTACCGGTTGCCCATATGAGCGACGCCTCCTGAAGAGTTTAGTCATTTTAGATTTTTGGAGGATAGTGCAATGATACAGACAGAGACCCATTCCAGAGTCTCCTCTAGTTCTTTTACGTGCACGGTTTAAAGCATCGATACGAGACCTCGTTTAAAGACTGTTAATTTTATTAGGGTCAGACGGTGGATCAAAACTGCGATCCCTGGATTACCATTCCAGCGTGTTACCACTGGACTACAGTTCCGTCTGTACATGTATATATATATATAGATACATAAATGTAGAAGACTTTAAATATGTGTCGATAAATTATTTAATTATAATTTTAATAAGTGTATATAGTACTGACTCACAAATAGCCACATTTATAAATACATATTATATATCAGATGTATGATTTATTGTTTCAATTTTTGACTTCATTTATTACAGTAATCCATTCCCACCGTGATACACAACTTGTAACGGGTAAATAGGAGGTGTCCACTACGGGTAAATGTAAATACCTGTATAAGATGGGTCCACTGATTCTGCCATATAAGATTTGTCCACTAATTTTGCCATATAAGATTTGGCTGCTAATTTTGTCATATAAGATTTGGCTGCTAATTTTGCATATAAGATGTGTCCACTAATTTTGCCATATAAGATTTGTCCACTAATTTTGCCATATAAGAGTTGTCAACTAATTTTGCCATATAAGATTTGTCCACTAATTTTGCCATATAAGATTTGTCTACTAATTTTGCCATATAAGATTTGGCTGCTAATTTTGCCATATAAGATTTGTCCACTAATTCTGCCATATAAGATTTGTCAACTAATTTTGCCATATAAGATGGGTCCACTAATTTTGCCATATAAGATTTGTCCACTAATTCTGCCATATAAGATTTGTCCACTAATTCTGCCATATAAGATTTGTCCACTAATTCTGCCATATAAGATTTGTCAACTAATTTTGCCATATAAGATGGGTCCACTAATTTTGCCATATAATATGTGTCCTCTAATTTTGCCATATAAGATTTGTCCACTAATTCTGCCATATAAGATTTGTCAACTAATTTTGCCATGTAAGATTTGTCTACTAATTCTGCCATATAAGATTTGTCCACACATTTTGCCATATAAGATTTGTCCACTAATTTTGCCATATAAGATTTGTCAACTAATTTTGCCATATAAGAGTTGTCCACTAATTTTGCCAGATTTGGCTGCTAATTTTGCTTTGTATTTCTGCCATTTCAGACCCCAGGTGTTGGTGTTGACGGGGTTTCCATGTAATAGAGCAGAACTAGTGTACTTTGTGAATGGTCTCACAAAGAAGATCAGCCTCATGGTCTGTGGACATATACTACAGGTAACCCATTCTTCTTGTAAAGTAATTTTTAATAATATTTAACTTTGCATGTATATTTGCAATTTACACATTTATTTAACTTTGCATGTTTATTGGCAATCTAGAGTAGAAAGTATGCATATCTTCTAGCGTATCATTGTCGTGATAGCGCAGTGGATACGCGTTCGTTTCAGGTGCGAAGGTCCGGAGTTCGAGCCCCACTGGAGCCGTTACAATTGTGCCCTTAGGCAAGGCATTTAAATTACACATGCCTCTTCTCTCTCCCTCGTGGCGATGGATTCCATCAAGAGTGAGGTCTCGAGAGTGATTAATATAAGTTGTAAGAACTTGTTTCGCAATCGAGCTAAAATAAATTTGTATAAACTAACGTATCATTGCAAACTTACATTGAAAGTAGAACTCAAGTTAGCAGCAATATATTGCACAGATACGCTGTAGATGTCAGTGAGTTGTGTTACATTGAAAGTAGAACTCAAGTTAGCAGCAATATATTGCACAGATACGCTGTAAGATGTCAGTGAGTTGTGTTACATTGTAATGTTTCTTTTTTGTCTACAGTTTAAACTTTATTTATTTTACAACGATTGCGAAGCAAGTTCTAACAACTTATATTAATCACTCTCGTTGGCATGGATGAAAGCGTATATGTGGTTATTCATGTGGGAGGAAACCGGAGTACCCGGAGAAAACCCACCTGTTCGATCTGGCGACCACCGTATCATCTCACATACTTCCTGTTTCGAATTCTTTTTTGTCTAAGATGTTGGTCTAGAAAATAGAGTCTTGAATATTCATGAGCAGAGCATGCAGGTATGCTCTGCTAAATTGCTAATGTAACTTTCAAAGTTACTGCATGTTACTCGCTAATTATTGTAACTTGCAATGTAAGCAAATCTTGCAAACATACATTTTGGTCAAACGTTATAGTTTATAGTTGACAGATAGTAAAGAACTGATTCATTTTAAGTGTACAATAAAATATTCTGAAAATAAAATAACATTTAAAAGAATAGCCAGTTTTTTATTTGATGAAGACAAGTTGCTGTTTGGTTTACAGGGGTAAATTAACAGCTGAAAATGCACATGTTTTTTAAAAAATATTTTCGGTATTTGGAAAAGAAGGGTTCATGTTTGCAGAGGTTTTTTACAATGAATAAAGATGGGGAAAATTCGGGACCAAGAAATTTGTTCGGTTTGGATGGAATTCCAGTTTAGAGGAGTTCCAGTTTTGAGGGATTTCACTGTAGTTTGTATTGCAAAGATGGTGTAATATAACTAGATCTAGATAGAACAGTTACATTCAATCCACATTGCCTCTTCTCTCTCCCTCATGGTGATGGATTCCATCAGGAGTGAGGTCTCGATAGCGATTAAACTAATGTTGTAAGAATTATTTTCACAATCGAGGTAAAATAAATTTGTAAAATAATAGATACACTGCAACACAAGTCTACAAGTTGATATCACAATGTGACGGAATGACTTAGACTTAACGTTAATCATGTTTCATTTCTTTGTAAGCTGGGTGGAGGATTTTTTTAAAACCTCGTTAATAAGACGTTTGATACAATTTTGAAAAATACTATAGCTCAAAAAGTTTATTGTAATTAAATGTGTGCAGTTTTAAAATGCAATTTATGTAAGTTTTTTTTTTTTGTGAAGTCAGAAACTCCCATTTATTCATTATATATATTTATATATACACACAATCATATTTACACATATATAGTACACATTGTAATTATATGTGTGAAGTTTTGCACGTGTACTATATATGTGTAAATATGATTGCGTATATATTTATATATAATAAACGTAAGTTTCTGACTTCACAAAAAAAAAAACTTACGTTGATTGCATTTTACTGTAAAGTTTAGTGTTGCTTTACATGGGTTTGTATATTGTAATTGTAGGGCAGTCACTCGGGCGCTTTGAAAGAATACCGACGATTCAAGCGAGGCTACGTGAACAAATGGCTGACTCGAAGAAGAATCAAGGCATTCTACAGTGTGACAATCGCACCGGACTTCAGACAAGGGGCTCGGAGCCTCATGCAGGTATGTATATAGCCTTACACTGTACCGACACAGGAACCAATCTGTTACATTTGAATCGAGGATGCTAATTTATAGTTAGTTGGCTTGCGAGAGGACGGTGGTGCACATTCTTGTCTGAAATAC
Organism: Archivesica marissinica; assembly: GCA_014843695.1. NCBI lineage: Eukaryota > Metazoa > Mollusca > Bivalvia > Venerida > Vesicomyidae > Archivesica > Archivesica marissinica. Next base: position 29,421,763 of record CM026399.1, read on the forward strand.
TGCCCCGAGAAGCACCTTGAATCTTCTTCCACCAGCTGGAGAGTCGCCATATGACCTATGCTGTTGGTGCGACTAAACCATCAGGAAGGAGAGGAGGTCTTGATGGAGAGCTAAAATTTGTATAGACGTTGTCAGAAATTATTCGTACATTTTCTTGCAATCTTTGTTTCCCTTCGATATGTTGCCATTTCCATACAAAACCTAAGTCAAAGGCTCACCTTTGCATACATTAATGTTGTTGTCCGAGCATAGGATAGGATGAATAATCAGGGATCATTTTAGAGGGCGATGTGGGCGAAGTAGACCTGACTTCTCCCTAAAAAAAAATTTTCTTTACAATTTTCATTCAAAACTTTGCCCAGTAAGATATACACTGGCCCATTATAAATCACTCCTTCTATTCAAATGTTGTATTTAATGGTGATACTGTGCATTTTAACCAGATTTTGTTGACATTTATTAAAGAACACCATTTAAGGATGCGATCGCGCGCTTTCTCACTTCTCCCAAAAATTCGGGCCCAGAAAGAACCCTGAATAATACAATAGGCAATATATCTATGACACGACATAACAAAACATAAAATAGTTTTGTACATGATTGAAGTCATCGGAACGTACTGCGACTCAATATAGGCGGCAGCTTATTTATGCCCTTGTGATGTTTGCCATCTTAACCCATTCAACACCAAGTAACTGACATGGACTGGTCCATGATCAGTTTTTAGACCAATAAATTAATACGAAAATTACATTTGGACCAGTTCATTTATCAAAATGGGTAATTTTGTCTAAAATAGTAATATTACTGGCAAAAAGTGCAGATCCTGATGAGACGGCTCGTCACGAGCGAGCCGGCTCATCTGGATCTACACCTTTTGTAAGCCTATTTAGAGGTCTGTGGTGTTGAAAGGGTTAACTCTCGTTTAGACGGGAATCTAAAAGAATTGTGGGATAGATTTACTAGCAAATTCGTTTGTTTGCCTTTTGTTGTCATGGTTTGGTAGTCTAAATTGATGGCAAAATGTGTATTTTTGTGTTTTTCCACAGAATGTCGGTATAGGAAAGCTGAAGCCAAACATTCTCATTATGGGGTTCAAGTCAACATGGAAGAATGATTCACCGGATACTATGGACACATACTTCAGTGTTATACAGTATGTACCATTTACTGTGATTCACTTGAATATATCCGTGTCTCATTTATATGAAAAAGTTGGCAGTTTCTTACGGAGGTTGGTGCACCCAAGTACTGGTTAACCGCTGGAGCCTGCCCAGGAAAGGTGTTGTTAGGTAAACTGCCGGCCGGCGATATAGCCCAAAATGGTGCTGATGCAGGCGTAAAACCCGAAATATAACACTCGAATATACTGGTTCATTCTTTCTGTCTTTGTTTTTCACAGATGGGTCTGTAGTCCAGTGGTTAACACGTTGGACTGGTAATCCAGGGATCGCAGGGATCGCAGGTTCGATCCCCCGTCTGACCCTAATAACATTAACAGTCTTTCAGATGGGATGTTAAGCCGAGGTCTTGTGTCGATGCTTTACACTGTGCACGTAAAGGAACCAGAGGAGACTGGAATTGGTCTTTGTCTGTATCATTGCACTATCCTCCAAAAATCTAAAATGACTAATTTCTTCAGAAGGCGTCGCTCAAATGGGCAACCGGTAGCGACGATAAATAATCAGTCATGATAAAATATCAGTTTCTGATAGTAACTGTGATGCCAGTCTGTGTGTTGGAGAAAAGGCCAGACACTTTTTCTGAACAAGGTGTGTGTGTGTTTTACGTTTATTTATCGTCGCTACCGGTTATCCATATGAGCGACGCCTCCTGAAGAGATTAGTTATTTTAGATTTTGGAGGATAGTGCATGATACAGACAGAGACCCATTCCAAAATCTCCTCTGGTTCTTTTACGTGCACGGTGTAAAGCACCGACACGAGACCTCGGTTTAACATCCCATCTGAAAGACTGTTAATTTTATTAGGGTCAGACGGGGGATCGAACCTGCGATCCCTGGATTACCAGTCCAGCGTGTTACCACTGCATTACAGATCCGTATGTTCTGAACAAGGGTAGGAATTATAAAACATTAATCCATTCTCAAACTCTTGTCACAATCGTTCTGATTGGTTGAGCTGAGTGGAAATCTGAGACTGAACCAATAAAATCGCTTGGGTTTGAGATCTGACGCATACTCTGGGGCTGGCAACCACAACATGTGCATGCTTTATCATTCTTATTTTCTCAGGAACTGGTTAAATACGAGCCGTTATCAAACCAGAAAACGTTTAGATCATACTGGAAAATACAGCGTATCAATCGGGGTGGTAGATAGTATTGCAGTAGGCAAATAACGACAGACCAGGGTGGTAGATAGTATTGTAGTAGGCAAATAATGACAAACCGGGGTGGTAGATAGTATTGTAGTAGGCAAATAATGACAAACCGGGGTGGTAGATAGTATTGTAGTAGGCAAATAACGACAAACCGGTGTGGTATATAGTATTGCAGTAGGCAAATAACGACACACCGGGGAGGTAGATAGTATTGTAGTAGGCAAATAACGACAAACCGGGGTGGTAGATAGTATTGTTGTAGGCAAATAATGACAAACCGGTGTGGTATATAGTATTGCAGTAGGCAAATAACGACAAACTGGCATGGTAGATAGTTTTGTAGTAGGCAAATAACAACAAACCGGGGTGGTAGATAGTATTGTAGTAGGCAAATAACGACAAACTGGGGTGGTAGATAGTATTTGTAGTAGGCAAATAACGACAAACCGGGGTGGTAGATAGTATTGTAGTAGGCAAATAATGACAAACCGGGGTGGTAGATAGTATTGTAGTAGGCAAATAACAACAAACTGGGGTGGTAGATAGTATTTGTAGTAGGCAAATAATGACAAACCGGGGTGGTAGATAGTATTGCAGTAGGCAAATAACGACAAACTGGGGTGGTAGATAGTATTGTAGTAGGCAAATAACAACAAACCGGGGTGGTAGATAGTATTTGTAGTAGGCAAATAACGACAAACCGGGGTGGTAGATAGTATTGTAGTAGGCAAATAACAACAAACTGGGGTAGATAGTATTGTTGTAGGCAAATAATGATAAACCGGGGTGGTAGATAGTATTGTAGTAGGCAAATAACAACAAACCGGGGTGGTAGATAGTATTGTAGTAGGCAAATAACGACAAACCGGGGTGGTAGATAGTATTTGTAGTAGGCAAATAACGACAAACTGGGGGTAGATAGTATTGTTGTAGGCAAATAACAACAAACCGGGGAGGTAGATAGTATTGTAGTAGGCAAATAACGACAAACCCGGGTTGTAGATAGTATTGTAGTAGGCAAATAACAACAAACCGGGGTGGTAGATAGTATTGTAGTAGGCAAATAACGACAAACCTGGGTTGTAGATAGTATTGTAGTAGGCAAATAACGACAAACCGGGGGTAGATAGTATTGTTGTAGGCAAATAACGACACACCGGGGTGGTAGATAGTATTGTAGTAGGCAAATAACGACAAACCGGGGTGGTAGATAGTATTGTAGTAGGCAAATAACAACAAACTGGGGTGGTAGATAGTATTGTAGTATGCAAATAACGACAAACCGGGGTGGTAGATAGTATTGTAGTAGGCAAATAACAAACTGGGGGTGGTAGATAGTATTGTAGTAGGCAAATAACGACACACCGGGGTGGTAGATAGTATTTGTAGTAGGCAAATAACGATAAACCGGGGTGGTAGATAGTATTTGTAGTAGGCAAATAACGACAAACCGGGGTGGTAGATAGTATTGTAGTAGGCAAATAATGACAAACCGGGGTGGTAGATAGTATTTGTAGTAGGCAAATAACAATAAACTGGGGTATATAGTATTGTAGTATGCAAATAACGACAAACCGGGTGGTAGATAGTATTGTAGTAGGCAAATAACAAACTGGGGTGGTAGATAGTATTGTAGTAGGCAAATAACGACACACCGGGTGGTAGATAGTATTGTAGTAGGCAAATAACGATAAACCGTGGTAGTAGTATTTGTAGTAGGCAAATAACGACAAACCGGGGTGGTAGATAGTATTGTAGTAGGCAAATAATGACAAACCGGGGTGGTAGATAGTATTTGTAGTAGGCAAATAACAATAAACTGGGGTATATATTTGTAGTAGGCAAATAACGACAAACCTGGGTTGTAGATAGTATTTGTAGTAGGCAAATAACAACAAACTGGGGGTAGATAGTATTGTTGTAGGCAAATAACAACAAACCGGGGAGGTAGATAGTATTGTAGTAGGCAAATAATGACAAACCGGGGTGGTAGATAGTATTGTAGTAGGCAAATAATGACAAACCGGGGTGGTAGATAGTATTGTAGTAGGCAAATAACGACAAACCTGGGTTGTAGATAGTATTGTTGTAGGCAAATAATGACACACCGGGGTGGTAGATAGTATTGTAGTAGGCAAATAATGACAAACCGGGGAGGTAGATAGTATTGTTGTAGGCAAATAATGACACACCGGGGTGGTAGATAGTATTGCAGTAGGCAAATAACGACAAACCGGGGTGGTAGATAGTATTGTAGTAGGCAAATAACGACACACCGGGGTGGTAGATAGTATTGTAGTAGGCAAATAACGACAAACCAGGGTGGTATATAGTATTGTAGTAGGCAAATAACGACACACCGGGGTGGTAGATAATATTGCAGTAGGCAAATAACAACAAAGAATAGGCTAAAATTCATATCTAAGTAATAAAGAAATTTATCTGTGAAATTACACGTGTTACCGGTATTCTACTGGTCGAGCGCAGTGGAATAACACATTTTATTTCTCACTGTTTTACACGTGCGGTACCTAGCCGTTGCATGTGCGGTACCTAGCCGTTGCATGTGCGGTACCTAGCCGTTGCATGTGCAGTACCTAGCCGTTGCATGTGCGGTACCTAGCCGTTGCATGTGCGGTACCTAGCCGTTGCATGTGCAGTACCTAGCCGTTGCATGTGCAGTACCTAGCCGTTGCATGTGCAGTACCTAGCCGTTGCATGTGCGGTACCTAGCTGTTGCATGTGCAGTACCTAGCTGTTGCATGTGCGATACCTAGCCGTTGCATGTGCGGTACCTAGCTGTTGCATGTGCGGTACCTAGCTGTTGCATGTGCGATACCTAGCCGTTGCATGTGCAGTACCTAGCCGTTGCATGTGCGATACCTAGCCGTTGCATGTGCGATACCTAGCCGTTGCATGTGCAGTACCTAGCCGTTGCATGTGCAGTACCTAGCCGTTGCATGTGCAGTACCTAGCCATTGCATGTGCAGTACCTAGCCGTTGCATGTGCAGTACCTAGCCGTTGCATGTGCAGTACCTAGCCGTTGCATGTGCAGTACCTAGCCGTTGCATGTGCAGTACCTAGCCGTTGCATGTGCAGTACCTAGCCGTTGCATGTGCAGTACCTAGCCATTGCATGTGCAGTACCTAGCCATTGCATGTGCAGTACCTAGCCGTTGCATGTGCGGTACCTAGCCGTTGCATGTTTTCAGACATCAGTTATGGTTGTCTAAACACGACGTTCTAGTGCTTTTTAGCACACGGTTGCATCATTTTCTATCATAAAAACACTTTAGCCTAGCCTACAATAAAACGATTTGATATTTTATGTGAATGATTGAATACTATTTCGCTCATGATCATAGAAAGCTATTATTATCACTAGTGGCTAGTTCATTCCGTGAAATATAATTCAAGGAGAGAACCTATATAAGCTCTGCTTCCATTTTTAATCCTTTCCTATTTACTTACTTCTGTGATTTTGTGTACCTGTATTGTTTTGTGAATGTATAGGTCAGACACCGCTATTGCAATTTCCATAGGCCACCATTATAACACACAGTGCCATTAGATTACCCCCAAAAATAGTTTGGCACAAAAGACAGTAGTTTTCAACAGACTGGCCTTTGAGCCACAGGAAAATGTCAAATTTCAATGGGGTTGACCGATTGCTGTTTTTTAAATTTCCCACTTAAGGCACCTACTCTGAAGGTAATTTGGTGGTGAATGTTGTACTGACACCTGCATTTATAATATGCTGTTTATTTGTCACCAAATAGTCTGCAAATATTTTTAAATATTCCAAAATGCAGCTCATATATTGTATTTTAATATTTAGAAGTCAATTTCACTATTGCTGACAATACCTACTCAGCCAATCAGTTCATGTATCAATAACTCTTAAGGGCTTCCCTACACTTTTTCAACCAATCCCAGACCACTATATCAATAACACCGTCTGACCTAAACAGACGGATATGTAGTCCAGTGGTTACACGCTGGACTGGTAATTCAGGGATCGCAGGTTCGATCCCCCGTCTGACCCTAATAAAATTAACAGTCTTTCAGATGAGATGTTAAACCGAGGTCTTGTGTCGGTGCTTTACACCGTGCACGTAAAAGAACCAGAGGAGATTCTGGAATGAGTCTCTGTCTGTATCATGCACTATCCTCCAAAATCTAAAATAACTAATCTCTTCAGGAGGCGTCGCTCATATGGACAACCGGTAGCGTCGATAAATAAACGTAAAAACACACTAAATAGTGGAATAAATATGTTTAAACTAAATATAATTTGACCATACACTGAAACCCAAAAATATCGTCTATATTTTATTATTACCAATTAACCCTTTCAACACCACATAGTGGAAGTCGTGATAGCGCAGTGGATGCACGTTCGCTTCAGGTGCGAAAGGTCTGGAGCTGTTACGATTGTGCCCATAGGCAAGGCATTTAAATTCCACGTTGCCTCTTCTCTCTCCCTTGTGGCGATTGATTCCATCAGGAATGAGGTCTCGAGAGTGATTAATATAAGTTGCAAGAACTTGTTTCGCAATCGAGCTAAAATAAATTTGTATAAACTAACACCACATACCTCTAAATAGGCTTACAAAAAGTGTAGATCCAGATGAGCCGACTCGTGACGAGCCGTCTCATCAGGATCTGCACTTTTTGCCAGTGATATGACTATTTTTAGACATAATTATCCATTTTGATAAATGAACTTGTCCAAATGTGATTTTCTGATTCATTTATTGGTTTATGAATATCATGGACCAGTCCATGTGAGTTACTTGGTGTTGAATGGGTTATTAAGATTGAGTAATGAATATGTTTTCAGCGACGCGTTTGACTATGAGTTTGGTGTGGGTATATTACGTACCCCGGAGCGGCTGTACAAGGAACAGTTGGAGACGTTGGATGAGGAAAATCTACACCATGAAGATGAAAATAATTATGATGGTAAATATACAGCAGATTTATTTTCTATGCTGGGTTAGTTTGTGAAATAAATAGTATAATAGGTCAGATTTATTTTCAATGCTGGGTTAGTTTGTAAAATAAATAATATAATAGGTCAGATTTATATTCAATGCTGGGTTAGTTTGTAAAATAAATAATATAATTGGTCAGATTTATTTTCAATGCTGGGTTAGTTTGTAAAATAAATAGTATAATAGGTCAGATTTATTTTCAATGCTGGGTTAGTTTGTGAAATAAATAATATAATAGGTCAAGTGAGACATCGAAATCTGTCTTGTCTGTTTGTCTGTCCATTTGGATCGTGCAAGAGTTGTCTTTCCATTGGACAATATTGGCCTTTTGAGTTTTGTGCGTCTGCCTTTGGATGGATGGACCTTTTTACCATATAACCAGCTATGGAGACAATCTCAAGTAGCTCAAGTAGCTCAAGTGGAAGTCGTGATAGCTCAGTGCTAGCATGTTCGCTTCAGGTGCGAAAGGCCTGCAGTTTGCGCCTAGCTGTAGCCATTACGATTGTGCCCTTAGGCAAGGCATTTAAATTTCACGGTGCCTCTTCTCTTCCCCGTGGCGATGGATTACATCAGGAATGAGGTCTCGAGAGTGTTTAATATATATTAAAGTTGTAGGAACTTGTTTCGCAATCAAGCTAAGATAAATTTATAGCTCAAGTACATCTACCTATTGCTAACTCTGGACGTAATATGTTAATAAATGTGTATCGGATGCAAATAAAAATGCAGTATATTTGATATCAGACTAAAATTGGCAGTGTGTTGTATTTTTGTTGAATTGGTACCGGTAAGTCAGATTGAGTTCAGATCTCCTTTAATCCAGCTATTCCTTTATCCGACTTACATGTTTCCTTTATCCGACTTACATGTTTCCTTTATCCGACTTACATGTAGCATATGCACGTGCCCTGTTTCATGAAATAACACTTGAAAACCCTGATTGCAAAATAATCTGTGTGATGAACAGCATTTGTCATGTTACTAATAATGAGTAAATATACCCAAAGATTACCTAATTATACCCAAGATTGTGTAATTATACCCAAGATTGTGTATTTATACCCAAGATTACCTAATTATACTCTAGATTACCTTGTTATGCCTTAGATCAACATAAACTACACACTACACACACACCCTTTCAACACCACAGACCTCTAAATTGGCTTACAAAAAAGTGTAGATCCAGATGAGCCGGCTCGTGACGAGCCGTTTCATCAGGATCTGCACTTTTTTCAAGTAATATTTTTTAGAATTTTTTTTACCCATTTTGATAAATGAACTGATCCAAATGTAATTTTGTTATTAATTTATTGGTCTAAAAATATCATGGACCAGTCCATGTGAGTTACTTGGTGTTGAATGGGTTAACATTTCTAATGAAACAGATTTTTCGTGAACGGTAATTCAAAATTCATAGACCTAAATGTCACTTTTGACGACAATATTTTATCATCAATTATCTGTGTAGTTTGATCTGGTTTCAGAGACCACCTTTTAACATAGACCACTATTTGCAAGTCCATTTATTTGTTTAATATTGACAGCCTTGCCTGTGCTTACTTTGGTGTGTAGTTTATGTTGATTCTTACTGTTCTCTTACTAACTAACATTTACTAGCAAGTTTGAATTATTGCATTTTTCTGCTTTTTTTCTGCTTTTTTTTTTGCAAATCAAGGAAATGGTGACAATTAATTATATCACACAATTTTAGCATGGTTCTGTTAGCTTGTGACACATTAATTTGTGCGATGCATAATTTGAGCATGCTTTCACAAGGCCACAAACATAGTCAGTATTTTTCTTGAATGTTTAAGGGGTTACCCCTATTTAAGATTTACTAGATATACTTTGGAAATAGACGAACTAGAGGACTGTATTACAGATGAGCATTTAGAACAGAACAAGGTTTTCTGTGTATATCCGAGTGTGTAAATCCAGAAATATATAGGTGTAAAGTGGGTCATGTTTGTAACATTGGATGGCAAACGTATCAAAGTGTTGCCGTGTGGTAATGTACATACTTTGCGTTATTATTTAAACAGTTGGATGTGGCCGAGTGCACGTCACCACTGTAGGTTTGACTCTTACTTGGTTGTTGAATTCGTTCATTTGAGGAAGCTAACCAACTGGTGTGCAGAAGGTCAGTGGTTGTGCCCAGGTGCCGGTCTGAATTATTGTTTGGAAGAGCACCCGGGATCTTCCTCCGCCAATAATAGCTGGAGAGAGTCGTCATATGACCTAAGATGTTTGTGTGACTTTAATCCCCAAAATGAATCATTTGGAGGAGGATTTAGGTTGTTAAATCTGTGTTTAGTTAACCCCATTCCCACTTTTGCCTTCTATGTTTATTTCATATATTTTCGAGAAATGGGTACGCGCCTGTTGGTAAGAGAATAAATATGTGAGAGAACAGCATTTTCTCAAGATACATGCTGGGCAGGTCCGTGTGAAGCCATTTGGCTTCAAAATAGCTGGATTGTGCAGTCAGAATGTTTTTGTCCGCCCAGTTCTAGCCTTTAATTGGTTCAATTATAATGTGGAAGTTGTGATAGCGCAGTGTTAGCACGTTCGTGCAACAGGCCTCGAGTTTGAGCGCCACTGGAGCCGTAACGATTGTGCCCTTAGGCAAGGCATTTATATTCCACGTTGCCTCTCCCCCTCTCCCTCGTGGCGATGGATTCCATCAGGAATGAGGTCTCGAGAGTGATTAATATAAGTTGTAAGAACTTGTTTCGTAAATCAAGCTAAAATAAATTTGTATAAACTATTAACTAATTGGTTCAATTGAGCAAATACAAAGAGTGATGTTACAAGAGGTGGATTGTACGCCATCCATCTGTCCACAATTTCATCAAATGACGTGTTCTCTGAAACCTCTTTGCCAATTTTGATGCAACTTTGTGTGGAGCATGATGGATCTTAAAAACTCTATTTCCACTTTTTCTCCTGAAGCGCTATATAAACGCTTGAACTTTGAGGATGATTAAAACTAGCTCAAATTATTACTATTCGAATCAATCTTATCAACAAGGTTTGATAATATTAATGAGAGATGGTGTGGATGGAATGCCATTTTGAAAATAACGTCTCGACTATTCCTCCTAAGCACATGTTTTGATGAGCCCTGGTATTGTGCATCAGGGCAACTAGTAAAAAGCGTGACTGCAGAATCAAGCATGGTGCATGTAAAAATGCTACTAGCTGTTAGGCCATTATAAATCTGTTCCTGCATTTTCATACAAATTGTGTGGGCAAAATGTAGGAGGGTGGTGGCATTTTGTTTCCAAATAATTTTTAAAAAATTATTATTGATTTTGTTTTTTGCTTAAAACTTGGAAGGGAATTGTGTCCAAAATGTAGGAGGGTGGCATTTTGTTTCAAATTAATTAAAAATAATTATTATTGATTTTTTTTGTGCTTAAAACTTTGTGGAAGGGGAATCAAAAAAGAGGGGGCAAGCCTAGATGGAAAATCAAGCAATTAATTTATAATGGCCTAAGTTTCCCATATTGAATATTCTCTATTTGTTACATGACAGTCTTTCTGAGGACTCCCTCACGGGAGCAAGGTAAGACAGATTCTCACTGTTAACTATCGTTGCTGTTCATTTATTGTTCATATCCAAATTATTCTCCGCTCACCTGATCATGGCGACAGGTGAGCTGTCTCCATCACTGTGTATGTACATGTAACTGTCTTCATTTTTTAAGTTCAGCTGTCGTTGGGAGAAAAGACGGGTAATTTGTCACGAGTTTCCGGCCCCTCAAAGCATAAACCTTCACCCCCTTACCCTTCGATTTTTATTGCATTTTTCGCATTTTCAATACAGAAAATGTATATAAAGGTACTGTAGGAGGTATTTCCATTGGTAATTACATCTTCTGATATGGTCTACTCAGATTTAGCTGTTCTTCTAACATGATGCCTATTAATAGATCATCAGGTCCCAAGGTGTGTTTTACGTTTATTTATCGTCGCTACCGGTTGCCCATGTGAGCGATGCCTCCTGAAGAGATTAGTCATTTTAGATTTTTGGAAGATAGTGCAATGATACAGACAGAGACCCATTCCTGAGTCTCATCTGGTTCTTTTACGTGCACGGTGTAAAGCACCAACACGAGACCTCGATTTAATGTCCCAACTGAAAGACTGTTAATTTTATTAGAGTCAGACGGGGGGATCGAACCTGCGATCCCTGGATTACCAGTCCAGCGTGTTACCAAGGTCCAGGTCCTAAGGTTTTAAAAACTTTTTCTCCAATCTCAAAACTCAGTCTCAAGCTTTCTGATTGGTTAAGTATGCCAAGAGCAACTTTCAGACTCAACCAATCAAATCACTTGAGTCTGAGATTTGAGAAATGCTTTATAACCTCCGACCCTGACTATCAATCAGTACCATGATAAATATTTTGTTGACAAATATCTAGCTCAAGAGTGGCTGTTGTACATGTATGAAAATAAATAATGATTTGACCATATTGTACGACTTGTTTGAAACACTTACACAGGGTCCTTTAATAAGTGCGATGATAGTTGTGTTCTTCATGCGTTTATTTCCAAAATTATGCATTTTCGGCACATCTTTGCGCCTATAATTAAAGTAATTTATATATCCTACCTTCATGAGTAATAGTTGCCCAAAACAGCACTGCCTTAATAAACTTCGCTTTATGGCTTAGGCAGTGCCTAATAAACCTTTTGTGACATCATATCGATGCGACGTCGTCTGTTCACAGAAGGTACTATCAACTTCTGAGCATGATTTTGATAATCTTTCCTCTCTACGTTTCTTTCAGAGCCTCGCCCTGCGTATTTGATCCTACTCGCCTAATCAATTAAAATATATAATAACCTAATGTTCTCTAGTATTCTGACTTTTTAGAGGTAGATGTTAGCGAAAGCTTCTCACCAATGCAACCCGGGTTCGATCCTCGGACTGGGACGTATGTGAGATGGTACGGTGGTCGCCGGATCGGACAGGTTGGTTTTCTCCGAGTACTTCGGTTTCCTCCCACACAAATGATCACATTTACGCTTTCATCCGCGCCAACGAGAGTGATTAATATCTTCGCAATTGTTGTAAAATAAATAAAGTTTAAACAAAACGAAAGCTTACTTAATTTTGATATAACCAGCCATTTCCAGACATGTAAACAACTCCAGTCTATTTGAGATTCTTGTGTATGTTTATTACATTGAACACTTCTCATCTGCATGTTAGAAAACCTATTTTTCATGCATATCTTCTGTACAGTGTAACACGTTTAATTATGCACCGTATGCAACGCGACACAACAAATTGTATTTACTCTGAGTAGTTGATAGCACAGAACTGGAAAATTTGATTATTTCTCGTGTTCTACCCAATCAACAAAGACAATTAAACCTTTAGCATGCTGAATTTAAACAGTAGCAGACGCAAACAGTATTTCTTATTTTTTTTTACATTAAGTAGTGCTTGACATTTTCATTTTATTGAAATCGTCGAGCCTGGGTCGCAGGCTATAAACCTGTTCACAAACTTGAGCTCAAGTGATATGATTGGTTGAGACGTGGTCTTTACTAAACCAATGAGAAAGTGTTGACAATGAGAAACATTAGTCAGTTACTGCCCCTGAATACTCCTAATAGTATATTGGTCCTCTTAATTGGTTTCCTCTGTTTTTATCGTTGTTTCCTTTGCACCACATATTTTCCATTCTCGTCTTATAATTATGAAATTATTAAATCTCGACAGATATCATTTAGCATATCCAATGGATACCGGTACCTTACTGTAAAAATTGGTTCAATTAATTAACATGATTTTGATAAAATTACATTTATCCTAATGCAACATCTGGTTAGACGACAACAGTAAAAACAAAGGATTCCAACTAAAAGGACCAATATACATTTAGGGATAAATCTGACTACCGGTATCCATCAAGGGAGGTAATTAGTAATGTCTCTCATTGGAGAACAGTTTTATAACATCCAGGCCGGGCGACTTTATGTGAAAATGAAAATGTTACAATTTGTCACCTACTCATTTCGCCTACAGCCACGCTAAATGTTAAATGTTGTTGTACCCAGTTGCATAGTGTAATTATACCACTGTTATAAAAAAATGCCTATAATTGAATACATAAATTATTCACTCAGCATGAGAACTGCATGGAATTTGCAACATGTATATAGTGCATGGCTACAACCAAAGTAACGATAACATTTTCACCACTCGCTTGCAAAGAGTTAACCCGTAACCTGCCAATCACGACTAAAGTCGCAAACAGCATGGAACCAGATGAAGGCGACACAGAACATGCTCTATGCTGTTTGCTATTGCCGATAGTGGAGCTAAATCACATTCCGTTCAATTTATTGGGCAGGTTAAGGGTCAGTGGTTCTACCCAGGTACATGTACCGGGGTCTTCCTCTATCAATAATAGCTGGATAGTGCGACTTTAAACCCCAAAAAATACACAAAACGAAAAAAATGTTATATGCAACACAATTAATAATAAATCCCGACGGTCCGGGTAAACATGTGCAGAATAACATGCACCATAAAGCCCCCATCCATCTTGTATGTAACCCCATCCTCCTTGTATGCTGCCCAGTCCTCCTTGTATGCTACCCCGTCCTTCTTGTATGCTACCCCGTCCTTCTTGTATGCTACCCCGTCCTTCTTGTATGTAACCCTGTCCTTCTTGTATGCTACCCCGTCCTTCTTGTATGTAACCCTGTCCTTCTTGTATGCTACCCCGTCCTTCTTGTATGTAACCCCGTCCTTCTTGTATGCTACCCCGTCCTTCTTGTATGTAACCCCGTCCTTCTTGTATGCCACCCTGTCCTTCTTGTATGTAACCCCATCCTTCTTGTATGCTACCTAGTCCTTCTTGTATGTAACCCTGTCCTTCTTGTATGTAACCCCGTCCTTCTTGTATGTAACCCCGTCCTTCTTGTATGTAACCCCGTCCTTCTTGTATGTAACCCCGTCCTTCTTGTATGTAACCCCGTCCTTCTTGTATGTAACCCCGTCCTTCTTGTATGCTACCCCGTCCTTCTTGTATGCTACCCCGTCCTTCTTGTATGTAGTCCTTTTGTTGACCCCGTCCTTCTTGTATGTAACCCCGTCCTTCTTGTATGTAACCCCGTCCTTCTTGTATGCTACCCCGTCCTTCTTGTATGCTACCTCGTCCTTGTATGTTTTTTGTTGTTTCCTTCTTGTATGCTACCCCGTCCTTGTATGCTACCCCCTCTTGTATGCTACCCCTTCTTGTATGCTACCCCGTCCTTGTATGCTACCCCATCCTTGTATGCTACCCCGTCCTTGTATGCTACCCCGTCCTTGTATGCTACCCCGTCCTTGTATGCTACCCCGTCCTTGTATGCTACCCCGTCCTTGTATGCTACCCCGTCCTTGTATGTCTACCCCGTCCTTGTATGCTACCCCTACCCCGTCCTTCTTGTATGCTACCCGTCCTTGTATGCTATCTTGTATGCTACCCCGTCCTTGTATGCTACCCCCTCCTTGTATGCTACCCCGTCCTTGTATGCTACCCCGTCTGTATGCTACCCCTCCTTGTATGCTACCCCCCTTGTATGCTACCCCCCTTGTATGCTACCTCGTCCTTCTTGTATGCTACCCCGTCCTTGTCCTCCTTGTATGCTACCCCGTCCTCCTTGTATGCTACCCCGTCCTTGTATGCTACCCCGTCCTCCTTGTATGCTACCCCGTCCTTGTATGCTACCCTGTCCTTGTATGCTACCCCGTCCTTGTATGCTACCCCGTCCTTGTATGTATCCTTCTTGTATGCTACCCCGTCTTCTTGTATGCTGTCCTTGTATTCTACCCCGTCTTCTTGTATGCTACCCCTTGTATGCTACCCTGTCCTTCTATACCCCGTCCTTGTATGCTACCCTGTCCTTCTTGTATGCTACCCCGTCCTTGTATGCTACCCTGTCCTTCTTGTATGCTACCCCGTCCTTGTATGCTACCCCGTCTTGTATGCTACCCTATCCTTCTTGTATGCTACCCCCTTCTTGTATGCTACCCCGTCCTTGTATGCTATCCTTGTATGCTACCCTGTCCTTCTTGTATGCTACCCCGTCCTTGTATGCTACCCCTCCCCCCGTCCTTGTATGCTACCCTGTCCTTGTATGCTACCCCGTCCTGTATTCCTCCCCGTCCTTGTACCCCGTCCTATGTACCCCCCGTCTTGTATGCTACCATTGTATGCTACCCGTCCTTGTATGCTACTACCCCGTCCTTGTATGCTACCCCGTCCTTGTATGCTACCCCGTCCTTGTATGCTACCCCGTCCTTGTATGCTACCCCGTCCTTGTATGCTACCCCGTCCTTGTATGCTACCCCGTCCTTGTATGCTACCCCGTCCTTGTATGCTACCCCGTCCTTGTATGCTACACCCCGTCCTGTATCCCGTCCTTGTATGCTACCCCGTCCTTGTATGCTACCCCGTCCTTGTATGCTACTTGTATGCTACCCCGTCCTTGTATGCTACCCCATCCTTGTATGCTACCCCGTCCTTGTATGCTACCCCGTCTACTACCCCGTCCTTGTATGCTACCCCGTCCTTTATGCTATCTTCCTTGTACTACCCTGTCCTTGTATGCTACCCCGTCCTTGTATGCTACCCGTCCTTGTATGCTACCCCGTCCTTGTATGCTACCCCATCCTTGTATGCTACCGTCCTTCTTGTATGCTACCCCGTCCTTGTATGCTACCCCGTCCTTGTATGCTACCCTGTCCTACCCCGTCCTTGTATGCTACCCCGTCCTTGTATGCTACCCCGTCCTTGTATGCTACCCTGTCCTTCTTGTATGCTACCCCGTCCTTGTATGCTACCCCATCCTTGTATGCTACCCCGTCCTTGTATGCTACCCCGTCCTTGTATGCTACCCCGTCCTTGTATGCTACCCCGTCCTTGTATGCTACCCCGTCCTTCTTGTATGCTACCCCATCCTTCTTGTATGCTACCCCGTCCTTGTATGCTACCCCGTCCGTATGCTACCCCGTCCTTGTATGCTACCCCGTCCTTGTATGCTACCCCGTCCTTGTATGCTACCCCGTCCTTGTATGCTACCCCGTTCTTGTATGCTACCCCGTCCTTGTATGCTACCCCGTCCTTCTTGTATGCTATCCCGTCCTTGTATGCTACCCCGTCTTTGTTTCCTGTGCATATTGTCGTTCTAGTTGACCTTCCGGTTCCCTTTTAGTTCCCCCATGTTTGTTCATCCGTCTGTTTTGTCTGTGTGTTAAACCCTGCATTCATTTAGTGTACTGACTTTCTTCAAACCAAGCTAGGATCATACAAGGGGGGCAGTTTTATTTTTATTTATTTTTGAGGGGCCATTTTTGGGTGGACCTTTTGTCATTACAATTGTACTACATACATGTATGTTATCTACATATATTTTAACTAGCTTGTATACAATATACTTAACCCGGCGCGATATAGCCTGAACTCTGCTGATGCGCCGTTAATCCAAATACTCACTCACTCACTCACCAGTTTTGGGTAACCTTTTATTTTTTCATACAATTATATACATATCGATGGCATGCAATCATGCATATTATGCATAGATTAAATATATCCATACTTAGATTTCACATATTGTTAAGCAATTCTTACCAGTTATTTGATTTATATACACCATGTGTATTAAAAACAATGGTGAGAGAATAATGTACGAGACAAAGTACCAACAGTCCTAAACATTAAGTGAGGCAATTTTGCAGGAATACGCGAAAAAATAACAGACATATTTTCATGAAATTTGGTTGAAGGGAGGACCTCTGGTCATGGACGAACCCAGTATATTTTGGAGGTGATCTGTATGTGGATCCAGGACTTTTTAAAAGGCTTCCGTATGTATTTTGTGCATTAACTGGGTAAAGCTGAAATATAAAGGAAGAATATTTTATGAAATAAACGTACAGTGGTTTTAGTGGTGAAATCAATCAATAATATTAATATAATATGTTTAATGTACTTTTATCCTATAAATTTATACAAACACTGTTTTAAATAGAATATTTCCAATTTCTTTGATTTATTTACCAAATATTTTCCAATTTCTTTGAATTATTTACCAAATAGTTTGTCAGGTTTATACTATTTGGTGTGGCGGAGGTTTTAATCGATTTCTCTTTTTATTTTATGGAATCTTTTGTGTGTGTTTGTATATTCATGATTGGGTGGAGCTTGTACAAACTTGTAGATGATCTTGCATGGTTTACAGGTGTGTATGCACACATTTCTGTTTTGTTCTGACCATTTTTACCACAGTTATGGCCCTTTGTTATTTTTCAGATGTTAATGAATGTGCTTATCTGCCTGCCATGGTGGGTGGGTACCGTACACGTTACTCTGGGCAAGTTAAGATTTTGAGACTGCTTTGCTAGTCCGACAAGGTGATACTGGCATATATGACAATTAGCATGGTATTCCATGTGCGTGGTTGCCGTGATCGAGCGTTCACCGCTGTTACTAATGTTCGAATCCAACTGGGGGTTTTGAATGATTTCATGTGAGGAAGCATTCCAGCTGGCTCGCAGAAGGCCGGTGGGACTATCCTGGTGCCCATCTGTTGCTAAAATACAGCTTGAAGGGGCACTGGTGGTCTTCCTCCACCAGTATTAGCCAGAGAGTTGCCATATGACCTAAGCTGTTGGTGCGACTTTAAACTCCAAATATAAAGACAAAACATATAAATATAACTCTTTGCACGGTAGCGGTGAAAATAATAAAAAAAAATTTTTTTTTTATGTCATGCAATTTTTCATTAGAATTGTCGTAGCGACACAATCAATTCCATGACATATTTCCAGAATGTTCAGTTGCAAAAACGAAAATATCGTTAATGAATTGTTGGCCGCTACAATTATTTAAAAACTATTTATAACCTTTATTTTTACCCAGCATGCAAAGAGTTAATCCATGGCGGTGGCGTAATCGAGATTGTGTGCGGTAGTTTTTTTGTCAGTCATTTAGGCATCTGTGAGTGAAACACAAATTGTTGTGAATCAGTCGGTTCGCGCGACTATGATGAGCTTTCCACATATCTCATTAGGATCTGCACTATGTCTTTTAGGATCTGCACTTTTTTCTAGTAATTTTACTATTTTTAGACATTACCCATTTTGATATAAGTGAACTGGTGCAATTGTAATTTTCTGATCAATTGATTGGTCTAAGTTTATCGTAGACCAGTCCATGTCAGTTACTTCAGTTTTGTATAGGTTAACAGGTACACATTTAGTAGTTTATGGCTAAAATAGAAGCTTAACTCTTTCAACACCAAGTAACTGACATGGACTGGTCCATGATATTTTTAGACCAATAAAATGAATAAGAAAATTACATTTGGACCAGTTCATTTATCAAAATGGGTAATTTTGTCTAAAATTAGTAATACTACTTGCAAAAAGTGCAGATCCTGATGAGACGGCTCGTCACGAGCCGGCTCATCTGGATCTACACTTTTTGTAAGCCTATATAGAGGTCTGTGGTGTTGAAAGGGTTAAGAGAACATAAAAGTATAGCCATGTGGATTTTGCAGATCACTAGTCATTTTCTTCAGTTTTAGGGGAATGAGGCCAGGTCCCGTTAGGGGGATGATGAGGGATGATGATGTGGTTTTCCTATTACTGAATTTAATACATTACAAGAAATAGTTCCAACAAGCAATCAATGTGACAAGACGCTTTACAATGCTACAGTTAGTTTAAACAATATTTTATTTCAATGAATATACATAATATAATGATCACAATAAGAAAATACATGTAGGATTGAGGAGAAAGCAACTTGCTTATATGGTTACCTCTTTCCTAGGTTACCTCTTTCCTAAAATGCTACAGTTGCCAGTACAAGCGCCAAGTAAATGCAGATTAGACCATATCTAAAATGCTAACCAAAATCACAATTTCGGCCCGAAAATTTGGAATGTATAATTTCTGAATTCAGGGAAACTATTTACTTCTTGGCGAGGGGAAAGGGGCCGAATGTCGGACCCAAATTTGTCCTAAGAAGACACTGGCAGTTTTGAACAAATTCTGTAACCTCTGGGCATAGTGAACGTCAGATTGTTTGTGTGATTGGCCGCTTTAAGTGGATATGTTAACTCATTGCATGCTGGGTAAAGTAAAGGCTATAAATAGTTCAAATAATAGTAGCAGACGACAAATTTGTTTTTCTTACATTTGTAATGGAAAACTGTGGTAATTCCATGACATACATTGTATTTGACTTATTTTCACAGCATAGTTGAACCTTTTTAGAGCATATGTATGTTATGATACTTTGTAGTCGACAATATTTAAGTTGGGGTCCTATTTTAAGGTGAAACGGGTGAGGTAAGCACCAGGTATTGATGGCCAGATCTGATGCAGAGTACCTTGATATTGCAGCTATGGAGGAAGAGAGTCCACCGGCGACACCATCCCGCCGCAACAGTAGTCCTGAGTTAGAGACCTCACCTAGAGACCTCGAGACGCAGACACCGGATGACCTAAATACCAGCTTTTCTCGTTCTTTATCAAGAGTAGAAGCAAATATTCAGTTTGCAAGGAAGCAGAAAGGGACGATTGATGTTTGGTGGCTCTTTGATGATGGAGGTACAGTTTAACTCAACCCCCCCCCCACCCCTCTATAGAGACGTTATCTTATACGCTAGTGTTATATATAGCTAAACAATTATTTTATATTTGACTTTCAAACAATTTTGAAATAAATATTGTGAAAGTTATATTTGTCCAAACCAGAAGTAGTATGATGGTACTTGATTAGTAAAGTACATTGAAATATGATTAATAATATGTTCTGAATTGTGCATTTAACCCTTTCAACACTACAGGCCTCTAAATAGACTTACAAAAAGTATAGATCCAGATGAGCCGGCTCGTGACGAGCCGTCTCATCAGGATCTGCACTTTTTGCCAGTAATAATTATTACTATTTTAGATAAAATTACCCATTTTGATAAATGAACTGGTGTTTTACGTTTATTTATCGTCGCTACCGGTTGCCCATATGAGCGACGCCTCCTGAAGAGATGTCATTTTAGATTTTTGGAGGATAGTGCAATGATACAGAGAGAGACCCATTCCAGAGTCTCCTCTGGTTCTTTTACGTGCACGGTGTAAAGCACCGGCACGAGACCTCGGTTTAACGTCCCATCTGAAAGACTTGTTAATTTTATTAGGGTCAGACGGGGGATCGAACCTGCGATCCCTGGATTACAAAAAATGAACTGGTCCAAAGGTAATTTTCTTATAAATTTATTGGTCTAAAAATATCATGCACCAGTCCATGTCAGTTACTTGGGTTGAATGGGTTAATCAACACTTTCCTGTATGTATGTTCCATTAATGTGAAGCCCCTTGCGGGGACCTCTGCATGTTTTGGGCAGGCTTAGCAGAAAGTGGCAAACGTGCAGAGAACATAGAAAAATAGATGTGTGAATATGTATTCAAACTCCTGTGAAATAATGAAATAAGGGAGGTAACAAACTTTCTGAAATGACATTAAAATAACAAGATTAGTTTCCCTTATTTACATACTGTCCACATATCCATGAATTGTCTCCCTTTCCAGGTTTGATTTTGTTGGAAATAAGGGAGGTAACAAACTTTATGAAATGACATTAAAATAACAAGATTAGTTTCCCTTATTTACATGCTGTCCACAGATCCATGAATTGTCTCCCTTTCCAGGTTTGACTTTGTTGGTGCCGTACATTCTACAAACGAAGCAGCAGTGGAAGAACTGTGGTCTACGTATATTTACTGCAGGAACCAAGCGGGGAGAGCTTGCACGGGAACAAAAACAGTAATTCTTAAACAACAATTCACGGCTAAGTTTGTGGTTACAGTTGTTGACAGTGGGTAGCAGAATTCTTTCATATTAACCCTTTCCCTCATAGAAGCACCTCTTGACGCCATTAACAATACGACATACATTAAGAATGTAGTAGCCAAACCAATGTTCATAGTAAAGGCCAGAATCTCATGTAGTCCCAGTAATATCTATGGAGGTGGAATAGATATGGTGACTAAATGGCTGTCGTTTGTATGGAGATATAATAGTATATTAACCTAAATTACTATGTAGTCCCAGTAATATCTATGGAGGTGGAATAGATATGGTGACTACTTATCCACTGCATGATGGCTAAACGGCTGTCGTTTGTATGGAGATATAATAGTATATTAACCTAAATCTCTATGTAGTCCCAGTAATATCTATGGAGGTGGGATAGATATGGCGACTACTTATCCACTGCATGATAGCTAAATGGCTGTCGTTTGTATGGAGATATAATAGTATATTAACCTAAATCTCTATGTAGTCCCAGTAATATCTATGGAGGTGGAATAGATATGGTGACTACTTATCCACTGCATGATAGCTAAACGGCTGTCGTTTGTATGGAGATATAATAGTATATTAACCTAAATCTATATGAAGGAAAGGGTTAAGAAGCTTGCCAGCTGACTTACGAAAGTTTGATGGTTCTATGGTATCTAAAGGTTTTAAAACTGTTTTTTTTTCCGTTCTTGACCAAATTTGGACTTGGAACACCAATACACATAAACATCACGAAAAAAATGTGTCCATATAATGTTCAATGAAATAAGAAAACTATCAGTTGAGTCCAAACAGAACTACGGTGGTTTAGTTTATACAAATTTATTTTAGCTCGATTGTGAAACAAGTTCTTACAACTTACCTTAATCACTCTCGAGACCTCATTCCTGATGGAAGCCATCGCCACGAGGGAGAGAAGAGGCAACATGGAAATTAAATGCCTTGCCCAAGGACACAATCGTAACTGCTCCAGCGGGGCTCGAGCTCCGGTCCTTTCGCATCCCTGAAGCGACCGTGCATCCACTGCACTATCACGACTTCCATATTTTTCTTATTAATTTATTGGTCTAAAAATATCATACACCAGTCCATGTCAGTTACTTGGAGTTGAATGGGTTAATCAACACTTTCCTGTATTAATGTCATGCCCCTTGCGGGGACCTAGGCATGTTTAAGAAGAGGCAACGTGGAATTTAAATGCCTTGCCCAAGGACACAATCGTAACGGCTCCAGTGAGGCTCGAACTCCGGACCTTTCGCACCTGAAGCGAACGCGCATCCACTGACTTCCACTACGGTGGTAGTGTACTTAGTCAACACAGATTGCCTCTCATCTCTCCCGCATGGCAATGAATTACATCAGGAATGACATATGGAGAAATAGTCATCTTAACTTGTAATAAATTTAGTTCGCAATTGAGCTGGCATAAATTTGTATAAATTGTTAATTTTATTGGATTCAGTCTAGAATGCGTGTGTATTTTTCCAGAATGGCCCAGCTGCTAAGCAAGTTTCGCATAGAATGCAAGGACATGAAGATTATTCCTGATATTGGCAAGCTGCCAACAGATAAAAGGTAATTAACAGATGTCAAGTTTCAATACAACAAATACATGCACATATTCAATCAAAGAACATACTAAGCATAGTACTCACAATACCTCACCTTGTTTATATCTAACGCCCATACCATTTAACATAAATATATATACTGTACAATATGTGTAAATATATTAGGGATGGGACCGAATATTGTTCCGAATACCTGACCGAATATCCGAATACCTGACCGAATATTTGAATCCTATTTCGGTATTCGAATACCAAAAAATGAAATAAATAATTGTGTGTGTGTTTTACGTTTATTTACCGTCGCTACAGGTTGCCCATATGAGCGACGCCTCCTGAAGAGATTAGTCATTTTATAAATAATTCTATTTTCAGTTTTTGTTTTAATATTGGTCATTTTCTAGTTATTTCAATCCCTAAAGTCCACTGACTCCTTGTGTGTTTGTTTAAATGCGGCAACTTGGTCACCTTTCCCCAATCAAGCGCGCCCTGGGGCATCTCAGCTTTGTACAAGGTGTTGTTTTAATGGGGGCAATTACATATGCAAATCGATCAGTACCTTATTTACATAAAATGATCAATATGGTCATTAAAACGAAAAACAATGGTAATTGCCTGTTTGTGAACAACATACCATTTCAAAGCGTTACCCCGAGGGGATTAAAATGGCAAATGTTATTGGATATTGTATAACTACCGTATTTAGCTGTGTATAGTGCGCACATTTCTTACTGAAATCCTCATCCATTTTATCTACTGCGCATTATACACCAGTACAGACATCAGGACATTTTTTTCCGGACCAAAATTGACCAATATTTCGTGAAATTCGACCCGAACAGGCCCCACAGTCATTCTATAATTTGTTACATTCGACAAACGTTATAAACTAGCTATTAAAACCAGTTGCCGATAGTCTATATAAATAAATGAAATGAATAAGACCACAAAATTAGCATATACTGCGTTAATTTTGGCAAACTGAAGAATTTAATTGAAATTAGTAAATGCATAAAAATGGCGATTTGATAACATCACATGGTTTTATCGTATGTAATATTTCCCGTACTTTTCGCGTACTTCGCCGCATAAAGCGACGCTGCGATCGTACGATATCATAGAGATAAAGAAACTTTGTAATAATAGTTTATTTGATTTAATATACCGTATGTTTTTAAATACGACATGATTAAAGACACGATGTGTTGGTTATTTTTACGGGAAATATTTACTATGTACAATGCATTGCATTAAAAAAAACTTTTTATGGCTGCAGTATTTCAATTGTTTGTAGCGATAATTAATTTCGACAAACCTTTCACAATGGGTCCCAGTTAATTAGGTAGGCTACACGTGTTGAGAAGTTTGAGCATCTGCTGACATGTTTGAGAACGTGTTGAGATGTTTGAGAACATGTTGACAGTGACAAGGAGTTCGAGGGATTCACGCACGAGGACTGCCGACAATAAATATATTATGAGAGAGTTTGACACCAACAGTCCTTTTCAGGACTAACCATATATTTCGAAAGAAATACCTCAGAATTGTCTTATCATAAACTTGTGTTGTTTTCTTTTATGCAACATTTCCCGAAACGTGTATTTCTGCACGTACGCATCCACGATATGCATATGTAATTTTCATGAAATCATGCCTGAGTGCGTTACCGTTCCTCGATGAGGTATCTCGAGTGATTTATATAAGTTGTAAAAATCACCGAGCACAATTTTTAGCGATTCTTGAGAAATGTTAAATTTTGACTTGGAAAATTGCGTTTTTCACGTGCGCAGTATACATCGGAACTCAGTTATACACAATAGCGCACTATACACAGCTAAATACGGTAATTATTTACTCAATAATACTAAGTGAATCTTCATTTTTACACCAATTTGTATATATAGAAATAAAAAAGTAAAACTTTCTCACCTGGACTGGTAATCCAGGGATCGCAGGTTCGATCCCCCGTCTGACCCTAATAAAATTAACAGTCTTTCAGATGGAACGTTAAACCGAGGTCTCGTGTCAGTGCTTTACACCGTGCATGTAATAGAACCAGAGGAGATTCTGGAATTGGTCTCTGTCTGTATCATGCACTATCCTCCAAAATCTAAAATAACTAATCTCTTCAGGAGGCGTCGCTCATATGGGCAACCGGTAGCGACGATAAATAAACGTAAAACACACACAAACTTTCTCATTTATTGTTATTCTGTCTGATCAATATAACTACTATTCACAATTCATCATGCCTCCGCGTCAGCCATCAGCTGTCAGGACATTCTTCACGCGCACTACCGACAAGAAGCCAATTTCACGACGTGTAATGTACACACGTGAACCGGTGAATAGGTCAAATTGGAAAAAGTTAGGATTTGATTTGTAATATTCATTGAATATTCGAAAGTGGTATTCGAATACCATATAGCTATTCGGTCCCATCCCTAAAATATATATAAATACTGTTAAGTTTGTAACACACATGTACAGTATAATTAATAAATTAAACATTTTATATAGCCGTGCCAAGTACACCATCAGATGTATAACAACATTTTATACAGCTACCTAACACACTGTGCCAAGTACACCATCAGATGTATAACAACATTTTATACAGCTACCTAGCACACTGTGCCAAGTACACCATCAGATGTAATCCAAATTTGATCGATTTATTTCAATTTAATCTGCTCTACATTAAATTAGCTTGCTATAGAGATGCTGAGATAATTCCTATCTGGTATCTCTAATAACACTCTCACATTGGAAACATTGAACATCAAGGAAAGGGATTCGAATAGGTTACCGTACTATGTAACATTTTCCCAATCCTAACTGTGCTATTGCAACTATTCCTATGTTATGTACCATTCTTGAATAAAATATTGTTTAAACTGATGGAAACCTTTAATCAAGGTTATAAAACAACAAATAAATTGCCTATTAAATACATACTAAAAAGTAAAAACAGTCTGTTTATTTATATTTCCAATCATTCATTTCTTCTGATACCACATCCACTGTGAAGAGGTATTCAAATCAGCCTGAAACACACCAAGAATATTTTAAGTTTCAAATAACCAGTGCTCGCCTGTGAATAACATCACTGTATTTACACACTGTATTCCTCCGCCAAATAATACAGTATACCGACCTTCAGTTTGCAATGGCCTGAATTCTTATGCCACATCTTTCTACACATCAATTAGTCTGAAGTCTTCTCAAGTCACATAGTTTCTCAAAAAACACAAAAACTATACACTGCCTGTCATGAAAATGCATTTTTACCAAAAAGAAAAATAAACTATATTAGTCATTGGGACTACATTCGAGTGGACCGTGGATGCACTTCAGATTGTCAGACTGTGCTATATGAAATGTAGATTGTCAGATTGTACTATATGAAATGTAGATTGTCAGATTGTACTATATGAAATGTAGATTGTGTCAGACTGTGCTATATGAAATGTAGATTGTCAGATTGTACTATATGAAATGTAGATTGTCAGACTGTACTATATAAAATGTAGATTGTGTCAGACTGTACTATATGAAATGTAGATTGTCAGATTGTACTATATGATATGTAGATTGTCAGACTGTACTATATGATATGTAGATTGTCAGACTGTACTATATGAAATGTAGATTGTCAGACTGTACTATATGAAATATGACGTTATTGCAGTAAACAAGAGTTCAATGACTTACTGAAAGGTTTGATTCTGGATGAAGAAAACGGTGAAACTCCTGAACAGTTTCCATGGAAAACAACTGAAGACGAAATGCTATTACTCAAAGAAAAGGTAAAAACAAAACAATACAAACAAGCGACATTACATAAGGATATACATTATAGGATAAACAAAATTATATCTTCCCAGAGGGAGTAGGGGGGGGGGGGGTGGTAAGTTTGTCTCGATATTCTACGCCCTTGATCGGATTTTCACGAAACACCACCGGCCTGATCAGTGCCAAAGCCTAGTTGTGCATATCACTTTATCCGGTCAGTGACTTTTTCACACAGTTATGGCCCTTTGAAGATTTTTAAATTACACACTTATCGGAACAAACTTGGTTTTTATTTATCACTTGCTTAGAAGACGGGACGGGACGCCAATTTGAGGTTATAATCTGGTGATAAAAATCCCGTCTTATAGGCGGGTATGTACGGTGGTCCGTCTTATAGGAGGGTATGTACGGTGGTCCATCTTATAGGAGGGTATGTACGGTGGTCCGTCTTATAGGAGGGTATGTACGGTGGTCCTTTTGGGTCTTATAGGAGGGTAGGTACGGTGGTCCGTCTTATAGGAGGGTATGTACGGTGGTCCAGCTTATAGGAGGGTATGTACGGTGGTCCGTCTTATAGGAGGGTATGTACGGTGGTCCGTCTTATGACTGTATGTCCCGTTTGTTACACCAGTGACTGTATGTGAATATCCTGATTGTTACGCCAGTGACTGTATGTGAATGTCCCGTTTGTTACACCAGTGACTGTATGTGAATGTCCCGTTTGTTACGCCAGTGACTGTATGTGAATGTCCCGTTTGTTACACCAGTGACTGTATGTGAATGTCCCGTTTGTTGTGCCAGTGACTGTATGTGAATGTCCTGTTTGTTGTGCCAGTGACTGTATGTGAATGTCCTGTTTGTTGTGCCAGTGAATGTCCTGTTTGTTGTGCCAGTGACTGTATGTGAATGTCCTGTTTGTTGTGCCAGTGATTGTATGTGAATGTCCTGTTTGTTACACCAGTGATTGTATGTGAATGTCCTGTTTGTTACGCCAGTGACTGTATGTGAATGTCCCGTTTGTTACACCAGTGATTGTATGTGAATGTCCCATTTGTTACACCAGTGATTGTATATGAATGTCCCGTTTGTTGTGCCAGTGACTGTATGTGAATGTCCTGTTTGTTGTGCCAGTGACTGTATGTGAATGTCCTGTTTGTTGTGCCAGTGATTGTATGTGAATGTCCTGTTTGTTACACCAGTGATTGTATGTGAATGTCCTGTTTGTTACGCCAGTGACTGTATGTGAATGTCCCGTTTGTTACACCAGTGATTGTATGTGAATGTCCCATTTGTTACACCAGTGATTGTATATGAATGTCCCGTTTGTTGTGCCAGTGACTGTATGTGAATGTCCTGTTTGTTGTGCCAGTGACTGTATGTGAATGTCCTGTTTGTTGTGCCAGTGATTGTATGTGAATGTCCTGTTTGTTACACCAGTGACTGTATGTGAATGTCCTGTTTGTTATACCAGTGACTGTATGTGAATGTCCCGTTTGTTACACCAGTGACTGTATGTGAATGTCCCGTTTGTTACACCAGTGATTGTATGTGAATGTCCCGTTTGTTACACCAGTGACTGTATGTGAATGTCCCATTTGTTACACCAGTGACTGTATGTGAGTGTCCCGTTTGTTACACCAGTGACTGTATGTGAATGTCCCGTTTGTTACACCAGTGACTGTATTTTCTAAGTGTTTATCAGTAACTCATTATTTTTTGTTTTTCAGTCAAACCGTCAGATGAGGCTACGGGAGCTTCTACTGGAACATTCGAAGGAAGCTTCTCTCATTGTCATGTAAGTCTGCTGTATTTCCTGCTACAGTAAAACCCCTCTAAACCGGAATCCCTTCTAAAAAATCCAAAATCCTCTCTAATCTGGAATCTCCCCCAAGCTTGAGTTTTTCACCAGTCCCGAATTTTTTCCTTCTATTTTCATTGCAATAAAACGCCTAATATGGAACACTCTCTAAACCTTTTGTCCTGTCCGGAAGAAGTCTGGATTAGATTGTTTTTGTCCTGTCCGGAAGAAGTCTGGATTAGATGGTTTTTGTCCTGTCCGGAAGAAGTCTGGATTAGATGGTTTTTGTCCTGTCCGGAAGAAGTCTGGATTAGATGGTTTTTGTCCTGTCCGGAAGAAGTCTGGATTAGATGGTTTTTGTCCTGTCCGGAAGAAGTCTGGATTAGATGGTTTTTGTCCTGTCCGGAAGAAGTCTGGATTAGATGGTTTTTGTCCTGTCCAGAAGAAGTCTGGATTAGATTGTTTTTGTCCTGTCCGGAAGAAGTCTGGATTAGATGGTTTTTGTCCTGTCCGGAAGAGGTCTGGATTAGATTGTTTTTGTCCTGTCCGGAAGAAGTCTGGATTAGATGGTTTTTGTCCTGTCCGGAAGAGGTCTGGATTAGATGGTTTTTGTCCTGTCCGGAGAAGTCTGGATTAGATTGTTTTTGTCCTGTCTGGAAGAAGTCTGGATTAGATGGTTTTTGTCCTGTCTGGAAGAAGTCTGGATTAGATGGTTTTTATCATCTATCTGAGTATTTGGAAATACCACATCAGATTATTCAGATATCCTCACAAATTTTACGATGCATATTTAAAATCATTTTACCTACCCACCCTCGGATATGAATTTAACAATAATTGGGAAAACCAGGCACTTTTTTTTCAGAATTCCTGTGATCACCCTCAAGGGTGATATAATTTTAATCCGAGAAGGTGGTAACTAATGTTGGTAGAACTTGTGATCCTACCCATTTGTGTTTCTTTATATTTCTCGTGTGTGTTTGTGTTTTACGTTTATTTATCGTCGCTACCGGTTGCCCATATGAGCGACGCCTCCTGAAGAGATTAGTCATTTTAGATTGTTGGAGGAAAGTGCAATGATACAGACAGAGCTCCATTCCAGAATCTCCTCTGGTTCTTTTACGTGCACGGTGTAAAGCACCGACACAAGACCTCGGTTTAATGTTCCATCTGAAAGACTGTTAATTTTATTAGGGTCAGACGGGGGACTGAACCTGCGATCCCTGGATTACTTGTCGTGTTTGGTATTCACATATATATGTATAACAAATCGAGGGATAAAAAGAGATTAAGCTAAAAATAGTTTTAATTTGACCAGTAATGATGGTTCCACTTGCGTTTCAGGACATTGCCGGTACCCAGGAAGGGTACTTGCTCCAGCAGTTTGTACATGGCTTGGTTAGAGACTCTAACACACGGCATGCCGCCAATACTACTTCTCCGTGGCAACCAACAGAGCGTGCTTACATTCTACAGTTAGCACATGATAGTGCTTAATCCGCTGCAACCATCAAAGTATGCTCGCATGTTATAGTTTGACACGTTACCTTATCTGCAGGTGTTATTTACACTTATTTACTGTTATATACATGGAGATGCATCCAAGCCTGAGGTTATAATTTTGTTCTCCAATCTTAAACTCTGACTCAAGCTTCTGATTGGTTCAGTCGAATATTACTCTCGGAATCATCCAATGAAATAACTTGAGCTTGAGATTTGAGAACAATATTATAACCTCTGACCCAGAATGCAACACTAAATACAATAATGTACAAGGGGAAATGTAGCAGAAAATATTATAGTCTCTGACCCAGAATGCAACACTAAATACTAGGGATGGCAACGAATGGTGATTGTGATATTCGAATATTCGGATGATCTTCTGAACGAATATTCGCAAATTTCTCCAACTTTCGATTTCCACTTTACTCTTGAATCGCTGACCGGTAACACCGTTCTATTGAAAGTTGTGGCATGTTAGAATTATGTAAACGTGAAGTCTACTGTCGGCGTTTTAAATATGCGGCTTGTGTTGATTGATTAACAACTCCGCTTGTTGAATTGGTGGGTTTGTGAAAATAAAAGTTCGCTCTCTGAATGGGGATAAGTTTGAAGAAATAAACTAATTTAAATTACAACAATTTTAATTAGTGAACACAATCTCTTTATATTAGATTGGAACAAACAAACAAACAAACAAATAGAACACAATTTACATTATATTCTGAGTCCTGTAGAGCTGGCCATTCTATTTAACCACTAGTGTCACCTACATGCATGTCACACCCCTTAGGCAGCTTGTTTTTATTCAAGAATATGATGCTGTCCACAAAACGGCAGTCGTTTGTACCTAAGATCTAAGAGACTAGCCAGCATTGGTGTAGTCCTGGCAGCATCATAAGACGAGGATTTGAACCGATGAATTATTCCCCACTTATGGTTCCCTTTACCCTAACTACCACTGAACTTAGTTAGTACCTGTAAAACAAATGCATCTCAGTTTGTGTCCTGTCAAATAGACTGCATTAATCAATTAGTGACCCCTGTAAGGTGTGAACAACATGTCATCACCCTCCTTTGTTATTTGGAGCCAAATCGTGATGATTTCGCACCTTCGGGCACGCATTGGGTCATTCTTTGTTTTCGAAACTTAATTGATTGAAATTTTAACAAACATATATATCCTTTTAAGTTATGATTTAACTGCAATTTATTAAAATTTGATTTGTAATCTCACACGTACAGCAACATATTTCAAGATATGATAGTGAAACAATGCACTGCGGTTTATGCAATTTAGCATGAACACGTAAAAATAAATGGCATAGAGATGATATCTGTAAATTATGGTGCAGGATATCGGAGTTTAACTTGATTGGTGGTATAAAATGTTGTTTACCTGCGAATTATTGAACAGAATCATTTTGAATTTAGCGGTAAATTATTCTTAGAATCTCTAGGATATCTGTTGAACTGAGAATTATGGAATAGAATCTACGTATAGTGTACCGTAGATTATTGAGCAGAATCTTTTGGGCATAACTGCACATTATTTAGAATGGAATATCTGAGTGTAACTGTATTATGGTATAAAATATCGTTTGTTTAAAATTCTCTTGAATTAAATTGCAAATTATTTGCAATGGGATATCTGAGTTTAACTGTAAATTATGGAATATCCTTAATATCAGAGTGTACCTGTAGATCATTGAATAGAATCTTGAGTTTAGATGCAAATTCTTTTTAATGGGATATCTGCGTTTAACTGTAAATTATGGAATATAATATCAGAGTGTACCTGTAGATCTACAACTTACAAGTTACAGTATGCGGAACGTTATTGTTGCCATTCGAAGCACACGATATATGCATATAATAAGCACAAAATGCAGAGTGCAGACGGTGTGCGGTAAACTGTGTGATACAAGATACGATAAATATGTAGAGAATTTGTGTGAAGTATTGTACGATACACGACATTTATATGCTCTATAAGAATATACGCGTGATATGAGTGGTGTAGGGTACACGTTATGTATATAATACAATATTAGAAATTCTTGTCGATGTTTGTTATTTCCTAACATTATTTTGATATCAAATGTTACATTTATGGTAGTTATCAGGTTTCATACAAAGTTTGCACTACTTTGATATTGTCTCCATTAATTTGAAAATTCAACTTCCACATTGCAAAAATGCATGGATTATATTGCGTATGACTCATCAAATAATATTTTTGATGTGCACATATACGATGTGTATGTCCTATTAATATAATTAGCATAAACATCTTAAAGCGACACTACATCAGTGAAAACGCAGAATGTAATTTGGTAGTATTTTTTGTATTTCAACAAATAAACAAACGTCGTATACGCGGTTTGTTGACATAATACAATAATGTAAATAGAGTCAACAATCATGCGTAATACAACGCATTTATCCTGAATAACACGAGGTATGGTACATATTTACCGTGATATCTCACATTTGTGCCTAATCTTAGTTAAATTATCTATTCAGGAGCGTGGATGTCCGTTATATGAAATTCCACTTTCAATTTTGAAAGTTTGTATACAACCACAAAAACACTTTATTGATTCAATATTAGTGTTCGAATGTATTCAGAAGAATTTGTAGTAGCAATGCATTTATACGTTTAAAAAAAAGCATTTTATTTCCTTTTTGCGATGTAATGTCGCTTTAATATGAAATATAGCTTGAAATTATGTCTTTCTAAAATATTATTTGTTTATATATATCACAGTATGCATGTTATGTATGCTTTGTAAACTGGCATGAAAAATAAGTAATAAAAAAAATAATGTTTAGAGATGGAAGTGTTCAAATGGCACATTGTGTGATTGAAAGAGAGAAACGTTTGCAGAGACAAGAACTTTTTGGACTAGAACATGTTTATATTTTCACTCCAGCATGATCCATATTTGAAACAAACCTTGGCAACGAAATGATAAAAAATTGTTTAATTGAAGGATATGTTTGTGTATTATCAAATTATATTATGTGTGATGCATATGTACCAAAAGTGATGGTAATAGAACGCTTCGGCTGCGAACGATCTGGAGTTCGAGCCTCGCTGGAGCCGTTACAATTGTGCCCATTTAAATTCAATGTTGCCTCTTCTCTCTCCCTCGTGGCGATGGATTCCATCAGGAATGAGGTCTCGAGAGTGATTAATATAAGTTGTAATAACTTGTTTCGCAATCGAGCTAAAATAAATTTCTATAAACTATGTTCATGAGTGAAATATACCCCTAGTACCTGGTCTGCACATCATTGTCAGCCAAGCTACACCCCTGCCTAAGCAGAGTGAAATATACCCCTAGTACCCGGTCTGCACATCATTGTCAGCCAAGCTACACCCCTGCCTAAGCAGAGTGAAATATACCCCTAGTACCCGGTCTGCACATCATTGTCAGCCAAGCTACACCCCTGCCTAAGCAGAGTGAAATATACCCCTAGTACCTAGTCTGCACATCATTGTCAGCCAAGCTACACCCCTGCCTAAGCAGAGTGAAATATACCCCTAGTACCTAGTCTGCACATCATTGTCAGCCAAGCTACACCGCTGCCTAAGCAGAGTGAAATATGCCCCTAGTACCCGGTCTGCACATCATTGTCAGCCAAGCTACACCGCTGCCTAAGCAGAGTGAAATATACCCCTAGTACCTGGTCTGCACATCATTGTCAGCCAAGCTACACCCCTGCCTAAGCAGAGTGAAATATACCTCTAGTACCTAGTCTGCACATCATTGTCAGCCTAGCTACACCCCTGCCTAAGCAGAGTGAAATATACCCCTAGTACCTAGTCTGCACATCATTGTCAGCCAAGCTACACCCCTGCCTAAGCAGAGTGAAATATACCCCTAGTACCCGGTCTGCACATCATTGTCAGCCAAGCTACACCCCTGCCTAAGCAGAGTGAAATATGCCCCTAGTACCCGGTCTGCACATCATTGTCAGCCAAGCTACACCCCTGCCTAAGCAAGAACTTCATCGCCTAAACCAGAACTGTGTTAAACCTGCCCCGAACATTTATACAATAAAGCGCCATAACTAAGTGCAGTACTTTGTTTCAAATTTCCTAAACATGTACCTACCATACGGTCCGCCCCGCTCAGTCCGTATCTCTTTTTATATGAAAAAGGTGGCAGTTTCTTACGGAGGTTGGTGCACCAAGTACTGGTTAACCGCTGGAGCCTGTCCAGGAAAGGTGTTGTTAGGTAAACTGCCTGCCGGCGATATAGCCCAAAATGGTGCTGATGCAGGCGTAAAACCCAAAATATAACATAACATAGCCTACCATATGTACTTTTAAAAGTAACCGCCTAAACTTTTGATCAATCTGTATGTAGAAGTCTACCAGAAAAAAAACAGAACAGAATCAAGTGCTATACATCAATCACATATACATCAATGTTATCTAGAATCAATTGTACATAATAATATATTTAAATTTGTCTTTTACATTGACATCATTCTGATGAGCATATTTGTTAATAGAAGTGCTCCAACGTTTGTTGTTACTCGTTACAAACACCATTATACACACAACTGATTGAATGTGTTATACACATACGTTGTTTAGCTGATTGTGTTATACACATACATTGTTTAGCTGATTGTGTTATACACGTACATTGTTTAGCTGATTGTGTTATACACGTACATTGTTTAGCTGATTGTGTTATACACGTACATTGTTTAGCTGATTGTGTTATATACGTACATTGTTTAGCTGATTGTGTTATATACGTACATTGTTTAGCTGGTTGTGTTATACACGTACATTGTTTAGCTGATTGTGTTATATACGTACATTGTTTAGCTGATTGTGTTATATACGTACATTGTTTAGCTGATTGTGTTATATACGTACATTGTTTAGCTGATTGTGTTATACATGTACATTGTTTAGCTGATTGTGTTATACACGTACATTGTTTAGCTGATTGTGTTATACACATACATTGTTTAGCTGATTGTGTTATACATGTACATTGTTTAGCTGATTGTGTTATACATGTACATTGTTTAGCTGATTGTGTTATACATGTACATTGTTTAGCTGATTGTGTTATACACATACACGGTTTAGCTGATTGTGTTATGCATGTACATTGTTTAGCTGATTGTGTTATACACGTACATTGTTTAGCTGATTGTGTTATACACATACATTGTTTAGCTGATTGTGTTATACATGTACATTGTTTAGCTGATTGTGTTATACATGTACACTGTTTAGCTGATTGTGTTATACATGTACACTGTTTAGCTGATTGTGTTATACATGTACACTGTTTAGCTGATTGTGTTATACATGTACACTGTTTAGCTGATTATGTTATACATGTACATTGTTTAGCTGATTGTGTTATACACATACATTGTTTAGCTGATTGTGTTATACACATACATTGTTTAGCTGATTGTGTTATACATGTACATTGTTTAGCTGATTGTGTTATACATGTACATTGTTTAGCTGATTGTGTTATACATGTACATTGTTTAGCTGATTGTGTTATACATGTACATTGTTTAGCTGATTGTGTTATACATGTACATTGTTTAGCTGATTGTGTTATACATGTACATTGTTTAGCTGATTGTGTTATACACATACATGGTTTAGCTGGTGTTATAGTTTAGCTGATTGTGTTATACACATACATTGTTTAGCTGATTGTGTTATACATGTACATTGTTTAGCTGATTGTGTTATACATGTACATTGTTTAGCTGATTGTGTTATACATGTACATTGTTTAGCTGATTGTGTTATACATGTACATTGTTTAGCTGATTGTGTTATGTATATACAAATACATCGTTTAGCTGATTGTGTTATACACGTACATTGTTTAGCTGATTGTGTTATACACGTACATTGTTTAGCTGATTGTGTTATACAAGTACATTGTTTAGCTGATTGTGTTATACACATACATTGTTTAGCTGATTGTGTTATGCATGTACATTGTTTAGCTGATTGTGTTATACAAGAACATTGTTTAGCTGATTGTGTTATACATGTACATTGTTTAGCTGATTGTGTTATACATGTACATTGTTTAGCTGATTGTGTTATACACATACATTGTTTAGCTGATTGTGTTATACGCGTACATTGTTTAGCTGATTGTGTTATACATGTACACTGTTTAGCTGATTGTGTTACACACATACATTGTTTAGCTGATTGTGTTATACACATACATTGTTTAGCTGATTGTGTTATACATGTACACTGTTTAGCTGATTGTGTTATACATGTACATTGTTTAGCTGATTGTGTTATACATGTACATTGTTTAGCTGATTGTGTTATACACATACATTGTTTAGCTGATTGTGTTATACATGTACATTGTTTAGCGTCGCAGGTTGTTCTTGGAAAACTTGCGTGAACTAACATTTATTTGACACAACAGTTGCTTCAGTGTTATACAATAAGAATTTTTGCAATGTCTTGTTTCTGATTGGCTGATTCAGCATATGTTTCTGATTGGCTGATTCAGCATATGTGTCTGATTGGCTGATTCAGCATATGTGTCTGATTGGCTGATTCAGCCCATGTGTCTGATTGGCTGATTCAGCCCATGTGTCTGATTGGCTGATTCAGCCCATGTGTCTGATTGGCTGATTCAGCATATGTATCTGATTGGCTGATTCAGGCCATGTGTCTGATTGGCTGATCCAACCCATGTGATTTAGTTTAAACTTTATTTATTTTACAACGATTGCGAAGCAAGTTCTAA
The DNA here is from genome assembly GCA_014843695.1 of Archivesica marissinica. NCBI lineage: Eukaryota > Metazoa > Mollusca > Bivalvia > Venerida > Vesicomyidae > Archivesica > Archivesica marissinica. The sequence continues at coordinate 29,458,433 of CM026399.1, forward strand.
CAACTTATATTAATCACTCTCGTTGACGCGGATGGAGGCGTATATGTGGTCATTCGTGTGGGAGGAAACCGGAGTACCCGGATAAAACTCACCTGTCCGATCTGGCGACCACCGTACCATCTCGCATACTTCCCGGTCCGATGTGATCACCGTTCATATCGGAAATGTTGACGAATCAAAAAGACGTGTTTTGTAATTGTTAAATAAGTATATTTATAATTATAGCAATCAAATTTGTTTCTTCATTTCAAGTATGAGCTTGGAAGACAATATGGTGGATGCATACAATGTACCCTATAGGTTTGCTGAGATAATCAAAGGGGAAGTACCCTATAGGTTTGCTGAGATAATCTAAGGGGAAGTACCCTATAGGTTTACTGAGATAATCTAAGGGGAAGTACCCTATAGGTTTGCTGAGATAATCTAAGGGGAAGCACCATATAGGTTTGCTGAGATAATCTAAGGGGAAGTACCCTATAGGTTTGCTGAGATAATCAAAGGGGAAGCACCCTATAGGTTTGCTGAGATAATCAAAGGGGAAGCACCCTATAGGTTTGCTGAGATAATCCAAGGGGAAGCACCCTATAGGTTTGCTGAGATAATCCAAGGGGAATCACCCTATAGGTTTGCTGAGATAATCCAAGCGAAGTAGTGCACCAACATCTATGTGCGCTGGAATTGCGCACAACCTAAGATGCGCACAATGTATCGGCGCCCGTCTGTAACTGTGCGCTGTATCCATGTCAACAATCATCTCTGATGGTCACGGGTTTGGGCCCCGCTCAGACCGTGTCTCATTCATATGAAAAAGTTTCTTACGGAGGTTGGTGCACCAAGTACTGGTTAACCGCTGGAGCCTGCCCAGGAAAGGTGTTGTTAGGTAGACTGCCTGTCGCTCAAATGGGAAACCGGTAGCGACATTAAATAAACCTAAAAAAACATTGTTGACACATCGTAGCTTGGAATAAAACCGAGTGTATAGCCATCCATTTTATGTAAAGAAAAATGTACATGTACATTTATGTTAACCCAAGTAACTGACATGGACTGGTGTATGATATTTTTAGACCAATAAATTAATAAGAAAAATAAGGAAGTCGTGATAGCGCAGTGGATGCGCGTTCGCTTCAGGTGCGAAAGGACCGGAGTTTGAGCCCCGCTGGAGCCGTTACGATTGTGCCCTTAGGCAAGGCATTTAATTTCCAAGTCGTCTTCTCTCTCCCTCGTGGCGATGGATTCCATCAGGAATGAGTTCTCGAGAGTGATTAATATAAGTGTTTCGCAATCGATCTAAAATAAATTTGTATAAACTAATAACTTTCAACACCAAGTAACTCACATGGACTGGTCCATGATATTCATAAACCAATAAATGAATCAGAAAATCACATTTGGACAAGTTCATTTATCAAAATGGGTAATTATGTCTAAAAATAGTCATATCACTGGCAAAAAGTGCAGATCCTGATGAGACGGCTCGTCATGAGCCGGCTCATCTGGATCTACACTTTTTGTAAGCCTATTTAGAGGTCTGTGGTGTTGAAAGGGTTAACCCATTCAACACCAAGTAACTCACATGGACTGGTCCATGATATTCTTAGACCAATAAAATGAATACGAAAAATACATTTCGACCAGTTCATTTATCAAAATGGATCATTTTGTCTAAAAATAGTAATATTACTGGCAAAAAGTGCAGATCCTGGTGAGACGGCTCGTCACGATCTACACTTTTTGTAAGTCTATTTAGAGATCTGTAATGTTGAAAGGGTTAAGCTTCGCTGGTAAACCTGGGGCATTACAATACTTATCTATGTATGTATGTATCTTCCATTAATGTCAAACTCATTGCTGGGATGTAGACATGTTTTCCTGGGCAGGCTTAGCCAAACTTAGTGGTTAACCAGTACTAAGCAATGTGTGTGAGGTGCCGCAATGACACTACATATGTGGCCTGACCGAGTATCGAACCCAGGACCGTTTGATTCCAAATTCGCCGCTCTACCACTGGATCACGGACGCCACATCTATACCATAGCATTGAATTCATTAGTTCTCGTGTTCATGTGTTATAAATGCCCAATAATGGAACACGTTGCATACAGCCTCGTAGATTTATACTTTAATTTAATTATAATTATTTTCTATGTTCTTTATTTTGTATACTTATAGTTAGTAGATGGTGTTTATAGGTATTTGTCTAGCCTGGGAACAGGCGTCGATATATTATGCCTGGTCAGTCAAATAAATATATTTTATAAACAAGACCGGGCCGTATTGAGTTTCTGATCATATCAACGCCTGGGGAAACTGGACGGATTGTCCGTGTAATTATTGACTCGCATTAATCCTATTAATAGGCCTATTAGCACGTGACTTAATTAATGACGTACTTGAATCGAAAGCGAGGCACTGCAAAGTTTATAAAACTTTATAATTGGCCGCCATTGTTTACGGTACAACGGAACGATAAATAGTTTGGAAAAGTACAATGTGCATCTGATTCGACATATTTACTCAATATTTAAGTCGTCCTTACTTCAATTACCACCTAAACGTAATATTTAAAATCCGCCATTTGGTCGATATAACACAGAAACGGGATATTATATGTTTGCAATGTAAATGAGTCTACGGGAGTATTCATGTATATTCGGAAATGATCTTGTATAATCGTGCCTGTTCGGCGATTTCCGATATAATTCCGTTTCCATATTTAGCGATATTATCTTGTAGAGAAGAGTTGTCGTTCTTCAAATCTACACCCTCATTAATGAGGGTGTAAGTAGATGGCGCTACGATCGGAAATCCAGTTTCCCCAGGCTGTCATTTTGCCAGAAGTTAAAAAGTGAAAAATCGACAGACTGGCAGCCAAGCTAGTATTTGTCATCTAGTCTCATATTATTTTGTCTCCTATAAATTGTCTGATAATTCGTATTTATTATTTGAGGTGTAATTTAATGCCTTTTATTGATAAGTTAATTCTTAATTAGTCCAAATAATAATTATGTGCAAGTGGAAAGGGCGAGATGTTGTTATTGAGCACATTATAGCTGTATTGGTATCAGATTTAGTAAGCTTACAAAAAACGAAATCATCCCAAGTTCACGGGAGCCGGAAATCTGAATTGGCTGTCAAGTCAAGATAAATTTGCTTTGAGTAAATTTTCGGAATTGTATTGTCCATACTCACCTATAAGGCGATCTCGATATGGTCATGAAATCTGTGGGGTTTCTGCATGCACTCGCATATACAATACAATACTATAAATTTATTGCATAAAACAGTATACATGTTTGTAGCAATTAAGTAAGAACAGGCAGTGACATGGAACTTTACACAAAAGAGCACAATCACAAGTTCAACTATATGTGTAAAATATGCGTTAGTTTCGTTGCTTATTTGCAAAATATATAAATTTGGAAAGACCTATAAGATGGTTGATAAAATGAACACCAAAACCATGTATTGGCCAGTTACGGGTCAATATATGGCCAAGACAGCCCTACCCAAAAAAAAGTGCAACAGTTTGTTTTTTGATTGTTTCTTGCAGTTTAGGATGTGCAAAACACCACATCAAAAGTTTACCAAGCCTGACCCACGGGAAAGTGCCTAAAATGACGTCATAAAACAAGATGGCCACCAAACATAAAAATGTACTAGAAATCAGCCTTTTGGACATTATGTGAGCTGAAGATACATTTTAAACAGCCAGAAATACATTTTTGGACACAAACAAATCATCCAAGGGCGCAAGAAAGCTAAATTTAACCATAACGGTTTGATTGGTGGCGGCCATTTTGAATTTCAGGATGGCCGCCACCGTCAACATAGAATCATCATTATCTCAGTAATTAAGGCAGATAGGACGATGATTCCAGTGCCTATACCCACATTTGTGGGGTCAAGGAATACAATAACATCAGTTTCAGTAATTAATGGGCTGCCCTAATGTCTGTTTTGTAAGGCAGCCATCTTGGATTTCAAGATGGCTGTTGGCGATTACCTGGTTTTGCTTCTATCTCGGTAATCAAGGCACATAGAACGGTGTTTTTGGCACCTTCACTTAAATGTCAGGGGCAAGGAATACAATGATATTAACTCAAGTGATGATTGGACTGTCCCTGTGTCTGATTAGTAAGGCAGCCATCTTGAAATACTTCGTAATTGTTTCCTGCAGTGTTTGATGAGGAGAACAACATATCAAAAGTTGGACAATTTTGACGTAAGTCCAAAGTTCATAAAATGACATCAGAAATCCAGATGCCTGTCAACAGAGAAACCTCATAACCATCAGATCACCAGTTTGTTTAGGTAAAATTACCCTCAGAAGTGAATGTTAATTTTGAAATGATGCCATGATGTCATCAGGGAGATCATTAAGTTACCACTTATGTGTTGCTCAACATTGACACTAAGACGATAGTATGCAACTGTATGCCTACTCAAATGTCATTTTCTTCCTCATCGTCCTCCTCTATCACTGGTTCATTGCTCGTATTGTCACAGTTGCCATCTTGGCAATGTCCGCATGCACCGGTGCATTCTAACCCATGCTTTCTGCAGGTACACCTCAGAGTTTTGCACCCTCCTGAACAGTTGCAGTGAATCATCTTGAGGAGTAGATCTGGAGCAGGGTTTTTGTCTGTCATCACTGGAACGAGCTTTTGCCCTTCTTCCCTCCATCCCCACTGAGTTGCTTCCATTTCACCACAATGGCCCATCCACTCCATGACCTGGTAATAGGTCCGCAGGGAATGACACTTGCAGGCAGCTGATGTTGGGGGCAGTCTTTCTGGCGTAACAAAAGCCTTAGCTCTTGCAACTTTCTTGCAGAGAATGTTGTATCTGATAGATGCCAGGGAATCTTTCTGATTTGCATGAAACAATTCCACCATTGCCCTGCAGCCTGTGGTTTCCACAACATCCTGACCTTGTTGTGGTGTACAGAACACTTTTGAACAACTTTTGAGTCCATTTTCTTTCTTCATGATTCTTTGGAACACTGACTTCTTTCCAATCCCAAATACTCTGGACGTTGAGTCACAGCCCGTGAAGGCATGAAGGAACAAGAGATCTCTACAGACTGTTTCTCCAAGTATCCGCTTGAGGACCTTGATATTATACACATTGGATTTTGCCTTGTCAGAGCGGAAATAGAGTTCAGTGCAGTTTGTTGTCACCGAGTAGAAGAGCAACAGCACAAGGAGATCTGTGTCCTCTCCAACGAGCGTGGTAGACTTGAAAGCAGACTTTGTGACGGCTGCTTTTGCGATCTCAACGTCGGCATCTCCCTCAGCTTGCATCACCTCGCAGCCTCTCTGGCGCAAACATTCCATGATGAGCTGGATAAGTGCTTGCTTATTTGCGTCATTCGATAGGAAGTCCTCCTTTTTGCCAACAAATTTTGTTGACTCCGTGATGTTCACCTTGTTTACATTCTTATTTTTACTACGACGCTGATGAGTGCAATCCTTTGTACTCGGCCCAACTTCATAACCATCGAACACTACAGTGGCTTTGCCATAGTGGTTGACTGTGAATGAGGCATACTCGTCCGCAATTGAACTGTAGGTGCATCCTTCCTTCCACTTTAACCGGTGCAGAAGTGATCCCCCATCGAGAACATAGCAGTCTGTTCCGGGAACTGTCTGGGTGATAGCATCGTCAGATTTGGGTGAAGCATAGTCTTTTATTGCTTCTGCCAATTGTGGCTTATCTGGCTGGCGCAAGATGTTCTTTGCTTCGAACAGAGACATTGGGTATGGACAGAGTTCATAGTTCATCACTTCGTCTATCTGGAGATCGCCTGTCCGTGACACAACTAAGAACCTCTGGAATAACAATGCAGGATCTATGGTTCGGTCCTCAGAAACTCTGACTTCCCTGCTTGATGCAAGTGTCTTGACTTTTGAACTCCTTTTGTGCGAATAGGAGAAAACAGAATGACCATCCATCTTCTTGACAACGCCATTTCCTACTGTGAATAGGTTATGAACATTGACATCCTCATTTGCAGTGATACCAGTAATGATATTGCGCAATGACTTGTCATCCGAGAATGGCGTGAAGCTATTCAGTTTCGCTGCAACCTTCTCACGGTCAACTTCATCTCGACTAATTCTGGAGCTGGGCAACACTTTATGCTGTTCACCTGTTGTGAAGCTATTCGCGGTCAGTTCTTGCATTGCGAGGTTATAAGAGGATGATACACTAGACGACATTGTCCAAACTGCTCTCTGGTGCTCCGACATCCCACTACCTCGCGTGAGACCACCTTGGGCTTTTAGTGACCGCATTAGTGTCTGTTCTATCACAAGATCAGAGCCAAGGCCAGCCCAGTATTGGTTGCTGCGCCTGATGACATGAAACCCAGACTTGAACATTTGATGAACCTTAGGGTTGTCTTCTTCTAATGCTATCATCTTCTCGAGATAGAGACGCGCTGACTTCAGATAATTGGGATGACCAGCGGCTGCAAATATCGGCAGGCAAGCTGAGATACTTTGGAGGTGCATCTCCCACGACCCCATCCGATCAGCCGCCACAAGTCCCCTTGCAACTTCTACCATGCGCTGGTATTTGATCCACAGTGCACTGGTTTTCGATGTTGTTGCAAGTTTATCCCTTTCCTCGGTCAACCTTTTATCGATACAACGAATGCAATCTGATTGCAACACTGAGTCAAGGTCCCTTCTGCCAGTCTCCATGAGTGCGTGAAGTCTCTCCAATTCCTCCACTTCTTCTTGAAACTGAGGGTTATCCTCAATGATTTTAGTCACAATCTGACGTGTAAGACACTGATCCACCAGCAGGTGTCCACGGAATGCTCGTTGCACCGCCTTTCCGCTCATCATGTGCACAATGGCATTTTCACCATACACTGCCTCCAGGATCTCCTTCAGTCCACTGCCGTCCATCAAACTTCCAATGGAGCCCAACAGATTCATGAAGGTATGGAAGCTACCAAGCAATAGCACCGCATTCCTGATTGGGTTATCATCTGGAAGACCATTGACTATCTCAGAGGCTTTCCAAAACAGTGGTTGATCGAAGGTGATGACAGCTGGCATCTTGTGCTTTGATGCAACTTTGCAAAGGTAATCTAGAGTGGACAGAATGCAGGTTTTGTCCCCTGGATTCATGTCAATCATCGGGAGAAACTGTACCGAGGATTTCCCTGGGTGCTCACACTCTTCATGCAGAAAATGCATCATACCTTGCCAACTAGGTGCACTCTTGCTGAAGCGAAAGGACATTTCCCAGAAGATGTCAACTGTACGGTCACAACTGGATGAGGAGGGGAGGGGCTTAAATTTGACATCACGGTTGACATGCTCTGCATAGCGGTAGTCTATTATATCAATCTTTGTCAGTTCAACAAGCTTCAAG
>CM026399.1:29466824-29487589 GCA_014843695.1 Archivesica marissinica
TATAGCGTAGTGTCTGTGTACATGTATTATTGTAGTGGAATGCTATCTATACACATGTTTTCCACGTATAGCGTAGTGTCTGTGTACATGTATTATTGTAGTGGAATGTTATACACATGTTTTCCACGTATAGCGTAGTGTCTGTGTACATGTATTATTGTAGTGGAATGCTATCTATACACATGTTTTCCACGTATAGCGTAGTGTCTGTGTACATGTATTATTGTAGTGGAATGCTATACACATGTTTTCCACGTATGGCGTAGTGTCTGTGTACATGTATTATTGAAGTGGAATGTTATACACATGATTTCCACGTATAGCGTAGTGTCTGTGTACATGTATTATTGTAGTGGAATGCAATACACATGTTTTCCACGTATAGCGTAGTGTCTGTGTACATGTATTATTGTAGTGGAATGTTATACACATGTTTTCCACGTATAGCGTAGTGTCTGTGTACATGTATTATTGTAGTGGAATGCTATACACATGTTTTCCACGTATGGCGTAGTGTCTGTGTACATGTATTATTGAAGTGGAATGTTATACACATGTTTTCCACGTATAGCGTAGTGTCTGTGTACATGTATTATTGTAGTGGAATGCAATACACATGTTTTCCACGTATAGCGTAGTGTCTGTGTACATGTATTATTGTAGTGGAATGTTATACACATGTTTTCCACGTATAGCGTAGTGTCTGTGTACATGTATTATTGTAGTGGAATGCTATACACATGTTTTCCACGTATAGCGTAGTGTCTGTGTACATGTATTATTGTAGTGGAATGCTATCTATACACATGTTTTCCACGTATAGCGTAGTGTCTGTGTACATGTATTATTGTAGTGGAATGCTATCTATACACATGTTTTCCACGTATAGCGTAGTGTCTGTGTACATGTATTATTGTAGTGGAATGCTATCTATACACATGTTTTCCACGTATAGCGTAGTGTCTGTGTACATGTATTATTGTAGTGGAATGCTATCTATACACATGTTTTCCACGTATAGTGTAGTGTCTGTGTACATGTATTATTGTAGTGGAATGCTATCTATACACATGTTTTCCATGTATAGCATAGTGTCTGTGTACATGTATCATTGTAATGGAATGCTATACACATGTTTTCCATGTATAGCGTAGTGTCTGTGTACATGTATTATTGTAGTGGACTGCTATCTATACACATGTTTTCCACGTATAGCGTAGTGTCTGTGTACATGTATTATTGTAGTGGAATGCTATCTATACACATGTTTTCCATGTATAGCGTAGTGTCTGTGTACATGTATTATTGTAGTGGAATGCTGTCTATACACATGTTTTCCACGTATAGCGTAGTGTCTGTGTACATGTATTATTGTAGTGGAATGCTATCTATACACATGTTTTCCACGTATAGTGTAGTGTCTGTGTACATGTATTATTGTAGTGGAATGCTATCTATACACATGTTTTCCATGTATAGCATAGTGTCTGTGTACATGTATCATTGTAATGGAATGCTATACACATGTTTTCCATGTATAGCGTAGTGTCTGTGTACATGTATTATTGTAGTGGACTGCTATCTATACACATGTTTTCCACGTATAGCGTAGTGTCTGTGTACATGTATTATTGTAGTGGAATGCTATCTATACACATGTTTTCCATGTATAGCGTAGTGTCTGTGTACATGTATTATTGTAGTGGACTGCTATACACATGTTTTCCACGTATAGCGTAGTGTCTGTGTACATGTATTATTGTAGTGGAATGCTATCTATACACATGTTTTCCATGTATAGCGTAGTGTCTGTGTACATGTATTATTGTAGTGGACTGCTATACACATGTTTTCCACGTATAGCGTAGTGTCTGTGTACATGTATTATTGTAGTGGAATGCTATACACATGTTTTCCACGTATAGCGTAGTGTCTGTGTACATGTATTATTGTAGTGGAATGTTATACACATGTTTTCCACGTATAGCGTAGTGTCTGTGTACATGTATTATTGTAGTGGAATGCTATACACATGTTTTCCATGTATAGCGTAGTGTCTGTGTACATGTATTATTGTAGTGGAATGCTATACACATGTTTTCCACGTATAGCGTAGTGTCTGTGTACATGTATTATTGTAGTGGAATGCTATACACATGTTTTCCACGTATAGCGTAGTGTCTGTGTACATGTATTATTGTAGTGGAATGATATACACATGTTTTCCACGTATAGCGTAGTGTCTGTGTACATGTATTATTGTAGTGGAATGTCTATACACATGTTTTCCACGTATAGCGTAGTGTCTGTGTACATGTATTATTGTAGTGGAATGCTATACACATGTTTTCCACGTATAGCGTAGTGTCTGTGTACATGTATTATTGTAGTGGAATGCTATCTATACACATGTTTTCCACGTATAGCGTAGTGTCTGTGTACATGTATTATTGTAGTGGATGCTATACACATGTTTTCCACGTATAGCGTAGTGTCTGTGTACATGTATTATTGTAGTGGAATGCTTCTATACACATGTTTTCCACGTATAGCGTAGTGTCTGTGTACATGTATTATTGTAGTGGAATGCTGTCTATACACATGTTTTCCACGTATAGCGTAGTGTCTGTGTACATGTATTATTGTAGTGGAATGCTATCTATACACATGTTTTCCACGTATAGCGTAGTGTCTGTGTACATGTATTATTGTAGTGGAATGCTATCTATACACATGTTTTCCACGTATAGCGTAGTGTCTGTGTACATGTATTATTGTAGTGGAATGCTATACACATGTTTTCCACGTATAGCGTAGTGTCTGTGTACATGTATTATTGTAGTGGAATGCTATCTATACACATGTTTTCCACGTATAGCGTAGTGTCTGTGTACATGTATTATTGTAGTGGAATGCTATCTATACACATGTTTTCCATGTATAGCGTAGTGTCTGTGTACATGTATTATTGTAGTGGAATGTATACACATGTTTTCCACGTATAGCGTAGTGTCTGTGTACATGTATTATTGTAGTGGAATGCTATCTATACACATGTTTTCCACGTATAGCGTAGTGTCTGTGTACATGTATTATTGTAGTGGAATGCTATCTATACACATGTTTTCCACGTATAGCGTAGTGTCTGTGTACATGTATTATTGTAGTGGACTGCTATACACATGTTTTCCACGTATAGCGTAGTGTCTGTGTACATGTATTATTGTAGTGGAATGCTATCTATACACATGTTTTCCACGTATAGCGTAGTGTCTGTGTACATGTATTATTGTAGTGGACTGCTATACACATGTTTTCCACGTATAGCGTAGTGTCTGTGTACATGTATTATTGTAGTGGAATGCTATCTATACACATGTTTTCCACGTATAGCGTAGTGTCTGTGTACATGTATTATTGTAGTGGAATGCTATACACATGTTTTCCACGTATAGCGTAGTGTCTGTGTACATGTATTATTGTAGTGGACTGCTATACACATGTTTTCCACGTATAGCGTAGTGTCTGTGTACATGTATTATTGTAGTGGAATGCTATCTATACACATGTTTTCCACGTATAGCGTAGTGTCTGTGTACATGTATTATTGTAGTGGAATGCTATCTATACACATGTTTTCCATGTATAGCGTAGTGTCTGTGTACATGTATTATTGTAGTGGAATGCTATCTATACACATGTTTTCCACGTATAGCGTAGTGTCTGTGTACATGTATTATTGTAGTGGACTGTTATACACATGTTTTCCACGTATAGCGTAGTGTCTGTGTACATGTATTATTGTAGTGGACTGCTATACACATGTTTTCCACGTATAGCGTAGTGTCTGTGTACATGTATTATTGTAGTGGAATGTTATACACATGTTTTCCACGTATAGCGTAGTGTCTGTGTACATGTATTATTGTAGTGGAATGCTATCTATACACATGTTTTCCATGTATAGCGTAGTGTCTGTGTACATGTATTATTGTAGTGGAATGCTATCTATACACATGTTTTCCACGTATAGCGTAGTGTCTGTGTACATGTATTATTGTAGTGGAATGCTATCTATACACATGTTTTCCACGTATAGCGTAGTGTCTGTGTACATGTATTATTGTAGTGGACTGCTATACACATGTTTTCCACGTATAGCGTAGTGTCTGTGTACATGTATTATTGTAGTGGAATGTTATACACATGTTTTCCACGTATAGCGTAGTGTCTGTGTACATGTATTATTGTAGTGGAATGTTATACACATGTTTTCCACGTATAGCGTAGTGTCTGCGTACATGTATTATTGTAGTGGACTGCTATACACATGTTTTCCACGTATAGCGTAGTGTCTGTGTACATGTATTATTGTAGTGGACTGCTATACACATATAAAATAGTAATACTGTTTTGGGTTCATTTCATTATTATCGTGCTGTACATTTGTTTTTTTTGTACTTTCCCCCCCCTTTCATTCATCATTATTCCCCTTAATTGTAAATCAAAAATTAGTATCTTAATTGCAATGCTCTTATACTATATTCAGTCTCTTTGTTAATTACAATCTAGTATGTTGGGGTGGGCCTAAACTAATGTTAAAACTTGTGGCCCAACCCTTTTGCTTCTCCATATACAGTCAAACCTGTTTTAAGCTGCCAGTCAAGGGAATCACAGGCAGTGGCTGCTTAGCACAGGTGGCTGCTTAATAGAGGTCAAATGTATAATAAAAACAACATATTGGGAAACTGGCTGCTTAATACAGGTTGGCTGCTTAATAGAGGTGACCACTAACACAGGTTTGACTGTATATATATACTGATAATGTTTGTACCATATGTCTTATTTAATTCTTCCGTAACATGTTTGTAAATTTGAGTTGCATTGTACATTGAATATAAAGAATGCAATAAAATATGATTAAACTAAACTAAACATGGTTCTTTTAACTCTGCATGCTGGGTAAAATCTAGGTTATAAATAGTTCAGATAATTGTAGCAGACATACATGTAGCCGACGATAATCTCTTATGGAAACTACATTCTGGCAACAAACTGTCGCCAAGATGGCAATCAACCGCTGAAAAACCCGAAGCCCTTTAACCCTTCCCCCATAGAGATGTAGTTATGTAGATGTCTTATGCAATGGATAAGCTGTGAACTTGCCTACTCCACCTTCATGGAGGTTACTAGGAATTATTACGTTTTGTATACACTACGTTGTTTCGATCTTTATTATAGCTTGTATGACTACTAATGTGTCGATCAATGTCAATAGGCATTGGCGTCGAGGCGCTTCTAAGGGGGAAAGGGTTAAAGTCGCACCAACTTTTATGTCATATAGCGACTCTCAAGCTGTTGGTGAAGGAAGACTTCTGGTGGCCCTCCGAACAGTATTTCACCATCGGCCGTCTGCAAGCCAGCTGGACGGCTTCCTCACATCAGCCGTCTGCAAGCCAGCTGGACGGCTTCCTCACATCGGCCGTCTGCAAGCCAGCTGGACGGCTTCCTCACATCGGCCGTCTGCAAGCCAGCTGGACGGCTTCCTCACATCGGCCATCGGCAAGCCAGCTGGACGGCTTCCTCACATCGGCCGTCTGCAAGCCAGCTGGACGGCTTCCTCACATCGGCCGTCTGCAAGCCAGCTGGACGGCTTCCTCACATCGGCCGTCTGCAAGCCAGCTGGACGGCTTCCTCACATCGGCCGTCTGCAAGCCAGCTGGACGGCTTCCTCACATCGGCCGTCTGCAAGCCAGCTGGACGGCTTCCTCACATCGGCCGTCTGCAGGCCAGCTGGACGGCTTCCTCACATCGGCCGTCTGCAAGCCAGCTGGACGGCTTCCTCACATGAAAGAATTTGCCACTCGCACACAGTGAAATTCGAAACTTAGTGACAGCACCGTCTGATGCTGTTTGCCGAAACTTAGTGACAGCACCGTCTGATCTGGCTCTATGCTGTTTGCAAAAGCAACCTCTAATTATAGGAGAAGACCTCTATAAGCTATAGCTTTCGGTTCTAATCCTTTTTCATACATGTATTGTAAATATTTGTGTAAACTGTACACTTGTATATGTTATATCATTGTTTGAAATGAACTATGTTTAAACTAAAAGCAACCTCGTCGTGATTGGCAGGTTATGGGTTAACAACACGGCCGTGAAGGCCCATTATAAAATTACATAAATTAACCCTTTCAACACCACAGACCTCTAAATTGGCTTACAAAAAGTGTAGATCCAGATGAGCCGGCTCGTGACGAGCCGTCTCATCAGGATCTGCACTTTTTTCAAGTAATATAACTATTTTTAGAAAATAAATTACCCATTTTGATAAATGAACTGATCCAAATGTAATTTTGTTATTAATTTATTGGTCTAAAAATATCATGGACCAGTCCATGTCAGTTACTTGGTGTTGAATGGGTTAAGCAATAAAGTAAAGAATGACACTCACTCGCAAGCACAAAGACGTAAACAGTACAATTTAACCCTTAGCCTGCCAATCAAAACTAAGGTCACTTTTGCAAACAGCATCAGAGAATGTGCCGTCTGATCAGGCTCTATGCTTGTTGCTATTCGGATAGTGGAGCTGAAACACTTGTCTGAATAGCAAACAACACAGATCCTGATCTGATCGCATTACGCAGCGGCTGATCTGGATCTATATTGTTTGCACATTCCATCCAATTTATTCAGTAGGTAAAGGGCTTAAATACGGCGAAATGGATCGTATCCCGTCACAAAACAAGAAGTTTAAATTTTTGTATGAGGGGACTTGCCCGATAATCAGAATTAAATTGACTGTTAATAATACAATTGACTCGCCGTCCTTTGAATGCTCAGGCAAATATGACTCCGGCAATACACAAAGAAACCAGCAGACGACATTAATGCACAATATTCTGCTTGATTAGCGTCTTCCCCATATTTAACTTGTGCCACATTGTTTCAATAGTATCAAGTTATGAGATTACTTGGAATATGCTGCACATAGACAGTTCTTGGGAGCAGATGATTAGAAACAGTGATTGTGTTCTTATATTTTCCATTTCTCAATAATAAATTACACACCTGTCTTAACCCTTTCCCTCATAGAAGCACCTCTTGATGCCATTACCAGTACAACATACATTGACAATGTAGTAGCCATACCAATGTTCATAAACCCTTTCCCTCATAGAAGCACCTCTTGATGCCATTACCAGTACAACATACATTGACATTTGACAATGTAGTAGCCATACCAATGTTCATAAACCCTTTCCCTCATAGAAGCACCTCTTGATGCCATTACCAGTACAACATACATTGACAATGTAGTAGCCAAACCAATGTTCATAAACCCTTTCCCTCATAGAAGCACATCTTGACGCCATTACCAATACGACATACATTGACAATGTAGTAGCCAAACCAATGTTCATAAACCCTTTCCCTCATAGAAGCACCTCTTGACGCCATTACCAATACGACATACATTGACAATGTAGTAGCCAAACCAATGTTCATAATAAAGGCCAGAATCGCATGTAGTCCCAGTAATAGCTATGGAGTTGGGATAGATATGGCAACTACTTATCCACTGCATGATAGCTATATGGCTGTCGTTTGAATGGAGATATAATAGTATATTAACCTAAATATATATGAAGTCCCAGTAATATCTATGGAGGTGGGATAGATATGGCGACTACTTATCCACTGCATGATAGCTAAATGGCTGTCGTTTGTATATAGATATAATAGTATATTAACCTAAATCTCTATGTAGTTCCAGTAATATCTATGGAGGTGGGATAGATATGGCGACTACTTATCCACTGCATGATAGCTAAATGGCTGGAGGTGGGATAGATATGATGACTACTTATCCACTGCATGATAGCTAAATGGCTATCGTTTGTATGGAGATATAATAGTATATTAACCTAAATCTCATGTAGTCCCAGTAATATCTATGGAGGTGGGATATATATGGCGACTACTTATCCACTGCATGATAGCTAAATGGCTGTCGTTTGTATGTAGATATAATAGTATATTAACCTAAATCTCTATGAAGGAAAGGGTTAAGCAGTCAGCCAAGGGAATCCCAGAAAGTGACTGTAGTATAGGTGGCTGCTTAATGGAGGTCAAACGTATAATAAAACAACATATACATTACCTCCCTTTATAGATATTTATATATACAGTCAAACCTGTGCTAGTGGTCACCTCCATTAAGCAGCCAACGTGTATTAAGCAGCCAGTTTCCAGATTCCCATTATACATTTGATCTCTATTAAGCAACCACCTGTGCTAAGCAGCCACCTTTTGTGATTCCCTTGCTTAACACAGGTTTAGTTTATACAAATAGTTTAGCTCAATTGCGAAACAAGTTCTTTCAACTTACATTAACCAGAGAGAGAAGAGGCAATGTGGAATATAAATGCCTTGCCTAAGGGCACAACCGTAACGGCTCCAGTGGGGCTCGAACTCCGGGCCTTTCGCACATAAAGCGAATGCGCTTCCACTGCGCTATCACGACCTCCACAAACACAGGTTTGACTATGTATATATACAAGTCTTCGGGTAGGCACAGCCTAATTAACTATCAATCATGGCAAGTTTTTCGAGGCGGAAACCTCCAAATACACCCATCCCGCATCTACCTCCATCGCCGCTCAAAATTAATGCACCCTGTCTCTATTCTAACCTACATGTATCATGCCATTATTTCCTCCTTAGAATAAACAGTAACTACAGTCTCTCCATACATAAGACAGGCATTTAAAGGCCTGCAGTTTGACCCCGTCCAATTGTAAAGATTTATACTTTACTACCTGTTCCATGTGATTAGTGGCTTGTATCAACAATGTAGCAGTACATTCAGTATAATTTGGCGTATGTAGGTATTTTCTAACGGTTAATATGCACGATCACTCTGTGAGCTGAGAATTAGTCAAAATGAGGCCCTGACAATTTAAGTAAACGTATATTATTGATTGTAAAGAAAATTGATAGTTATGAGTATTCAAACTACATAATCCAGATCAGCCCAGGGACATAGATTACATGTTATGTAGGTGCCTCATCAGCCGTAGCGTAATCACTGAGACTGATAATTTCTATACATGTATAATGTGCGCTATGGTTGTGATCTGTGCAATCTAATTCAAAATTCAGTTCATGTGTTGACCTAATCAAATATGTATGTATATAATATGTATGTATTTATATGAATAAACTATATGTGTTCGTTATATGGTAACCTTCATACTTCATTTAATTATATATCTACAGTATTATTCGCAAGTTTTCTGTTATATTTTAAATATTTCTCTGTGTCAGTGTGTGTTTACCGATATTGATGCTACATAATAATCACAGTGAATGCTATGAGTACATGTATAATATTATAATTATAATCTCTTGAACATACGAGTATTACACATATTCTGCCGATTTCTACAAGATGCCATTGAGTAAAATAACAATGTATGTAACTGATGAGCAGAGAAAAGAATTGCTGACTTTCTTGCAAAATAAGAACTGGGACGTAGAGATGGAAATAGAAGAAACAGCCACCGCCATGCCCGTTGCAGAGGCTGCTTACGTACCTCCCCCTATGCCTCAGCATGCTGAAGGTATTGCTGAGTGTCCACTGTACTTGTGTTCCCCTTGCATAATAAATGAACAGAACAAACAACTTTGGTGGCCTGCTAATAATCGTCCACCGCATAATCTAAATTCACATGAGAGAAAGCTTCTATACAGGAGGTTTTGGGCAATGCTATATAATTGTGGCGCATGGAAAGATGTCAGATATATAGAGAGAAAAGTAGCGGCTAGAAGAGGAGACTGTACTTGGCATAAGAGGGAACTGATGCCTGAATGTGTGGTACAGCAATGCAGGAACTGGCTGCCTAACCCGCGCAACCAGCCTTATTTGGGCCATAAGTGGAGTTGAATTGTTTATACCAGTTGTAAGTACTATAAAAATACAGAACTTCAATTTCAGCAATTTATAACCTCTGATATGTACGTGACTCATAATAGATACAAGTGGTGCTCATGTATTAGATGTATACCATGCAGGGCCTCGCATGTGGCAAATACGATGTGCGTCGACCGTCAGATTTGTACCGCTATTCCTCGTGTGTTTAGTGCGTCGACCGTCAGATTTGTACCGCTATTCCTCGTGTGTTTAAGGTCAAATATAGGTCAACCTGCAGGCCTTTAACTACACATCATAATCAATGTATAAATGGTCAGCCTATCTACTCCATCTCCATAGATGTTACTAGGACTGTTTGACTCTCTGCATGCTGGGGGTATACAGGCTATACAATGTGTATATATAGTTCAAATCATCATAGCAGACCATTCAGCCGACAATTCCGTAATGTGTATTTTTTTTAGCTGTAGCTGAAAGCTCTGGAAATATGTCCTGGAATTTCTTTAGAATTATGTCTTTGTCACATAATTCTAATGAAATTGTATGAAATATCTGCCTGTTGTTTTCAGCGCTAGCGAGCAATTGCTTGCCCCCAGTGAAATGCAGTTCATGAAATCACTTTTCAAACCATTCTAGAATACCGTATACCCCCGTTTAAACGCCCCCGGGGGCGATGCAATTTGCGACAAATTATATGCAAAGTATATGTGGGACTCCTTTAAACCACAGGGATTCGGCACGTTTGGGGGTACTAGTATATATATTTAAGTACAGGGATTCTACTCTGTGGGATGTCAGATTTCGCATCGATCAGTAAAATGGCCATATCTGAAACAATTGTGTACAAAGCTGTCCAAATATAACGCCTATCCCGAGTCTTTATATTGTTCTTCAAATAAAACACAACTTTAAGCTGCATGCATGTATACTTTGCAAACAATTGCCACATACATTGGCCATAGCAGGTCACATTTCCATACTAGGACACGGGTTCTGTCAGCAACAAAAAAAATCTTCGACGGGAGAGTTTTAACTGTGAATAACATTATCAATAAAATGTGTTTCCACTAACCTGTATGTTTATTCGGCAAAAATGTACGTCAAAAAGAGATTTCGTAGCATTTTCAATTTGTTTTGAAAATTTCTAAAGCGGCGCAATTCGCATTGAAACCAGCGTTGAAACGAGCGTTCTGATTGGATTATTAGAATGTAACAAGATGTTTTTTTATATATGAAGAACAATCATAATCCAATCAGGGCTGAAGCGGGGAAAAACTTCAAAATCATTCACCGCCGAGCAATGTGATTTCAGCGAAAAATATCATGTGATCGTTCCCTCCATCACGTGGGCATCGGTCATATTCTGCTGCATTTAAATTAAAAGCAGTCAAAGTGTTCGGATCCAAACTTGCAGACCTTTATTATGAACATTTGTTCTGGGGCCTAGTCGACGTGACACCGAAAGCAAACAGACGTGCACCACCGAAAGCGTTATTGATGCGCTGGATTAAAGAAGTATGGGACAATATCACACCAGCTATCATTCGCCGTTCTTTCAAAAAGTGTGGAATTACATGTCGGTGAGCAGTCTGACCAGGAGGACGATCAAGAAGACTTTGAATGGTTCACGGAAAAAGAACTAGAGGTCAGTGAAATGATTGAGGGGGCCACCGACACTCTGGTCCAGAAGGCCAGGGACGCTCCACCGTGGAGTTGTCGGTATCTGACATTGACACAGACCACTGTGTTTCTATCAGTACAGACTATGATAGCAGCAGACACTGAGGGGAGAATTATGTTGTTTTGCTTCAAAATGGGAGGGGGCGTTTATTAGGGAGGGGGCATTTAAACGGGGGCATACAGTAGTTCATGAACTGGTCCTAATCAGTTCTTGATTCACGTTCATGAACATTTGGACAAGAACAGTTCTCAATTAATATTCATGAATAGTTCATGAAAACTTGACGGCTACATGTAACTACAGTTCTTAACATATATCCTGACCAATCATTGCCATTTCATGAACTATACTACTGCCAATTCATGATTCATGAACTATACTACCACCAATTCATGAACTATACTACTGCCAATTCATGATTCATGAACTATACTACCACCAATTCATGAACAATACTACCGCCAATTCATGAACTATACTACCGCCAATTCATGAACAATACTACCACCAATTCATGAACTATACTACCGCCAATTCATGAACTATACTACCGCCAATTCATGAACTATACTACCACCAATTCATGAACTATACTACTGCCAATTCATGAACTATACTACCACCAATTCATGAACTATACTACCACCAATTCATGAACTATACTACCGCCAATTCATGAACTATACTACCGCCAATTCATGAACTATACTACCGCCAATTCATGAACTATACTACCGCCAATTCATGAACTATACTACCGCCAATTCATGAACTATACTACCGCCAATTCATGAACTATACTACCGCCAATTCATGAACTATACTACAGCCAATTCATGAACTATACTACAGCCAATTCATGAACTATACTACAGCCAATTCATGAACTATACTACCGCCAATTCATGAACTATACTACCGCCAATTCATGAACTATACTACCGCCAATTCATGAACTATACTACCGCCAATTCATGAACTATACTACCGCCAATTCATGAACTATACTACCACCAATTCATGAACTATACTACCACCAATTCATGAACTATACTACCACCAATTCATGAACTATACTACCACCAATTCATGAACTATACTACCATCAATTCATGAACTATACTACCGCCAATTCATGAACTATACTACCACCAATTCATGAACTATACTACCACCAATTCATGAACTATACTACCACCAATTCATGAACTATACTACCGCCAATTCATGAACTATACTACCACCAATTCATGAACTATACTACAGCCAATTCATGAACTATACTACCACCAATTCATGAACTATACTACCGCCAATTCATGAACTATACTACAGCCAATTCATGAACTATACTACCACCAATTCATGAACTATACTACCACCAATTCATGAACTATACTACAGCCAATTCATGAACTATACTACCACCAATTCATGAACTATACTACCGCCAATTCATGAACTATACTACCACCAATTCATGAACTATACTACCATCAATTCATGAACTATACTACCACCAATTCATGAACTATACTACCACCAATTCATGAACTATACTACCACCAATTCATGAACTATACTACCACCAATTCATGAACTATACTACCACCAATTCATGAACTATACTACTGCCAATTCATGAACTATACTACCATCAATTCATGAACTATACTACCACCAATTCATGAACTATACTACCGCCAATTCATGAACTATACTACCACCAATTCATGAACTATACTACCGCCAATTCATGAACTATACTACCGCCAATTCATGAACTATACTACCATGCTTAATAATCATGAGAAGTTACATTGAATAGTTCATGTATACGACAAGGTCAGTTTAATTACCGGTACATTTGGCATTTGGTTGTCTTTGACTAATTCATGAACTGATTCATGAATTTGAGACAAAGCATTTGGATAGAGAAAAGAAACAGTTCATAAATGAACTGTTTATTTCAAGAACTATATTTTTGTCCTTGAATAGTTCATGAATGATTCAAGGCTTGTTTTAAGTACATTTGGCATTGAAATATCTTTGACTTTGAATTCATAATTATTACTTTTTACAATTTATGAACCATGGACAGTTCATGAACCACGGACAGTTCTTGAACCATGGATAGTTCATGAACCATGGACAGTTCATGAACCTGAATTTTTATGAAATGTGAACATGAACTGTAACTGTTCCTTTCATAGGGTTAGTCCTGTTTGTGTTATGGATGAATCTGTTTGCTTGACTATTTGTATCAATACATGTAGTGGTATTGAGGTAATGGCGCCAAAGAGGCGCTTCTGTGTGGAAAAGGGTTAAACATAGCATCTGCGCTGAGAAAGGGACGCCGAGAACCCAACGTCTGTTTTCACTTCAGACACTACAAACCAGACTACTATTATATGTTGGAACATAAAATCCTCCGCGATGAGAATAACATTCTGCAAATATACAACACACTGCTGTGCTATACTTGTGCTATACCGCAGTTTATGCAATATTGTACATTAGATTCAAACAAATTCTTTCAACTTTAAACTAATCACTAATTGAAATCCATAGCAAGCCATGAAGCTAAAACTGGGATAGATGAAGCTAAAACTAGGATAGATGAAGCTAAAACTAGTATAAATGAAGCTAAAACTAGTATAAATGGAGCTAAAACTAGTATAAATGAAGCTAAAACTAGTATAAATGAAGCTAAAACTAGGATAGATGAAGCTAAAACTAGTATAAATGGAGCTAAAACTAGGATAAACGAAGCTAAAACTAGTATAAATGAAGCTAAAACTAGGATAAATGAAGCTAAAACTAGGATAAATGAAGCTAGAACTAGGATAAATGAAGCTAAAACTAGGATAAACTAAAGCTAAAACTAGGATAAATGAAGCTAAAACCAGGATAGATGAAGCTAAAACTTGGATAAATGAAGCTAAAACTAGTATAAATGAAGCTAAAACTAGTATAAATGAAGATAAAACTTGTATAAATGAAGCTAAAACTAGGATATATGAAGCTAAAACTAGGATATATGAAGCTAAAACTAGGATAAATGAAGCTAAAACTGGGATAAATGAAGCTAAAACTAGGATAGATGAAGCTAAAACTGGGATAGATGAAGCTAAAACTAGTAT
This sequence comes from Archivesica marissinica, assembly GCA_014843695.1. NCBI lineage: Eukaryota > Metazoa > Mollusca > Bivalvia > Venerida > Vesicomyidae > Archivesica > Archivesica marissinica. The sequence goes on from CM026399.1 coordinate 29,481,586, forward strand.
AAATGAAGCTAAAACTAGGATAGATGAAGCTAAAACTAGTATACATGAAGCTAAAACTAGTATAAATGATGCTAAAACTAGGATAGATGAAGCTAAAACTAGTATAAATGGAGCTAAACTAGGATAAATGAAGCTAAAACTAGTATAAATGAAGCTAAAACTAGGATAAATGAAGCTAAAACTAGGATAAATGAAGCTAAAACTAGGATAAATGAAGCTAAAACTAGGATAAATAAAGCTAAAACTAGGATAGATGTAGCTAAAACTGGGATATATGAAGCTAAAACTAGTATAAATGAAGCTAAAACTAGTATAAATGAAGCTAAAACTAGGATAAATGAAGCTAAAACTAGGATAGATGAAGCTAAAACTAGGATAAATAAAGCTAAAACTAGGATAAATGAAGCTAAAACTAGGATAAATGAAGCTAAAACTAGGATAAATGAAGCTAAACCTAGGATAGATGAAGCTAACACTAGTATAAATGAAGCTAAAACTAGGATAGATGAAGCTAAAACTGGGATAGATGAAGCTAAAGCTAGTATAAATGAAGCTAAAACTAGTATAAATGAAGCTAAAACTAGGATAGATGAAGCTAAAACTAGACTAAATGAAGCTAAAACTAGGCTAAACGAAGCTAAAACTAGTATAAATGAAGCTAAAACTAGGATATATGAAGCTAAAACTAGGATAAATGAAGCTAAAACTAAGATATATGAAGCTAAAACTAGGATAAATGAAGCTAAAACTAAGATAAATGAAGCTAAAACTAGGATAAATGAAGCTAAAACTAGGATAAATGAAGCTAAAACTAGGATATATGAAGCTAAAACTAGGATAAATTAAGCTAAAACTAGGATAAATGAAGCTAAAACTAGGATAAATGAAGCTAAAACTAGGATAGATGAAGCTAAAACTGGGATAGATGAAGCTAAAACTAGTATAAATGAAGATAAAACTAGGATAGATGAAGCTAAAACTAGTATAAATGAAGCTAAAACTAGGATAAACGAAGCTAAAACTAGGATAAATGAAGCTAAAACTAGGATAAATGAAGCTAAAACTAGGATATATATGAAGCTAAAACTAGGATAAATTAAGCTAAAACTAGGATAAATGAAGCTAAAACTAGGATAAATGAAGCTAAAACTAGGACAGATGAAACTAAAACTGGGATAGATGAAGCTAAAACTAGTATAAATGAAGCTAAAACTAGGATAGATGAAGCTAAAACTAGTATAAATGAAGCTAAAACTAGGATAAATGAAGCTAAAACTAGGATAAATGAAGCTAAAACTAGGATAAATGAAGCTAAAACTAGGATAAATGAAGCTAAAACTAGGATAGATGAAGCTAAAATTAGTATAAATGAAGCTAAAACTAGGATAAATGAAGCTAAAACTAGGATAGATGAAGCTAAAACTGGGATAGATGAAGCTAAAACTAGTATAAATGAAAATAAAACTAGTATAAATGAAGCTAAAACTAGGATACATGAAGCAAAAACTAGCATAGGCTAAAACTAGGATAGATGAAGCTAAAACTAGTATAAATGAAGCTAAAACTAGGATAGATGAAGCTAAAACTAGAATAAATGAAGCTAAAACTAGGATAGATGAAGCTAAAACTAGTATAAATGAAGCTAAAACTAGTATAAATGAAGCTAAAACTAGTATAGGCTCAAACTAGGATAAATGAAGCTAAAACTAGGATAGATGAAGCTAAAACTAGGATAGATGAAGCTAAAACTAGGATATATGAAGCTAAAACTAGTATAAATGAAGCTAAAACTAGTATAAATGAAGCTAAAACTAGTAAAGGCTAAAACTAGGATAAATGAAGCTAAAACTAGGATAGATGAAGCTAAAACTAGGACAGATGAAGTTAAAACTAGTATAAATGGAGCTAAAACTAGTATAAATGAAGCTAAAACTAGGATAAATGAAGCTAAAACTAGGATAAATGAAGCTAAAATTAGGATAAATGGAGCTAAAACTAGGATAAATGGAGCTAAAACTAGGATAAATGAAGCTAAAATTAGGATAAATGGAGCTAAAACTAGGATAAATGAAGCTAAAACTAGGATATATGAAGCTAAAACTAGTATAAATGGAGTTAAAACTAGGATAAATGAAGCTAAAACTAGGATATATATGAAGCTAAAACTAGGATAAATTAAGCTAAAACTAGTATAAACGAAGCTAAAACTAGGATAAATGAAGCTAAAACTAGGACAGATGAAGCTAAAACTAGTATAAATGGAGCTAAAACTAGTATAAATGAAGCTAAAACTAGGATAAATGAAGCTAAAACTAGGATAAATGGAGCTAACATTAGGATAAATGAAGCTAAAACTAGGATAAATGGAGCTAAAACTAGGATAAATGAAGCTAAAACTAGGATAAACGAAGTTAAATCTAGGATAAACGAAGTTAAATCTAGGATAAACGAAGCTAAAACTAGGATAAACGAAGCTAAAACTAGGATAAACGAAGCTAAAACTAGGATAGACGAAGCTAAAACTAGGATAAATGAAGCTAAAACTAGGATAGACGAAGCTAAAACTAGGATAAACGAAGCTAACACTAGGATAGATTAGGATAAATGAAACTAAGATAAATTCATAACCTAATATATAGATCTGGTTTAGTGGTGCATAAAGACTGACCCATACTATAATTATTTTAGAAAATAACAAAAGATAAAAATCTATGGGGAAATTGGCAAATACTGAAACGCAATGCCACTGATTTTAACAATATTTTTCAAGCAAAACAAAGGCAACAACATCACAATATATTTGGAGGATTTAAAGATGAACATCGGAGGATTTAAAGATGAACAGCGGAGGATTTAAAGCCATGGTCAGCAGTAAACCCTGTCATACGAGTCCAGTATGACACATTTATGGCTTTGCAATGAACAATACAACCATACAATATGGCCATTAAATGCGTCAAATTTTTGTCGGCTTTATTGCAACACGAATTACCAACATTAGCATTAACTGCTCATTACCCCGACGTTAACGTAACCACAAGCCCACCACTCCTTCAGCCAACCTGACACAAATATTAAATTACAGAATATTCACCAAATGTATACAATTGCAACTCCCTATATACATTGTACATGTAGTCGGGTTTGGCCATTACAAGGTTACATTGTAGATGTACATGTAGTCGGGTTTGGCCATTACAAACAAGGTTAGATGTACATGTAGTCGGGTCATTTTTAACCATGTTAGATGTACATGTAGTCGGGTTTGGTCATTTTAAACAAGGTTAGATGTACATGTAGTCGGGTTTGGTCATTTTAAACAAGGTTAGATGTACATGTAGTCCAAAACAATGATGTACAGTAGTCGGGTTTGGTCATTTTAAACAAGGTTAGATGTACATGTAGTCGGGTTTGGCCATTTTAAACAAGGTTAGATGTACATGTAGTCGGGTTTGGCCATTTTAAACAAGGTTAGATGTACATGTAGTCGGGTTTGGTCATTTTAAACAAGGTTAGATGTACATGTAGTCGGGTTTGGCCATTTTAAACAAGGTTAGATGTACATGTAGTCGGGTTTGGCCATTTTAAACAAGGTTAGATGTACATGTAGTCGGGTTTGGCCATTTTAAACAAGGTTAGATGTACATGTAGTCGGGTTTGGCCATTTTAAACAAGGTTAGATGTACATGTAGTCGGGTTTGGCCATTTTAAACAAGGTTAGATGTACATGTAGTCGGGTTTGGCCATTTTAAACAAGGTTAGATGTACATGTAGTCGGGTTTGGTCATTTTAAACAAGGTTAGATGTACATGTAGTCGGGTTTGGCCATTTTAAACAAGGTTAGATGTACATGTAGTCGGGTTTGGCCATTTTAAACAAGGTTAGATGTACATGTAGTCGGGTTTGGCCATTTTAAACAAGGTTAGATGTACATGTAGTCGGGTTTGGCCATTTTAAACAAGGTTAGATGTACATGTAGTCGGGTTTGGCCATTTTAAACAAGGTTAGATGTACATGTAGTCGGGTTTGGCCATTTTAAACAAGGTTAGATGTACATGTAGTCGGGTTTGGCCATTTTAAACAAGGTTAGATGTACATGTAGTCGGGTTTGGCCATTTTAAACAAGGTTAGATGTACATGTAGTCGGGTTTGGTCATTTTAAACAAGGTTAGATGTACATGTAGTCGGGTTTGGCCATTTTAAACAAGGTTAGATGTACATGTAGTCGGGTTTGGCCATTTTAAACAAGGTTAGATGTACATGTAGTCGGGTTTGGCCATTTTAAACAAGGTTAGATGTACATGTAGTCGGGTTTGGCCATTTTAAACAAGGTTAGATGTACATGTAGTCGGGTTTGGTATTTAAACAAGGTTAGATGTACATGTAGTCGGGTTTGGCCATTTTAAACAAGGTTAGATGTACATGTAGTCGGGTTTGGCCATTTTAAACAAGGTTAGATGTACATGTAGTCGGGTTTGGCCATTTTAAACAAGGTTAGATGTACATGTAGTCGGGTTTGGCATTTTAAACAAGGTTAGATGTACATGTAGTCGGGTTTGGCCATTTTAAACAAGGTTAGATGTACATGTAGTGGGTTTGGTCATTTTAAACAAGGTTAGATGTACATGTAGTCGGGTTTGGCCATTTTAAACAAGGTTAGATGTACATGTAGTCGGGTTTGGCCATTTTAAACAAGGTTAGATGTACATGTAGTCGGGTTTGGCCATTTTAAACAAGGTTAGATGTACATGTAGTCGGGTTTGGCCATTTTAAACAAGGTTAGATGTACATGTAGTCGGGTTTGGTAATTTTAAACAAGGTTAGATGTACATGTAGTCGGGTTTGGCCATTTAAACAAGGTTAGATGTACATGTATGCAAATGTTTGGTGAGTTTCACTTTAAGTCATAGCTCATACAAATTTATTTCAGCTCGATTGCGAGACAAGTTCTTACAACTTACATTAATCACTCTCGAGACCTCATTCGTGATGGAACCATCGCCATGAGGAAGAGTTTAATGGAGGTGACCACTAATGCAGATTTGACTGTATATGATATAAACTGAAAACGATCCAATATGTAAAATATTGGACTGTGTGAGGCGAGTAGATTCCGTCCAATTTATTCGGCTGGTTAACCCATTTCATTCTGGATATATTTAAAGGCTTTTGCAAACAACATAGATCCAGATCAGCCACAGCGTGACGCTGCGTGCTGATCAGGATCTATGTTGTTTGCTCCATAGCCAAGTGTCTTAGCAAGATCATCTGAATAGCAAACAGCATAGATCCTGATCAGACGGCACGTTCTGTGGCGGTTGATCTGGCTCTATGTTCTTTGCAGATACCGTTTGAACGGTATCCAGAATGAAATGGGTTAATGGTTAACATAGTTTATACTTGTAGAGCGAGATAATCAGACATTTGACGTAATGATCTGCAACTATAAACCAGTGTTTCCACTTGTGTACATACTGAGAAGAGCATGGATTGAATGGTTATCTCTTGTTTGAATCTCGTACAGATCATATCGGTCCTTGATTTCAGACATACAGTCAGTTGTAATTTGATTTTATGAGGATTTGACAGATTATGAGATACGGACTGTAGGTAGACCATGAATATTGATGACTTCATTATCAGAAATAACCCGACGTACAGCCCGCTTCTATCACCAATATCCCGCTAGAATTGCCAGACAAACATAGCTTTCAGTGGCCATTATTCCAGCAATTTACATGAAACAAATTTTCATTCCAGACAAATCCTACTGAATGTTATATTGATCAAAGAGTCTACAGTGGCGTGTATATACCTCAGTCTACAGTGGGTTGTATATACCTCAGTCTACAGTGGCTTGTATATACCTCAGTCTACAGTGGCTTGTATATACCTCAGTCTACAGTGGCTTGTATATACCTCAGTCTACAGTGGCTTGTATATACCTCAGTCTACAGTGGCTTGTATATACCTCAGTCTACAGTGGCTTGTATATACCTCAGTC
>CM026399.1:29488589-29576750 GCA_014843695.1 Archivesica marissinica
TATACCTCAGTCTACAGTGGCTTGTATATACCTCAGTCTACAGTGGCTTGTATATACCTCAGTCTACAGTGGCTTGTATATACCTCAGTCTACAGTGGCTTGTATATACCTCAGTCTACAGTGGCTTGTATATACCTCAGGCTGCAGTGGCTTGTATATACCTCAGGCTGCAGTGGCTTGTATATACCTCAGGCTGCAGTGGCTTGTATATACCTCAGTCTACAGTGGCTTGTATATACCTCAGTCTACAGTGGCTTGTATATACCTCAGTCTACAGTGGCTTGTATATACCTCAGTCTACAGTGGCTTGTATATACCTCAGTCTACAGTGGCTTGTATATACCTCAGTCTACAGTGGCTTGTATATACCTCAGTCTGCAGTGGCTTGTATATACCTCAGTCTGCAGTGGCTTGTATATACCTCAGTCTACAGTGGCTTGTATATACCTCAGTCTGCAGTGGCTTGTATATACCTCAGTCTACAGTGGCTTGTATATACCTCAGTCTACAGTGGCTTGTATATACCTCAGTCTACAGTGGCTTGTATATACCTCAGTCTACAGTGGCTTGTATATACCTCAGTCTACAGTGGCTTGTATATACCTCAGTCTACAGTGGCTTGTATATACCTCAGTCTACAGTGGCTTGTATATACCTCAGTCTACAGTGGCTTGTATATACCTCAGTCTACAGTGGCTTGTATATACCTCAGTCTACAGTGGCTTGTATATACCTCAGTCTACAGTGGCTTGTATATACCTCAGTCTACAGTGGCTTGTATATACCTCAGTCTACAGTGGCTTGTATATACCTCAGTCTACAGTGGCTTGTATATACCTCAGTCTACAGTGGCTTGTATATACCTCAGTCTACAGTGGCTTGTATATACCTCAGTCTACAGTGGCTTGTATATACCTCAGTCTACAGTGGCTTGTATATACCTCAGTCTACAGTGGCTTGTATATACCTCAGTCTACAGTGGCTTGTATATACCTCAGTCTACAGTGGCTTGTATATACCTCAGTCTACAGTGGCTTGTATATACCTCAGTCTACAGTGGCTTGTATATACCTCAGTCTACAGTGGCTTGTATATACCTCAGTCTACAGTGGCTTGTATATACCTCAGTCTACAGTGGCTTGTATATACCTCAGTCTACAGTGGCTTGTATATACCTCAGTCTGCAGTGGCTTGTATATACCTCAGTCTACAGTGGCTTGTATATACCTCAGTCTGCAGTGGCTTGTATATACCTCAGTCTACAGTGGCTTGTATATACCTCAGTCTACAGTGGCTTGTATATACCTCAGTCTACAGTGGCTTGTATATACCTCAGTCTACAGTGGCTTGTATATACCTCAGTCTACAGTGGCTTGTATATACCTCAGTCTACAGTGGCTTGTATATACCTCAGTCTACAGTGGCTTGTATATACCTCAGTCTACAGTGGCTTGTATATACCTCAGGCTGCAGTGGCTTGTATATACCTCAGGCTGCAGTGGCTTGTATATACCTCAGGCTGCAGTGGCTTGTATATACCTCAGTCTACAGTGGCTTGTATATACCTCAGTCTACAGTGGCTTGTATATACCTCAGTCTACAGTGGCTTGTATATACCTCAGTCTACAGTGGCTTGTATATACCTCAGTCTACAGTGGCTTGTATATACCTCAGTCTACAGTGGCTTGTATATACCTCAGTCTGCAGTGGCTTGTATATACCTCAGTCTGCAGTGGCTTGTATATACCTCAGTCTGCAGTGGCTTGTATATACCTCAGTCTGCAGTGGCTTGTATATACCTCAGTCTACAGTGGCTTGTATATACCTCAGTCTACAGTGGCTTGTATATACCTCAGTCTACAGTGGCTTGTATATACCTCAGTCTACAGTGGCTTGTATATACCTCAGTCTACAGTGGCTTGTATATACCTCAGTCTACAGTGGCTTGTATATACCTCAGTCTACAGTGGCTTGTATATACCTCAGTCTACAGTGGCTTGTATATACCTCAGTCTACAGTGGCTTGTATATACCTCAGTCTACAGTGGCTTGTATATACCTCAGTCTACAGTGGCTTGTATATACCTCAGTCTACAGTGGCTTGTATATACCTCAGTCTACAGTGGCTTGTATATACCTCAGTCTACAGTGGCTTGTATATACCTCAGTCTACAGTGGCTTGTATATACCTCAGTCTACAGTGGCTTGTATATACCTCAGTCTACAGTGGCTTGTATATACCTCAGTCTACAGTGGCTTGTATATACCTCAGGCTGCAGTTCAATTATTAAAAACTTATTTTTCACGTTAGATGACATACCGGTATTTGTCATCGCCACGGTTTCTCGAATCGGGAAAGGTGCCTTCAGAAGAGTAGACGTTTCTAAATATTTTGAAGATGCATTATGTATACATTTATAGATACATACAGTCAAACCTGTGTTAGTGGTTACATCCATTAAGCAGTCAACCTGTATTAAGCAGCCAGTTTCCAGATATGTTGTATTATTATACATTTGCCCTCTATTAAGCAGCCACTTCAGGGTTCATTCTAGGTCAGAATTTTTGGGAGAAGTGAGAAAGCGCGTGATCGCTTCCTTAAATGGTGTTCTTTAATATACTTCTGCAAAATAGGGTTAAAATGCACAGTACAACCATTAAATACAACATTTGAATAGAAGGAGTGCTTTATAATGAGCCAGTGTATCTTACTAGACAAAATTTTGTTTGAAAATAGTAAAAACCAAAAAAAAATTTTATGGTGAAGTGGGGCGAAGTCAGGGTCCCTAGGGCGATAATTTCACCCACATCGCCCTCTAAACTGATCCCTGGCCACTTTCTGCGATTCCCTTTGCTGGCTGCTAAAGACAAATTTGACTGTATATAATTCCTGTAGCCGCAATACCGTTACATGTACATGGGATCTTGGTTTAATCGACGAAGGCCGCGTTTTTTCTCTCCATTGGGAACATAGCTCATTGCTCTGGAATTTTACCTCCCTTTATTTGTATAGTTTCGGAGGATCGTTGATCAATATATTTGGAGCTTCAATGGGGATTATTTTTTTCAAAATTGGGAAATAAAGATAGTTTTGGGGATTGGGAATATAGACGTTAATTGGCTATATGAATGGGGGGGGGGGAATTCGCATTGAAGGCACATCCGAAAAGACTGTCAATATTATTATAGTGGAATGGGCCTCTCATTCAAGTAATTATTCAGGTATCTTCTGTCTCCTATTGAACTACTCTGCCAGGGTTCCTGCTGTCAGTCGCCAAAGAACAAATATTGGCGTTAAATATTGTGAATTGGCGGGGGGAAAATTGGCGCCATCCTTTTTTTCTCTCTTTTTTTTGGCACATGTTTTGTCAAATACATGGCTTCAAATATTTATTTGTGAACTATATGAGTCTTAGTTGGCTCCAAGATTTTTAAATTGGCTCCAGTGTTTTTCAATTGGCGACAGAAGTGGCGCAGACAAACATTCAGACAGAGGGAACCCTGCTCTGCTGTGTTGTTCCACAAACCCAGCCCATTGGCTATGGTACGAGATAATCTTGTATTCTAATACATTTAGGTAGCTGTATCAATAAAGAGCGCCATTATTCGATTGGATACATTTATTTATGGTTAACCTGGGCGATGCCTCCCAGGGTTCCCTCTGTCTGAATGTTTGTCTGCGCCACTTCTGTCGCCAATTGAAAAACACTGGAGCCAATTTAAAAAACTAAGAGCCATATAGTTCACAAATAAATATTTGAAGCCATGTATTTGACAAAACATGTGCCCCCCTCAAAAAATTCACAAAATTTAGCGCCAATATTTGTTTTTTGTCGCAATTGGCGATCGACAGCGGGAACCCTGCCTCCAGGAGTATATTAAAGTTATTTTATTTATAGGAGGATAGTAATACAGAAGATGCAGTAATTTCAGAAACATCCCTGGTTCTTTTACATGCCAGGTGTATAGTATCGATACACAAGACCACGGTTTATTGACCCTACCTACCGATACCTACATGTACTGCCGATTAGATGTAGGTTAATTCAAAATTCAAATTACTCCTAAAATAATTATGTGCACGTGTAAAGGGTGAGATATAACAGAAAATGTGTACGAACACTCTTTGTGAGCATTGATAACACGCCTTTATTCATGATAGTGTAGTAAATATTGCCAACAGAGTTTAGCAACCATGTCACCTAAATGGGTAATGTGACTTGTAACATGACCACTGACCCTTGGCTATCTGGGTAAGTACACGTGAACGGAGTTGATGTGCAAGATCTACCGACATTTTCCGGACACTTATCGAAGTTATCGTCAGAACTCCGAACAAACAACTACACACTTGAACGAAGTATCTGATAACCAGAAAGAACAGGTATTTCTTTCTTTGTCAATATGTGACAAACATAAAGAATACTCGTCGCCGGCATTAATACCTGGCAATGAGAACATTTATATATAGAAAATGTTCTATATACGTTTTCTATATTTACTACAATACACATGCTGTGTTACGCATTATCTTCGAACTTGTTTATATAAATTGGTCTCATGTCCACAGACATTGCACATGACATCAGACATGTCCACAAACATAGCACATGACATGTCCACAAACATCACACATGACATGTCCACAAACATCGTACATGACATAATCCACAAACATCGCACATGACATGTCCACAAACATCACACATGACATGTCCACAAACATCACACATGACATGTCCACAAACATCGCACATGACATAATCCACAAACATCGCACATGACATGTCCACAAACATCGCACATGACATGTCCACAAACATCGCACATGACATGTCCACAAACATCACACATGACATGTCCACAAACATCGTACATGACATGTCCACAAACATCATACATGACATGTCCACAAACATCGCACATGACATAATCCACAAACATCGCACATGACATGTCCACAAACATCGCACATGACATAATCCACAAACATCACACATGACATGTCCACAAACATCACACATGACATGTCCACAAACATCGCACATGACATAATCCACAAACATCGCACATGACATGTCCACAAACATCGCACATGACATGTCCACAAACATCGCACATGACATGTCCACAAACATCATACATGACATAATCCACAAACATCGCACATGACATGTCCACAAACATCGCACATGACATGTCCACAAACATCGCACATGACATGTCCACAAACATCGCACATGACATAATCCACAAACATCGCACATGACATGTCCACAAACATCACACATGACATGTCCACAAACATCGCACATGACATGTCCACAAACATCGTACATGACATGTCCACAAACATCACACATGACATGTCCACAAACATCGCACATGACATAATCCACAAACATCGCACATGACATGTCCACAAACATCGCACATGACATGTCCACAAACATCATACATGACATAATCCACAAACATCGCACATGACATGTCCACAAACATCACACATGACATGTCCACAAACATCGCACATGACATGTCCACAAACATCACACATGACATGTCCACAAACATCACACATGACATGTCCACAAACATCACACATGACATGTCCACAAACATCGTACATGACATGTCCACAAACATCGTACATGACATAATCCACAAACAGCGCACACGACATGTCCACAAACATCGCACATGACATGTCCACAAACAACAACAACAACATTTATTGCATTAAGACATCAACTGATGCTTATAGCATAATTATACAGATAAAATACATATACATGTACAGTTCCACCTCCCCAAACGTCACCTCCCAGGAGCGACACCCTCTTTATAACGTCACTTTTATTCCCTCCCGTTGGATTTTAATGTAATTTCACCTCTCACGAACGACACCTCTCAACAACGCACAACGACAGTCAATTTCCCACCCATCGATGCGTAAAACCTCCCAAGAACAGACAATAATCCCAAAATACCAAAATATCTTGTACATGTATTTCCCAATTCTAAAAATAGCTAACAATAGAATCACACTATGTATACGTCTGGTTTCCTAACAGTTATGTGTTTGAATATATATATATATATATATATATATATATATACAAATTGCGGATGGGAACCAGGTTATTCGGAAGCCATTTATGTGATCAATTATAAATTACAATTAGCGCTATTTATGGAGCTTCTTCTTTTATGAAATTTAGCATGGACGTGATAATTGCCGTGATACGACGGATATGTTTTATGTTGTTTGTTTTTTATACAATTGAAATGTGTAATTTATCAGATGTTTTGACTTTGATCTATTGAAAACATAAATTGTTAAATGTACACAATTGTCTAGATTTGCATAATCTGGGGGATTTTAACACATTGTGTGTCCTCAGCTGGACCTCAGAGTAAAATCAGTGACTTTTTTAAGCAAACATAAAATCTGTGTTTAGTTTCAGACTGATATATGCATACTGTATAGTTATATGTATTAAAAAGAAGTTGAATTTTCAATGCTTTGAGTCAGTTTTAGAATTTTTTTGAATATTTACCGAAAGTACAATTGTATACTCTATATTCAATTCAGTATGAGCCACCGACTATAAACTGACTATTCGCGCATTTCCAGACTTCAAAAAGTTGAACCTCCCTAGAACAACAACCTCTCTACAACAACCAATCTCGATGTATCTGGATGGTGTTTGCTCTAGAGAGGTATGACTGTATTATGAAAAAGTGAAAACATGGTTTATAATGGGGCAGTTTCGGAGAAGCTTGTAAGTATTAACTTTGAATTTTAAGGATAATTTGAAGGCAAATAATTGAATGATATATAAGTATATCACACAGCGCACATGACATTTGCTTAGTACCGGTAGTCGAATTAGTTTCAGTAGCAAATATTTGGAGAGAAAACAATACACCATAATAGGAAATTACATTCTGTTCTGTAGAAATGTCCTTTTTTCATTGATTTAGTGTCACTTTAAGTCCAATTCCTGTTAATAACAGCACTGAGACAGACCCACAGTCTGTCTGTCTCGATTTATATAATGCTACAGACACCAGATTTACGATAACACATGTTATGTTCTGGTAAAACTAAATCACACTTTTCTAAATATACTATCTTAATAAGCGACATCGCTGGTTTTTCTATTACCTCCCTTGGCAGATGTATGTATGTATGTTCCATTAATGTCAAATCCCTTGCGGAGACGTAGACATGTTTTCCTGGGCAAGCTTAGCCGACCTAAGTGGTTAACCAGTACTAAGCAATATGTGTGAGGTGCCCTGTTCAATGACACTATGTGGCCTGACCGAGTATCGAACCAGGCACCAATCGATTCCAAATCTGATGCTCTACCACTGGACCACGGATGCCACAGACTAAATGTCCTACCGTATTTATCCCAAAATGCATATTGGTCATTCTAGTTGGAATCCTTTGTTTTTATTGTTGTTATCTAACCAAATGTTGCGGCATGATTAATGCAATTTTATCAAAATTATGTTTTAACTCTTTGCATGCTGGGTAAAAGGCTATAAATAGTACAAATAATTGTAGCAGATGACAATTCATTAATGTGTTTTTCTTAATTATAGCTGAAAAGTTAAAACTCTGGAAATATGTCGTGGAATTTCATTAGAATTGTGTCATCAGGATACTGTATCTGACTTGTTCTTTTCACCCCTAGCGTGCACAGAATTAAATTGTCCATTGGATATACTGTAGGATATCTGTCCGGATTTAATAATTATTTTTTTATACAAATTTATCTTAGCTCGATTGCGAAACAAGTTCTTTCAACTTATATTAACCACTCTCGAGACCTCATTCCTGATAGAATCCATCGCCACGAGTGAGAGAGAAGAGCCAACGTAGAAACTAAATGCCTTGTCTAAGGGCACAATCATAACGGCTCCAGTGGGACTCGAACTCCGGACCTTTCGCACCTGAAACGAACGCACATCCACTGCGCTATCACGACTTCCACAATATAATTTAAAAGTGGATGAAACTTGATAGCATGTTGGTGCAAAGGAAACAATTATAAAAACAAGAGGCAACCAATTAAGAGGACCTATCTTTCTTAACCCTTTCCCTCATAGAAGCACATCTTGACGCCAGTACCAATACGACATATATTGACAATGTAGTAGCCAAACCAATGTTCATAATAAAGGCCAGAATCTCCTGTAGTCCCAGTAATATCGATGGAAGTGGGATAGGTATGGCGACTACTTACTGTGCATGTATCCACTGCATGGTAGCTAAATGGCTGTCGTTTGTATGGAGATATAATAGTATATTAACCTAAATCTCTATGTAGTCCCAGTAATATCTATGGAGGTGGGATAGATATGGCGACTACTTATCCACTGCATGGTAGCTAAATGACTGTCGTTTGTATGGAGATATAATAGTATATTAACCTAAATCTCTATGTAGTCCCAGTAATATCTATGGAGGTGGGATAGATATGGCGACTACTTATCCACTGCATGGTAGCTAAATGACTGTCGTTTGTATGGAGATATAATAGTATCATTGAAGGTCCTCATTCCGTGACTGTCCTAATTCCGGTGCTATTTGTTTAAATCTCGTAACGCGCGATATTTGCTGACATCATACACGCGCTCCGATGTAAATATTTACTAAAGCTGTAGCTATCTGTCAAAAGTCAAACAAGAGTAAAATGAGACAAAAACAGGTAAAACATTTGTTGAAACATGTCACGCATATAAAATAATACCTTTTCTACTATTACAAAATAAATGTTCATTTAAATACCCTTTTTTGGCCCCAAAAACATTGTTCAGAAATGTTACCATCCGTCTGCTCTGAAACCAGGCTTTGATTGACAGATCTAATTCGGAAGTGGACTTTTTCTATAAGGCCAAGCCTAATTTATTTATTTTGTTTTCAGTCCTATCCCTTATAAACAATTTTAGTTTTTTAGGCTAATCCTAGGCAGATGAGGAGAAAGAACAGACACTAAAGAGATTTCCAAGTGTGTATCTCTAATATTTGCAAAGTGGAGATTGTGTGACAGAGTTAATAGGGGCAAACTCTGTGACAACTGGGTGCATTTGACATATTGCACCAGTCAGGGTACTTAGAAGAGGAGACACAGTCATGTGTCCTTGCTGTGACACTAGAGAGGAGTAGAATAAATAATAATAACAAGTTACATAAAACAACAGTTAATAATTAAGTGTTTTAACAGTTATTAGTGTTAACAAAGTTAAAAATAGATTTTGGAATTATATCTTATATTTGAACTGTTTGGAAAAACACCACATAATTAATTAAGAGTGCCTAATTCACTGTTACCCAAGAGTTACCGGAATTGGGTCACATGTAAAATTACGGACAAATTTACAGTAGTTCAGAACAAATCGTGATTACTCTTTGGAAACACATGCATTTATGTTGAAATTTGATGCAACATGTTGGAAAAGGATTTGTTGACTAAGATATGTATACGTCTTTGTATGTTTTACAAACTATTATGCAAATTTTAATGAGTGTTTCGTATCCTACCGGAATGAGGACCCTCGAGGCTATATTAACCTAAATCTCTATGAAGGAAAGGGTTAAAGAGTATTGAGGAGGCAATAACTGATCAAACTCTCTCATTGATTCACTATTTTCGGAAATGGACTAACCAAACCTAAGACTACTCTAGTGCCAAGTTCCTGCAACAATCGATCTACTTAAGAGGAATGTTATCTTACACCCATTATTGGAAATAGGAAGTCAATTATAGTATTATCCAGTCAGGTACGTGCGATTCCCTACGCTCAGACGATACAATTGCGCCGAAGATTACATCGCTCTGTGACAGATAACGAAATGGACATCGCCATTGCATAATGGTCGTCTATCCCATACATGTACAACAGTACCTTTCTGCCAACGTATTTGATTGGTCTTTGGGGTTTTAAGCTGTACAAACAGATTATGCTGACTCTCCAGCTATAATGTGTGGAGGAGGACCCTGGATGCTCCTCTGACTCGGATTCACACTGGGTAGAACCACCGACCTTCCACAAGCCAGCTGCCACACATGAAATAATGTGGTCACACTCGCCCAATGATGGCTTACAGTAAGCTCAAGCAATATCAGGAATTCCCCTAAATGCTGGTTTACTAAACTTAACACTGTGTTTACCTTTGTACATGTACATTTTCATCAGAAATAAACATTCCTTGTTAGGCCATAATAAAATAAATCCTAGATTTTCATCCAAATTTTTTTGAAAATGGGGGCGGGGGGTGAAATTTTATTTTTTATTTTATATTTTCAGGATATCGATATTTATGCTGATAAAATGGTGTTTTGACAAGATTCAACTTGACAAGATTTTTTTTTTTTTTTTCAAATAGTAATAAAAAAAATCGGGGCGGGCCCTAAAAACGGGGGCGGGCGGGGATGAAAATCTAGGAAATATTTTATTATGGCCTTATTGTTAGTTTATATAAAAGAAGAAATTTTATTTTCCAATTTGAACTTAAAAGTTCATCAGTGTGCAACATATAATGTACACATGCAATCACAGTATACATGTACATGTAAAAGCATTCACGTGAAAAATATGTTGATATGAGAAAATCATATACATGTACAGTATTGACAATACATGTACCTACATGTACTATACATTTACACATAATTAAATACATTACATTTTACATGCTCATTATTTTTTAGACATTACAATGTACATGTACATTGAATACAGTTAAAGCGACATTACATCGCAAAAAGCAAATAAAATGGATGTGTTCACGTATAAATGCATTGCTACTAACATTGAATCAATAAACTGCTTTTGTGGATTGAAAGTATGATTTCATATAACGGTCATCCATACTCCTGAATTGACGTTTGTTTGTCATGGGAGTCAATACTAAACGCGAGATAATGCCATTTAGAGATAATTTAACTAATAGTCTACAAATAAATAGGCACAAATGTGAGATATAACCGTAAATCTGTACCATAAATCATGTTATTCTGGATACACTAGTTGTATTAGGCATGGATGTTTACATTATTTTGTTATGTCAACATGACGTTTGTTTATTAGTTGAAATACTCAGTATTTGAGGCAAATATTTGGAAAAATCATATACCATAATAGGAAAACACATTCTGTAGAAATTTGTGTTTTCACTGATGTAGTGTCGCTTTAAGTATATATATGAATATGGCATCTGATTTAATATATACAAATTTATTTTAGCTCAATTACAAAACAAGCTTTTACAACATAAGATTAATCATTCTCGCACATTTGTACCTCATTCCTGCTGGAATTCTCCGCCATGAGGGAGGGAGAAGAGGCAATGTGAATTATTAATGACTTGCCTAAGGACACCACAACCATGGTTCTGACAGGGCTCAAACTCACAACCTCTCGGTTACCGTTGACGACGGACACCGTATCCATTACAGAACCGGGGCTCCCCATATATTTCCATCTACTGATCAAAGTTACAAACGCAAAAACAACGCATACAATGTTACTTTAGTACATATTGCAATTTTTTATGTAAAATTTACTGTAGTTTAATTCTTTGAATATCAATACATTATATTAACCCTTTCAAAACCACAGACCTCTAAATAGGCTTACAAAAAGTGTAGATCCAGATGAGCCGGCTCATGACGAGCCGTCTCATCAGGATCTGCACTTTTTGCCAGTAATATTACTATTTTTAGACATAATTACCCATTTTGATAAATGAACTTGTCCAAATGTGATTTTCTGATTCATTTATTGGTTTAGAATATCATGGACCAGTCCATGTCAGTTACTTGGTGTTGAATGGGTTAAAAATGGTTTTAATGTCGCATTATAAAGTATTTTTCTTCAATGAAAACAATAAAACTATGATTCATATGCAAAGTTATACAAGTTTTAACTTTTGTGAACCATCTCATACAATTTGTCATTGATAACTAGTGTAAATAAATATCAACAAAGGGAGGTTTTTTGTCGTCAATGACGACCAACAGCGGAAACCCTGCCCAGGGTCGTCCTACCAATAATAGTTGGAGAATTCCTACTACATGACCTAAGCTGTTGGTGCGACTGTAGCTTACACAGTATGGTGAGACGTTAACACCCCCCACCCCCAAACAAACAAGCTAAAGCAGTACTGTGATACCCGTGTAGAGGTTGTAAGACATTCTCACTGTACATGTACGTGTAGGTACAAACAATGTCGGGTATTGTACATGTAGGTGTAGGTACAAACAATGTCGGGTATTGTACATGTAGGTGTAGGTACAAACAATGTCGGGTATTGTACATGTAGGTACAAACAATGTCAGGTATTGTACATGTACATGTAGGTACAAACAATGTCAGGTATTGTACATGTACATGTAGGTACAAACAATGTCAGGTATTGTACATGTACATGTAGGTACAAACAATGTCAGGTATTGTACATGTACATGTAGGTACAAACAATGTCGGGTATTGTACATGTACATGTAGGTACAAACAATGTCGGGTATTGTACATGTACATGTAGGTACAAACAATGTCGGGTATTGTACATGTAGGAACAAACAATGTCGGGTATTGTACATGTACATGTAGGTACAAACAATGTCGGGTATTGTACATGTACATGTAGGTGTAGGAACAAACAATGTCGGGTATTGTACATGTAGGTAAAACAATGTCGGGTATTGTACATGTACATGTAGGTACAAACAATGTCAGGTATTGTACATGTAGGTACAAACAATGTCGGGTAGTGTACATGTACATGTAGGTACAAACAATGTCGGGTATTGTAAATGTAGGTACAAACAATGTCGGGTATTGTACATGTAGGTACAAACAATGTCGGGTATTGTACATGTAGGTACAAACAATGTCGGGTATTGTACATGTACGTGTAGGTACAAACAATGTCAGGTATTGTACATGTAGGTACAAACAATGTCGGGTAGTGTACATGTAGGTACAAACAATGTCGGGTAGTGTACATGTAGGTACAAACAATGTCGGGTAGTGTACATGTAGGTACAAACAATGTCGGGTAGTGTACATGTAGGTACAAACAATGTCGGGTAGTGTACATGTAGGTACAAACAATGTCGGGTAGTGTACATGTACATGTAGGTACAAACAATGTCGGGTAGTGTACATGTACATGTAGGTACAAACAATGTCGGGTAGTGTACATGTACATGTAGGTACAAACAATGTCGGGTAGTGTACATGTAGGTACAAACAATGTCGGGTAGTGTACATGTAGGTACAAACAATGTCGGGTATTGTACATGTACATGTAGGTACAAACAATGTCGGGTAGTGTACATGTAGGTACAAACAATGTTGGGTAGTGTACATGTACATGTAGGTACAAACAATGTTGGGTAGTGTACATGTAGGTACAAACAATGTCGGGTATTGTACATGTACATGTAGATACAAACAATGTCGGGTATTGTACATGTACATGTAGATACAAACAATGTCGGGTATTCTTGTCTTGGAATCTGATTGAACTCTGAACCACAAATTTAAATTACTTAGTCCCTCCCACCACCGCCCTCGCCTGCATTAAACATTAATTTGTTTGGCCGTACCTACAGTTTTATGGCCTTACATTGTATATGTACATTTCAACGAAATATAAAATGTATAAATCAACAACTTGGAGACAATTAGAAATATAAATGTCATCTTACTGACAACTGCAAACAATGGACTCATTTAACATTGTGTGTGTTTTCATGTAACGTCGTGACCCTAGCTCCAAAAAATGGCTGTCAAAAGTTTTATTATTGGTCAAATAATTATATCGTGCTCAAGTCGTTGCTAACAGTCAAACTGTCAAGTTTGTGACATTCATTGTGTTCATTGGTTGCTACATATACACCACTATAAGTAACAGCTGATGCGTAGAAACAAGTTGAAGATTTATGGTGACAATGTACATGTAGAGGATACAGTGAGCATCTACTTTTATACATGTACCCCTCAGAAAATTTTGAAAACATATCCTTTGCATTGCCATCCATTTTGACTTCATCAATTGATGCATACAGACATGTACCTGTACAATCATGTAACCTCCGCAGCTCATATTATTAGAAAATCACGCGCAACACGCAGCATTTTGAGGAATACTCTTTTTTGTACCGTCCACACTCACATATATAAGTGAGTAGTAAAAAAAAACTAGAACATTTTTTTTTTAAAGTTGCGCCAAATATTTAGTGCCAATTCACAATATTTAGCGCCGATATTTGTTTTTTGTCGCAATTGGCGCCAGACAGTGGGAACCCTGGTACTTTATGATTACAATTCATACCACACAATGTACTTTATTATTACAATTCATACCACACAATGTACTTTATTATTACAATTCATACCACACAATGTACTTTATTATTACAATTCATACCACACAATGTACTTTATGATTACAATTCATACAACACATGTACTTTATGATTACAATTCATACAACACATGTACTTTATGATTACAATTCATACAACACATGTACTTTATGATTACAATTCATACAACACATGTACTTTATTATTACAATTCATACAACACAATGTACTTTATGATTACAATTCATACCACACAATGTACTTTATGATTACAATTCATACCACACAATGTACTTTATGATTACAATTCATACCACACAATGTACTTTATGATTACAATTCATACCACACCACAGTATTAGGCAGAATGCCGTCGGGCCGTCTTTTCGACGGCCTATCACCTAATAAGACGGTCAATTATATTGGCGACGGTTACTGACGGCCAGTTAAAAAAAATGGCTGATAAGTTTGTTTTTTTCTGGGTTTTCTCTCTCCGAGACCTCACTAGGTTTGTTAACATATATATGCAGCTGTAAAACAATGACAAGAACTGGACCCTATAATAGGCTAATATTGTTCGCAATTCCTTTTTGGAGAGGCTTTCCCACCCGGGCTTTCCCAGTTTCTGCCGCATTTCGATCACGTCAGTTCGCCGTTCTCACATCGAGTCCGTGCGGCAATTTCCGTCATCATTCGGGTCCCGCTCTGGGGCTGGACTTATTTTTTTAGACTCCCATTTGGATATTTCTGCCTAATACTATGTACCACACATGTATGTACTTTATGATTACAATTCATACCACACAATGTACTTTATGATTACAATTCATACCACACATGTACTTTATGATTACAATTCATACCACACATGTACACATTTGAAATTATATAGGAGTGTAAATTATTGACAATACAATGTAGGTTCAATCACACGTCTGACCAGAAAAAAAGTAATATTAACAGTCTTTCAGATGGGAGTGGAACTAGTCTAAACCGAGACCCTGGAATTGGTCTCTGTCTGTATCAAAATCCAAAATCTAAAATGACCAGCCTGGTTCATTCTAGGTCAGAATTTTTGGGAGAAGTGAGAAAGCGTGTGATCGCTTCCTTAAATGGTGTTCTTTAATATACTTCTGCAAAATAGGGTTAAAATGCACAGTACAACCATTATATACAACATTTGAATAGAAGGAGTGCTTTATTATGGGCCAGTGTATCTTACTAGACAAAATTTTGTTTGAAAATCGTAAAAACCAAAAAAAATATAGTTTTTTAGGGAGAAGTGGGTCCCCAGAGGGCGAAGTCAGGGTTCCTAGGGCAACAATTTGCCCACATCGCCCTCTAGAATGATCCCTGACACTACTGGCAAAGAGATTTGAGAATACATTGTATTTCAGTTGTTGTCTCATGAAAGAAAGTGCACAAAGACTGAATTTATTGAACAGTATTTTTTATTTTACTAAGTAGCTAGTCTGACTAACTATCGACTTAGTAGCAAGATAACATAACCGGGAAGTATGCGAGATGGTACGGTGGTCGCCAGATCGGACACGTGGGTTTTCTCCAGGTTCGATCCTCGGACCGGGAAGTATGCGAGATGGTACGGTGGTCGCCAGATCGGACACGTGGGTTTTCTCCAGGTTCGATCCTCGGACCGGGAAGTATTTGAGATGGTACGGTGGTCGCCAGATCGGACACGTGGGTTTTCTCCAGGTTCGATCCTCGGACCGGGAAGTATGTGAGATGGTACGGTGGTCGCCAGATCGGACACGTGGGTTTTCTCCAGGTTCGATCCTCGGACCGGGAAGTATGTGAGATGGTACGGTGGTCGCCAGATCGGACACGTGGGATTACTCCAGGTTCGACCCCCACACCAGGAAGTATGTGAGATGGTACGGTGGTCGCCAGATCGGACACGTGGTTACTCCAGGTTCGACCCCCACACCGGGAAGTATGTGAGATGGTACTGTGGTCGCCAGATCGGACAAGTGGGATTACTCCAGGTCGCCCCCCCCACACCAGGAAGTATGTGAGATGGTGCGGTGGTCGCCAGATCGGACACGTGGGTTTTCTCCAGGTTCGATCCTCGGACCGGGAAGTATGTGAGATGGTACGGTGGTCGCCAGATCGGACACGTGGGTTTTCTCCGGGTTCGATCCTCGGACCGGGAAGTATGTGAGATGGTACGGTGGTCGCCAGATCGGACACGTGGGTTTTCTCCAGGTTTCCTCCCACACGAATGACCACATATACGCTTTCATCCGCGCCAACGAGAGTGTCATGCGTATCAGAAATAACCAAACACACAAAGGTGCCACTCACTGACTGCCGATTAGCGCAGTGGTTAGCGCGCTCACTTCTCACTAATGTAACCCGGATTCGATCCTCATACCAGGAAGTATCTGAGATGGTACGGTGGTCGCCATATCGTACATGTGGGTTTTCCCCCGGGTATTCCCACATGAATGACCACATATATGCTTTCATCCGCGCCAACGAGAGTGATTAATATAAGTTGATAGAACTTGCTTTGCAATCGTTGTAAAAGTTTAAACTAAGATAACATACACAATATATACATTGTATGACATGATCTATATGAAAATATTACTACACTGTATCCATATTTAATCCGTTCTTGTTACTGGAGGCTAAGCCAAAATGTCCAATTCTGTAAGTTATTCAAATTCTCTCAATATATGATATAATTTTTTTTCAATGCCTGTACTTTTACATGTATGTTGATGAAACGATAAAAGGTGATTACGCCATTTGAACATCGATAATCCTAATTTAATTGAGAAATGCACACAAGTATAATTGTGTCCGCCTCCATGGTCGAGTGGTTAAGGTCGCTGACTTGTATACCACTGTAACCTATCATCTATGATGGTCACGGGTTCGAGCCCCACTCAGACCGTGTCTCATTTATATGAAAAAGTTGGCAGTTTCTTATGAAGGTTGGTGCACCAAGTACTAGTTAACCGCTGGAGCCTGCCCAGAAAAGGTGTTGTTAGGTGCTCATGCACTGGTTAACCGCTGGAGCGTGCCCATGCAAAGTGTTGTTAGGTGCTCACGCACTGGTTAACCGCTGGAGCGTGCCCATGCAAAGTGTTGCTAGGCGGTCACGTCCCGTCGCTCAAATGGGAAACAGGTAGCGACGTTAAATAAACTTAAATAAAAAGTATAATTGTTGTACACAGGTATCTTGAAAGGTCAACCTCAAGGGTCATGGCTTATTTGAACGGTTATCTACAGTCAACCCTGTCTTAAGCAGCCAGCCAAGGGAGTCAGAGAAAGTGGCTGCTTAGAGGTCAAATATATAATAAAACAACCAATTGGGAATCTGGATACTGGCTACTTAATACAGGTTGGCAGCTTAATGGAGGTGACCACTAACACAGGTTTGACTGTATACATTGTAGATATTCCATATTGGAATTATATGGGTACATTTGTATCTTACCATGTTTTCAGTTACAGGCAATCGTGCATGTACATGTATTGATTACATTTTAATGTTACACATACCATATAAATTCGCCACCATGTCCACAGACTTTGACCGATTTCTCCCAAATTCGAATCACTTCCTCCTCCCATACCAACCCTTGAACACTGCATCCACAAAGTCCATCAAAAGTAATAATGAAGAGGGGAAATAGTTTTATTTGTTAAAAATTGGATGAAAATCTAACGAATAATTTATGAATTTATGGCCGTACTTACAAGAACCCCTTTAATCCAGCCAAATTTGATGGCTGATTTGTTATCTTTGGGCTTGGTATCATCAAGGTTTGGGTCCGTCTCCGACAGCAGTGGCTCTCTATGGCGATGTCTGTCAATGTCATCCTGTAATCACAATGTATACAGTTAAGATATCGTACAAACTACAGGGCTCAAGCTAGAGGGGCTCTCCCAAATTTTTCGGAGAGGTGAGAAAGCACGTGATTGCGTCATCGAATAGTATTATTTAATAAATTTCAACATACATGTAATAGGGTTAAAATACACAATATGACCATTAAATACAATAGTTGAATACAAGGAGTGATTTACAATGGCCAGTGTATCTTACTGGACAATATATACTGGACAATATATTGTCTGAAATGTCTCCTTAGTCTGGGTTCCAGTCTATCGATTTTTCACTTTTTAACTTCTGTCAAAATGATCAGAAACTCAATAGGGCCCAATTAATAGTCTCGGTGTTAAAATATATTTATATGACTGACCAGGCAAAATATATCGATGCCTGTTCCCAGGCTAGGGTCTCCTATATGGCACTGAATGTGTGTGTGTTTTATGTTTATTTATTGTCGCTACCGGTTGCCCATATGAGCGACGCCTCCTGAAGAGATTAGTCATTTTAGTTGTTGGAGGATAGTGCAATGATACAGACAGACACCCATTCCAAAATCGCCTCTGGTTCTTTTACGTGCACGGTGTAAAACACCGACACGAGACCTTGGTTTAACGTCCCATCTGAAAGACTGTTAATTTTATTAGGGTCAGATGGGGGATTGAACATGCGATACCTAGATTACCAGTCCAGCGTGTTACAACTGGACTACAGATCCGTCTGTTATGGCCCTGAAAGCCTGAGCCCGAGGTTATAAAACTTTCCTCAGATCTCAAACTCTAGCTCGAGTAATTTGATTGGTAGATTCTGTAATATAAACTCGGCTGAACCAATCGGAAGCTGAGACTGAGTTTGAGATGGGAGAAAAGTTTTATAACCTTCGGGTCTGGCCTGCACATAATCACTGTCATAGAAAATTAGCATCTCTAAATAATTAAATATACTGAGTCAAAAAAGAAACGATACCTGGTGTTTATGTGTCTATAATTTCAACATTTATTAAGAAAATTCTTGGAAAATTCATAAGATGATAGTCCAACATGTTTGAAAGAGGAGCACATAAAGCATAATGAGCCTCCGAAACTGTCTGCTGCGTCATGACGTAATTCGTCGGACATGGGTCTAATGGAGTTTTCACACAGACGTCAATACCGAGTATGGGCACCATTTGCGTCTCTCACTGCAATGCACCGCCGTCGCATCGAACGGAAGAGTGTCTGAATCTCTTGCTGGTCAATATTTGTCCACTCCTGACGCAAAACATCCCTCAGTTGGTTTAACGTTACCGGCTGACGTCGTCTGACGCGGCGGTCTAACGTATCCCACAAATGTTCTATGGGTGACAAGTCTGGTGACAAAGCAGGCCACGGCAGGGTTTCAATATTGTTCTGCTCCAATAATGTGGTGGAAATCCGAGCAGTATGACACCTGGCGTTGTCCTGTTGGAACAGTGTGACGTTTCTGTTGGCGTTAAAGAACGGCACAACAACTGGCGCAAGGATCTCATCACAGTACCGCTGGGCGTTTAGGTTCCCGTCCACCACTAACAGTTCAGTGCGACTGCCGAAGGTGATACCGCCCCACGCCATAACGCTTCCGCCCCCGAACAGATCGACCTGACGTACACATGCGTCGGCGTAACGTTCACCGCGTCTGCGATATACCCGCTCTCTGCCATCCGCTCGACGCAAACAGAACCGCGATTCATCGCTAAACATCACCGAATTCCACTGTAACCGAGTCCAGCGAGCACGTTCCGTCGTCCATTCCCGCCGTACGTCACGGTGACGTCGTGTCAGGATGGGTCCAACGTATGGCCGATAGGCACGAATGCCACGTTCACCGAGCCGGTTCCTGACTGTTTGTGCACTGATGCGATTGTTGGTCATCCCAGGAGTAACGGCAGCTGTGTGCGTAGCAGGTAGGAACCGGTCACGTAAATGTGACGTCCGAATGTGACGGTCCTGTTCACGCGTCGTCACACGTGGTCGACCAGATCTTGGACGGTCGTCCACCGATCCATGTGTTCGATAACGTCGAAGTAGACGTGTTATCGTGATCCGCGTAACCCCGAGTCGATTTGCGACGTCACGCTGACGTAAACCGCCGTCAATCATGCCAATGGCACGCATTCTCTGATTGCGGTTTAGCCTAGGCATTTTGTTAGAAGTAACAATGGGTATGTAAGGTGTTTTTCCTCGATGATAATGCAATACCAGTACAATAAACCGATTTTCCGATTTGTACATGTGTAGGAAGTTGTCTTTGTTGAGGAGCACGTGCAAATCGGAAATTCGGCGTTGTTTATGGTTGGCTGACGTTGCAATAAGATACCCGGTACTGATACGTAATAATATATTAAACCTTTCTATGGTTTTATCCGTTTTACGTCATTTTTAGTTTGGTATCGTTTCTGATTTGACTCAGTATATATCGAAATTTGAACATATACATGCATCAGGGTTCATTCTAGGTCAGAATTTTTGGGAGAAGTGAGAAAGCGCACAATCGCTTCAGGACTTAAATGGTGTTCTTTAATATACTTCTGCAAAATAGGGTTAGAATGCACAGTACAACCATTAAATACAACATTTGAATAGAAGGAGTGCTTTATAATGTGCCAGTGTATCTTACTAGACAAAATTTTGTTTGAAAATCGTAAAAACCAAAAAAAAAAAAAAAAATTATTAGGGAGGGTGAAGTCAAGCTCCCTAGGGCGACAATTCCGCCCACATCGCCCTCTAGAATGATCTCTGCTCTATATGTACATGTAAACAGGATGAGACAAGACATCTTAAGACAACAATTCAGACAGAGAGAACCATGAACAGGCACAATCAATTTTTTGCCCTATGACCATGGCTCATTAGTTACCCTGGGAGCCCCACTGTACCCTAAAAGAAAATAATTAAACATTTTTGTTTTATTTTTACATGTACAATTTTCATATAAAATGTTCTCCAGAAAGATACACCTGTCCATCAGAAAGCACTCCTCCTATTCAAATGTTGTATTTGATAGCCATCCTTTGTATTTTAACCATATTTTGATATTTATTTAATAACACCATTTAAAGTCGCAATTGTGTGAATTCTCACTTCTCCCAAAACTTCTGGTCTAGAATTTAATAATTTGTCGTGATAGCGCAGTGGGATGCGCGTTCGCTTCAAGTGCGAAAGGTCCGGAGTTTGAGCCCCGCTGGAGCAGTTATGATTGTGCCCTTAGGCAAGGCATTTAAATTCCACGTTGCCTCTTCTCTCTCCCTAGTGGCGATGGATTCCGCCAGGAATGAGGTCTCAAGAGTGATTAGTATAAGTTGAAAGAACTTGTTTCGCAATCGAGCTAAAATAAATTTGTATAAACTAAACTAGAATGAGCCCTGTCAAATTTGTAAATATATCAAACGACAAGTAGGTCTAGATACTATGACTTATATGCCCATAATAAATTATATGATGCAAATTTATTTTAGCTTGATTGCGTAACAAGTTTTTACAACATTAGATTAAACCTAACACATTGAGCCTTTGAGCCGTCAAACGGCGGCGTAGATAAGATAAGCCGCTTTCCGAGAGCCGCTATCAGACGTTGCCTGATAACACACCAGCTTTCCGTGAGACGAATATCGGCGGCGCATTATACTGAACTCTGAAATCCGAGCGACGTTTTCTAACGTCGCATTTCATTGGCTTAATATCGGCGGTTTCTTGTGCTATTTTCAAAATAAACCAATGAAAATTAAGTTTACAAAAGAATAATCTAACATCCGGGCAAGTTTTCGAAAAAAAATTCCCGAGATTTAAAACAGCAAAATAAGATATTTCCGTGTACAAAAACGAAAAAAAATTGGCGATTTTTGTGAAAATGGCTGCCGATTCCAACGAAAATATGGACATTGACGATATGTTGCGATCGGACAGTGATGAGGGTGACTTTTCCGGATTTAATTCGGACGATCTACCAAGCGATTTAGAGTTTTCATCAGAAAATGAAAGCTCAGAAAATGAAGATGAATATGTCAGGCCCGGACAGTGGACTTTGAACGATCGAAGCAATCGGGTAAAACATGGTTTTACAGGCCCACGACCAGGTCCCAATGTGACTCTTGCAAAGGAATCAAGGTAAGTAGATTTTTTCTATTTATTTTTCCCATTGAACATGATTCAACACATTGTAATGCAAACCAACTTGTATGCTCAACAAAGAATTTTTGACAAGGCCGACCCAAACTGGTTTGATGTAACGATGGAAGAAATGCACGCCTACCTTGGTATGCGTGTGTTCATGTCCATATTACATCTCCCTGCATTCCGGATGTATTGGTCAAGTGACTGGTTGTTTGGGAAATTGTTTATGCCAAACATCATGAAACGTGATCGGTTTGACAAGTTGATGCAGTATTTTCATGTGAATGATCGCTCTCAAATGGTACTAAAAGGCTCACCTGGACATGACAAACTCTATCCGATCAGACCAATTCTTGAAGGTGTTCTGAAGAAATGTCTTGCCAACTATAACCCGCACAGAAACTAGAGCGTGGATGAGGCCATGGTGGCATTTCGTGGACGTTTAGGCTTCAGACAGTACATGCCAGCAAAGCCAACCAAGTACGGCATAAAAGTTTGGATGCGAGCTGACCCGTATAATGGATATGTCGATGAATATCAAATATATACTGGTAGGGAGGATCGAGCCAGAGTAGAAGTTGGACTTGCCACGAGAGTTGTCATGGACATGACACACAAAATTGCAGGTAGGTATCATATCATCAACATCGACAACTTCTTCACTAGTCCAGATCTATTACAACATCTTCTTACTTGTGGAACGTATGCGAGAGGTACTGTTCGGCAAAACAGAAAAGGATACCCGAAAGATCTGTTTCCCAAAAAGGACCTAAAGAACAGAGGCGACTTTCTCACAGCTACAAAGGGGGAGATGTTAGCTTGTGCATGGACAGACAAAAAGCTTACCAACTTCTTGTCCACTGCCGAGAATCCGTCGCAGGTTGATAGTCAAGTCGCAAGGAAGCTTCGCAATGGAACTCGTGATAACTTTCCTTGTCCGTCAGTTGTACCGGCATACAACGAGTACATGAATGGGGTAGATCGGGCTGATCAGATGCGAACCGAATATTCAACATATCGCACATCTCGGAAATGGTGGATATACATATTCTGGTTCCTGTTTGATGTTGCCGTGACAAATGCTTTCATCCTCATGAAAGAGTCACCAAACCACCAGCGACGTACCAAGGGGGGCAAAGGGGGGCAAGGAAAAAGTCTGTACAATGAAAGACTTCCGACAGAACCTAGCAAAGCAGCTGATAGGTGGGTACAGGACCTCTTCAAGGAAAGTTCTAGCTCCCATGGATCCCCAAGGAAACCGACATTTCCCAAGAAAAGCAAAGAAGGGGCGCTGTCGTGAATGTTCGAAGACGAAGAAGAGGAGCGAACCGTGTGTCAAGTGTGTGGTGTGTAATGTAAATTTGTGTATCGATTGCTTTCAGCCATACCACACAGCATTGGGTCAGTGAATGTGTATATAAAGTTTCAAAGTGAAAAAAAAAGAAATAATAATAAAAAAACACAAAAAAATGTATATTTGAAATACATCAATATATCTATTATTATTGTGTTGTAAATAGTGTAAATATAATGTGTGTGCATTTCATTCATTGGATTAATAAGTGAAATAAATGAATTCTTCCTCCGTAAGTAATGTTTCATATTCACCCTGTTCAACCCTGTTTTGCATGATTTTACTTACTAATGATTTTATATAAAATATGGGGATTGTAAAAATAATGAATTAACAAGACATAGGTGAAAATTTTAATTTATTCAGCATTAGAACATGAAAGATACATGCATTCAAAGTTAGCAAGTTTAGTAACAATTCTAAATGAAACATTCTGATAAATCATCAATATTGATAAATTGCTCTAGGAATACAGGACTAAACTACTGATATCTGCTGTAGGAGTTAGATAATAACTGGCTAACAGGAGCTTATCAGTAAATCAACACCAGGGCTGAATGAGTTAAATAAACACGCCTGAGACCTCATTCCTGATGCAACCCATCACAATGATGTAGAAAGAAGAGGCAATGTGGAATTTAATTGCCTTGCCAAAGGTCAAAATCGTAATGGCTACTGCTGCGAACTCCGGATCTTTCACACCTGAAGCTAGTCCAAATATTTAGACTTGAAAAATGTGACATATTACTAATCCAGTCATTTTTCAAAGTCTAAACGCTAAACCTCAATTACGCATAGCATATTTTATATTCTAAAAAGTCGTTTTTATAATTAAAATTGTTAACAAGATGAACACACATACCGTTGTTTGAATTCTGGACAGCCTATAACGTCTCTAGACACAATATTATATACAAGAAATCAACGTTTAAATTTCGTGGCAGAGTTTCGCCATTCCAAATCGTCCCATTTTGAATATTTGATTAAAGCGAAAAACAAAAATAGAAATCATTAAACGAAATTGTTCAAAAGATTTATCTCCGTGCCATTACGGTGAACCAAATAAAATTTCGTTCAATATACAATTGTTCATACGCATGAAATGTTCTAAAAAAATAATTCATTCATTCAAACAAGAATTGCTTTGACAGAGGGGTCTGTTATATAAAAGACATTATTAATAGTAATGGTCAGTTCCTTACATTTGAAGAATTCTCGCAATATTTTGATTAATTTTCTACAATACCAGAGCATGATAAGTGCAGTTGATCAGTGGCAAAAAAGATCAAACATTGAAGTTACTCATAACTTACCCAATCCAATCATTCCGACCCAGATATATGTTTACAAAAAATCCTTAAAAAGAAATAAGTATTACTATGATATACTCAATAATAGTAATGATGTTACTGATGGAAAACTAACATTATCAAATAAGTATTTCATTAATGATGATGAGTGGAAACAAATATATCAGAATGCATTTAAAACCACCACAAATACAACTCTTCAGTGGTTTCAAGTAAGAATAAATCATAATATTTTAGTAACTAATACATCACTGTGCAAAATTAAACTCAAAGATGACCCAACCTGTACTTTTTGCAAAAACTTCCCTGAAACAATATCACATTTATTGTGGAACTGCAATACAACACAAAATATATATACTTATATAAAGCAGAAATTTAACATCACTATAAAAGATGAGAAATCATTTTTATTTGGAAACTTTAATGAACATACGTGTATTGTGGCGCAACAGATTTGTCTAGAAGCAAAATATTTCATATACTTTTGTAAGTGCTCGGGCATAAAACCATCCGTTCAACATCTGATGTGTCGATTAAAACTATTATATGATACTGAACTTGAGACAGCTTCAATACAGAACAAATTATTTGAATTTGACGAAATATGGAAGCAATATGCTAAAAAGTTTTAACTTAAAATTATATTGAAAATAATTGTCATCAATCACTTGGTAGAATGTAGGCTGCAGACCACTTTTCTCTCTTTTTTTCTAAGTGTAACTGAACATTTTTCACCACTTTAAGGCCAACATGATTGACTTGATATATTTATATACACTATTATTCATGCCGTTTGTTTATTCTACTCGTTAAAATATGTAAATTATTGTAAGGTGCTTGTGAGATGCCTTCGACCCACAGGTCACCTATGACGAGGAAAATAAACGGGCCTTAAACATGGTTCAAAAAAAAAAAAAAGAAAAAAAAAAATTCAGATTTCTTTTGTGTAGACCTGTGCAGAAAAAAATGGGAGAATCTCACCTGTCGATTTTCAAACAGCTAAATGATATGCACAACGGTTAGACAATATATTTTAAACGTTATTAATATCTATATTTAGGAATATTCTTAACACCAATGCACACATTTATAACCGTTCATGTCCGAAAAACTTCAAAATATTGGTCAGAAATCCTGCCAACGGATCAGGGCGGAAAGTGCTATACAAAAATGAGCTTTAACGATAAGACCTCGAAATAACAGGGGGAAAATTATGCGTAAATCCTACATATCATGGCCTATAAAAAAAGTTAAATGCACTTCCGCATATTATTATTTTCTTAAGTCGTGAACACAACTTTCATAAAATTGTTGTTGAAAATTTTAGCTTCATTACGTAACCATGCACCTAAATACAGCTATCGCAATGGCACCTGTTTCCATGGGGAACTAGATAGTTTAGGGCACCTATGCACGGCGTACATGGATTATTTTAATTTATGCAACCCTTGGGTAAATGTTGAATATATTATTTTGACTTAGTAACATCAATAACTAACAATATTACAAATCATAAGAAACCTTTTTCTGGTTATTTGTACATTTTTTTCCAATCCGGATCACAGGGATTCGGCACGATTGGGGGTACTAGTATATATATTTAAGTACAGGGATACTACTCTGTGGGCCGTCAGATTTCGCATCGATCAGTAAAATGGCCCTATCTGAGACAATTTTGTACAAAGCTGTCCAAATATAACGCCTATCCCGAGTCTTTATATTGTTCTTCAAATAAAACACAACTTTAAGCTGCATGCATGTATACTTTGCAAACAATTGCCACAAACATTGGCCATAGCAGGTCACATTTCCATACTAGGACACGGGTTCTGTCAGCAACAAAAAAAAATCTTCGTCGGGAGAGTTTTAACTGTGAATAACATTATCAATAAAATGTGTTTCCACTAACGTGTATGTTTATTCGGCAAAAATGTACGTCAAAAAGAGATTTCGTAGCATTTTCAATTTGTTTTGAAAAATTCTAAAGCGGCGCAATTCGCGTTGAAACGAGCGTTCTGATTGGATTATTAGAATGTAACAAGATGTTTTTTTATATATGAAGAATAATCATAATCCAATCAGAACCTCGTTTCAACGCGAATTGCGCCGCTTTAGAATTTTTCAAAACAAATTGAAAATGCTACGAAATCTCTTTTTGACGTACATTTTTGCCGAATAAACCTACACGTTAGTGGAAACACATTTTATTGATAATGTTATTCACAGTTAAAACTCTCCCGACGAAGATTTTTTTTTTTTGCTGACAGAACCCGTGTCCTAGTACGGAAATGTGACCTGCTATGGCCAATGTTTGTGGCAATTGTTTGCAAAGTATACATGATCATTATTACATGCATGCAGCTTAAAGTTGTGTTTTATTTACTGATCGATGCGAAATCTGACGGCCCACAGAGTAGAATCCCTGTACTTAAATATATATACTAGTACCCCCAAACGTGCCGAATCCCTGTGATCCGGATAGCCACCTGAAATTCTCATAAACCGCACATTTCAACAACAAAAATCCCAACAAGTTGTCGGTTTATATTCGGCTACTGAACCAGTCAGGTGACAGTTGCATTAGGCTACCATTACGCACAACGGAATGTTATTGAACCATGCTTCACCTCTGTCAGCGAAAATATGTTAAAACTATTTAAATATTTTAAATACGGATGTAAATGGAAAAAATACGCAGAGCATAGGTTCCACTACTCTGGAGGTCATATTTATAGGACTAGTGATCAGGGTTGGCAATTTCCCGGGAAATAAGAGTATTTCCCGGGACGGCGGGAAATACTGGGAAATAAGAATTTGGATACCGGGAAATAAGAATTTGGATGATTTTGGTGGTAAATACAGGTATATATACCATACAATTTCTATTACCCGGTGTACTGATTGTAGTATCATGTGTGCAGGATGAAAATGAACTGCTTTTGAAGAATATGACGAAAAATACAGGCATTCATAGTGGCATTTACGCATTGCTTATAATCTTTATATAAATGTTAGAGATCTAACATTATTGAGACTGTTCATTATTACTCTAATATACATTGTATACAAACACAGTTTAAGGAGTTTATACATACATTTATTGGAGGTATTTTAAATGTTTAATGTAGTAGGCAAAATGCAAATGTTTTTAGGATTATCCCTGAAATGTGTTCATAATATAGCTGTATTATTAAAATAATCAATTAGTTATTAAAGAAGTCAGAATCATAATTTGAGATGACCCACACTGTTTGTTTGTACACAATTTCAACACGTCACCAGTGCCCAGGAGCTTCTTCATGAGACCAAGCCGGAACTTGTACCCGAACTCCTCAACTACATGTCCGAGACACTGCCAATTCCTAAGGTGCTACAACAGGAATCCTCCATCAACAACTCGAAGCCAGCTGTATGGTGGTCATGTGTGGAGAGGTCGGGCGTGATCACCAAAGACTTCAGTCAGCTCGCCAGGAAATTGATGGTACTGCCAGCAAGTTCAGCCGCCATTGAACGTGTGTTCTCCAACTTCGGCATCATACAGACGAAACTACGCAACAGACTGGGCGTTGAGAAAGCAGCGAAGCTGGTGCTATGCTACTGCTTCCTGAGAGGTAGCGAGGAAATCGACTGGTGAAGACAGACTACTGGCTGAAGAAACATTCCAACAAGAAAAACGAAAAAATAAATGAAAAAAAAAACAATAAAATAAAAAAAAACAAAAAAAAACAATAAAACCCAAAAAAAACTGTTGTGGTTGCCAATGATGCCACCTGATGAGTACCCCTGGCAGGGACGAAATAGTTTAAGCACTTATAGAGTGGTAGCAATGCATAAAAATGAGCAAAAAACGTGTTTGGAAGACACATAATCTTATTTCCCGGTATTTCCCACTTCTGGGCTTATTTCCCGGGGCGGCGGTATTTCCCGGCGGTATTTTCCGCCCCCGGTATTTCCCGGCCAACCCTGCTAGTGATTGCTAAATTGATTGACTGAGTGGACCCATGTTGTCGGTCAGTGGAATCTGATGCCAAGATCACAAGTTCAACCAAAACAAAAAAACAATATAAATAGACACTCACCTTTTCCTCGTGTAATTCGGCTAAGGTAGGCCTTGATTTTAGAGGGGATGTTGCAGAAAGCAGATTCCTGTAATGATCTACATGCGGAATCGCTTCAGTCGTATTCCTACCGAATGTTTTTAGGTTAGTTCCATACGCAGTGTAGCTGTTTTGGTTATTGTATGTGTCACTTGGCAATGAGAACGTTGTTGAGGTAGCGTCCCCAGAATCGAGATGGTCTACATCGCCGTGTATAGAACCGTTAAAAACCACCGGTCCATCCGAGTTTTCCGGACTTGCTGGTCTTTCATCGTTTTTTTCATCGGCGAATTCAACTTTAGCTACTTGGAAACGATGTGTTGATGGCACTTTCTGCATTTTTTCCATTGGTAAATCCATTGTTTCAATATTAATATACTACACCACGTTTTGTGCGTTTTGCCCCATATTGTAAACAGAGTTTTACAAATGCGCGCGCAAGGTTGTCAATTGATTTTCAAAGCCAAGTCATGCAGTGCGCATAATCAAAATTTAGGCCAGAGACTGATAAATGTTTGCTATCTCTATTTTCCTGGTAGTCAAACCCCTGTTCGGGACCCATATTTTTGTTTTATCACCGATTATACTGTTAATAAAGCAAAATGCATTCATAGAATGTTAATATCAGATAATACCAAGGGGGAAACATGTTCAAGCTGTCTGACCGCAACGCTGAACTCGAGGATTGGTAACTACCACTGAAGAACGGTGTGGGGGAAGTCCAGTGAAATTGTTTCTTGAGTATTTGGTAAATGCAATAGTTATGCTAGTCTGATGAGGGAATTTGTAATTTTGGAACATGATTCGTCTTTGATCAATTCGAAGGACGCCAATACGTCTCCAGTGTAAGGATACTAGCACAAAGTTTACACCAGGTGCTCTAGTCACGCTTACCTAGCGAGCTCATCTTCTATGTACACGCTCAATCTGGTTTAGTGCTGTTTCGGTATGTGGTGACCTACGCTGTACTCGAGATGGGGACGGGCAAGTGTTTTATATGCTGTTGAGCTTAGTGGTTCTGGTTACACATTGACGTTTCTCCCCAAGAAGCCTAAAGCTTGAGTTGCAATGTTGGTAATATTGTCAATGCGCTTATTCCATGTTAAGTCATTTGAGATTGATACACTTATGTATTTAGCAGAACTGATGTAACATATTCTAGGTGGGTGTTGTGAAGAGAGTATGTAAAGTTGATGACGTTTCTACATCGAATTACTCCCCCCTAGATCAAGTTCATCAAAATCCACCAACAACGTTTTAGCTATCTTCTACGCAGATTTATTGTCAGACGCAGTCGAAATAATAACCCGTTTGTAACGACAGGTGTTAAAATACTTTAAAACTACGATTTTACAAGATAGAAATTATATATATGTACATGTATTGTAACCTTAAATGACATAATGTTTAATTTTAAAACAGAAGACCGAGCATCATATTATTTGAGGCATTCTAAACATGCAATCATACTCAGTATCGACTGTTCTGCCTAGTATATTTATCATAGGCGGGTCAGTGAAACAGTGGTTAGCACGTTGGACTGCGACTATAGGAGTCGTGGGTTCGAGCCCCCGTCTGACCCTAATAATGTAGTCCAGGCCTTATTTATCTGTTATATAGAAACGTTATAGTGTGTATTATTGTACTGCAAGCAATGCTCTCTTATATGTATATGTATGGTAGCTGTTCCTTCCTCTTCTATGACAGTTACCCATGTGAGTCCAGTCTATTGTGTTATCTACTGTGGTGTAACGTCATGTAATTATGTCTGAGTGATAGTACGGGAGAATGACGTATGAGAGGTCAAATCACTAATCCACTATTAACCCCAACTAAATCCGTTTTGCCGTCTTTTCTAATAATCCGCGCACTGGAGAACAAGAAGTCAAGATGTACGCATCGACATTGTCTTGCCACAATGTCGGAATAAAATAGTGTATACATACTTTGTTTAGATCTACCTCTGATCTCTTAAATAAATAATCATAAGACTTTTATACAGTCGATTCTGGTAAGAAACCATTTATTAGTAAGCTAATGTATTTATAATATATGAAATCTGTGATAGCGGCTGTGATATTTTCCGGGTGGGTTAGTGTTTCTATTAGTTGTTATTGTTATTACAGGTCCTCTTTTTATGTATTGATACACGGAACTGGACATGCAAAATTTAAAACATTGAGATGATTCGGGAATTGGAACTTCCTGTGCACTATTTCATAAAATACATTAAGGCATCCGAAAAAGGGCAAAGAAGAGATATTTATAGAGCCCAATGTATATTTCACAGACATTTGAAGTCTGAACAGGAAATTTGCCGGATGAATTATGTTAATTAAATACCGTTTTATGTTTCACTCAAATGAACATAGAAAGCAATAGCATTACCATCTTTAATGCTATCCACACTTGATAATAATAGCTGTTTAGATTCATGAGTGAAATATAATTCGATCATTCACTAAAGCAAAGACACATTGTTTTTATTTTAGGTTGAAAGGTGTTTTTATGATATAATTAATAAATGACATCAAGACCTATTGAGTCCGAACAATTTCGCGTTGACAACACATCTACATTATAGTAGCCGTAGGAACCACACGCGTAAAACAATGGGAAATAATTTGTGTTTTTCCACTACAAGCACGTTTAATCAGTAGAAGAACATATCTTATTTCACTCATAGCTTCCTATATTTCATTGAAAAGCATAAAATAAAATATTTGTGTTGCTAGAATGAAACTATTCGCAATGGATCGAGATTTTTTTAATATTCATAAAATCCACGAAGCTTCAATCTCATGATGCGAATGAAATGTGTTTCAACGTGTATTGTAAACTGTTTTATGCCGAATAAAATATTCGTATAAAGATGGTTATAGTGGTGGCCATCCACGTGCTATATCGCTGACATAGCTGGTTCGCAAAATTAGAGCTATGTGATATGTTTGCTTTATGTGAGTATGCTGGCTATTTTTAATTGTCTTATTGTCCATTTTAGTAATGTCATACAAATGACGTACATTTTGTTCATGTTCCAATGAAAATGTAAATATGTAAATATCTTTTATAAGCGATGAAAATTGTAAAATTGTAAAAAAAAATATTAAAAATTGATATTCCTGTAAAAGATGTTTGTTTAATCCATACTATTATACTTATATTAGTTTTACCAATTAATTCATCGATGTACTAGGTTAATATTATTTTGTCTTACATGTACCTATATAACTTAGTTATGTTTTAACATTTTTCAGCATTTATCTTAGAAACAAATTAATAATAAATATGCATACTATTATCAGTGATTCTAATTTTATAGCTATTACCATTATTTTATGTTATATAGTCGGTTCAAACGCTCACTCACAGCTTGTGTTGTACTGTTGCTATCTTGCCGACTCAAAATAAAATTAATTTTATCTTATTAGGTCATGACCTATCTCTAAAATCCTATGAATTCCCGTTCAAACCGACTGTCACAATTTCCTCAAACGAAGGATCGAACCTCACTATGGTTCTTCTGACATGGGTGGTGAACCGCCAGCTAGTTAAACTGATGGTTACTGGTTTGTTTTACTGACGCCTGGTCGGCAAGGGTTTGATTATTGTAGTACTTGTCCATAATTACGAAGTATCTCTAGTGACTCTAGACAAACACGTTACTTATTTTATTGGTAACTGACCAATATAAAGAGCCAATGGAATGTAATATTTCATTCTTTGGGACGGAACCAGTCATTAAGGCCGATCGGAATAATTGCTTGATAACTTATTCGGATCACTTGGTCGTGTGTGTTTTACGTTATTTATCGTCGCTACCGGTTGCCCATATGAGCGACGCCTCCTGAAGAGATTAGTCATTCTAGATTGTTGGAGGATAGTGCAATGATACAGACAGAGACCCATTCCAGCGTCTCCTCTGGTTCTTTTACGTGCACGGTGTACAGCACCGACACGAGACCTCGGTTTAAAGTCCCAACTGAAAGACTGTTAATTTTATTAGGGTCAGACCACAGGCACAAGACACAATTTATTTGGCCTATGGTCACATATTAAGTAATGTTAACGACCCGGAACCAATTCTTTCAGTGGGGGCACACGTACCAGGACTGGATAGTTGCCGATATACAAATTTAAAAGTACGGTCATGGATCTTTTTCACAATTCGGTATACATGTACATTTGTATATACTCAGGGTGCCATTTAGATTTTCGTACAATGCGGGGTATAATTGAGTTGTCCCAGTGTACCAATTCTCGACTATGTTTCATGGTGTTCACGTTTTCTGCAATAAATCCCATTATTTTCACAAAAAACGTACAGAAAACTAAATGTACATGCTTGTTATAAGTTTGGCATATATCCAAGTTTGAATGTGAGCACAATAGATGGATATTTTTAGAAATACAATCGTTCAGTTCCAGACTGGAGATTCCAACTTAAATGTGGTAATTATTATCAAGTGCTTTAAAACAGTCCTATCCGTAAAATAGTTAATCGAATTACTTAGAACTACATATACAAGTGAGTAATGTTGTGATTCAGGTAGCGTAACTCAGCCAAACTATCACTGCCAATTTTATTAATTACATAGTGGATATATTTGTGAAGAGCAGTTTAACTAATTTTGCACTCTCTAAATACTATTGTGTTTATGTTTTGAAATTTAGTTCATTCCTCCTAGATTAAACATACATTAAGACATTGCTAAATAAACTGATGTCTTTGAAATGTTGCTTTATATTGCATATTGACCACAATTTGCCTGGTTTGCCTTGTTGTGAGTTTACCCACTTTAAATGTCAGTTTGTAGTGGATTATATGCTTACAGAGCATGCCACAAGCACCTAATGAATCCCCAAATTGTGATGCCTATTTAAGTATAGTCGCTATCAGTATTACTTCTATATACTTGACATACAGAACAGGAATGTGTGTCCATAATCTCACGGTGGATTCGAATCCTACCATAGGTGCTATCTTTTTTCAGGTGAATCTATACAACAGGTTTGCGGAAGATCGGTTATTCTACCTGGGTTCCCGCTCATATTTGAAATACTGTTCGGATAGGTACCTGGCATCTTCCACCACCAATAACACACCACCACCCCTCCAAAATAGGAACAACAAAACACCCTATTCAAAATTAAGTAAACTGAGCCATTGAGGTTCGGTGTTCCACAGGGTTCGTGTGCTGAACCGGTAATCTTTACCCTTACATATCAACACTGAATCGCGTGGTGTAGAAATATCCAGCCGATATGTATTGATATGCAGACGATCACAATAATTGCATTCAAATTTCAAGCAGTCAATTCTCCAAACGAGGCAATTGTTCTACAACAATTTGACAGTTGCCTCAATGAAATAATAACATGGATGACAACTTTCAAGCTGAAGATGAATAGCTCTAAATCTGAAGTAATCATTTATGGAACTAGGCAACACTTATCAGAAATAAACATTTCTAGTGTCAACGTTGGCGGTTGTGACGTAAAATGCGTTGATCATGTCAGAGATCTGGGTGTTCACATGACCAGTACACCCAACTTCGACCATCACATCCAAAAAAGGTGTCAGATAGCACGTGTGTAGTTACGAAATCTTAAAGCTATGCATAAACATCTCACAAACATGTCTACTGAATTATTAGTGCACTGGTTGTTCATTCGCACATCGACTTCTGCAACCGTCAGTTTACCGAAATGCCAGCCTACCAAGTCGACAAACTACAGCGAGTCCAAAAGCATGCCGCTAGAGTAGTCATTAATGCCTCGCTTGAACAACCAAGTGCGGAAC
This sequence comes from Archivesica marissinica, assembly GCA_014843695.1. Taxonomy (NCBI): domain Eukaryota; kingdom Metazoa; phylum Mollusca; class Bivalvia; order Venerida; family Vesicomyidae; genus Archivesica; species Archivesica marissinica. Next base: position 29,523,539 of record CM026399.1, read on the forward strand.
TTCTGAAAGAACTCCACTTGTTTCCAGTTAAAGCCAGAATCAGTTTCAAAGTTCTAGTGATGGTATTCCGTGTCAATAATGGAACAGCTCCAATATATCTTGGAGAAATGTTTGTGCCCATTCGTGGTAGGTACAGACTAAGATCACAAAGTGTCACTAACTTTAGCATCCCAAAACGACGAACAAAATTAGGCTGATATATTTATGGCCGTCATTGGACCCAACTTGTGGAACGATCTACCTAGTTATCTGAAAAACATTGAGTCGGAAGCCAGTTTCCGATCAAAACTGAAAACCCATCTGTATAGGCAATTTTATGAACGATAAGTTTGTGCTCTTGGTACAAAAATAACATATGTGATGATATAAAACAGTTTAAATACAATGATGATAATTGTGTTCAGTAAGATCAAATATCGACTTTTAAGTAATGGATTGACGAATGAACTGTTGCATGGGCATTCTCTTGGGTTCGAGCTCTGTCGTGTGGTGATGGGCGAATCACTGTACCGGCCCAATCACTGTACTGGCCACACCACGGTTGTCATTCTTACGGCGGTGTTTGTGTCTATGGTTCATATTGCCACTTTTCTCGCTAATCCAATCACTCACATATATACTGTAATGGTGTCGATATTATGATATAATATGTTCTTATCCAAATACTAGAATCCTAGTTATACCTATATATGTATACATTTTTATTTATATTTCCATATATTATTGTCATGTGTAAATGTTTAAAATTGCATTTGTAATTGTGAAGCGCAATAGAATAATTTTTAATTTGTACTATATAAATGTTATGTATTTGATTACCATTGAACACACATTTATATACCAGCACTCCTGTGTATACTAGTATTTAGTTTTCTAACTACTGTCCACCATAAAACACGTCACAGCAAAACTCAGAATTTAGTGGTCTATGCAGAAACATAGGCTAACTACAGTCCCGGATAACAAGCTATATTATGGTACTTTCAACATATTTATTTCATTTAAAAATGTAACCAATTCGGTGTTCACATAATAGAAATTCGAGATATTTGTTCAATAAGTCAGACCCATTCAGTTAGAGTTTGTAAATTATTGGATGACTAAAGATGTGCAGCATAGTTGTCTGGCTGTGTCTGCATATATCCAGAAGAGTGCCGCAAGTTCGGATACAACAGGATTCCGTCCGTCAGCTTTCTAAGATACTTATCGGTAACTAGTCATGCTACACACGATGGTGTTGATTGGGCTTACTTACACTTGCCATCGAAGAACCATATGGGCACGCAAGACATCGCAAAACTATATATCCTGGTATTAAAAATGTGTTTACTTTATTGACGTCTACTTCCGTATTTTGGCCCATTTGGGTCGAATCACCAAAGGTTCGAATCTGCCGCCCAGCCTCACAGGCACCAGACACAAAAAAAAAAATTATTTTTGGCCTATGGTCATATAGTAAGTAATATATAATATTATATATTACTTACTATATGACCATAGGCCAAAAATAAAAAAAATGTTTGTGTCTGGTGCCTGTGCCCAGCCTCATTCTCATCTGTAGAACAATAAGCCCCTGTCTCAGTTCAGTGTTTACGAGAAAATAAAAAGCACGATATTGAAATGGCTCCGAAAAATAGAGGTATTTAATTGTTTTTAACGACCAAATTTTTATGAATTTGTGTCAGAACAGTACATGAACATATCGTGCATTAGAATATACACCTTTCGCAACTTGATTTGGCTCAAATATTTAATAAATGATGTTTAATGCATATCACAAATGGCCATCTATTAAAACAATATGTCATCTAAATAACAGCATAGTTTGGTTTAAATTTTAAATTGATGTTATTGTGTAATAATACAAACATAAAATGGTACTTTTATGAAATCATAGCAGTTAATTATGTCCGAAAATAGCAAAACTACCATTCATAGCTTCTGGGTGTACACTTTGGCTTCACTATATAGAAAATGTAGATCTGTTTTATGAGAGTTATGCATACCATTAAGTGGTATGGACATACTATTCCAGGACATAATTCCCCCCATGTTGTTTAACACGGTAGGACAAACTATTAACCTAAAACAGAAGAGTTTTCTTGTTGAAAGATGTTCCTGGTTTTTATAAGATCTGGGCACAGACACAAGACACACATTAATTCTCTGTTCCCTATGGTCTTATAGTAGGAATATTGAATACATAGTACAAGACACACATTAATTCTCTGTTCCCTATGGTCTTATAGTAGGAATATTGAATACATAGTACAAGACACACATTAATTCTCTGTTCCCTATGGTCTTATAGTAGGAATATTGAATACATAGTACAAGACACACATTAATTCTCTGTTCCCTATGGTCTTATAGTAGGAACATTGAATACATAGTACAAGACACACATTAATTCTCTGTTCCCTATGGTCTTATAGTAGGAATATTGAATACATAGTACAAGACACACATTAATTCTCTGTTCCCTATGGTCTTATAGTAGGAATATTGAATACATAGTACAAGACACACATTAATTCTCTGTTCCCTATGGTCATATAGTAGGAATATTAAATACATAGTACAAGACACATTAATTCTTTGTACCACAACACCTACTACTATAAGACCACAGGGCACACAAAATTATTGTGTTTTGTGCCTGTGGATGTGGGTGACAGGGTGTCTAGCTAGGTAACCTAATTTCCATAACCTACCAGGTGTGTAACTGTTTATACGCAAGTACGCAGTGGCGTCCACATCATTTCCCAGGCTCCTCACAAAAAGATTCTTACAAAAGTTCTACAGCATAGACCTCACAGGCGATCGGTAGAGCTTTCATCATGAAGTTTCACATTGTAGGACATGGTGGCTCCTTCATTCAGACAGGCCATCTGATCTGAAGAGTGCCATAGCCAACATGAACAGGGCCTTGTACCCAGATATATCATATACATGTCTGGTTGTACTACTTACTATGTCTGTATCTACCAGTACCGAGGCAAATTTCAACCGAGGCAATCTAGGGGGTCCGGGAGCATGTTCTCCCTTAAAAATTGTTTGGGCATAGAAGCGATTTCCTGTGTTTTCTGATTTAATGAGTTTAGACGTATAATTATGTACTGACCTTTCAGCTCTCTAGCAGTCAACATTTTATACAGCAAAGGGATATTGTTTGCATTTTATTTATTTAATTTTTCATTTATTTTGTTTTTGCTTTGGAAATTGGTGTACCTCAGTGTGGCTACGGGCCTGTATGTGGCTACTGCTGAGAGGTCATGTATACAGTTAAGAACTAGAGTAAAACCTGCGTTAGTGGTCACCTCTATTAAGCAGCCAACCTGTATTAAGCAGCCAATTTCCAGATTTCCAATACAAAAATTTATTATGCATTTAACCTCTATTAAGCAGCCACATGTGCTAAGCAGCCATTTTCTGTGATTCCCTTGGCTGGCTGTTTCAGACAGGTTTGACTGTATTTATGATCTACCATGACAACTGAGTGTCTCTCAGGCCTAGCCATGCTATGTAGCTATAGGCACGAACAACATTGACATAATGATAACATTTGCCAACAGAAGGCGATAACACTTGACTGTCTTTAATTAAATATCTTTGGATCAATTATATCCACGTAGGTGTAGAGACCATTTATTTACCAGTACAACAGAGATCTATATGCATGTGCAGTTTGAAGTTTAAAGCCATATTTCAACAGTACGTTAACAGTGTTCCAAGGGAAAGCTGCAGTACTAAGCAGTTCTTTTCTATTAAAAGCACTAGTACATTTGTATCTAGCCACAAGCAGGTAGATATGCATACATGTGAACTGTGTTACAGTGAACTATGTTACTACCAAGTTAGAAAAACATCCGTATGACTGTTTTATAGCAGAATAATGCGATTGCGAAACAAGCTTTAACAACTTATATTAATCACTCTCGTTGGCGCGTAAATGTGGTCATTCTTGCGTGAGGAAATCGGAGTACACAGAGAAAACCCACCTGTCCGATCTTGAGACCACAGTACCATCTCACATACTTCCCGGTCCGAGGATCCAACCCGGATTGTATTGGTTAGAAGCGAGCGCGCTAATCGGACAGCCAATACCAGATACTCTTCATGATGCTTAGTGCAAATAACTAGGACGGGTTCAGTGCCGTAGCCAGCAGATGCAAATAAACGAGGCAAACTTTCTATGGTTGTGCGAGGACACCCCCCCCCCCCCGAATATATTTTTTTACATGCTTGTCTGAGCCTTTTGGTGCTTTCTGAAGACCTTCAGCTGGGTCAAAATTCAGGTCAGGTTTTATCCGTAATTATTCGGTACAATACCCGAGTGCTCATGAACAAGTTAGAATGAAGATCAGTTTTTATCTGTAATTATTCGGTACAATACCCGAGTGCTCATGAACAAGTTAGAATGAAGGTCAGTTTTTATCTGTAATTATTCGGTACAATACCCGAGTGCTCATGAACAAGTTAGAATGAAGGTCAGTTTTTATCTGTAATTATTCGGTACAATACCCGAGTGCTCATGAACAAGTTAGAATGAAGGTCAGTTTTTATCTGTAATTATTCGGTACAATACCCGAGTGCTCATGAACAAGTTAGAATGAAGGTCAGTTTTTATCTGTAATTATTCGGTACAATACCCGAGTGCTCATGAACAAGTTAGAATGAAGGTCAGTTTTTATCTGTAATTATTCGGTACAATACCCGAGTGCTCATGAACAAGTTAGAATGAAGGTCAGTTTTTATCTGTAATTATTCGGTACAATACCCGAGTGCTCATGAACAAGTTAGAATGAAGGTCAGTTTTTATCTGTAATTATTCGGTACAATACCCGAGTGCTCATGAACAAGTTAGAATGAAGGTCAGTTTTTATCTGTAATTATTCGGTACAATACCCGAGTGCTCATGAACAAGTTAGAATGAAGGTCTATGTGTTAACAAGATCGAAACATGTGATTTTCTACAGTTTGCCTGCTTTTTTCCCTACATTTGTTTGTTCGTGTCTTGCCACATTCCTACCGAGGAAAGTGCTTCAATTGTCTCTATATGGTTACTGGCCTGGGGTCAATTGTAAAGTTGCAGCAATACATTTTGATAGAGCGTGTGAGATGTGATCTTATATTATCAGCATAAAATATGCATCACAGACTCATATATGCATAATGCGAAGAGGGTACATCTGGAGACCTCATTCCTGATGGAATCCATAGTCACGAGGGTAAGAGCAGAGGCAATGTGGAATTTAAGTGCCTTGCCTAAGGACACAATCGTAGCAGCTGGGCTCGAAATCTGCGCTATCACAACTTCCATATTGAATATTGTACATAAATTAGTAACATAGTTCACATGAACTCAGTTTGTGTTTGTGAATGTCAGAGTCTGACTTTATATGTCAAATTATGAACTAGCTTACCATTTCTAGTTACAAGGCTGGACAGAATAGCAGTATATTAAAGGAACGGTATGTAATCAGTGTGCTTATTTCATGCTTATGTGTTTGTAGTTAGTTTACTTCTTGTGTGTTTGTACAGTAAAACAAACTTAAGTTGGCGTTGTTTACATATTTTGTTATTAAATATGATGTCAATAGATGTTATATGTTAAAATTAGTTGATCATAAACAGTTGCCTCTGTGGCACAGGGGTAACATGGTTAGGTTAATAGCCAGTTCTTTGGGAGTTCAAATCACATTTATGGCTTCTACTCTCTCTTTATTTATTTATTTTCAATTCATTTATCTTGCACCAAACAATTCACTGAAACATTGAAACATGACATGTTAACTTTAGTGTCAAACCGTTTTTGTTTTTTTGAATCCGCAATATTTTAAACTTAAGTGTCCATATATTACTGTATTTTACAAATGACTGTCTTTACATGTATTATGTAAAGTATAATAGTATGTTTCGCTACTTATTTTATGAAAGAACACCCAACAGAAGTATATAAAACACAAAGGAATATACACGTAATAGTCCATTACAGGATTCGATCCCATGACCTCAAAATAAAGATTTTATTATAGTCTGTGCTCTTGCTCACCGCTATTTAGCTGTACTTTTATTTTATCTACAAATAATGTAGAAATACCTTACCATTACTGTGTTCCACAGCGTATAAATGTAAACAACGCCAGTTTAAGTGTGTAGACCTGTAGTTATTTAATTCTTGTGTTTGTTGTCATTTTTTGTTCGGGAACTGGAGCAACTTTTTTGTAACAAAAACCATATTTTCTTTGAACAAAGGTTTAGCTTGTTAACGGAACTTTGTATTTATGAACATTGGCGGTTACTTACAACGCTCATTATAATTAAGATCACCCTCTAGTGCATGTGTTGCATCTGGCATAGTTAATGCAGATTCACCTGTCCATATTTTGTGACTGATCGAAAGTTCATACAGCATTGTTTATTGTTGAAAGGAAATAAGTATTGATATTATATACTAATATTGAACAACAGTAAAATTCTACCACCCTGTTCAGATCTGTTTAACAATTCTATAATACCAGTATAAATGAAATGTACTGCTATCAATTCAGATTCTAAAGCGACAACCGTCGCCACAAGCAAGTGTGTCGGGGTAGAAAAAAGAACAAAGAAAGACCATACATTAAGTGGTATGCATTTATAATAAGATAGTAATATGTATGTATGTATGTTCCATTAATGTCAAGCCCCTTGCTGGGGGGGGGGGGCTAGCTAGACATGTTTTCCTGGACAGGCTTAACCGACCTAAGCAGTTAACCAGTACTAAGCAATGTGTGTGTGGTGTTTTGCTCAATGACACCACATACGTGCCCTGACCGAGTATCAAACCTGGGACCCTTCCTTCGATTCCAAATCTTGTGCTCTACCACTGGACCACGGATGCCAAATATACATTTGTTGTATTTAGTAAATGTATTATTATATTTACCAATGTATTTGTACATTGTATTTGACTATTTCATCAAAATGATGTGTAGTCTACAAGATAAAATTAAGTGCTATGGATTCTACATGTGATATTTATTTAGACTAGAAATTAAAATTAGAAACCATTATTCATTGAATCACTTTCCCTCACCGTTGTGGCTTCTAGTACCGGTATCCAGCAGGAAATTTGTGCCCTCATCGCTGTGGCTTCTAGTACCGGTATCCAGCAGGACATTTGTGCCCTCATCGCTGTGGCTTCTAGTACCGGTATCCAGCAGGAAATTTGTGCCCTCACTGCTGTGGCTTCTAGTACCGGTATCCAGCAGGACATTTGTGCCCTCATCGCTGTGGCTTCTAGTACCGGTATCCAGCAGGGCATTGGTTCCCTCACTGCTGTGGCTTCTAGTACCGGTATCCAGCAGAGCATTGGTTCCCTCACTGCTGTGGCTTCTAGTACCGGTATCCAGCAGGACATTTGTGCCCTCATCGCTGTGGCTTCTAGTACCGGTATCCAGCAGAACATTTGTGCCCTCATCACTGTGGCTTCTAGTACCGGTATCCAGCAGCGCATTGGTTCCCTCACTGCTGTGGCTTCTAGTACCGGTATCCAGCAGAGCATTGGTTCCCTCACTGCCCTGGCTTCTAGTACCGGTATCCAGCAGGACATTGGTTCCCTCACTGCCCTGGCTTCTAGTACCGGTATCCAGCAGCGCATTGGTTCCCTCACTGCTGTGGCTTCTAGTACCGGTATCCAGCAGGGCATTGGTTCCCTCACTGCCCTGGCTTCTAGTACCGGTATCCAGCAGAGCATTGGTTCCCTCACTGCCCTGGCTTCTAGTACCGGTATCCAGCAGGGCATTGGTGCCCTCACTGCTGTGGCTTCTAGTACTGGTATCCAGCAGGACATTGGTTCCCTCACCGCTGTGGCTTCTAGTACCGATTTCCAGCAGAGCATTGGTTCCCTCACTGCTGTGGCTTCTAGTACCGGTATCCAGCAGGACATTTGTGCCCTCATCGCTGTGGCTTCTAGTACCAGTATCCAGCAGGACCCTCATCGCTGTGGCTTCTAGTACCGGTATCCAGCAGGGCATTGGTTCCCTCACCGCTGTGGCTTCTAGTACCGGTATCCAGCAGGGCATTGGTTCCCTCACCGCTGTGACTTCTAGTACCGGTATCCAGCAGCGCATTAGTTCCCTCACTGCTGTGGCTTCTAGTACCAGTAGCCAGCAGGGCATTGGTTCCCTCACTGCCCTGGCTTCTAGTACCAGTATCCAGCAAGGCATTGGTTCCCTCACCATTGTGGCTTCTAGTACCGGTATCCAGCAGAGCATTGGTTCCCTCACTTCCCTGGCTTCTAGTACCGGTATCCAGCAGAGCATTGGTTCTCTCACCGCTGTGGCTTCTAGTACCGGTATCCAGCAGGGCATTGGTTCCCTCACTGCCCTGGCTTCTAGTACCGGTATCCAGCAGGGCATTGGTTCACTCACTGTCCTGGCTTCTAGTACCGGTAGCCAGCAGGGCATTGGTTCGCTCACCGCTGTGGCTTCTAGTACCAGTATCCAGCAGGGCATTGGTTCCCTCACTGCCCTGGCTTCTAGTACCGGTATCCAGCAGGGCATTGGTTCTCTCACTGCTGTGGCTTCTAGTACCGGTATCCAGCAGGGCATTGGTTACCTCACTGCCCTGGCTTCTAATACCGGTATCCAGCAGCGCATTGGTTCCCTCACCACTATGGCTTCTAGTACTTCATGGAATAAGGTATTTCTAGTGTGGAAGATATCCAGCAGGGCATTGGTTCTAACCTACGGTAACTGCTCACGTCTGTACAAACCAGCAAGGCATTGGTTCAAATCTACAGTACCCATCTGTGTCTGTACAAACCAGCAAGGCATTAGTTCTAATCTATAGTACCCATCTGTGTCTGTACAAACCAGCAAGGCATTGGTTCTAATCTACAGTACCCGGCTGTGTCTGTACAAACTAGTAAGGCATTGGTTCTAATCTACAGTACCTGGCTGTGTCTGTACAAACCAGCAAGGCATTAGTTCTAATCTACAGTACCCATCTGTTCTGTACAAACCAGCAAGGCATTGGTTCTAATCTACAGTACCCGGCTGTGTCTGTACAAACTAGCAAGGCATTGGTTCTAACCTACGGTAACTGCTCGCGTCTGTACAAACCAGCAAGGCATTAGTTCTAACCTACGGTAACTGCTCACGTCTGTACAAACCAGCAAGGCATTGGTTCTATTCTACAGTACCCAGCTGTGTCTGTACAAACTAGTAAGGCATTGGTTCTAATCTACAGTACCCGGCTGTGTCTGTACAAACTAGTAAGGCATTGGTTCTAATCTACAGTACCTGGCTGTGTCTGTACAAACCAGCAAGGCATTGGTTCTAACCTACGGTAACTGCTCGCGTCTGTACAAACCAGCAAGGCATTGGTTCTAATCTACAGTACCTGGCTGTGTCTGTACAAACCAGCAAGGCATTGGTTCTAACCTACGGTAACTGCTTGCGTCTGTACAAACCAGCAAGGCATTGGTTCTAACCTACGGTAACTGCTCGCGTCTGTACAAACCAGCAAGGCATTGGTTCTAATCTACAGTACCTGGCTGTGTCTGTACAAACCAGCAAGGCATTGGTTCTAACCTACAGTAACTGCTCGCGTCTGTACAAACCAGCAAGGCATTGGTTCTAACCTACGGTAACTGCTCGTGTCTGTACAAACCAGCAAGGCATTGGTTCTAATCTACAGTACCCGGCTGTGTCTGTACACACCAGCAAGGCATTAGTTATAATCTACAGTACCCATCTGTATCTGTACAAGCCAACAGGGCATTGGTTCTATTCTACAGTACCCAGCTGTGTCTGTACAAACCAGCAAGGCATTGGTTCTAATCTACAGTACCGGCTGTGTCTGTACAAACCAGCAAGGCATTGGTTCTAATCTACAGTACCCGGCTCTGTCTGTACAAACCAGCATGGCATTGGTTCTAATCTACAGTACCCATCTGTGTCTGTACAAACCAGCAAGGCATTAGTTCTAATCTACAGTACCTGGCTGTATCTGTACAAACCAGCAAGGCAATGGTTCTAATCTACAGTACCCGGCTCTGTCTGTACAAACCAGCAAGGCATTAGTTCTAACCTACGGTAACTGCTCACGTCTGTACAAACCAGCAAGGCATTAGTTCTAATCTACAGTACCCATCTGTGTCTGTACAAACCAGCAAGGCATTGGTTCTAATCTACAGTACCCGTCTGTGTCTGTACAAACCAGCAAGGCATTGGTTCTAATCTACAGTACCTGGCTGTGTCTGTACAAACTAGTACGGCATTGGTTCTAATCTACAGTACCCATCTGTGTCTGTACAAACTAGTAAGGCATTGGTTCTAATCTACAGTACCCATCTGTGTCTGTACAAACCAGCAAGGCATTGGTTCTAATCTACAGTACCCGTCTGTGTCTGTACAAACCAGCAAGGCATTGGTTCTAATCTACAGTACCTGGCTGTGTCTGTACAAACTAGTACGGCATTGGTTCTAATCTACAGTACCCATCTGTGTCTGTACAAACTAGTAAGGCATTGGTTCTAATCTACAGTACCCATCTGTGTCTGTACAAACCAGCAAGGCATTGGTTCTAATCTACAGTACCCGTCTGTGTCTGTACAAACCAGCAAGGCATTGGTTCTAATCTACAGTACCCATCTGTGTCTGTACAAACCAGCAAGGCATTGGTTCTAATCTACAGTACCTGGCTGTGTCTGTACAAACTAGCAAGGCATTGGTTCTAACCTATGGTACCCAGCTGTGTCTGTACAAACTAGTAAGGCATTGGTTCTAATCTACAGTACCCATCTGTGTCTGTACAAACTAGTAAGGCATTGGTTCTAATCTACAGTACCCAGCTCTGTCTGTACAAACTAGTAAGGCATTGGTTCTAATCTACAGTACCCGGCTGTATCTGTACAAACCAGCAAGGCATTGGTTCTAATCTACAGTACCCGTCTGTGTCTGTACAAACCAGCAAGGCATTGGTTCGAATCTACAGTACCCGTCTGTGTCTGTACAAACCAGCAAGGCATTGGTTCTAATCTACAGTACCTGGCTGTGTCTGTACAAACCAGCAAGGCATTAGTTATAATCTACAGTACCCATCTGTATCTGTACAAGCCAACAGGGCATTGGTTCTATTCTACAGTACCCAGCTGTGTCTGTACAAACCAGCAAGGCATTGGTTCTAATCTACAGTACCCGGCTGTGTCTGTACAAACCAGCAAGGCATTGGTTCTAATCTACAGTACCCGGCTCTGTCTGTACAAACCAGCAAGGCATTGGTTCTAATCTACAGTATCCATCTGTGTCTGTACAAACCAGCAAGGCATTAGTTCTAATCTACAGTACCTGGCTGTATCTGTACAAACCAGCAAGGCATTGGTTCTAATCTACAGTACCCGGCTCTGTCTATACAAACCAGCAAGGCATTAGTTCTAACCTACGGTAACTGCTCACGTCTGTACAAACCAGCAAGGCATTGGTTCTAATCTACAGTACCCGGTTGTGTCTGTACAAACCAGCAAGGCATTGGTTCTAATCTACAGTACCCATCTGTGTCTGTACAAACCAGCAAGGCATTAGTTCTAATCTATAGTACCCATCTGTGTCTGTACAAACCAGCAAGGCATTGGTTCTAATCTACAGTACCCGGCTGTGTCTGTACAAACTAGTAAGGCATTGGTTCTAATCTACAGTACCTGGCTGTGTCTGTACAAACCAGCAAGGCATTAGTTCTAATCTACAGTACCCATCTGTTCTGTACAAACCAGCAAGGCATTGGTTCTAATCTACAGTACCCGGCTGTGTCTGTACAAACTAGCAAGGCATTAGGTCTAACCTACGGTACCCAGCTGTGTCTGTACAAACCAGCAAGGCATTGGTTCTAATCTACAGTACCCGGCTGTGTCTGTACAAACCAGCAAGGCATTGGTTCTAATCTACAGTACCCATCTGTGTCTGTACAAACCAGCAAGGCATTGGTTCTAACCTACAGTACCCAGCTCTGTCTGTACAAACCAGCAAGGCATTGGTTCTAATCTACAGTACCCGTCTGTGTCTGTACAAACCAGCAAGGCATTGGTTCTAATCTACAGTACCTGGCTGTGTCTGTACAAACTAGTACGGCATTGGTTCTAATCTACAGTACCCATCTGTGTCTGTACAAACTAGTAAGGCATTGGTTCTAATCTACAGTACCCATCTGTGTCTGTACAAACTAGTAAGGCATTGGTTCTAATCTACAGTACCCGGCTCTGTCTGTACAAACTAGTAAGGCATTGGTTCTAATCTACAGTACCCGGCTGTATCTGTACAAACCAGCAAGGCATTGGTTCTAATCTACAGTACCCGTCTGTGTCTGTACAAACCAGCAAGGCATTGGTTCTAATCTACAGTACCCGTCTGTGTCTGTACAAACCAGCAAGGCATTGGTTCTAATCTACAGTACCTGGCTGTGTCTGTACAAACTAGTAAGGCATTGGTTCTAACCTACGGTACCCAGCTGTGTCTGTACAAACTAGTAAGGCATTGGTTCTAATCTACAGTACCCGGCTGTGTCTGTACAAATCAACAAGGCATTGGTTCTAATCTACAGTACCCGGCTGTGTCTGTACAAATCAACAAGGCATTGGTTCTAATCTATGGTACCCGGCTGTGTCTGTACAAACCAGCAAGGCATTGGTTCTAATCTATGGTACCCGGCTGTGTCTGTACAAACCAGTAAGGCATTGGTTCTAATCTATGGTACCCGGCTGTGTCTGTACAAATCAACAAGGCATTGGTTCTAATCTATGGTACCCGGTTGTGTCTGTACAAACCAGCAAGGCATTGGTTCTAATTTATGGTACCCGGCTGTGTCTGTACAAATCAACAAGGCATTTGTTCTAATCTATGGTACCCGGCTGTGTCTGTACAAACCAGCAAGGCATTGGTTCTAATCTACAGTACCCATCTGTGTCTGTACAAACCAGCAAGGCATTGGTTATAATCTACAGTACCTGGCTGTGTCTGTACAAACTAGTAAGGCATTGGTTCTAACCTACGGTACCCAGCTCTGTCTGTACAAACCAGCAAGGCATTGGTTCTAACCTACGGTACCCGCTTTTCGGGGCCAAGAAATTTGATTGCTTTGGAGGGAATTCCAGTTTTGAGGGGTAATGTAATGCTTTTATTAACAAGATCTATAACATATAAAACTCCAATGCACCTCGAAATCTCCAATGCACTGCGGCCTTAATATATTTCAGTAAGAATTATTCTGAAACAACATGAACTTTTTATTCCAGGTTGCTTGAAGACAGCAAGTGTAAAAAGCAATAGACATGGTGGTCAGACGTTATGTATACAACCAGCGAGACTGGCAAAACCAAAGGTCTGTAGATCTATAAAATCCTGTGTCTTTATTTCATTTCAATTTCTCATTCATTTTATTAACAATTTGATTGAAGGCATATATACACACCAGTCATGTCTCGCGGTTTCACCGTGAGTCTCACACATTTTCCAAGGAAATCACGGTCAATAATTGATTGCCTCAGTGATGAAAAACCACCCTAGAATGCACCCAGGGTGGGCACGACCCCAGACTCCCATAGCAATCTCACGACCCATGACAGGTATGTTCATGCAAACATTGTAACCCAACCCTATCGTCTGTGGAAGTGATACAATTATTTTCTTCAAATCACAACAGTGTATTCCTAGATATCTGTCCGTGCAACAATGCACACATGCATATACTAAAAATAACGCTGTACGTTTGTGCCACGTTTGTAATGCATCCTACTGTCTGCCCTAGTGTTGTCTCAAAAATGTGTCTGCTTGTTTAGTTTAAGCAGTACATGTATTTATTTGTTCTGTTGCATATATACATATACAACTATCATAAAATAATAATCTGCTGGTTTGATTCAGCGAACATAACTGCATCAGTATTGCTTGGTTTGATTCATTGAGCATAACTGCATCAGTACTGCTTGGTTTGATTCAGCAAGCGTAACTGCATCAGTATTGCTTGGTTTGATTCATTGAGCATAACTGCATCAGTACTGCTTGGTTTGATTCAGCAAGCGTAACTGCATCAGTATTGCTTGGTTTGATTCATTGAGCGTAACTGCATCAGTATTGCTTGGTTTGATTCAGCAAGCGTAACTGCATCAGTACTGCTTGGTTTGATTCAGCAAGCGTAACTGCATCAGTACTGCTTGGTTTGATTCAGCAAGCGTAACTGCATCAGTATTGCTTGGTTTGATTCAGCGAGCATACCTGCATCAGTACTGCTTGGTTTGATTCAGCAAGCGTAACTGCATCAGTACTGCTTGGTTTGATTCATTGAGCGTAACTGCATCAGTACTGCTTGGTTTGATTCAGCAAGCGTAACTGCATCAGTACTGCTTGGTTTGATTCAGCAAGCGTAACTGCATCAGTATTGCTTGGTTTGATTCATTGAGCATAACTGCATCAGTATTGCTTGGTTTGATTCATTGAGCGTAACTGCATCAGTACTGCTTGGTTTGATTCAGCAAGCGTAACTGCATCAGTACTGCTTGGTTTGATTCAGCAAGCGTAACTGCATCAGTATTGCTTGGTTTGATTCAGCGAGCATACCTGCATCAGTACTGCTTGGTTTGATTCAGCAAGCGTAACTGCATCAGTACTGCTTGGTTTGATTCAGCAAACGTAACTGCATCAGTATTGCTTGGTTTGATTCATTGAGCGTAACTGCATCAGTACTGCTTGGTTTGATTCAGCAAGCGTAACTGCATCAGTACTGCTTGGTTTGATTCATTGAGCGTAACTGCATCAGTATTGCTTGGTTTGATTCATTGAGCGTAACTGCATCAGTACTGCTTGGTTTGATTCAGCAAGCGTAACTGCATCAGTACTGCTTGGTTTGATTCAGCAAGCGTAACTGCATCAGTACTGCTTGGTTTGATTCAGCAAGCATAACTGCATCAGTACTGCTTGGTTTGATTCAGCAAGCGTAACTGCATCAGTATTGCTTGGTTTGATTCAGTGAGCATACCTGCATCAGTACTGCTTGGTTTGATTCAGCAAGCGTAACTGCATCAGTATTGCTTGGTTTGATTCAGCAAGCGTAACTGCATCAGTATTGCTTGGTTTGATTCATTGAGCGTAACTGCATCAGTACTGCTTGGTTTGATTCAGCAAGCGTAACTGCATCAGTACTGCTTGGTTTGATTCAGCGAGCATACCTGCATCAGTACTGCTTGGTTTGATTCAGCAAGCGTAACTGCATCAGTATTGCTTGGTTTGATTCAGCGAGCATACCTGCATCAGTACTGCTTGGTTTGATTCAGCAAGCGTAACTGCATCAGTACTGCTTGGTTTGATTCAGCGAGCATACCTGCATCAGTACTGCTTGGTTTGATTCAGCAAGCGTAACTGCATCAGTACTGCTTGGTTTGATTCAGCAAGCGTAACTGCATCAGTACTGCTTGGTTTGATTCAGCAAGCGTAACTGCATCAGTACTGCTTGGTTTGATTCATTGAGCGTAACTGCATCAGTACTGCTTGGTTTGATTCAGCAAGCGTAACTGCATCAGTACTGCTTGGTTTGATTCAGCGAGCATACCTGCATCAGTACTGTTTGGTTTGATTCACCAAGCGTAACTGCATCAGTACTGCTTGGTTTGATTCAGCAAGCGTAACTGCATCAGTACTGCTTGGTTTGATTCAGCAAGCGTAACTGCATCAGTACTGCTTGGTTTGATTCAGCAAGCATAACTGCATCAGTACTGCTTGGTTTGATTCAGCAAGCGTAACTTCATCAGTACTGCTCGGTTTGACTCAGCAAGCGTAACTTCATCAGTATTGCTCGGTTTGACTCAGCAAGCGTAACTGCATCAGTACTGCTTGGTTTGATTCATCGACCACAACTGCATCAGTACTGCTTGGTTTGATTCATCGACCACAACTGCATCAGTACTGCTTGGTTTGATTCATCGACCACAACTGCATCAGTACTGCTTGGTTTGATTCATCGACCACAACTGCATCAGTACTGCTTGGTTTGATTCATCGACCACAACTGCATCAGTACTGCTTGGTTTGATTCATCGACCACAACTGCATCAGTACTGCTTGGTTTGATTCATCAACCACAACTGCATCAGTACTGCTTGGTTTGATTCATCGAGCGTAACTGCATCAGTACTGCTTGGTTTGATTCATCGAGCGTAACTGCATCAGTACTGCTTGGTTTGATTCATCAAGCGTAACTGCATCAGTACTGCTTGGTTTGATTCAGCAAGCGTAACTGCATCAGTATTGCTTGGTTTGATTCAGCAAGCGTAACTGCATCAGTACTGCTTGGTTTGATTCAGCAAGCGTAACTGCATCAGTACTGCTTGGTTTGATTCAGCAAGCGTAACTGCATCAGTACTGCTTGGTTTGATTCAGCAAGCGTAACTGCATCAGTATTGCTTGGTTTGATTCAGCAAGCGTAACTGCATCAGTACTGCTTGGTTTGATTCAGCAAGCGTAACTGCATCAGTACTGCTTGGTTTGATTCAGCAAGCATAACTTCATCAGTATTGCTCGGTTTGATTCAGCAAGCATAACTGCATCAGTACTGCTTGGTTTGATTCATTGAGCATAACTGCATCAGTATTGCTTGGTTTGATTCAGCGAGCATACCTGCATCAGTACTGCTTGGTTTGATTCAGCGAGCATACCTGCATCAGTACTGCTTGGTTTGATTCAGCGAGCATACCTGCATCAGTACTGCTTGGTTTGATTCAGCGAGCATACCTGCATCAGTACTGCTTGGTTTGATTCAGCGAGCATACCTGCATCAGTACTGCTTGGTTTGATTCATTGAGCATAACTGCATCAGTATTGCTTGGTTTGATTCAGCGAGCATACCTGCATCAGTACTGCTTGGTTTGATTCAGCGAGCATACCTGCATCAGTACTGCTTGGTTTGTTTCAGCGAGCATACCTGCATCAGTACTGCTTGGTTTGATTCATTGAGCATAACTGCATCAGTATTGCTTGGTTTGATTCAGGGAGCATACCATGTTTAATATCTTGTAAACAAACATTAAAACCGCTAATCAATTACTGTTTGAATGTAAGCTTCAAGTTCACCTGTTATGCATAGTTTGGCTATACAATAGTGCTGAAACGGTTACTAGAAATTTGGAACCGGTTATTCCTAATGAATATAAGTTGGTCAACTGTATCCGAGTCCAGAGCTGCTCGCCTCTTAGTCACAATATTTCCTGTGTCGGAGAATACTCTTTCTGACGGTACCGACGTACCGGGAATACAGTGATAACATAAGGGATGCAACTTTTGCTAACTACAGCATTGGCTACTTACTAACAAGGGCACTTCCCGGCTGCTGAAAGGGGAAGTAATCAGTCTAGTTAACCTGTTAGTGATTTTGTAATCGGTTAATCTGCAATTTTGTAATCGTACCGGTTAACCGGGTAATCGTTTCAGCACTATTATACAATACCCACAAGGTTTTTTTTGGACATCAATCAAATTTCATGTACCTGACACATTTCCGGTATAGTCGTTTCTTAACATACCACTGGTCTTGACATACCGAGGCATCCACAATTTTTCAGAATGAGGTATAATAACGCCACCTATCATTCTTTCCATTGGATCAATGTTGACCCAGAAAGGTAAACATGTTTGATACGGCCTGCTGCACGGTAAAGTGCCCATTTCTAGTAAAATATGTGTATATATATAGTTGATTCCGATTGCATCGAGGTATTTCACCTTTCGATAACCAGTCTGACAAAGCGCCACCTATCGTCAGTTCCCACGGTCCAGTTTTACAAAGGAAGTCTGCTTTTTTGTTTGTAAACAAAATGGACTAAATATCAACACAAAATGACAAGTAGTTTATTTTTTAGTAAATACACCTGTATTTTTACGAATCGGGTAATTTTGCCCCACCCCCTATCCTAAAAAGATGCCCATCAGCTGAAAACACAAAAACCGGAAATAAAAAATTTACTACCAAAACATCGGTCTGTTACTATATTTTATTAATGGAATAATAAATCTCACAAAATGTGAATATTATGATGTCACCAGTTTCCAAATATGGGCATCAAATTTTGAGGCCCTAACAGAATTTTTAGAAAATCACAAAATTATAATAAATTTCTATTTGTCTTAATTTGGACATAGTTTGCATAAATATTTCCACAACTGCAATGGTATTTGCATACTGACTTAGGGTAAATGCAGCGTCTGTGATCACTCTACACACGTGACAGTGTGTTCAGATGTCCACTTAACCCTTTCAACACCACAGACCTCTAAATAGGCTTACAAAAAGTGTAGATCCAGATGAGCCGGCTCATGACGAGCCGTCTCATCAGGATCTGCACTTTTTGCAAGTAATATTACAATTTTTAGAAAATAATTTACCCATTTTGATAAATGAACTGATCCAAATGTAATTTTCTTATTAATTTAATTGGTCTAAAAATGTCATGAACCAGTCTATGTCAGTTACTTGGTGTTGAATGGGTTAAAGCACTTAAAAACAGTGCATAGTATAGCTAAAGTTGTTTTGTTGAACTGTTGCAAGTTCAAATATGTGATACTCGTTTAAAACTGCTAAATATATTATTAATTTGTATAAGGAACACTTATCAGGGCCTCGATATTTATGACAATAATAGGAAAAACCCGGATGACGCGATATAACAGGAAGTAGTTTTTTGACCCAAGGTCAAACATGACCTACGAAAATAACAAAATAAACAAATGAAAGAATATGACAAGAGTAATTGTTGTTGTGCAAACATGAAGACAAGATGTTAAAGTAACTGACAGGATAAAGTTAATTTTGAGGCAAGTGTTTTATTGTACACATTATTGATATAATCGTTTTGTGCCGCGATACAAGGAAATACCAGTATAATGCTATTTTTTAAAATCTAATCCTAAAATCACACTGAAATGATGTTTTTCATAAAGGTATTCCATAAAACTAACTGTGCAAGTGAAAAAATTACATTAAATTTCGAAAAAGAAATTGGCAGCTGGCATTATGTCATCCAAAAATGACCAAAAATAGGTGTAATGCATTAGCATCTAAATGTTTATCTTATTTTAAAGGCTCCTGATAAGATTATCATTAACCCTTTCAACACCACAGACCTCTAAATAGGCTTACAACAAGTGTAGATCCAGATGAGCCGGCTCGTGACGAGCCGTCTCATCAGGATCTGCACTTTTTGCCAGTGATATGACTATTTTTAGACATAATTACCCATTTTGATAAATGAACTTGTCCAAATGTGATTTTCTGATTCATTTATTGGTTTATGAATATCATGGACCAGTCCATGTGAGTTACTTGGTGTTGAATGGGTTAATCTGTCATGATTTGTCATTTCATTTTATAAAACAAAATTTATCCAGCTTTAATTTGATGTATAACACTTTGTATTTTCCTAGTTTTGTTTTAATATACCGTAACAAAAGAAGTACCGATGTAATAATGCCTGTACATTTTGAAAAACACTAAATGTTATAAAATTCAGGGCTCGAATTTAGCACTGCACACTACATAATTATACGTCTAAACTCATTAACCCATTCAACACCAAGTAACTCACATGGACTGGTCCATGATATTCATAAACCAATAAATGAATCAGAAAATCACATTTGGACAAGTTCATTTATCAAAATGGGTAATTATGTCTAAAAATAGTCATATCACTGGCAAAAAGTGCAGATCCTGATGAGACGGCTCATCTGGATCTACACTTTTTGTAAGCCTATTTAGAGGTCTGTGGTGTTGAAAGGGTTAAATCGGAAAACGCAGGAAATCGCTTCCTGTTATATCGCGTCATCCGGGTTTTTCCTATTATTGTCATAAATATCGAGGCCCTGATAAGTGTTCCTTATACAAATTAATAATATATTTAGCAGTTTTAAACGAGTATCACATATTTGAACTTGCAACAGTTCAACAAAACAACTTTAGCTATACTATGCACTGTTTTTAAGTGCTTTAACCCATTCAACACCAAGTAACTGACATAGACTGGTTCATGACATTTTTAGACCAATTAAATTAATAAGAAAATTATATTTGGATCAGTTCATTTATCAAAATGGGTAAATTATTTTCTAAAAATTGTAATATTACTTGCAAAAAGTGCAGATCCTGATGAGACGGCTCATCATGAGCCGGCTCATCTGGATCTACACTTTTTGTAAGCCTATTTAGAGGTCTGTGGTGTTGAAAGGGTTAAATCGGAAAACGCAGGAAATCGCTTCTGTACCCCAACAATTCTAAGGGGGAACATGTCTCCGGACTCCCCTAGATTGCCTCAGTTGAAATTTGCCTCTCGCTACGTACGGTACTGACTATGATGTAGAACACAACTGTTTTTCATTTTGCTCCTTTTGGGCAAGTTTACCTGAGTCTAGTTGGGCGATTCTGCTCTTAAAAAGACAATTTGCCCATCTCCAAAAACAATAAAAATGTGAACAGCAAAATGAAGCGTGATGAAACGGCCTGCACTCCATTCACCCTATTCCAACAGTCGGACCCAGTAGATGTAATTGAAAAATAAAATGACATTTTATAAAAATTGAGAGAAGAATTCAACTATTGCGAGTTGCCAATTTATGTACTCGCAAACATTTGCAAGTGCAAAAAAAAAGTTAAATTCTAGCCCTGATAATGACAATAAAATAAATATCGGAACTTATTTGGTTATGTTTTATAGTATATAAATTGTTAAAACTAATATGAGTATTCACCTGTGAAGTTATAGAAAGATATTACAACCAGAAAATGTATTCGTAGTCATTTTTTAATGTCCAAAAATAGTCTGTTACGAAAAATCTGTAATGTCCATCACACTCTGTTACAGCAAGTAATGGTCATAGATTTGGAAACTTTTGTTTTGTTAACAAAGTGCTACCTAATAATATGTCCAAGTTTCATAAAAGTTCATCCAATAGATTTTTCAAAATTGAATGAAATATAACGTTTGTGTAATGTCCGTCACACAGTAATGTCGTCACACTGAGTTATTCTCATTAAATGCAACATTTTACACCTTCACAAACTTGTTTATGTTCACTTCCATTTGTCCTGTTCGAAATAAGTGGTTCTGGCTTGGATGTCTTTTTCGTGTAAAAATAGTATTGAATTTGTATATATATACATTTTAGATGAGAAATCGAGCAAGTGCTGGATATATGCACATACAGCACGATGTCACATCGGCCCTGAGAAGCACATTGGTGGATTGGATGGTGGACGTATGTGAAGCACACAAGCTATGCAGAGAAACACTTTTCCTTGCTGCGTAAGTTGAATACTTGATTGAATTATGTCTATTCCTATCAGTTTTTGCATTTGCCGTCTGTCCGTCTATCCTAACTTGTCGAAATAATACCTTCAATGTTCATTCAGTGAAATATAGTTCGATTAATCACATTCTTGTGACCTCGACTAGCCCTATTGCTTTTATTTTGTTGACATTGTTGTTACGTCAATAAAGGTAACATTATAATCTCGACACGTAAAATTGCTTTGTGACCGACCCAGTGTCACTTCTGTCATGCTAATTTCAGATATGGGACCTGGGCCCTAGGTAATACAACGTTTCGTCAATCTCAAACTCTAGTGATATAATTGGTTAGTCTGAGATTTGCTCTTGGATCAACCAATCAGAATCTTGCTACCGAGTTTGAGATTGGAGAAAAGGTTTATAACGTCCAGGCCTGTTGCATAGATTAGAAAAATCCAAGTAATAGGTGTTGCTCGACAGCTAATAAACAATGTGTGTTTGTTATTTGTTTAGGTGGAGGGTGATTTCTCTGAAATCTACGTTACTGAGAATTGATGGAGATTATGGACTGCTTTTTAATTTCAGTTTTTGTCCGAGCTGACATTGATAGAAATGGACACCTGTCTCAAGCATAAACCAAGTATCACAGCAGCATCATGCGTGTGCCTTGCTAGACACTCGCTTGGTCTCCAACCATGGGTAAGTGTATAGTACACAATAGTATCGGCTACACCCACATGTTTGCATGCATCATCAGCTATACCCGTTTCCGTTATGATAAGAAATGATCGGCATTCAACAAAACGAATCTTAAAACTACATAGTTTCTAAATGTATGATGTAAATAAAGTAACGTTCCTCTTTTATTCCAAAGAATTAGAAATGAATATGACTACGTAAATAACAACGGGCGCTGTCATTTTTACCATGACCCGAAACCGACGTCTGTGGTGACTGGTAGCGGAGTTTTCGTGACCTTTCAGAAAATCAATTTTGCGTAACATCGAATGAGTGTAAATATAAAACGAACACGTTTTGTGCAGCATAATGATAATTTCTATTATTTTGATGAATATTTCTTTTCACATGTGGACACCTGAATTCATCACTTAATCTTGTAAACCTGATTTTTGAACAGTAAATGAGGTGGGTCCAATGGTCACACTGTGCCCATTTGTAAGGGCTGTTGATGAATATTGCCTGTACTTTCGCTTTGTAGGTGGTGGACTGCCATAAACCTAAAACAAAATTAAAAACTATTCCTTTAAGTACACTACACTACAGGACACATCGTTTAGTTGACGATGACAGTAAACCACTGTATGTACCTCAAAACAATATAAGAGAAGTCTCCAAAACTATCTCCCCTTACACTAATTAAAATTGTAACCCAGTCTATATTGACCTTCACATTAAATGACAGGTAGGTAAACAAATCAGACGACGCAAAACAAAATTGGAAATGGTCAATATTTTGCAGTAAATCAAATGGACAAATGGTGATGCAATATTGCATTATGAAAGATAGCATGTTTTATACCAATGCAAGGAAAATAACCGATTACTTACGCCTATAAGGATTATACGGCGCATTGTTGTTGCCAAATATGGAAAATGACCTTTGACACTATCTATTCCTGATTGGTAATGTCAGAAAACACCGATCACGCGCAGTATTGTAAATACTTACGGGGTAACGAAAACGAAGGTATCACGATTTGAGGACACTAGAGGATATTGTGTCTCCCACCTTTAGTTGATGCTCATCCTATGCGTGGTTAGCTTAGAATTTTCAGAGGGAAATTTATGCATCAAAATATTGTCCAACTGAATTATTTCTCGCTAACCAACAAATATATCACTATCTAGATTATTATAGTAAAGGGGGGTAAGATAGAGGTACATGGTCATCGGTACGCTACGTGGTTAAGTATAGTCAACCGAAGTTGTATTGTTTGGTTAAGTATAGTCAGCCAAGTGGCATTGTTTGGTTAAGTATAGTCAGCCAAGTGGTATTGTTTGTGTGGTTAAGTATAGTCAACCGAAGTTGTATTGTTTGGTTAAGTATAGTCAGCCAAGTGGTATTGTTTGGTTAAGTATAGTCAACCCAAGTGGTATTGTTTGGTTAAGTATAGTCAGCCAAGTGACATTGTTTGGTTAAGTATAGTCAGCCAAGTGGTATTGTTTGGTTAAGTATAGATATATGTAGAATAAATACCGTAGTAATGGGAGATAATCCACTGCATCGTACAATATAGATATATGTAGAATAAATATGGTAGTAATGGGAGATAATCCACTGCATCATACAATATAGATATATGTAGAATAAATACTGTAGTAATGGGAGATAATCCACTGCATCATACAATATAGATATATGTAGAATAAATACTGTAGTAATGGGAGATAATCCACTGCATCATACAATATAGATATATGTAGAATAAATACTGTAGTAATGGGAGATAATCCACTGTATCATACAATATAGATATATGTAGAATAAATACTGTAGTAATGGGAGATAATCCACTGCATCATACAATATAGATATATGTAGAATAAATACTGTAGTAATGGGAGATAATCCACTGCATCGTACAATATAGATATATGTAGAATAAATATGGTAGTAATGGGAGATAATCCACTGCATCATACAATATAGATATATGTAGAATAAATACTGTAGTAATGGGAGATAATCCACTGCATCATACAATATGGATATATGTAGAATAAATATGGTAGTAATGGGAGATAATCCACTGTATCATACAATATAGATATATGTAGAATAAATATGGTAGTAATGGGAGATAATCCACTGCATCATACAATATAGATATATGTAGAATAAATACCGTAGTAATGGGAGATAATCTACTGCATCATACAATATAGATATATGTAGAATAAATATGGTAGTAATGGGAGATAATCCACTGCATCAAACAATATAGATATATGTAGAATAAATATGGTAGTAATGGGAGATAATCCACTGCATCATACAATATAGATATATGTAGAATAAATATGGTAGTAATGGGAGATAATCCACTGCATCATACAATATAGATATATGTAGAATAAATACTGTAGTAATGGGAGATAATCCACTGCATCATACAATATAGATATATGTAGAATAAATACTGTAGTAATGGGAGATAATCCACTGCATCATACAATATAGATATATGTAGAATAAATACTGTAGTAATGGGAGATAATCCACTGCATCATACAATATAGATATATGTAGAATAAATATGGTAGTAATGGGAGATAATCCACTGTATCATACAATATAGATATATGTAGAATAAATATGGTAGTAATGGGAGATAATCCACTGTATCATACAATATAGATATATGTAGAATAAATATGGTAGTAATGGGAGATAATCCACTGTATCATACAATATAGATATATGTAGAATAAATATAGTAGTAATGGGAGATAATCCACTGTATCATACAATATAGATATATGTAGAATAAATATAGTAGTAATGGGAGATAATCCACTGCATCATACAATATAGATATATGTAGAATAAATACTGTAGTAATGGGAGATAATCCACTGCATCATACAATATAGATATATGTAGAATAAATACTGTAGTAATGGGAGATAATCCACTGCATCATACAATATAGATATATGTAGAATAAATACCGTAGTAATGGGAGATAATCCACTGCATCATACAATATAGATATATGTAGAATAAATACCGTAGTAATGGGAGATAATCTACTGCATCATACAATATAGATATATGTAGAATAAATATGGTAGTAATGGGAGATAATCCACTGCATCATACAATATAGATATATGTAGAATAAATACTGTAGTAATGGGAGATAATCCAATGCATCATACAATATAGATATATGTAGAATAAATACTGTAGTAATGGGAGATAATCCACTGCATCATACAATATAGATATATGTAGATTAAATACTGTAGTAATGGGAGATAATCCACTGCATCATACAATATAGATATATGTAGAATAAATACTGTAGTAATGGGAGATAATCCACTGCATCATACAATATAGATATATGTAGAATAAATACTGTAGTAATGGGAGATAATCCACTGCATCATACAATATAGATATATGTAGAATAAATATGGTAGTAATGGGAGATAATCCACTGTATCATACAATATAGATATATGTAGAATAAATACTGTAGTAATGGGAGATAATCCACTGTATCATACAATATAGATATATGTAGAATAAATACTGTAGTAATGGGAGATAATCCACTGTATCATACAATATAGATATATGTAGAATAAATACTGTAGTAATGGGAGATAATCCACTGCATCATACAATATAGATATATGTAGAATAAATATGGTAGTAATGGGAGATAATCCACTGCATCATACAATATAGATATATGTAGAATAAATATGGTAGTAATGGGAGATAATCCACTGTATCATACAATATAGATATATGTAGAATAAATACTGTAGTAATGGGAGATAATCCACTGCATCATACAATATAGATATATGTAGAATAAATACTGTAGTAATGGGAGATAATCCACTGCATCATACAATATAGATATATGTAGAATAAATATGGTAGTAATGGGAGATAATCCACTGCATCATACAATATAGATATATGTAGAATAAATATGGTAGTAATGGGAGATAATCCACTGCATCATACAATATAGATATATGTAGAATAAATACTATAGTAATGGGGAGATAATCCACTGCATCATACAATATAGATATATGTAGAATAAATACTGTAGTAATGGGAGATAATCCACTGCATCGTACAATATAGATATATGTAGAATAAATACTGTAGTAATGGGAGATAATCCACTGCATCGTACAATCTAGATATATGTAGAATAAATACTGTAGTAATGGGAGATAATCCACTGCATCGTACAATATAGATATATGTAGAATAAATACTGTAGTAATGGGAGATAATCCACTGCATCGTACAATATAGATATATGTAGAATAAATACTGTAGTAATGGGAGATAATCCACTACATCATACAATACAGATATATGTAGAATAAATACTGTAGTAATGGGAGATAATCCACTGCATCATACAATATAGATATATGTAGAATAAATACTGTAGTAATGGGAGATAATCCACTGCATCATACAATACAGATATATGTAGAATAAATACTGTAGTAATGGGAGATAATCCACTGCATCATACAATATAGATATATGTAGAATAAATATGGTAGTAATGGGAGATAATCCACTGTATCATACAATATAGATATATGTAGAATAAATACTGTAGTAATGGGAGATAATCCACTGCATCATACAATATAGATATATGTAGAATAAATACTGTAGTAATGGGAGATAATCCACTGCATCATACAATACAGATATATGTAGAATAAATACTGTAGTAATGGGAGATAATCCACTGCATCATACAATATAGATATATGTAGAATAAATATGGTAGTAATGGGAGATAATCCACTGTATCATACAATATAGATATATGTAGAATAAATACTGTAGTAATGGGAGATAATCCACTGCATCATACAATATAGATACTGTAGCAATGGGAGATAATCCACTGTATCATACAATATAGATATATGTAGAATAAATACTGTAGTAATGGGAGATAATCCACTGTATCATACAATATAGATATATGTAGAATAAATACTGTAGTAATGGGAGATAATCCACTGTATCATACAATATAGATATATGTAGAATAAATACTGTAGTAATGGGAGATAATCCACTGCATCATACAATATAGATATATGTAGAATAAATACTGTAGTAATGGGAGATAATCCACTGCAAAATGATGTCCATTTTGTTTTATCACTTACTGACTATTGCAAACATTGGGAATTATTTTATTGTGGCAGCTGCCATTAATCTTAGCATGTCAAAAATAAATTGTGAAATTTCTTGATGCCATGTCAAGCTATTCAGTATTTAATACTTGTATATTTTTAGACCGCAGATTTGGCGAAAACAGCCCAATTTACTCTGCACATGAAGTGCAACAATTTGGAGACTGTCTGAAGGATCTCAACCAAACCTGTCTTGGGGCTGAAGCCCATCAGCAACAGGCTGTACAGAGGAAATACAGACAAGACAAGTAAGATATAGCTTAAATTTTAAAGGTTGCCCATCGCTTGGTATGTTTGAGCACTAGGTTGCCCATCGCTTTGTCTGTTTGAGCACTAGGTTGCCCATCGCTTTGTCTGTTTGAGCACTAGGTTGCCCATCGCTTGGTATGTTTGAGCACTAGGTTGCCCATCGCTTGGTATGTTTGAGCACTAGGTTGCCCATCGCTTTGTCTGTTTGAGCACTAGGTTGCCCATCGCTTGGTATGTTTGAGCACTAGGTTGCCCATCGCTTGGTATGTTTGAGCACTAGGTTGCCCATCGCTCGGTGTGTTTGAGCACTAGGTTGCCATCGCTTGGTCTGTTTGAGTACAATGTTGCCCATCGCTTGGTATGTTTGAGCACTAGGTTGCCCATCGCTTGGTATGTTTGAGCACTAGGTTGCCCATCGCTCGGTGTGTTTGAGCACTAGGTTGCCATCGCTTGGTCTGTTTGAGTACAATGTTGCCCATCGCTTGGTATGTTTGAGCACTAGGTTGTCCATCGCTTGGTCTGTTTGAGCACTAGGTTGCCCATCGCTTGGTCTCTTTAAGCACTAGGTTGCCTATCGCTTGGTGTGTTTGAGCACTAGGTTGCCCATCGCTTGATCTGTTTGAGCACTAGGTTGCCTATCGCTTGGTCTGTTTGAGCACTAGGTTGCCCATCGCTTGATCTGTTTGAGCATTAGGTTGCCCATCGCTTGGTGTGTTTCAACACTAGGCTGCCTATCGCTTGGTCTGTTTGAGCACTAGGTTGCCACCTCTTGGTCTGTTTGAGTACAATGTTGCCCATTGCTTGGTCTGTTTGAGCATTAGGTTGCCCATCACTTGATCTGTTTGAACACTAGGTTGCCCATCACTTTGTGTGTTTGAACACTAGGTTGCCCATCGCTTTGTGTGTTTGAACACTAGGTTGCCCATCGCTTTGTGTGTTTGAACACTAGGTTGCCCATCGTTTAGTCTGTTTGAGCACTAGGTTGTCCATCGCTTGGTCTGTTTAAACACTAGGTTGCCCATCGCTTGGTCTGTTTAAACACTAGGTTGCCCATCGCTTGGTCTGTTTAAACACTAGGTTGCCCATCGCTTGGTCTGTTTAAACACTAGGTTGTCCATCGCTTGGTCTGTTTAAACACTAGGTTGCCCATTGCTTGGTCTGTTTAAACACTAGGTTGTCCATCGCTTGGTCTGTTTAAACACTAGGTTGCCCATCGCTTGGTCTGTTTAAACACTAGGTTGCCCATCGCTTGGTCTGTTTAAACACTAGGTTGCCCATCGCTTGGTCTGTTTAAACACTAGGTTGTCCATCGCTTGGTCTGTTTAAACACTAGGTTGCCCATCGCTTGGTCTGTTTAAACACTAGGTTGCCCATCGCTTGGTCTGTTTAAACATTAGGTTGCCCATCGCTTAGTCTGTTTGAGCACTAGGTTGTCCATCGCTTGGTCTGTTTAAACATTAGGTTGTCCATCGCTTGGTCTGTTTAAACATTAGGTTGTCCATCGCTTGGTCTGTTTAAACATTAGGTTGCCCATCGCTTGGTCTGTTTAAACATTAGGTTGCCCATCGCTTAGTCTGTTTGAGCACTAGGTTGCCCATCGCTTGGTCTGTTTGAGCACTAGGTTGCCCATCGCTTGGTCTGTTTGAGCACTAGGTTGCCCATCGCTTGGTCTGTTTGAGCACTAGGTTGCCCATCGCTTGGTCTGTTTGAGCACTAGGTTGCCCATCGCTTGGTCTGTTTGAGCACTAGGTTGCCCATCGCTTGGTCTGTTTGAGCACTAGGTTGCCCATCGCTTGGTCTGTTTGAGCACTAGGTTGCCCATCGCTTGGTCTTTATATATTTTTGTTGTAAGCCGCTTCACAACAAATCTGGAAATTCCATTGGTCCTGAAAGTTCTTTTTTATTTTAGCGAAAATAAAGCATTATAAATGTTATTGATTCCTACTAAATGCTTGTCAGGTTTTATTTCTTGTGAATTCTGCATCAATAAATCATATATTTTATGTTTTGTAGATTCCACCAGGTCTTGGACTTCATGAGGACTCCAGTACTACACACTGCAAGAAGATGAAATGATGAATGTTGTTAGAGACATTTGATTTGACTTGAAAAGTGCAATAGACAAGTTATTTATAGACAATTTAAGTGCAATAGACAAGCAGTACTGTGATTGACAATCTAAATGACATCTGTGTTTTCTTAATTTTGTAAATAATTATTTGTTAATAATAGTTTGAGTCTTCTATAGTTTTATGAAGTGTTATGAAATGATCATGAAACAACATGCTAGAAAGGTGCATCTTCCTGGCGATCATTTTATGTGGCAAACCAAATGTACACATTTCGCTCACCAGTGCACAAAGTGCTAAATGTGAGCTTTTCTGATCACCTTTTGTTCATCGTCGACCGTCCTCAACATTTAATGTGGCAAACCAAATGTACACATTTCGCTCACCAGTGCACAAAGTGCTAAATGTGAGCTTTTCTGATCACCTTTTGTTCATCGTCGACCGTCCTCAACATTTAATGTGGCAAACCAAATGTACACATTTCGCTCACCAGTGCACAAAGTGCTAAATGTGAGCTTTTCTGATCACCTTTTGTTCATCGTCGACCGTCCTCAACATTTAATGTGGCAAACCAAATGTACACATTTCGCTCACCAGTGCACAAAGTGCTAAATGTGAGCTTTTCTGATCACCTTTTGTTCATCGTCGACCGTCCTCAACATTTAATGTGGCAAACCAAATGTACACATTTCGCTCACCAGTGCACAAAGTGCTAAATGTGAGCTTTTCTGATCACCTTTTGTTCATCGTCGACCGTCCTCAACATTTTATGTGGCAAACCAAATGTACACATTTAGCTCACCAACACACAAAGTGCTAAAGGTGAACTTTTCTGATCACCTTTTGTCCATCATCTACCATCCTCAACATGTTACATTACATCTCCTCCTGATCCACTGTCGACCGTCCTCAACATTTTACTTTACATCTCCTCCTGATCCACTGTCGACCATTAACATTTTACTTACATCTCCTCCTGATCCACTGTCGACCATTAACATTTTACTTACATCTCCTCCTGATCCACTGTCAACCGTCCTCAACATTTTACTTTCCATCTCCTGATCCACTGTCAACATCCATAACATTTTACTTACATCTCCTCCACTGTCGACCATCCTCAAAATTGTACTTACATCTCCTCCTGATCCACTGTCGACTGTCCTCAACATTTTACTTTGCCTCACCTGATCCACTGTCGACTGTCCTCATCATTTTACTATACATTTCTTCCTGATCCACTGTCAACCGTCCTCAACATTTTACTTTACATCTCCTCCTGATCCACTGTCAACCGTCCTCAACATTTTACTTTACATCTCCTGATCCACTGTTGACCGTCCTCAACATTTTACTTTACATCTCCTCCTGATCCACTGTCGACCGTCCTCAACATTTTACTTTACATCTCCTGATCCACTGTTGACCGTCCTCAACATTTTACTTTACATCTTCCTCCTGATCCACTGTCGACCGTCCTCAACATTTTACTTTACATCTCCTCCTGATCCACTGTCGACCGTCCTCAACATTTTACTTTACATCTCCTCCTGATCCACTGTTGACCGTGCTTAACATTTTACTTTGCATCTCCTGATCCACTGTCGACCGTCCTCAACATTTTACTTTACATCTCCTCTTGATCCACTGTCGACCGTCCTCAACATTTTACTTACTCGGTCTCAAGCACCTGATTGGTTCAGTAAAACACAGAATCAACCAATCAAATCACTTGAGACCGAGTTTGAGATTGGGGAATGGTTTTATAACCTCGGCCAGCTATATCAAGTTCAGTTTTGTTAATTAACTTTATGAGTGTCATATGGAATTGATGCATGAAGATTATTTTATGCCCATTAGGCCAAACAAAAATTATCATTTAGTTTCTCGTACCCTTTTTTCAAAAATGCAAATTAGGCAGTACGGATTTTTTTTTTAGTTCATTTTTATCACAAAAACTAGACAGAGTGAGTTGTGTTGTTCAGCTACAGAATCAGTTTATAATGTAATACATTGCAATTACTTGTTCAGTTTAATTTTTCTGCACCATTTCCCTGCCAAATGTTATGTTTTCTTTTACTAAGCTACGTAGAGATTTTGTTCGTCCTCAACCATATTCAAACTTGGCAACAAACAATTGCAAATGATATTGTTCAAAACATATCCTCCCCAAAGACTTGCATTCCAAAATATAAAAATTCAGTTAATTTAGAATGAAAAGTAGTGGATAGATTGTGTAAATGTGTACATTTATTTTTTCATATTTTAAGGGTATATTTTGTAATAATATTTTATGGCAATAACATTTAAACAGACATGCCATTTATATTTTTAACTGATTTATAATTAAAATTATACGTATACAATGTTTGTTCCCTGGTTTGTTATTAATTTTGTTAAATTCTCAATCATGTCTAACAATGTCTGTCCTACATACATTCTCAATCTTGTCTAATGACGTCTGTCTCTACATACATTCTCAATCATGTCTAACAATGTCTGTCTCTACATACAGTCTCAATCGTATCTAACAATGTCTGTCTCTACAAACATTCTCAATCTTATCTAACAATGTCTGTCTCTACATACAGTCTCAATCATGTCTAACAACGTCTATCTCTACATACATTCTCAATCGTATCTAACAATGTCTGTCTCTACAAACATTCTCAATCATGTCTAACAACGTCTGTCTCTACATACATTCTCAATCATGTCTAACAATGTCTGTCTGTACATACATTCTCAATCATATCTAACAATGTCTATCTCTACATACATTCTCAATCGTATCTAACAATGTCTGTCTCTACAAACATTCTCAATCATGTCTAACAACGTCTGTCTCTACATACATTCTCAATCATGTCTAACAATGTCTGTCTGTACATACATTCTCAATCATATCTAACAATGTCTATCTCTACATACATTCTCAATCGTATCTAACAATGTCTGTCTCTACAAACATTCTCAATCATGTCTAACAACGTCTGTCTCTACATACATTCTCAATCATGTCTAACAATGTCTGTCTGTACATACATTCTCAATCATATCTAACAATGTCTATCTCTACATACATTCTCAATCGTATCTAACAATGTCTGTCTCTACAAACATTCTCAATCATGTCTAACAACGTCTGTCTCTACATACATTCTCAATCATGTCTAACAACGTCTGTCTCTACATACATTCTCAATCGTATCTAACAATGTCTGTCTCTACAAACATTCTCAATCATGTCTAACAACGTCTGTCTCTACATACATTCTCAATCGTATCTAACAACATCTGTCTCTACATACATTCTCAATCGTATCTAACAATGTCTGTCTCTACAAACATTCTCAATCATGTCTAACAATGTCTGTCTCTACAAACATTCTCAATCATGTCTAACAACGTCTGTCTCTACATACATTCTCAATCATGTCTAACAACGTCTGTCTCTACATACATTCTCAATCATGTCTAACAACGTCTGTCTCTACATACATTCTCAATCATGTCTAATGACGTCTGTCTCTACAAACATTCTCAATCATGACTAACAACGTCTGTCTCTACATACATTCTCAATCATGTCTAACAATGTCTGTCTCTGCAAACATTCTCAATCATGTCTAACAACGTCTGTCTCTACATACAGTCTCAATCTTGTCTAACAACGTCTGTCTCTAAATACATTCTCAATCATGTCTAACAATGTCTGTCTCTACATACATTCTCAATCATATCTAACAATGTCTGTCTCTACATACATTCTCAATCATGTCTAACGACGTCTGTCTCTACATACATTCTCAATCATGTCTAATGACGTCTGTCTCTACATACATTCTCAATCATGTCTAACAACGCCTGTCTCTACATACATTCTCAATCATGTCTAACAACGCCTGTCTCTACATACATTCTCAATCATGTCTAACAATGTCTGTCTCTACATACATTCTCAATCATGTCTAACAGTGTGTCTCTACAAACATTCTCAATCGTGTCTAACAACGCCTGTCTCTACATACATTCTCAATCATGTCTCGTCTGTCTCTACATACATTCTCAATCATGTCTAACAATGTCCGTCTCGACATACATTCTCAATCATGTCTAACAATGTCTGTCTCTACATACATTCTCAATCATGTCTAACAATGTCTGTCTCTACATACATTCTTAATCATGTCTAACAATGTCTGTCTCTACAAACATTCTCAATCATGTCTGTCTCTACAAACATTCTCAATCATGTCTAACAACGTCTGTCTCTACATACATACATTCTCAATCATGTCTAATGACGTCTGTCTCTACAAACATTCTCAATCATGTCTAACAACGTCTGTCTCTACATACATTCTCAATCATATCTAACAATGTCTGTCTCTACAAACATTCTCAATCATGTCTAACGACATCTGTCTCTACAAACAGTCAGTCTCAATCATGTTTAAAGACGTCTGTCTCTACAAACAGTCTCAATACTAATGACGTGTGTCTCTACATACATTCTCAATCATGTTTAACGACATCTGTCTCTACAAACAGTCTCAATACTAATGACATCTGTCTCTACATACATTCTCAATCGTTTCTAACAACGTCTGTCTCTACAAACATTCTCAATCATGTTTAACGACGTCTGTCTCTACAAACAGTCTCAATACTAACGACGTCTGTCTCTACAAACATTCTCAATCATGTTTAACGACGTCTGTCTCTACATAAATTCTCAATCATGTTTAGCGATGTCTGTCTCTACAAACAGTCTCAATACTAACAACGTCTGTCTCTACAAACAGTCTCAATCATGTTTAATGACATCTGTCTCTAAAACAGTCTCAATACTAACGACGTCTGTCTCTACATACATTCTCAATCATGTTTAACGACGTCTGTCTCTACAAACAATCTCAATCATGTTTAACGACGTCTGCCTCTACAAACAGTCTCAATACTAACGACGTCTGTCTCTACAAACAGTCTCAATACTAATGACGTCTGTCTCTACATACATTCTCAATCATGTTTAACGACGTCTGTCTCTACAAACATTCTCAATACTAATGACGTATCTCTCTACATACATTTTCAATCATGTTTAACGACGTCTGTCTCCACAAACAGTCTCAATCATGTTTAGCGACATCTGTCTCTACATACAGTCTCAATACTAATGACGTGTGCCTCTACATACATTCTCAATCATGTTTAACGACGTCTGTCTCTACAAACAGTCTCAATCATGTTTAACGACGTCTGTCTCTACAAACAGTCTCAATACTAATGACGTCTGTCTCTACAAACAGTCTCAATACTAATGACGTCTGTCTCTACATAATATTATATTTTCAATCGCGTCTCAAACTATCTCTGCATGCATTTTCCAGAGATAACTTGTTCCGTTTCGGGCGACGTTGCGTCTGAAAAACTGAATCTGTGTTATACTTTGCAAGGCAACAGGCCTGTAGCTAGGGGATCGGACACGCCCCCCCCCATAATTCGCCGATGTCCACTTTTTCATTGCTCAGAATGCAGTATATGGCGGGGGCATACCCCCTGGTGGCCTCGGTCCCTTCTGAACCTCCAAACGATCCCCCATAAAAGAAGCTGGCTGCGGGTGCGCAAGCAACATCACGGGACACTTTGATCTTCAGCAAGTTGTACCCTCACCGGAATAAACACTAATAAACATAGTTCACGCCATGATGCTATTAACTAGCAGGGAAGCTTCAAATTGGTGTAGCCTACTCGTCTTTCATATTGCTGTTGGAGGGTGAACAGTTAACGGTGTGATACTCAAGAGATCATATTGTTCGACAAAGATTCATCAAATGAATTGGCACCCTGTAGTTTCACTTCAACACCATCATCATCAACTTAACCGTAACGGTTCCTATAACGGGACTAGACAACATATATGTATAATGCTTGCCCCTTATCTAGGCCTACTATACATTGGCGAGGGTACATAAACGCATCCTTATCATCATCTGATAAAAATGTTGTCAAAGGACAGTCGGGGGGGGGGGGGGGATAAACCTATATATTCCCCTCAGGTGAAACACACTGTCTATACATCAAACTACACATGGAGGGGATATGTGTAGTGATTCAGTGCTGTCCATACATCAAACTACACATGGAGGGGATATGTGTAGTGATTCAGTGCTGTCCATACATCAAACTACACATGGAGGGGAGATGTGTAGTGATTCAGTGCTGTCCATACATCAAGCTACACATGGAGGGGAGCTGTGTAGTGATTCAGTGCTGTCTATACATCAAGCTACACATGGAGGGAATATGTGTAGTGATTCAGTGCTGTCCATACATCAAGCTACACATGGAGGTGAGATGTGTAGTGATTCAGTGCTGTCGAATACATCAAGCTACACATGGAGGGGATATGTGTAGTGATTCAGTGCTGTCCATACACCAAGCTACACATGGAGGTGAGATGTGTAGTGATTCAGTGCTGTCTAAACACCAAGCTACACATGGAGGTGAGATGTGTAGTGATTCAGTGCTGTCCATACATGAAGCTACACATGGAGGTGAGATGTGTAGTGATGCAGTGCTGTCCATACATCAAGCTACACATGGAGGGAAGATGTTTAATGAGTCAGTGCTGTCCATACATCAAGCTACACATGGAGGGGAGATGTTTAATGAGTCATTGCTGTCTATACATCAAGCTACACATGGAGGGGAGATGTTTAATGAGTCATTGCTGTCTATACATCAAGCTACACATGGAGGGGAGATGTTTAATGAGTCAGTGCTGTCTATACATCAAACTGCCTGGGGAGTGGAGAAGTGTAGTGATTCAGTGCTGTCCATACATCAAACTGCCCGGGGAGGGGAGAAGTGTAGTGATTCAGTGCTGTCCATACATCAAACTGCCTGGGGAGGATAGAAGTGTAGTGATTCAGTGCTGTCCATACATCAAGCTACACATGGAGGTGAGATGTGTAGGGATTCAGTGCTGTCCATACATCAAGCTACACATGGAGGTGAGATGTGTAGTGATTCAGTGCTGTCCATACATCAAGCTACACATGGAGGTGAGATGTGTAGTGATTCAGTGCTGTCCATACATCAAGCTACACATGGAGGTGAGATGTGTAGTGATTCAGTGCTGTCCATGCATCAAGCTACACATGGAGGTGAGATGTGTAGTGAGTCAGTGCTGTCCATACATCAAGCTACACATGGAGGGGATATGTGTAGTGATTCAGTGATGTCCATACATCATGCTACACATGGATGGGGATATGTGTAGTGATTCAGTGCTGTCCATACATCAAGCTAAACATGGAGGGGATATGTGTAGTGATTCAGTGCTGTCCATACATGAAGCTACACATGGATGGGGATATGTGTAGTGATTCAGTGATGTCCATACATCATGCTACACATGGATGGGGATATGTGTAGTGATTCAGTGCTGTCCATACATCAAGCTAAACATGGAGGGATATGTGTAGTGATTCAGTGCTGTCCATACATCAAGCTAATCATGGAGGGGATATGTGTAGTGATTCAGTGCTGTCCATACATCAAGCTAAACATGGAGGGGATATGTGTAGTGATTCAGTGCTGTCCATACATCAAGCTACACATGGAGGTGAGATGTGTAGTGATTCAGTGATGTCCATACATCATGCTACACATGGATGGGGATATGTGTAGTGATTCAGTGCTGTCCATACATCAAGCTAAACATGGAGGGGATATGTGTAGTGATTCAGTGCTGTCCATACATCAAGCTACACATGGAGGGGATATGTGTAGTGATTCAGTGCTGTCCATACATCAAGCTACACATGGAGGGGATATGTGTAGTGATTCAGTGCTGTCCATACATCAAGCTACACATGGAGGTGAGATGTGTAGTGATTCAGTGCTGTCTATACATCAAGCTACACATGGAGGTGAGATGTGTAGTGATTCAGTGCTGTCCATACATCAAGCTACACATGGAGGTGAGATGTTTAATGAGTCAGTGCTGTCCATACATCAAGCTACACATGGAGGGGATATGTGTAGTGATTCAGTGATGTCCATACATCATGCTACACATGGATGGGGATATGTGTAGTGATTCAGTGCTGTCCATACATCAAGCTAAACATGGAGGGGATATGTGTAGTGATTCAGTGCTGTCCATACATGAAGCTACACATGGAGGGGAGATGTATAATGAGTCAGTGCTGTCCATACATCAAGCTACACATGGAGAGGAGATAATTAATGAGTCAGTGCAGTCCATACATCAAGCTACACATGGAGGGGAGATGTTTAATGAGTCAGTGCTGTCTATACATCAAACTGCCTGGGGAGGGGAGGAGTGTAGTGATTCAGTGATGTCCATACATCAAGCAACACATGGAGGGGAGATGTTTAATGAGTCAGTGCTGTCCATACATCAAACTGCCTGGGGAGGGGAGAAGTGTAGTGATTCAGTGCTGTCCATACATCAAGCTACACATGGAGGTGAGATGTGTAGTGATTCAGTGATGTCCATACATCAAGCTACACATGGAGGTGAGATGTGTAGTGATTCAGTGCTGTCCATACATCAAGCTACACATGGAGGTGAGATGTGTAGTGATTCAGTGCTGTCCATACATCAAGCTACACATGGAGGTGAGATGTGTAGTGATTCAGTGCTGTCCATACATCAAGCTACACATGGAGGTGAGATGTGTAGTGATTCAGTGCTGTCCATACATCAAGCTACACATGGAGGTGAGATGTGTAGTGATTCAGTGCTGTCCATACATCAAGCTACACATGGAGGTGAGATGTGTAGTGATTCAGTGCTGTCCATACATCAAGCTACACATGGAGGTGAGATGTGTAGTGATTCAGTGCTGTCCATACATCAAGCTACACATGGAGGTGAGATGTGTAGTGATTCAGTGCTGTCCATACATCAAGCTACACATGGAGGGGAGATGTTTAATGAGTCAGTGCTGTCTATACATCAAACTGCCTGGGGAGGGGAGAAGTGTAGTGATTCAGTGCTGTCCATACATCAAGCTACACATGGAGGGGAGATGTTTAATGAGTCAGTGCTGTCCATACATCAAACTGCCTGGGGAGGGGAGAAGTGTAGTGATTCAGTGCTGTCCATACATCAAACTGCACATGGAGGAGAGAAGTGTAGTGATTCAGTGCTGTCCATACATCAAGCTACACATGGAGGTGAGATGTGTAGTGATTCAGTGCTGTCCATACATCAAGCTACACATGGAGGTGAGATGTGTAGTGATTCAGTGCTGTCCATACATCAAGCTACACATGGAGGTGAGATGTGTAGTGATTCAGTGCTGTCCATACATCAAGCTACACATGGAGGTGAGATGTTTAATGAGTCAGTGCTGTCCATACATCACTACACATGCAGGGGAGATGTTTATTGAGTCAGTGCTGTCCATACACCAAGCTACACATGGAGGGGAGATGTTTAATGAGTCAATGCTTTCTATACATCAAGCTACACATGGAGGGGAGATGTTTAATGAGTCAGTGCTGTACATACATCAAGCTACACATGGAGGGGAGATGTGTAGTGATTCAGTGCTGTCTATACATCAAACTACACATGGAGGGGAGATGTGTAGTGATTCAGTGCTGTCTATACATCAAGCTACACATGGAGGATAGAAGTGTAGTGATTCAGTGCGGTCTATAGGGGGCCTACATCAAACTGCCCGGGGAGGGGAGACGTGTAGTGATTCAGTGCTATCTATACATCAAACTGCCCGGGGGAGGGGAGACGTGTAGTGATTCAGTGCTGTCTATACATCAAACTGCCTGGGGGAGGGGAGACGTGTAGTGATTCAGTGTCTATACATCAAACTGCCGGGGGAGGGGAGACGTGTAGTGATTCAGTGCTATCTATGCATCAAACTACCGGGGAGGGGAGATGTGTAGTGATTCAGTATTGTCTATATAAAACTGCCCGGGGGGAGGGAGACGTGTAGTGAATCAGTGCTGTCTATACATCAAACTGCCGGGGGAGGGGAGAAGTGTAGTGATTCAGTGCTGTCTATACATCAAACTGCCGGGGGAGGGAGACGTGTAGTGATTCAGTGCTGTCTATACATCAAACTGCCTGGGGTAGGGGAGACGTGTAGTGATTCAGTGCTGTCTATGCATCAAACTGCCCGGGGGAGGTGAGACGTGTAGTGATTCAGTGCTGTCTATGCATCAAACTGCCCGGGGAGGGGAGATATGTAGTGATTCAGTGCTGTCTATACATCAAACTGTCCGGGGAGGGGAGAAGTGTAGTGATTCAGTGCTGTATATGCATCAAACTGCCCGGGGAGGGGAGAAGTGTAGTGATTCAGTGCTGTCTATACATCAAACTGCCCGGGGAGGGGAGACGTGTAGTGATTCAGTGCTGTCTATGCATCAAACTGCCCGGGGAGGGAGACGTGTAGTGATTCAGTGCTATCTATGCATCCAAACTGCCCGGGGAGGGGAGAAGTGTAGTGATTCAGTGCTGTCTATACATCAAACTGTCCGGGGAGGGGAGAAGTGTAGTGATTCAGTGCTGTATATACATCAAACTGTCCGGGGAGGGGAGATGTGTAGTGATTCAGTGCTGTCTATACAACAAACTGTCCGGGGAGGGGTGTAGTGATTCAGTGCTGTCTATACAACAAACAGTCCAGGTAGGGGAGGAGTGTAGTGACTCAGTGCTGTCTATATCAAACTGTCCGGGGAGGGGAGATGTGTAGTGATTCAGTGCTATCTATACATCAAACTGCCCGGGGAGGGGAGAAGTGTAGTGATTCAGTGCTGTCTATATCAAACTGCCCGGGGAGGGGAGATGTGTAGTGATTCAGTGCTGTCTATACATCAAACTGCCCGGGGAGGGGATTAGTGTAGTGATTCAGTGCTGTCTATACATCAAAATGCCCGGGGAGGGGAGAAGTGTAGTGATTCAGTGCTGTCTATACATCAAACTGCCCGGGGAGGGGAGACGTGTAGTGATTCAGTGCTATCTATACATCAAACTGCCCGGGAGGGGAGACGTGTAGTGATTCAGTGCTGTCTATGCATCAAACTGCCCGGGGAGGGGAGGGAGATGTGTAGTGATTCAGTGCTGTCTATACATCAAACTGCCCGGGGAGGGGAGATGTGTAGTGATTCAGTGCTATCTATGCATCAAACTGCCCGGGGAGGGAGAAGTGTAGTGATTCAGTGCTGTCTATACATCAAACTGCCCGGGAGGGGAGGGAGATGTGTAGTGATTCAGTGCTATCTATGCATCAAACTGCCCGGGGAGGGGAGGGAGACGTGTAGTGATTCAGTGCTATCTATACATCAAACTGCCCGGGGAGGGGAGATGTGTAGTGATTCAGTGCTATCTATACATCAAACTGCCCGGGGAGGGGAGATATGTAGTGATTCAGTGCTGTCTATATGTTACAGAGTCATGAAAATGCCCTGGTTTAATATTATGTAATATAGTTATATACCGATATGTAATTGATATTATGTTATGTAATCATGTAATATACTGTGATGTACCAATATGTAATTGATATTATGTTATGTAATCATGTAATATACTGTGATGTACTATTATATTATAATATGCTGATCATGAAATGTGTTTTGCATTGAATAAAGGACATCTTACAAAATATGATATTCTCGGATGAAAGTTACATGTATACTGTCTTAAGTAACTTGTGTATACACTTTATTGAATGTCGTAAAAGAATGAGTCTGTATAACTTTTGTTTGGTGTATACTTTCACTTCGGATAATGAATGGTGTTGTATGTTGAAGTCATGATGCTCAAATAGAAATGTAGAAATACTTTATACATTTCAAACTTTGGGAATTTTATGGTTTCATATACATGTAGTATAGGCATATTTATGGTTTCATATACATGTAGTATAGGCATATTTATGGTTTCATATACATGTAGTATAGGCATATTTATGGTTTCATATACATGTAGTATAGGCATATTTATGGTTTCATATACATGTAGTATAGGCATATTTATGGTTTCATATACATGTAGTATAGGCATATACATGTAGTATAGGCATATACATGTAGTATAGGCATATTTATGGTTTCATATACATGTAGTATAGGCA
The DNA here is from genome assembly GCA_014843695.1 of Archivesica marissinica. Lineage (NCBI taxonomy): Eukaryota > Metazoa > Mollusca > Bivalvia > Venerida > Vesicomyidae > Archivesica > Archivesica marissinica. The sequence goes on from CM026399.1 coordinate 29,565,253, forward strand.
TATTTAGCATCAACATGTGTGACATGTCCTGTAGAATAGTATTTTGATATTTGTTTGTAAATATTTTGTACTTTGTTCCAATAATTAATCAATTTTTATTATGTTTGCATTCCTACATTTTACTAATGTAATCTGAAATATTTTTAGATAAATGTCAAAACAACTCTTGGTTGACACTTAATCTGAGACAAGCTGTCAAGCTTTTAGCTACTTTCCTGCTCCCTTTGAAGTAATTGACTTTGATAATTAAAAGTATATATTGTAGGCACTAATGCAATTTAATCCAGAAGCCTGGGTGATTGAGCAAAGGTAGTGGGTGTGTTTAGGTGATAACATGGAAGACTGAGCTGATAACTTATCACAAACAAATTTCCTTTATCTTTGTCTAATTGTCCAGTTGTGATTGGAACATATTGTTTAATCACATGTCAAGCCATATGTGCTAAAAGCTTACCAGGACCTACTTGCATAAAAACCAAGACGATAGTTAAAGCAAGTCACAACATCAGTGACTGTACAAAATAAAGTAACGGATATTTCTTAACTATCGTCTTGCGTTATATAGGTAAGTTCACTTTCATTTTATCTTCATTTTTCTAGAACTTGTTTTTCAAATAATTTTACAAAGTAATTAAAGCTTAGCTGTCCGTTATTCTCGGCATTTTTGTACATAGATTTAAATTTGATTTTGGTTTTTGATTTCATGCATTATTGTTTAACTTTTAAAACATTGACATTCTCGAACATTATTATTTTTAAATTCAAAACCAGTTGTCACGTGCGTAAGTCTAAAAGGCAATTATTAAAATGAACAATGCTCATGGAACGGAATTTTCCCTAGGTACATTTCACATGCAAACGAGTGCTCAAATTAAATAGCTGTTCCCTAAAAATATAGTATTTTATTTGTCATTTACTGATAGGCTAATATCCCCATAAATGATTGATAGCGTTAATAGTCTTAAGTGTTTCAAGAATTATTGATATTAACTGATTGATATATTGATAATGAATATTTGCTTTGTTTGAACTTGTATAGTATGTAGTTATTAAAATGATGATTATTCTGCAACTCTGTCGATTGTGTATCTTTCGACACATTGCTCACTTGTATATATACATTAACTATGCATTGAAATTGTATTACATTAATATTGATACACATTGTGCATATGTTATTGTCACAACATCAGTGACTGTACAAAATAAAGTAACGGATATTTCTTAACTATCGTCTTGCGTTTATATAGATACGGGTAAAGAAATACACCACGGCTTACGACGACACACACATACACGCTACGCCCTACGGTGTAACACATACATCAAACTGCCCGGGGAGGGGAGATGTGTAGTGATTCAGTGCTATCTATACATCAAACTGCCCGGGGAGGGGAGGAGTGTAGTGATTCAGTGCTGTCTATACATCAAACTGCCCGGGGAGGGGAGATATGTAGTGATTCAGTATTGTCTATATCAAACTGCCCAGGGAGGGGGATGTGTAGTGATTCAGTATTGTCTATATCAAACTGTCCGGGGGAGGGGAGAAGTGTAGTGATTCAGTATTGTCTATATCAAACTGCCCGGGGAGGGGGATGTGTAGTGATTCAGTATTGTCTATATCAAACTGTCCGGGGGAGGGGAGAAGTGTAGTGATTCAGTATTGTCTATATCAAACTGCCCGGGGAGGGGAGAAGTGTAGTGATTCAGTATTGTCTATATCAAACTGCCCGGGGGAGGGGAGATGTGTAGTGATTCAGTATTGTCTATATCAAACTGCCCGGGAGGGGAGATGTGTAGTGATTCAGTATTGTCTATATCAAACTGCTCGGGGGAGGGGAGAAGTGTAGTGATTCAGTATTGTCTATATCAAACTGCCCGGGGAGGGGAGAAGTGTAGTGATTCAGTATTGTCTATATCAAACTGCCCGGGGGAGGGGAGATGTGTAGTGATTCAGTATTGTCTATATCAAACTGCCCGGGGAGGGGAGATGTGTAGTGATTCAGTATTGTCTATATCAAACTGCCCGGGGGAGGGGAGAAGTGTAGTGACATCTTGGAGTGGAGTAAAACATGTTTATGTACAGTGTCAAGCCTATAATGTATCATAGTGTTCTTAAAGCAACATTACATCGCAAAAAACCCAAAATGCATTGTTCACGTATAAATGCATTGCTACTACAAATTCTTCCGAATACATTCAAACACAAATATTGAATAAACAAAGAGTGTTTGTGGTCTACAAACTTTCAAAAGTGAATGTAGGATTTCATATACCGGTGATCCACGCTCCTGAGTGACATTTCTTTGTCATTGTAGTTAATACTAAGTGCTTGATACTGTCGCTAAGAGGTAGGCCTAATAAATTTAACTAAGATTAGGATACAAATAAATATGCATAGGCACAAATGTGAGCTATAACGGTTAATCTGTACGATAAATCTGATTTACGCTAGTGTGTTTGTGAACCACCTAGCAAGGCCAGGGACATGCTTGGGCATTTACTCTATGTTTGTGAACCACCTAGCGAGGCCAGGGACATGCTTGGGCATTTACTCTAGTATGTTTGTGAACCACCTAGCGAGGCCAGGGACATACACGGGCATTTACTCTAGTATATTTGTGAACCACCTAGCAAGGCTATGAACATGCATGGGCATTTTATCTAGTATGTTTGTGAACCACATAGCAAGGCCAGGGACATGCACGGGCACTTACTCTAGTGTGTTTGTGAACCACCTAGCAAGGCTATGAACATGCATGGACATTTTATCTAGTGTGTTTGTGAACCACCTAGCAAGGCTATGAACATGCATGGACATTTACTCTAGTGTGTTTGTGAACCACCTAGCAAGGCTATGAACATGCATGGGCATTTACTCTAGTGTGTTTGTGAACCACCTAGCAAGGCCAGGGACATGCATGGGCATTTACTCTACTGTGTTTGTGAACCACCTAGCGAGGCTATGAACATGCATGGGCATTTACTCTAATGTGTTTGTGAACCCCCTAGCAAGGCCAGGGACATGCATGGGCTTTTACTCTAGTGTGTTTGTGAACCATCTAGCAAGGCCAGGGACATGCATGGGCATTTACTCTAGTGTGTTTGTGAACCACCTAGCAAGGCCAGGGACATGCATGGGCATTTACTCTATAGTGTGTTTGTGAACCATCTAGCAAGGCCAGGGACATGCATGGGCATTTACTCTAGTGTGTTTGTGAACCACCTAGCGAGGCCAGGGACATGCTTGGGCATTTACTCTAGTGTGTTTGTGAACCACTAGCAAGGCTATGAACATGCAGGGCATTTACTCTATTGTTTGTGAACCACTAGACACACAGTGTTTGTGAACCACCTAGCAAGGCTATGAACATGCAGGGCATTTACTCTAATGTGTTTGTGAACCACCTAGCAAGGCTAGGACATGCACGGGCATTTACTCTAGTGTGTTTGTGAACCACCTAGCAAGGCCAGGTACATGCATGGGCATTTACTCTATGTTTGTGAACCACCTAGCAAGCCAATTGTTTGTGAACCACTAGAAGGCAGACATTTACTCTATGTGTTTGTGAACCACCTAGAAGGCCAGGACATCAGGGCATTACTCTAGTGTGTTTGTGAACCACCTAGCAGGCCAGGGACATCGGGCATTTACTCTAGTGTGTTTGTGAACCAGGGCATTTACTAGTGTGTTTGTGAACCACCTAGCAAGGCCAGACACGGGCATTACTCTAGTGTGTTTGTGAACCACCTAGCGAGGCCAGGGACATGCTTACTCTAGTATGTTTGTGAACCACCTAGCAAGGCTAAACATTTACTCTAGTGTGTTTGTGAACCACCTAGCGAGGCCAGGGACATGCATGGGCATTTACTCTAGTGTGTTTGTGAACCACCTAGCAAAGCTATGACATGCATGGGCATTTACTCTAATGTGTTTGTGAACCACCTAGCAAGGCTATGAACATGCATGGGCATTTACTCTAGTGTTTTGTGAACCACTAGCAGGCAACACACATTTACTCTAGTGTGTTTGTGAACCACCTAGAAGGCCAGGGACATACACCAACTCTATGTGTTTGTGAACCACCTAAGGCCAGGGACATCGGGCATTTACTCTAGTGTGTTTGTGAACCACCTAGCAGGCCAGGGACATGTTGGGCATTTACTCTAGTGTGTTTGTGAACCACCTAGCGAGCCAGACATGTGGGCATTTACTCTAGTATGTTTGTGAACCACCTAGCAAGGCTATGAACATGCATGGGCATTTTATCTAGTTGTTTGTGAACCACCTAGCAAGGCTATGAACATGCATGGGCATTTACTCTAGTGTGTTTGTGAACCACCTAGCGAGGCCAGGGACATGCATGGGCATTTACTCTATTGTTTGTGAACCACCTAGCAGCTATGACATGCATGGGCATACAACCAGCATTTACTCTAGTGTGTTTGTGAACCACCTAGCGAGGCTATGAACATGCATGGGCATTTACTCTAATGTGTTTGTGAACCCCTAGCAAGGCCAGGGACATGCATGGGCTTTTACTCTAATGTGTTTGTGAACCATCTAGCAAGGCCAGGGACATGCATGGGCATTTACTCTAGTGTGTTTGTGAACCACCTAACAAGGCCAGGGACATGCATGGGCATTTACTCTATAGTGTGTTTGTGAACCATCTAGCAAGGCCAGGGACATGCATGGGCATTTACTCTAGTGTGTTTGTGAACCACCTAGCGAGGCCAGGGACATGCTTGGGCATTTACTCTAGTGTGTTTGTGAACCACCTAGCAAGGCTATGAACATGCACGGGCATTTACTCTAATGTGTTTGTGAACCACCTAGCAAGGCTAGGGACATGCACGGGCACTTACTCTAGTGTGTTTGTGAACCACCTAGCAAGGCCAGGTACATGCATGGGCATTTACTCTAATGTGTTTGTGAACCACATAGTAAGGCTATGAACATGCATGGGCATTTACTCTAGTGTGTTTGTGAACCACCTAGCAAGGCCAGGGACATACACGGGCATTTACTCTAGTGTGTTTGTGAACCACCTAGTAAGGCCAGGGACATACACGGGCATTTACTCTAGTGTGTTTGTGAACCACCTAGCGAGGCCAGGGACATGCTTGGGCATTTACTCTAGTGTGTTTGTGAACCACCTAGCGAGGCCAGGGACATGATTGGGCATTTACTCTAGTATGTTTGTGAACCACCTAGCGAGGCTATGAACATGCATGGGCATTTTATCTAGTGATTTACCTAGTTGTTTGTGAACCACCTAGCAAGGCCAGGGACATGCATGGGCATTTACTCTAGTATGTTTGTGAACCACCTAGCGAGGCCAGGGACATGCTTGGGCATTTACTCTAGTATGTTTGTGAACCACCTAGCGAGGCCAGGGACATACACGGGCATTTACTCTAGTATATTTGTGAACCACCTAGCAAGGCTATGAACATGCATGGGCATTTTATCTAGTATGTTTGTGAACCACATAGCAAGGCCAGGGACATGCACGGGCACTTACTCTAGTGTGTTTGTGAACCACCTAGCAAGGCTATGAACATGCATGGACATTTTATCTAGTGTGTTTGTGAACCACCTAGCAAGGCTATGAACATGCATGGGCATTTACTCTAGTGTGTTTGTGAACCACCTAGCAAGGCTATGAACATGCATGGGCATTTACTCTAGTGTGTTTGTGAACCACCTAGCAAGGCCAGGGACATGCATGGGCATTTACTCTACTGTGTTTGTGAACCACCTAGCGAGGCTATGAACATGCATGGGCATTTACTCTAATGTGTTTGTGAACCCCCTAGCAAGGCCAGGGACATGCATGGGCTTTTACTCTAGTGTGTTTGTGAACCATCTAGCAAGGCCAGGGACATGCATGGGCTTTTACTCTAGTGTGTTTGTGAACCATCTAGCAAGGCCAGGGACATGCATGGGCATTTACTCTAGTGTGTTTGTGAACCACCTAGCAAGGCCAGGGACGTGCATGGGCATTTACTCTATAGTGTGTTTGTGAACCATCTAGCAAGGCCAGGGACATGCATGGGCATTTACTCTAGTGTGTTTGTGAACCACCTAGCAAGGCTATGAACATGCATGGGCATTTACTCATGTGTTTGTGAACCACCTAGCAAGGCTATGAACATGCATGGGCATTTACTCTAATGTGTTTGTGAACCACATAGCGAGGCTATGAACATGCATGGGCATTTACTCTAGTGTGTTTGTGAACCACCTAGCAAGGCCAGGGACATACACGGGCATTTACTCTAGTGTGTTTGTGAACCACCTAGTAAGGCCAGGGACATACACGGGCATTTACTCTAGTGTGTTTGTGAACCACCTAGCGAGGCCAGGGACATGCTTGGGCATTTACTCTAGTGTGTTTGTGAACCACCTAGCGAGGCCAGGGACATGATTGGGCATTTACTCTAGTATGTTTGTGAACCACCTAGCAAGGCTATGAACATGCATGGGCATTTTATCTAGTGTGTTTGTGAACCACCTAGCAAGGCCAGGGACATACACGGGCATTTACTCTAGTGTGTTTGTGAACCACCTAGCGAGGCCAGGGACATGCTTGGGCATTTACTCTAGTATGTTTGTGAACCACCTAGCAAGGCTATGAACATGCATGGGCATTTTATCTAGTATGTTTGTGAACCACCTAGCAAGGCTATGAACATGCATGGGCATTTACTCTAGTGTGTTTGTGAACCACCTAGCGAGGCCAGGGACATGCATGGGCATTTACTCTAGTGTGTTTGTGAACCACCTAGCAAAGCTATGAGCATGCATGGGCATTTACTCTAATGTGTTTGTGAACCACCTAGCAAGGCTATGAACATGCATGGGCATTTACTCTAATGTGTTTGTGAACCACCTAGCGAGGCTATGAACATGCATGGGCATTTACTCTAGTGTGTTTGTGAACCACCTAGCAAGGCCAGGGACATGCATGGGCATTTACTCTACTGTGTTTGTGAACCACCTAGCGAGGCTATGAACATGCATGGGCATTTACTCTAGTGTGTTTGTGAACCACCTAGCGAGGCCAGGGACATGCATGGGCATTTACTCTAGTGTGTTTGTGAACCACCTAGCAAAGCTATGAGCATGCATGGGCATTTACTCTAATGTGTTTGTGAACCACCTAGCAAGGCTATGAACATGCATGGGCATTTACTCTAATGTGTTTGTGAACCACATAGCGAGGCTATGAACATGCATGGGCATTTACTCTAGTGTGTTTGTGAACCACCTAGCAAGGCCAGGGACATACACGGGCATTTACTCTAGTGTGTTTGTGAACCACCTAGTAAGGCCAGGGACATACACGGGCATTTACTCTAGTGTGTTTGTGAACCACCTAGCGAGGCCAGGGACATGCTTGGGCATTTACTCTAGTGTGTTTGTGAACCACCTAGCGAGGCCAGGGACATGATTGGGCATTTACTCTAGTATGTTTGTGAACCACCTAGCAAGGCTATGAACATGCATGGGCATTTTATCTAGTGTGTTTGTGAACCACCTAGCAAGGCCAGGGACATACACGGGCATTTACTCTAGTGTGTTTGTGAACCACCTAGCGAGGCCAGGGACATGCTTGGGCATTTACTCTAGTATGTTTGTGAACCACCTAGCAAGGCTATGAACATGCATGGGCATTTTATCTAGTATGTTTGTGAACCACCTAGCAAGGCTATGAACATGCATGGGCATTTACTCTAGTGTGTTTGTGAACCACCTAGCGAGGCCAGGGACATGCATGGGCATTTACTCTAGTGTGTTTGTGAACCACCTAGCGAGGCTATGAACATGCATGGGCATTTACTCTAATGTGTTTGTGAACCCCTAGCAAGGCCAGGGACATGCATGGGCTTTTACTCTAGTGTGTTTGTGAACCATCTAGCAAGGCCAGGGACATGCATGGGCATTTACTCTAGTGTGTTTGTGAACCACCTAACAAGGCCAGGGACATGCATGGGCATTTACTCTATAGTGTGTTTGTGAACCATCTAGCAAGGCCAGGGACATGCATGGGCATTTACTCTAGTGTGTTTGTGAACCACCTAGCGAGGCCAGGGACATGCTTGGGCATTTACTCTAGTGTGTTTGTGAACCACCTAGCAAGGCTATGAACATGCACGGGCATTTACTCTAATGTGTTTGTGAACCACCTAGCAAGGCTAGGGACATGCACGGGCACTTACTCTATAGTGTGTTTGTGAACCACCTAGCAAGGCCAGGTACATGCATGGGCATTTACTCTAATGTGTTTGTGAACCACCTAGTAAGGCCAGGTACATGCATGGGCATTTACTCTAGTATGTTTGTGAACCACCTAGCAAGGCCAGGGACATGCATTTACTCTAGTGTATTTGTGAACCACCTAGCAAGGCCAGGGACATGCATTGGCATTTACTCTAGTGTGTTTGTGAACCACCTAGCAAGGCTATGAACATGCATGGGCATTTATTCTAATGTGTTTGTGAACCACATAGCAAGGCCAGGGACATGCATGGGCATTTACTCTAATGTGTTTGTGAACCACCTAGCAAGGCCAGGGACATGCATTTACTCTAGTGTGTTTGTGAACCACCTAGCAAGGCCAGGGACATGCATGGGTATTTACTATATAGTGTGTTTGTGAACCACATAGCAAGGCTATGAACATGCATGGGCATTTACTCTAGTGTGTTTGTGAACCACCTAGCAAGGCCAGGGACATTTACTCTAATGTGTTTGTGAACCATCTAGCGAGGTCAGGGACTTGCATGGGCATTTACTCTAGTGTGTTTGTGAACCATCTAGCGAGGCCAGGGACATACATGGGCATTTACTCTAGTGTGTTTGTGAACCACCTAGCAAGGCCAAGTCGCATCTGTATCTGATCATTATGCAATGCATGTACTGAAGAGTAAAACATCTGATTCACCATTACAAGTAGCATCTGTAACTGATCATTATGCAATGCATGTACTGAAGAGTAAAACATCTGATTCACCATTACAAGTAGCATCTGTATCTGATCATTATGCAATGCATGTACTGTAGATACAAACATCTGATTCACCATTACAAGTAGCATCTGTATCTGATCATTATGCAATGCATGTACTGTAGATACAAACATCTGATTCACCATTACAAGTAGCATCTGTATCTGATCATTATGCAATGCATGTACTGTAGATACAAACATCTGATTCACCATTACAAGTAGCATCTGTATCTGATCATTATGCAATGCATGTACTGTAGATACAAACATCTGATTCACCATTACAAGTAGCATCTGTATCTGATCATTATGCAATGCATGTACTGTAGATACAAACATCTGATTCACCATTACAAGTAGCATCTGTATCTGATCATTATGCAATGCATGTACTGTAGATACAAACATCTGATTCACCATTACAAGTAGCATCTGTATCTGATCATTATGCAATGCATGTACTGTAGATACAAACATCTGATTCACCATTACAAGTAGCATCTGTATCTGATCATTATGCAATGCATGTACTGTAGATACAAACATCTGATTCACCATTACAAGTACCATCTGTATCTGATCATTATGCAATGCATGTACTGTAGATACAAACATCTGATTCACCATTACAAGTAGCATCTGTATCTGATCATTATGCAATGCATGTACTGTAGATACAAACATCTGATTCACCATTACAAGTAGCATCTGTATCTGATCATTATGCAATGCATGTACTGTAGATACAAACATCTGATTCACCATTACAAGTAGCATCTGTATCTGATCATTATGCAATGCATGTACTGTAGATACAAACATCTGATTCACCATTACAAGTACCATCTGTATCTGATCATTATGCAATGCATGTACTGTAGATACAAACATCTGATTCACCATTACAAGTAGCATCTGTATCTGATCATTATGCAATGCATGTATTGAAGAGTAAAACATCTGATTCACCATTACAAGTAGCATCTGTATCTGATCATTATGCAATGCATGTACTGTAGATACAAACATCTGATTCACCATTACAAGTAGCATCTGTATCTGATCATTATGCAATGCATGTACTGAAGATACAAACATCTGATTCACCATTACAAGTAGCATCTGTATCTGATCATTATGCAATGCATGTACTGTAGATACAAACATCTGATTCACCATTACAAGTAGCATCTGTATCTGATCATTATGCAATGCATGTACTGTAGATACAAACATCTGATTCACCATTACAAGTACCATCTGTGGTACGAGTAGTGGTCATGTGATGTCCTGTTCCGGCCTGGTCATGCATGGTGTACTAGTATGTGTCCGGTCGTCACTTGTTCAAGTATGTTCAGTACTTTTTTAAGATATTCTCTGGACAAATGGTGCATTTTTAGTAAAGACTATTAACTCGTTATTGGCCGATCACCAAGAAAGGTCTGTGCTCCGAAATTCCAGCGTGATACAAGAATCTACTTTTAGACCAGATCTAAGTTCTTCAACATTTAGCTTAAGTTTTGGCCAAGTTTGAACCTGATAAAAAATAAAGGCTTATTGATCTCCAAACATCACAGCCTTCAGTAGAGATCAAACACGTACAATGAGAGACATTGCTTAGTTACCTCCCCTGAATACTTATTGATCTCCAAACATCACAGCCTTCAGTAGAGATCAAACACGTACAATGAGAGACATTGCTTAGTTACCTCCCCTGAATACTTATTGATCTCCAAACATCACAGCCTTCAGTAGAGATCAAACACGTACAATGAGAGACATTGCTTAGTTACCTCCCCTGAATACTTATTGATCTCCAAACATCACAGCCTTCAGTAGAGATCAAACACGTACAATGAGAGACATTGCTTAGTTACCTCCCCTGAATACTTATTGATCTCCAAACATCACAGCCTTCAGTAGAGATCAAACACGTACAATGAGAGACATTGCTTAGTTACCTCCCCTGAATACTTATTGATCTCCAAACATCACAGCCTTCAGTAGAGATCAAACACGTACAATGAGAGACATTGCTTAGTTACCTCCCCTGAATACTTATTGATCTCCAAACATCACAGCCTTCAGTAGAGATCAAACACGTACAATGAGAGACATTGCTTAGTTACCTCCCCTGAATACTTATTGATCTCCAAACATCACAGCCTTCAGTAGAGATCAAACACATACAATGAGAGACATTGCTTAGTTACCTCCCCTGAATACTTATTGATCTCCAAACATCACAGCCTTCAGTAGAGATCAAACACGTACAATGAGAGACATTGCTTAGTTACCTCCCCTGAATACTTATTAACCTCCAAACATCACAGCCTTCAGTAGAGATCAAACACGTACAATGAGAGACATTGCTTAGTTACCTCCCCTGAATACTTATTGATCTCCAAACATCACAGCCTTCAGTAGAGATCAAACACATACAATGAGAGACATTGCTTAGTTACCTCCCCTGAATAC
>CM026399.1:29577750-29601607 GCA_014843695.1 Archivesica marissinica
CAATGCATGTACTGTAGATACAAACATCTGATTCACCATTACAAGTAGCATCTGTATCTGATCATTATGCAATGCATGTACTGTAGATACAAACATCTGATTCACCATTACAAGTACCATCTGTATCTGATCATTATGCAATGCATGTACTGTAGATACAAACATCTGATTCACCATTACAAGTAGCATCTGTATCTGATCATTATGCAATGCATGTACTGTAGATACAAACATCTGATTCACCATTACAAGTAGCATCTGTATCTGATCATTATGCAATGCATGTACTGTAGATACAAACATCTGATTCACCATTACAAGTAGCATCTGTATCTGATCATTATGCAATGCATGTACTGTAGATACAAACATCTGATTCACCATTACAAGTACCATCTGTATCTGATCATTATGCAATGCATGTACTGTAGATACAAACATCTGATTCACCATTACAAGTAGCATCTGTATCTGATCATTATGCAATGCATGTATTGAAGAGTAAAACATCTGATTCACCATTACAAGTAGCATCTGTATCTGATCATTATGCAATGCATGTACTGTAGATACAAACATCTGATTCACCATTACAAGTAGCATCTGTATCTGATCATTATGCAATGCATGTACTGTAGATACAAACATCTGATTCACCATTACAAGTAGCATCTGTATCTGATCATTATGCAATGCATGTACTGTAGATACAAACATCTGATTCACCATTACAAGTAGCATCTGTATCTGATCATTATGCAATGCATGTACTGTAGATACAAACATCTGATTCACCATTACAAGTACCATCTGTGGTACGAGTAGTGGTCATGTGATGTCCTGTTCCGGCCTGGTCATGCATGGTGTACTAGTATGTGTCCGGTCGTCACTTGTTCAAGTATGTTCAGTACTTTTTTAAGATATTCTCTGGACAAATGGTGCATTTTTAGTAAAGACTATTAACTCGTTATTGGCCGATCACCAAGAAAGGTCTGTGCTCCGAAATTCCAGCGTGATACAAGAATCTACTTTTAGACCAGATCTAAGTTCTTCAACATTTAGCTTAAGTTTTGGCCAAGTTTGAACCTGATAAAAAATAAAGGCTTATTGATCTCCAAACATCACAGCCTTCAGTAGAGATCAAACACGTACAATGAGAGACATTGCTTAGTTACCTCCCCTGAATACTTATTGATCTCCAAACATCACAGCCTTCAGTAGAGATCAAACACGTACAATGAGAGACATTGCTTAGTTACCTCCCCTGAATACTTATTGATCTCCAAACATCACAGCCTTCAGTAGAGATCAAACACGTACAATGAGAGACATTGCTTAGTTACCTCCCCTGAATACTTATTGATCTCCAAACATCACAGCCTTCAGTAGAGATCAAACACGTACAATGAGAGACATTGCTTAGTTACCTCCCCTGAATACTTATTGATCTCCAAACATCACAGCCTTCAGTAGAGATCAAACACGTACAATGAGAGACATTGCTTAGTTACCTCCCCTGAATACTTATTGATCTCCAAACATCACAGCCTTCAGTAGAGATCAAACACGTACAATGAGAGACATTGCTTAGTTACCTCCCCTGAATACTTATTGATCTCCAAACATCACAGCCTTCAGTAGAGATCAAACACGTACAATGAGATTGTGTTTTGTTTTTGTCTCCAAACATCACAGCCTTCAGTAGAGATCAAACACGTACAATGAGAGACATTGCTTAGTTACCTCCCCTGAATACTTATTGATCTCCAAACATCACAGCCTTCAGTAGAGATCAAACACGTACAATGAGAGACATTGCTTAGTTACCTCCCCTGAATACTTATTGATCTCCAAACATCACAGCCTTCAGTAGAGATCAAACACGTACAATGAGAGACATTGCTTAGTTACCTCCCCTGAATACTTATTGATCTCCAAACATCACAGCCTTCAGTAGAGATCAAACACATACAATGAGAGACATTGCTTAGTTACCTCCCCTGAATACTTATTGATCTCCAAACATCACAGCCTTCAGTAGAGATCAAACACGTACAATGAGAGACATTGCTTAGTTACCTCCCCTGAATACTTATTGACCTCCAAACATCACAGCCTTCAGTAGAGATCAAACACGTACAATGAGAGACATTGCTTAGTTACCTCCCCTGAATACTCCCTAAAAGTAGATAGATCCTATTAAATGTTTTCCTCTGTTTTTATCGTTGTTTCCTTTGCACAACATGCTAGCAATTTTATTCCACTATCGCGTCTTATGATTATTAAATTACTATATCTCGACAGATCACATACAGTATATGCAATGGGTACTTATTTGTAAAACAATGTTATCAGTTAATTAACACGATTTTGATAAAATCATACTGCAACATCTGGTTAGGGAACAACAATAAAAACAAAGGATTCCAACTGAAAGGACCTATTTACATATTGGGATAAATCAGACTTTATCTGCCAAGGGAGGTAATAGAAAATTAGAGATATCTCTCAATAACCAAGATTTTCATTGTATTACCAAAGCTGACACTGAAGTTGTACTTGATACTGTAACAAGATACTTAAATTCCACATTGCCTCCTCTCTCCCATCATGGCAATGGATTCCATCTGGGTACTTGATACTGTAACAAGGTACTTAAATTCCACATTGCCTCCTCTCTCCCATCATGGCAATGGATTCCATCTGGTTTGTTGTGGTTTTTTGTTTTTTGGTGGTTGGGTACTTGATACTGTAACAAGGTACTTAAATTCCACATTGCCTCCTCTCTCCCTCATGGCAATGGATTCCATCGGGTACTTGATACTGTAACAAGGTACTTAAATTCCACATTGCCTCCTCTCTCCCATCATGGCAATGGATTCCATCTGGGTACTTGATACTGTAACAAGGTACTTAAATTCCACATTGCCTCCTCTCTCCCATCATGGCAATGGATTCCATCTGGGTACTTGATACTGTAACAAGGTACTTAAATTCCACATTGCCTCCTCTCTCCCATCATGGCAATGGATTCCATCTGGGTACTTGATACTGTAACAAGGTACTTAAATTCCACATTGCCTCCTCTCTCCCATCATGGCAATGGATTCCATCTGGGTACTTGATACTGTAACAAGGTACTTAAATTCCACATTGCCTCCTCTCTCCCATCATGGCAATGGATTCCATCTGGGTACTTGATACTGTAACAAGGTACTTAAATTCCACATTGCCTCCTCTCTCCCATCATGGCAATGGATTCCATCTGGGTACTTGATACTGTAACAAGATACTTAAATTCCACATTGCCTCCTCTCTCCCATCATGGCAATGGATTCCATCTGGGTACTTGATACTGTAACAAGGTACTTAAATTCCACATTGCCTCCTCTCTCCCATCATGGCAATGGATTCCATCTGGGTACTTGATACTGTAACAAGGTACTTAAATTCCACATTGCCTCCTCTCTCCCATCATGGCAATGGATTCCATCTGGGTACTTGATACTGTAACAAGGTACTTAAATTCCACATTGCCTCCTCTCTCCCATCATGGCAATGGATTCCATCTGGGTACTTGATACTGTAACAAGATACTTAAATTCCACATTGCCTCCTCTCTCCCATCATGGCAATGGATTCCATCTGGGTACTTGATACTGTAACAAGGTACTTAAATTCCACATTGCCTCCTCTCTCCCATCATGGCAATGGATTCCATCTGGGTACTTGATACTGTAACAAGATACTTAAATTCCACATTGCCTCCTCTCTCCCATCATGGCAATGGATTCCATCTGGGTACTTGATACTGTAACAAGGTACTTAAATTCCACATTGCCTCCTCTCTCCCATCATGGCAATGGATTCCATCTGGGTAATTGATACTGTAACAAGATACTTAAATTCCACATTGCCTCCTCTCTCCCATCATGGCAATGGATTCCATCAGGTTTGGAATGAGGTCTCTTAGAGTACTTAAACTTAATGTTGCAAGAACTTGTTTCGCAATCAAGCTAAAAAATACTTTGTATAAACACATTGATACGGCTACTGTAATGCAGAAATGTACAATTTCTGTACACAAATTATAACGAGTCATGTGTACATTTAAAGTTTAATTTATTTAGATTTTCACTGGCATATTGTATCACACGTCCAGCTTTAAACAAGAAGGCATAAGGTGCTCACCCGACTTGTACCCTGTGGTCCCAGGTCAACAAATAGATACAGGTTATTGCAAGGATAAAACCATATATAAAAAACCATATATAACCGTGATAGCACAGTGGATGCGCATTTGCTTCAGATGTGAATGGTCCGGAGTTCGAGCCCTGCTGAAGCCGTTACGATTGTGCCCTTAGGCAAGGCATTTAAATTCCATGTTGCCTCCTCTCTCCCTCGTGGCGATGGATTCCATCAGGAATGAGGTCTCGAGAGTGATTAACAGAAGTTGTAAGAACTTGTTTCGCAATCGAGCTAAAATAAATTTGTATAAACTAAACTAAAACAATACCTACAGAAGTGTGTAATAGTGTCAATCCAATTGAAAGGTGGTCCAGTCATTTCTGACTTTCGGTGTCTTATGAACAGCAGAACTAACGAATCATAACCACTATTTAACTAGCTAGCAGCTCACCAACAGGCCATATCAGAATGACCCCCCCCCCCCAAATATACATGCAATATCGGGGCTCATTCTAGAGGGTGACTTGGGCAAAATAGTTGCCCTAGGGACCCTGACTTCGCCCTCTGGGGGACCAACGCCCTAAAAAAAAATTATGTCCAGTAAGATACACTGGCCCAATAAAAGAGAGAGCTCTTAAATAAAGAAAACATGTACATGTATCTGAAATGGAAAATAATCAATCGGGGAATGCAAGATATTCAAATTGTCGAGCGAAAAATAGCACAGAATGATCGATGAAAATAATTAATCGGGGAATACAAGATATTCAAATTGTCGAGCGAAAAATAGCACAGAATGATCGATGAAAATAATTAATGGGGTGTTTTTGTGGGAAATAGCACAGAATGATCGATGAAAATAATTAATTGGGGAATACAAGATATTCAAATTGTCGAGCGAAAATTAGCACAGAATGATCGATGAAAATAATTGGGGAATAAAAGATATTCATATTGTCGAGCGAAACTTAGCACAGAATGATCGATGAAAATAATCAACCGAGCAATATAAGATATTCAAATTGTCGAGCGAAAAATGACACAGAATGAAATATAGAGCATAATCTGGGGGAATACGACGTTTTCAAACAGACGAGCAAAAATTAGCACGGAATAAAAACAATCTGGCAGGGTCTTCAAATAATCACATACTAGTATGGTGAATGAAATAGCAAATATCACGAATAACCATATATACGCTTTCACCCACGCCAACAATACTGATTAATATAAGGTGTTAAAATTTGTTTCGCAATCATTGTAAAATAAATAAAGTTTATACTTCTTTTGTTACGTCTTCAAATCATTGAGCAAAAAATAGTTTGGACGATGAAAATCATGGGAACACAGTTGGACAAGTATTGCTTACAGGATTGTAATTAAATACCAATACGGAAAATAAAGGGGCACCACTAGGGTATTATTGACTGACATTTATTACCCCACATGGACCCCCCTCATCAAAACACCAATTACTTAAACATTAACCCATTCAACCCCAAGTAACTGACATGGACTGGTTGCATGATATTTTCAGACCAATAAATTAATAAGAAAATTACCTTTGGACCAGTTCATTTATCAAAATGGGTAATTTTATCTAAAAATAGTAATAATTATTACTGGCAAAAAAGTGCAGATCCTGATGCGTCACGAGCCGGCTCATCTGGATCTACACTTTTTCATAAGCCTATTTATAGGCCTGTGGGGTTGAAAGGGTTAAGAGACAATCGTCCCAATAGTGTATCACATTTGGACCCAATACATGAAGTTATAACGTAACCTGCCAATCACGACTAACGCTTTTGCAAACAGCATAGAGCCAGGTCAGACGGAACACAACGTGTCATCAGGCTACCGGTATGTGCTGTTTGCTATTCTGATAGTGGTGCCAACATACTTGTCTGAATAGCAAACAACATAGATCCTGATCAGACGTGACAATGTGGATCTATGTTGTTTGATAGTGGAGCTAACACACTTGTCTGAATAGCAAACAATATAGATCCTGATCAGATGCGACAATGTGGATCTATGTTGTTTGATAGTGGAGCTAACACACTTGTCTGAATAGCAAACAACATAGATCCTGATCAGACGCGACAATGTGGATCTATGTTGTTTGCACATTTAGTCCCAGGTTAAGAGTTAAAATACCTACAAGAAGCAGTTCAAAGGTTGCCATTTACTACGCATAATGATACCAGTTGTATTGCCTACAAAGCTTTCATTTCAGAGCACCAATATTCTACACATTTCCTCACTCGGCTCTACCAATGCAGAGATGAATTTGTCAAGTTTATGTTTATCAGTAGTGCCTTGTAATACACAAATGGTTAGCTTAGTAGCAATATTCGAAAACTTGTTTATAAAAAGTGGGACAACAGTTATCTTTGCAAGTAAGCGCGCAATATGGGAAACAGTATATGCAGAACTACTGGTGCAATAATTACAGATCGAGTTGTCTCACTCACAGACCAAGATTTCATGGACATTTGTGTCGATCATTACACAATTCTACGGTCAGGTCACTTTGATGAAAGTCTCATTTCATGATAACGTGAATGACAGCGCAGATCTTGCATCAAGCAGTCCGTCCTTCCGGCATAACATTCAGAACACAAGTGACATTGACAGAATTTCAATTAATTTGTCCTTTCAAAATAAATACTGCACCAACTATAAACATTTTAATCATGTTATATTACAGAACAACAGGAATTTCCACATTGTGCTATGCTGATAGTGATTGTTATGCTAAAACTTTTTCAGCCTCCTCTACGAATTTTAGCGCTTCTTTGTAATCATCAGTCTCTGCCAAGTCTGCCTCCCCATCCTGAAATTAAGAGGTCTATGGCGAATCTCCAGCTATTGTTAGAGGAAGACCCCGGGTGCCGCCCGTAATATTTCATGCACAGACTGGTACTAGGGTAGAACCACCAACGGCGGGTGCCCCTCCAGTAATATTTCATGCACAGACTGGTACTAGGGTAGAACCACCGACGGCGGGTGCCCCTCCAGTAATATTTCATGCACAGACTGGTACTAGGGTAGGACCACCGACCCCGGGTGCCCCTCCAGTAATATTTCATGCACAGACTGGTACTAGGGTAGTACCACCGACCTCGGGTGACCCTCCAGTAATATTTCATGCACAGACTGGTACTAGGGTAGATCCACCGACGGCGGGTGCCCCTCCAGTAATATTTCATGCACAGACTGGTACTAGGGTAGAACCACCGACGGTGGGTGCCCCTCCAGTAATATTTCATGCACAGACTGGTACTAGGGTAGAACCACCGACGGGTTGTCTGGAAGCCAGCTGGCCAGCTTCCTCATATGAAATAATTCCACATCCAGAGTTGGATTCGAACCTAGTGTTGAGGGGCAAGTGATTATGAATCAAAAACCGTAACCACTCAGCCTAGCAGGCCCCAATTCAAACAAGCATAAACTGAAAGTCCAGACGACGGCTTAACAAGAAATGTGTGTCCTTTTTTCACATTCCCATCAAGTGGAAGTCTCGATAGCGCAGTGGTAACGTGTTTGCTACAGGTGTGAAATGCTTGGAGTAGCGCAGTGGTAACGTGTTTGCTACAGGTGTGAAATGCTTGGAGTAGCGCAGCGGTAACGTGTTTGCTACAGGTGTGAAATGCTTGGAGTAGCGCAGTGGTAACGTGTTTGCTACAGGTGTGAAATGCTTGGAGTAGTGCAATGGTAACGTGTTTGCTACAGGTGTGAAATGCTTGGAGTAGCGCAGTGGTAACGTGTTTGCTACAGGTGTGAAATGCTTGGAGTAGCGCAGTGGTAACGTGTTTGCTACAGGTGTGAAATGCTTGGAGTAGCGCAGTGGTAACGTGTTTGCTACAGGTGTGAAATGCTTGGAGTAGTGCAATGGTAACGTGTTTGCTACAGGTGTGAAATGCTTGGAGTAGCGCAGTGGTAACGTGTTTGCTGCAGGTGTGAAATGCTTGGAGTAGCGCAGTGGTAACGTGTTTGCTACAGGTGTGAAATGCTTGGAGTAGTGCAATGGTAACGTGTTTGCTACAGGTGTGAAATGCTTGGAGTAGTGCAATGGTAACGTGTTTGCTACAGGTGTGAAATGGAGTTTGCGCACAGCTGTTGCCATTACGAATGTTTCCCTTAGGCAAAGCACTTGAATTCCACATTGTCTCTTCTCTCTCCCTCATGGAAATGGATTCCATCAGGAATGAGATCTCGAGAGCGATTAAACAAATTTTGTACAAACTAATTTCGCAATCGAGCAGAGTGGTTATCAAACTCGCTTCTCACCAATGCAACCAGGGTTCGATCCTTGGACCGGGTAGCCAGATCGGACAGGTCGGTTTTCTCCGGGTTTGGTACAAACATTATGTTCTGTACAAACTTCATTATGTTCTGTACAAACTTCATTATGTTCTGTACAAACTTCATTATGTTCTGTACAGACTTCATTATGTTCTGTACAAACTTCATTATGATCTGTACAAACCTCAAAGTTCATAACATTGTATGTTCTGTACAAACTTCGAAGTTCATAACATTGTATGTTCAAGCTTTCAGTGGTTAATATAGTTAATAAAAGTTCAAGAAATTTCAATCATAAACTGCATTTACCAACTTATCCTTGAGGTCCTTCGTGGCTATTCTCAATCTGGTTTTAGTCTCTGGAACCATATATCTTGATTCATTTATAACTTCCGTCTGAAAAAGAATAGATACATTATTCATTCATTATTTTTGGTTTGGGGTACCGAATCTCAATAACTTGGGTAAGCAATTATTCATTCATTATTTTTGGTTTGGGGTACCGAATCTCAATAACTTGGGTAATCAATTATTCATTCATTATTTTTGGTTTGGGGTACCGAATCTCAATAACTTCTTATCATTGCCACACTACATGTACACACAGACATTATTTCACTAGATCAGTATGTAACACTATCTCCGAGTGCTTAGTCAGGCGAATGCAGTAGGCTAGCATATGTGGTAAATCTCATAGTGACAAAAGTTTCGTTTATTTTTAATCGGGAAATAAAACAAACAAACGACTCTCCGGCTATTTATGGGTGGAGGAAGATCCCGGGTGCTCCTCCGAGCAGTATTTCAGACACGGACGGACACCTGGGTAGAACCACTGGCCTTCCACAAGTCAGCTGGATATCTTCCTCACATGAAAGAATTTGACACCCACAATGCAACAGTGTAACCACTCTGCCACTTGTACTTAATAATCTATGGGATAAGATAACGGTCTTTATGTGGGAAGCGTTAACCATGACTTGTCGCATAAATTAGTGCAAACAACATAGATCAAGATCAGCCACAGCGTAGTGCCGCATCTGATCAGGATATATGTCGTTTGCTGTTCAGATAAGTGTTTTAGCTCCACTACGGTATCTGAATAGCAAACAGAATAGAGCCTGATCAGATCAGACGGCACAGAATAATCTGGCTCAATGCTGTTTGCAATAGCGACTTTAGTCGTGATTGGCAGCTTAAAGGTGTTTATGTGGAGTAAAGGGTTGAATATATCTTTATAGCCGACTACATGTACTTCTATTATATAGGTTTATAGCCGACTACATGTACTTCTATTTTATAGGTTTATAGCCGACTACATGTACTTCTATTTTATAGGTTTATAGCCGACTACGTCTACTTCTATTATATAGGTTTATAGCCGACTACATGTACTTCTATTTTATAGGTTTATAGCCGACTACATGTACTTCTATTTTATAGGTTTATAGCCGACTACATGTACTTCTATTTTATAGGTTTATAGCCAACTACATGTACTTCTATTTTATAGCCGACTACATGTACTTCTATTTTATAGGTTTATAGCCGACTACGTGTACTTCTATTTTATAGGTTTATAGCCGACTACGTGTACTTCTATTTTATAGGTTTATAGCCGACTATGTGTACTTCTATTTTATAGGTTTATAGCCGACTACACGTACTTCTATTTTATAGAGTCCGCCTCCGTGGTCGAGTGGTTAAGGTCGCTGACTTGTATACCACTGTAACCTATCATCACTGATGGTCACGGGTTCGAGCCCCGCTCAGGCCGTGTCTCATTTATATGAAAAAGTTGGCAGTTTCTTACGGAGGTTGGTGCACCCAAGTACTGGTTAACCGCTGGAGCCTGCCCAGGAAAGGTGTTGTTAAGTAAACTGCCCGCCGGCGATATAGCCCAAAATGGTGCTGATGCAGGCGTAAAACCCGAAATATAACATAACATAACTATTTTATAGGTTTATAGCCGACTACATGTACTTCTATTTTATAGGTTTATAGCCGACTACGTGTACTTCTATTATATAGGTTTATAGCCGACTACATGTACTTCTATTTTATAGGTTTATAGCCGACTACATGTACTTCTATTTTATAGGTTTATAGCCGACTGCATGTACTTCTATTATATAGGTTTATAGCCGACTGCATGTACTTCTATTATATAGGTTTATAGCCAACTGCGTGTACTTCTAATTTATAGCCGACTACATGTACTTCTATTATATAGGTTTATAGCCGACTACATGTACTTCTATATTATAGGTTTATAGCCGACTATGTGTACTTCTATTTTATAGCCGACTACGTGTACTTCTATTTTATAGGTTTATAGCCGACTATGTGTACTTCTATTTTATAGGTTTATAGCCGACTACATGTACTTCTATATTATAGGTTTATAGCCGAATATGTGTACTTCTATTTTATAGCCGACTACGTGTACTTCTATTTTATAGGTTTATAGCCGACTACATGTACTTCTATTTTATAGGTTTATAGCCGACTACATGTACTTCTATATTATAGGTTTATAGCCGACTATGTGTACTTCTATTTTATAGCCGACTACGTGTACTTCTATTTTATAGGTTTATAGCCGACTATGTGTACTTCTATTTTATAGGTTTATAGCCGACTACATGTACTTCTATATTATAGGTTTATAGCCGAATATGTGTACTTCTATTTTATAGCCGACTACGTGTACTTCTATTTTATAGGTTTATAGCCGACTACATGTACTTCTATTTTATAGGTTTATAGCCGACTACATGTACTTCTATATTATAGGTTTATAGCCGACTATGTGTACTTCTATTTTATAGCCGACTACGTGTACTTCTATTTTATAGGTTTATAGCCGACTATGTGTACTTCTATTTTATAGGTTTATAGCCGACTATGTGTACTTCTATTTTATAGGTTTATAGCCGACTACATGTACTTCTATTTTATAGCCTACTACGTGTACTTCTATTTTATAGGTTTATAGCCGACTACATGTACTTCTATTTTATAGGTTTATAGCCGACTATGTGTACTTCTATTTTATAGGTTTATAGCCGACTACGTGTACTTCTATTTTATAGGTTTATAGCCGACTATGTGTACTTCTATTTTATAGGTTTATAGCCAACTACAGGTACTTCTATTTTATAGGTTTATAGCCGACTATGTGTACTTCTATTTTATAGGTTTATAGCCGACTACGTGTACTTCTATTTTATAGGTTTATAGCCGACTACGTGTACGTCTATTTTATAGCCTACTACATGTACTTCTATTTTATAGGTTTATAGCCGACTACGTGTACTTCTATTTTATAGCCGACTACATGTACTTCTATTTTATAGCGGACTACATGTACTTCTATTTTATAGGTTTATAGCCGACTACGTGTACTTCTATTTTATAGGTTTATAGCCGACTACGTGTACTTCTATTTTATAGCCTACTACGTGTACTTCTATTTTATAGGTTTATAGCAGACGTGTACTTCTATTTTATAGGTTTATAGCCGACTACATGTACTTGTATTTTATAGCCGACTACATGTACTTCTATTTTATAGGTTTATAGCCGACATGTACTTCTATTTTATAGGTTTATAGCCGACTACGTGTACTTCTATTTTATAGGTTTATAGCCGACTACGTGTACTTCTATTTTATAGGTTTATAGCCGACTACATGTACTTCTATTTTATAGCCGACTACATGTACTTCTATTTTATAGGTTTATAGCCGACTACGTGTACTTCTATTTTATAGGTTTATAGCCGACTACGTGTACTTCTATTTTATAGCCTACTACGTGTACTTCTATTTTATAGGTTTATAGCAGACGTGTACTTCTATTTTATAGGTTTATAGCCGACTACGTGTACTTCTATTTTATAGGTTTATAGCCGACTACATGTACTTGTATTTTATAGGTTTATAGCCGACTACGTGTACTTCTATTTTATAGCCGACTACATGTACTTCTATTTTATAGGTTTATAGCCGACTATGTGTACTTCTATTTTATAGGTTTATAGCCGACTACAGGTACTCCTATTTTATAGGTTTATAGCCGACTATGTGTACTTCTATTTTATAGGTTTATAGCCGACTACATGTACTTCTATTTTATAGGTTGATAGCCGACTATGTGTACTTCTATTTTATAGGTTTATAGCCGACTATGTGTACTTCTATTTTATAGGTTTATAGCCGACTACGTGTACTTCTATTTTATAGGTTTATAGCCGACTACGTGTACTTCTATTTTATAGGTTTATAGCTGGGAAGTACATGTATGTGAGAGAGTACGGTGGTCGCCAGATCTGACAGGTAGGTAATCTCTAGCCCCACTCTGTGGCTCTAGTTACCTCCCCTGACAGTCGTCCACACAGCTTCAAGAATTATGGCTTTACCAAAGTTGTTAGAAACTGCTCCATTCAATTGATAAGAGTAGATAATGCAAGTTTATCCAACATTGGCGGCCATTGTTTTATTGACGTCATATTTCGACCCTTTATGGGAGCCTAATTTCCAACATTGGCGGCCATTGTTTTATGACGTCATATTTCGACCCTTTATGGGAGCCCAATTTCAGCCAACTATTGATGTGCTCTTTTCTAGTCCTTATTTTATTAAAAAACTCCCCAAAACGTTTTCATGCAATTTTTTGGGGGTTAACCCTTTCCTTCATAGAGATTTAGGTTAATATACTATTATATCTCCATACAAATGGCAGCCATTTAGCTACCATGCAGTGGATAAGTAGTCGCCATATCTATCCCACCTCCATGGATATTACTGGAACTACAGAGATTTAGGTTAATATACTATTATATCTCCATACAAACGACAGCCATTTAGCTATCATGCAGTGGATAAGTAGTCGCCATATCTATCCCACCTCCAGCCATTTAGCTATCATGCAGTGGATAAGTAGTTGCCATATCTATCCCACCTCCACAGATATTACTGGGACTACATAGAGATTTAGGTTAATATACTATTATATCTCCATACAAACGACAGCCATTTAGCTACCATGCAGTGGATAAGTAGTCACTATATCTATCCCACCTTCATAGATATTACTGGGACTACATGACATTCTGGCCTTTATTATGAACATTGGTTTGGTGATTACATTGTCAATGTATGTCGTATTGATAATGGCGTCAAGCTTCTACGAGGGAAAGGGTTAATGTATGTCGTATTGATAATGGCGTCAAGCTTCTACGAGGGAAAGGGTTAATGTATGTCGTATTGGTAATGGCGTCAAGCTTCTACGAGGGAAAGGGTTAATGTATGTCGTATTGGTAATGGCGTCAAGCTTTTACGAGGGAAAGGGTTAATGTATGTCGTATTGATAATGGCGTCAAGCTTCTACGAGGGAAAGGGTTAATGTATGTCGTATTGTAATGGCGTCAAGCTTCTACGAGGGAAAGGGTTAATGTATGTCGTATTGATAATGGCGTCAAGCTTCTACGAGGGAAAGGGTTAATGTATGTCGTATTGATAATGGCGTCAAGCTTCTACGAGGGAAGGGGTTAATGTATGTCGTATTGGTAATGGCGTCAAGCTTCTATGAGGGAAAGGGTTAATGTATGTCGTATTGGTAATGGCGTCAAGCTTCTATGAGGGAAAGGGTTAATGTATGTCGTATTAGTAATGGCGTCAAGCTTCTACGAGGGAAAGGGTTAATGACGTGATAATAACATTCACGTGTTGGACTAAGTTTTTTCTGAGTACTCCAGTTTCCACACAGCAAGAGTGATTAATATAAGTTGCTTGTTTCGCAATCGTTTACTTTTTTAATTATACTATAATTATATACTGCCTTCTTTACTTTATGCTTTCCAATGAAATATAGAAATTTATGAATGAAATAAAAAGCGTTATTCCACTGGTTGAAAGCATGTTTCTGACCACTATGATTTTAATGTCTTCGAAACACTCAACAATGTTCTCTAATCTAGTAACGTCAAGAGCGAGATCACATCTTTATGAGAGAGCCCAGTGGCGGCCGGTCCATGGGGAGTGGTTGGCTAGCCAGGGCCCCCGGAAGGCGTCCAGGCGCCACTGTGAGAGCCTAGTAACTTCCATCATCAGATTGGGAACAAAGCCCAATTAACGGTTATAAATTCGGTGAAAGAATAACGCTGTAAATAAACCTGTTTTCTAAGGTCATGTTCATCTTTGCCGTTCGCCTTCATCTTGTCGTACCTCGCCACCTCTATATCTACCTCCTTCTCGTAGGAAGCTTTCTCCTTTGTAAGTCTGTAACAAACACGAAAAACAATACAATCGTGGAGAAACTTGAGCACAGAAAAACAAACAAAATACATGAAAAGAATGCACACATAGAAGGAGTTTGATATTTGATGGTAATCCGAGTTATATATTATATTTTAAGATGCAATTCTGGCATCACCGTTGGAAATGAAAGGGTTTTATTAGGAGGGCAGGCGATTAGCTAGGCCTAAATATGAATTACGCACCGTTCTAGGGGGGTCCGGGGGTATGTGCCACCCGGAGATTTTTATCCCTCTATATGGTCTCAGGTGACTTTTGCCTACTATGAACATCAGCTACAATCAATATCTGTTGGCATTTCGTTCATGTCTGCTTTCTAGTGAATGATCAATGTCAGTGTCCCCCATTACCCCCTTACGATCCAGTTTATATTGCATTTTTCGCATTTATTTCTTTTTACGGAACTGTCAAAATTAATCTTACGCCATTTACGCATGTGCGTACATGCATAGGCCTAGCCTACGCGCCTGGAGGGGGTGGGTGGGGGGTTAAAGACACACAAACAGCTTAGGTATCGTATGGCGACTCCTACATGTATATTTAACCGCATACAGTTTCTGATAGCATCAAATCATGTTGCCAGTGCAATTATTACAAAGGCAACGTTTTTGTGTTTTGTCACACAAGCAGCTTATGTGAAATGACGATCCCCTGCTAATATTGGTGGAGGAAGAACCCGGCTGCCCCTCCGAGCATTATTTCAGGTATGGACGGGCACCTGGTAAAACAACCGACCTTCTGCAAGCAGATTGGATATCTTCCTCACATGAAAGAATTTGGCACCAACAGTGGTATGGTATAGCGGTGAGGAACACGGGAAAACAAAGGATGCTATGTCCTCCACTAATAATTAAACAGTCATTAAAACACAGGCTCATTCTAGAGGACAACTAACTTCTCCCTAAAAAAATAATTTAAAAAATCAATAATTTTTTAAAAATAATTTTCATACACAATTGTGTGGCCCGTTAGAAAGCACTCATATTCAAATGTTGTGTTTAATGGTCATATTGTGTATTTTAACCCTATTTTAACCGTATTTTGTTAAAAGTTTCAAATTTACTAAATAACACAATTTAGGATGCAATGTGTGCTTTCTCAATTCTCCCAAACTATATGACCTAGAATGAGCCCTGAAACATTGATTAAATATTTGAATTTTTTTCACCGTAAAATGTATGATTATCATTAACTACCGGTTGCCCGTTTGTGTGACGGGCAGTTTACCTAACAACACCTTTCCTGGGCAGGCTCCAGTGGATATCCAGTACTTGATGCACCAACCTCAGTAAGAAACTGCCAACTTTTTCACATAAAGAGACATGGTCTGAAACCCGTGACCATCAGTGACGATTGGTTACAGTGGTATACAAGTCAGCGACCATAACCACTCGACCATGGAGCGGAAAGTTGTCAAAAAATAATGACTATAGGTGAATTCTTACACAACCTGACAGTGTTGGACACTCGTTTCAATATGTTCCGGCCAACTTGGCCTGTACTTGAGAAAAGGTACCGGCCAAGATGAAATTGTACAGGCCAATTAAGAATTAGTTCCGGCCAAAAATAAATGGTACAGGCCAGTGAATGTGGTTCTGTCCGGTGGCTTTGCCACCGGATGCATGTGCCGCAGGCAATTGCCATGCTAGGGGGGTCCGGGGGCATGCCCCCCACGATATTTGTTTTAAGTAGACACAAATATTTGATATTTTGTTAATTCGATGAGAAAAAGCGCCTAAAATGGCAAAGATACTGTGTGTCCTGGTTCAGGCGAGTATGAACTTCAACAAACTCGCCAAGGGCTATCAAATAAGACAATGTACCATCTCACATACTATGAGATGAGATGGTACGATGGTCGCCAGATCGGACAGGTGGGTTTTCTCCGGGTACTCCGGTTTCCTCCCACATATATGCTTACATCCGAGCCAACGAGAGTGATTAATATAAGTTGTTCAAACTTGCTTCGCAATCGTTGTAAAATAAATAAAGTTTGTATGCCTATTTAACCATTTTTCATCTCTTGTTGGTTCTTGTCTGTTCTTGTCTGTGAATAGGGAGACCGCCGTGGTCCAGCGTCGGATTTGGAATCGAACGGTCCCAGGTTCGATACTCAGTCAGGCAACGTATGTAGTGCCATTGAGCAAGGCACATCACACACATTGCTTAGTACTGGTTAATCGCTTAGGTCGGCTAAGCCTGCCCAGGAAAACATGTCCCCGCGAGGGGTTTGACATTAAAAGGAACATACACATTGAAATTTTCATGTGGCTCAAAGGCCAGTTTGTTGAAAATACTGTCTTTTGTGCCAAACTATTTTTGGGGGAAATCTAATGGCACTGTGTTATGGTCAGACGGTGTTATTGATATAGTGGTCTGGGATTGGTTGAAAAAGTGTAGGGAAGCCCTTAAGAGTTATTGATACATGAACTGATTGGCTGAGTAGGTGTTGTCACAAATAGTGAACAGGACGTCTAAATATTAAAATACAATATATGAATTTTGGAATATTTAAAAATATTTGCAGACAATATGGTGACAAATAAACAGCATATTATAAATGCAGGTGTCAGTGCAACATTCACCACTAAATTACCTTCAGGTGCCTTTAGTGGGAAATTAAAAAAACCGCAATCGGTCAACCCCATTGAAATTTGACATTTTCCTGTGGCTCAAAGGCCAGTCTGTTGAAAACTACTGTCTTTTGTGCCAAACTATTTTGGGGGGAAATATAATGGCACTGTATGTTATAATGGTGACCTATGGAAATTGCAATAGCGGTGTCTGACCTTATAATGGTGGCCTATGGAAACTTCAATAGCGGTGTCTGACCTGTAATGCGGTATGTTTCTCGCGAAAACTGATTATTTTGTAAATCTGGTTCTCTGTGGTTATTTACGCGGTACTTACCTTTTTACAACGCCTGTCTGTATTTTTATTTGCCTAAGTCTTTGATCGGCCATTATTTCTCATGTAGATTTATCAAATTGTCGTAAGATATGAATCACTTGTTAGTGTTTGTGTTGTAACAAGATACGATACAATAGAACGATACGAGTGTCCGGTTATCCGTTTGCGAATGCGTACCTCTAGCCTGGGTGACTGTCTGTCGATTTTTCACTTTTTGACTTCTGTCAAAATAATATGATCAGAAACTCAATATGGCCCAATTAATAGTCTCGGTGTTAAAATAAATTTATTTGACTGACCAGGCAACATATATCGACGCCTGTTCCCAGGCTAGCGTACCTCCAGCGAAAACAGAATATCATAATTGCCATAGAGTGGTGGAACCTATGCTCGGCTTAAATTCCACATATAATGAATGACCAGTATAAAATGTTAATTGCACTTGCCGTATATTATTATTTTCTTAAGTCGTGAAAACAACTTTCTAAAACTTTTGTTGACAGTTTTAGCTTCATCACGTGACCTTGCTGCTTAATACAGCTATCGCAACGGTGTCGGTCTGCACCCGATTATATGGGGAACTCAAGACTTCAGGATACCTATGCACAGCATACTTGTTATTTTTTATTTATCCACCATAACTTGTTGAATATCTTATTTTGAATAATCAGAAATGGTACAGAAACTATTTTTCGGGTTAGGTGTATATTTTTTTAATTCGGATAGCTACCTGAATTGCTCATACACCGTATCAGTTTCAGTGGAAATATTCTCCCAATGATGTGCTTGTTTATATTCGTCTGCTGGACCAGTCACATGACAGGTGCACCAGACTACCGATACACTCAACGGAATGCTATTGAACCACGCTTCAGCTCTGTCAGCGAAATTAGCCTAGAACTATATATATTTTTTAAATACTGATGAAAATGGAAAATACGCCGAGCATAGGAATACGCCGAGCATAGGTGCCACCACTCTACATGTTAATGGGCAATTGGGGCCATAGCTAGCTAAGGAATGTGACATTACCAGTTATATTTGAGCTTGATCTCATACTCACTTAATAGGGAATGTGACACCCCTATTAAGACCACTTCTTCTCAGTGTGGTATTATTTCTTCTATGTTTCAATAGTCGCAAACCCTATCATAAGACCACCCCATTTTTCAATAATAAGACCAACTATGTCAGACCCAAATAGCAGTAGAACTCCAGTAAGAAAACCAGTTTCCGCCAAATTCGCAAGTGTGATCACACATTTTTATCTCACACTTATTAAGACGTCTGGGGAAGCAACGTAGCCTACTGTATGTATGTCCTGACTGAAAGATCTGTATATCAGGTCTTTATTGCAAGTAAATTAGAGTATTATTGTTCCAAACATGGGAATTCAACATAGGATTTCACAGCAAAAGACCACAGTCGAGCACATTATATTTGATTTACTGAATATTGAAGGTAACGGTAAACGATTTTAAATAATACTATCATGTATAAATACATGTATATATATATAATCTCTAAAATCGTCCTGGGACAAGAACTTATACCTTAAAAAATATAAAACAAGGTCACATTGATCAACATCTATTTGATATACAATTGATGCAAACAAAATCAATAAAGCAACCAAAGTGAATCTGTCATGTCCTATTTAACCCTTTGCACGCTATAGGCAGACACCGTGCACGTAAAAGAACCAGAGGAGACTCTGGAATGGGTCTCTCTCCGTATCATTGCACTATCCTCCAAACTCTAAAATGACTAATATCTTCAGGAGGCGTCGCTCATATGGGCAACCGGTAGCGACGATAAATAAACGTAAAACACACAGGCAGATATCATCACGTTTGCAAACAGCATAGAGCCAGATCAGACTCTATGGAGTTTGCGATTCGGATCAGGCTCTATGCAGTTTGCTATTCGGATAGTTGATAGCGTTGCGCCGCGGCTGGTCTTGATCTATGTTGTTTGCAAATGTGCTTTTATTTTCTCAGCAGGCAAAGGTTTGAAGATAAGAATAAAAATCGAGAGAAATTGTCCTAGTACAAGATAAATTAGCAAAACACGAGAATAAATGGACATTCCTGCTTAGTTTAAACAATATTTATATCTTTGAACAATCATAGTCAAGCATAAATATTATGTTCATACATGTAGGATTTAGGGTAGATCCCCTCGTGGTCGAGTGGTTAAGGTCGCTGACTTGTATACCACTGTATCCTATCATCTATGATGGTCACGGGTTCGAGCCCCGCTCAGACCGTGTCTCATTGATATGGAAAAGTTGGCAGTTTCTTACGGAGGTTGGTGCACCCAAGTACTGGTTAACCGCTGGCGTCTGCCCAAGAAAGGTGTTGTTAGGTAAACTGCCCGTCGCTCAAATGGGAAACCGGTAGCGACGTTAAATAAACTTAAATATAGAAAAATAGGATTGAGGAGAAAGCAACGTGCTTGTATGGTAACCTCTTTCCTACTTAATAACAATACACCTTTGTAATCGATTATAATATGAGCAAAACAAACAACATAAATCGAACTATGTTAACTTTATGGAAACAATGCGTTCGTGTAACTTATTTCTTTTTTCTTTTTTTAAATTTGTTGTTGTTGCTTCAATGCACAATCCGGTATCCAAAAAAACGTGTTCTTCTTGATAAGTAAATAAAACTTCAAACCAAAATCTGCGTATATACATAACATAAAAAGTTTAAACTTTATTTATTTTACAACGATTGCGAAGCAAGTTCTAACAACTTATATTTAAAATCACTCTCGTTGGCGCGGATGAAAGCGTAAATGTGGTCATTCGTGTGGGAGGAAACCGGAGTACCCGGAGAAAACCCACCTGTCCGATTTGGCGACCACCGTACCATCTCACATACTTCTCGGTCCGAGGATCGAATTGCATTGGTGAGAAGCGAGTGCGTTAACCACTGCGCTAATCGGACAGCCATATATACATAATAACAGATGTTACAACAAATTCGGGATATATATATAATATTACGTAATAAACCTACTGTATATATGAAGATGAACAATACATGTAAATAAATAAAAAAGCAACCAAAGTGATATTATTTGATATATTATATAATATATATACAACAATGTATGAGTCACTATTGATCCTCTAACTCGCGCATAAGTTCTTGAAGAATAACCTCAAATGTTCGTCCTGGGCGTGGTCTTCTGTTATGCGGTGGGGGGCGTGGTGATGGTGGCGGTGGCGGTGGCGGTGGTGGCGGTGGCGGTGTTGTTGTGCCAATGGTGGTAGCAGTTGCGGGTTTGAATACGTTCACATTAAGAGCAGGGATGTCTATGCATCGCGTTCTCATGTCACTATAATATAAACAGTTTAATTTGAATGTATCAAGGTAACAAGTATAGATTTTTGTGTGTTTTACGTTTATTTATCGTCGCTACCGGTTGCCCATATGAGCGACGCCTCCTAAAGAGATTAATCATATCAGATTTTGGAGGATAGTGCATGATACAGAATAGAGAGACCCATTCCAGAGTCTCCTCTGGTTCTTTTACGTGCACGGTGTACAGCACTGACACGAGACTTCGGTTTAACGGCCCATCTGAAAGACTGTTACTTTTATTAGTGTCAGACGGGGGGTCGAACCTGCGATCCCTGGATTACCAGTCCAGAGTGTTACCACTGGACTACAGATCCGTCTGTCAAGTATAGATTAGTTGACTGAATAGCCATTATGCTTCTAGCTATATTTTTGTGATCACCTGTTACAAATGCACCTCCATGGTGAAAAGTATGGCTGCACTGTTACGTAAAGCGTTATATCGAATATATACTGTCACCATAAACAAACTGCACTTTTATATTGCGCGTTACTTTTTCGTTGCAAATTTTAGAATTATGGATTTTACTATCACGAATGAAGAAAATTTTCCGTCACACATTGCACTAATTTACCCAATATTTCGCACATTTTGATACCAAATTTGCCAAAGGATATAAATTTTACATCTAAAGCAAGTGCACAGAGGAGACTCTGGAATGGGTCTCTGTCTGTATCATTGCACTATCCTCCAACAATCTAAAATTACTAATCTCTTCAGGAGGCGTCGCTCATGTGGGCAACCGATAGCGACAATAAATAAACGTAAAACACACATACAGTAGTGCACAGTTTGTTTGTGATGTCAATGTACGAAACCTTAGTATCAGTTGGAAGCATACCCAAGTGCCATTTCCAGGTCGTGAATCCGAACGATATACTATTAGTTTAATCATATTTTATTTGCTATTTTACATATATAGTACATATAGACTTAACATTCATTATATGTGATAAAATGCAAAATGGGATGGGCAACAAGTTCTATCAACATTAGTAAACTGCCCTCCCCAAAGTAAACTGCCCTCCCCAAAATATGTAATATTACACATTCATGGGCCTTGCTTTACACCGTGCACGTAAAAGAACCATAGGATACTCTGGAATGGGTCTCTGTCTGTATCATTGCACTATCCTCCTAAAATCTAAAATGACTAATCTCTTCAGGAGGCGTCGCTCATATGGGCAACCGGTAGCGACGATAAATAAACGTAAAACACACAAGTCTAACTGATTGTATTACAACCCTTCCTATGTTGTGTCTTATCTTGAACGACATATTGTTTCTTGTCACATTCAGGGTCACTATCGGGCGTGGTGACTCACTGTGGGTGTAGATAATTATTCCTCGGATGTGTATTAGAAGATTCAAAGAAATAACAGTCTTTGAGAAATGATTTTGAGTGTTTGAGGGTTTTTTTTGACCAAAATAATTCAAGCTCAATGTCACTCTTGAGGGTTGGGACTTACTATTGTGGGGTAGAGAAATCAGGGTCTATGTCACTCTTGAGGGTTGGGACTTACTATTGCGGGGTAGAGAAATCAGGGTCAATGTCACTCTTGAGGGTTGGGACTTACTATTGCGGGGTAGAGAAATCAGGGTCAATGTCACTCTTGAGGGTTGGGACTTACTATTGCGGGGTAGAGACATCAGGGTCAATGTCACTCTTGAGGGTTGGGACTTACTATTGCGGGGTAGAGAAATCAGGGTCAATGTCACTCTTGAGGGTTGGGACTTACTATTGCGGGGTAGAGAAATCAGGGTCAATGTCACTCTTGAGGGTTGGGACTTACTATTGCGGGTAGAGAAATCAGGGTCAATGTCACTCTTGAGGGTTGGGACTTACTATTGCGGGTAGAGAAATCAGGGTCAATGTCACTCTTGAGGGTTGGGACTTACTATTGCGGGGTAGAGAAATCAGGGTCAATGTCACTCTTGAGGGTTGGGACTACTATTGCGGGTAGAGAATCAGGGTCAATGTCACTCTTGAGGGTTGGGACTTACTATTGCGGGTAGAAAATCAGGTCAATGTCACTCTTGAGGGCTGGGACTTACTATTGCGGGTAGAGAAATCAGGGTCAATGTCACTCTTGAGGGTTGGGACTTACTATTGCGGGGTAGAGAATTAGGGTCAATGTCACTCTTGAGGGTTGGGACTTACTTTGCGGGGTAGAGAAATCAGGGTCAATGTCACTCTTGAGGGTTGGGACTTACTATTGCGGGTAGAGAAATCAGGGTCAATGTCACTCTTGAGGGTTGGGACTTACTATTGCGGGGTAGAGAAATCAGGGTCAATGTCACTCTTGAGGGTTGGGACTTACTATTGCGGGGTAGAGAAATCAGGGTCAATGTCACTCTTGAGGGTTGGGACTTACTATTGCGGGGTAGAGAAATCAGGGTCAATGTCACTCTTGAGGGCTGGGACTTACTATTGCAGGGTAGAGAAATCAGAGTCAATGTCACTCTTGAGGGTTGGGACTTACTATTGCGGGGTAGAGAAATCAGGGTCAATGTCACTATTGAGGGTTGGGACTTACTATTGTGGGGTAGAGAAATCAGGGTCTATGTCACTCTTGAGGGTTGGGACTTACTATTGCGGGGTAGAGAAATCAGGGTCAATGTCACTCTTGAGGGTTGGGACTTACTATTGCGGGGTAGAGAAATCAGGGTCAATGTCACTCTTGAGGGTTGGGACTTACTATTGCGGGGTAGAGAAATCAGGGTCAATGTCACTCTTGGGAGTTGGGACTTACTATTGCGGG
>CM026399.1:29602607-29696253 GCA_014843695.1 Archivesica marissinica
TCAGAGTCAATGTCACTATTAGGGGTTGGGACTTACTATTGCGGGGTACAGAAATCAGGGTCAATGTCACTCTTGGGAGTTGGGACTTACTATTGCGGGGTAGAGATATCAGGGTCAATGTCACTCTTGAGGGCTGAGACTTACTATTGCGGGGTAGAGAAATCAGGGTCAATGTCACTCTTGAGGGTTGGGACTTACTATTGCGGGGTAGAGAAATCAGGGTCAATGTCACTCTTGAGGGTTGGGACTTACTATTGCGGGGTTGAGACATCAGTGTGTGTTTTACGTTTATTTATCGTCGCTACTGGTTGCCCATATGAGCGACGCCTCCTGAAGAGATTAGTAATTTTAGATTTTTGGAGGATAGTGCCATGATACAGACAGAGACCCATTCCAGAGTCTCCTCTGGTTCTTTTACGTGCATGGTGTAAAGCACCGACACGAGACTTCGGTTTAAAGTCCCAACTGAAAGACTATTAGTTTTATTAGGGTCAGCCGGGGGATAGAACCTACGATCCATGGATTACCAGTCCAGCGTGTTACCACTGGACTACAGATCCGTCAATGCCTGTTCCCAGGCTAGTGTTTTATATACACACACAAGCACAAGACTCAATTCATTTTTGTGTGTCCTATGGTCTTATACTACCAAAGCAAGGCACACCCACACAGCCATTAGTACTAACTCTCACCCAATGACGCAAACACACAACGTGTTCTGGACGACTGACAACGGCATTAATTTCAAGTATATATATTACCATATCCGTCCACTTTAACGTTGGGACACAAACAAGTCTGAAAATCTGTAACTTACGTTGCCTTGAATGCGTTCGGATAGTGTATAATTCTAAAATTGTAGCTTTCGCACATCAGCCTTGATAGGCTGTAGTTCCTGATGGCAAGCTTTTGATCTGTAAATATAATAATATAGGCATAGGCTACATAACGGACTGTATATTATACTCATTGCAGCTCACCTAAAACAGCTTGTGCATGTTTATTTTAAGCAGGGCCGATCGATACGTGCCCGTGGGTTAGTGGTTAAAGCGACATTACATGTGTGGCGTCCGTGGTCCAGTGTCGGATTTGGAATCGAACGGTCCGGGTTCGATACTCAGTTAGGCCACGTATGTAGTGTCACTGGCACCTCACATACATTGCTTAGTACTGGTTAACCGCTATGGTCGGCTAAGCATGCCCAGGAAAACATGTCTAGGTACCCGCAAGGGGTTTGACATTAATGGTACATGCACGCACGCACGCACGCACGCACGCACGCACGCACGCACGCACGCACGCACGCACGCACGCGGACACACACACACACACACACACACACACACACACACACACACACACACATACATACATCGCAAGAATCAAATAAAATGCATTTTTTCACGTATACATGTAAATGCATTGCTACTACACATTCTTCTGAATACATTTGAACACTAACCGTGCATCAATAAACAGTGTTTTTGTGGTCTACAAACTTTCAAAATTGAATTGAAAGCAGGATTTCATATAACGATCATCCACGTTCCTGAATTGAAGTTTGTTTGTCATCGGAGTCAATACTGGCAATACGCGAGATAATGTCGTTTAGAGATAATTTAAAGTTTAGTCTACAAATAAATATGCATAAATGTGAGATATAACGATAACTCTGTACCATAAATCATGTTATGCAAGATACACGAGTTGTATTACGCATGGATGTCGACCCTATTTACATTATTTTGTTATGTCAACAAACCGCGTATACGACGTTTGTTTATTAGTTGAAATACTCAATTTTTGAGGCAAATATTTGGAAAAGTATTATGCAAATAATAGGATAAGGTGTCCGCCTACGGAGCGGGAGTTGGAAGTCGGCAGGTGTTCATTCTGATATGGTCTGTTGGTGAGCAGCCAACTAGTTAAATTATGATTACTGATTGCCTGCCGTCCGGCATGCAAGGATTCGTGACGTACTTTATACTATGGAATTTAAATGCCTTGCCTAAGGGCACACTCGTAACGGCTCCAGCGGGGCACAAACTCCCGACCTTTCGCATCTGAAGCGAACGCGCATCCATTGCGCTATCACGACTTCCACCCTGTTTAGAAACTGTTTATGCATGTAGTTATTTAGATCAGGAATATCACTTTAAAATATGGCGGTCATTTGCAGTATCCGATCTATTAATATATGACTACACACCGTCCGAGAATCCGGCCGTACTTCCTTGATACCAGAATCGATCGCCGAACTTCAGACGCTGGAACTGGTCGCCAAGGATGCATTCCAATGTTGGGCCCACCGTACTCCCAGTAACGGCAGTTTCTGTTAATACTCCGGTATATAGATCAATATCTTCGGGTGTTCTTAAAAGAAAGAAAGATTTAAATACTGCGCGAGTCTGGCAGCTGGAAGCGAGGGGGGGGGGCAGTGACCGAGTGGTTATAGGGTCACTTGGCAATCACCGCTGTAGGTTCGAATCGCATTGGCGGTGTAGACTATTTTAATGTCAGGAAGCTATGTAGTTGACTTGCGGTTGTTGGTGGTTCTACCCGGGTAGCCGTCAATGTCTGAAACACTGCTCGAAGGGGTTCACAGGGTCTTCTTCCGCCAATAATAGTTTGAGAGTCAGCATATAACCTAAGCTGTTGGTGCGACATTAAACCCCCAAAACAAACACATACACACACAAAAGTAGTCGAATTCAACGTATTGTGTTTCACGCGCTAGGAAAGGATGATTTAAAATGAAGGTCATGGCTTGGAATGCTGCACAGGAAATGGCGTCATCCTGTGTTTTCTCTTCGAAATATGTCTAGTTTATAAAAACAACCGGTAAAATAAGTCGAATGCATATGAGGTTCATGCATTTCTGAATGGGGTGGGGGTCCACTGGGCAGAGGTTTTGGGAACCGCTTTCAGGCTTCCAGAGGGTCCATGGCAAAACCCTTGTGGGAGCCCGGGGGCAAAGCCCACATACGCTCTTGGGGTGGGGGTCCACTGGGCAGAGGTTTTGGGAACGGCTTTCAGGCTCCCAGAGGGTCCATGGCAAACCCTTGTGGGAGCCCGGGGACAAAGCCCACATAAGCTCTTGGGTATTAGCCTATATAAAACAAAAGTATAATGCCTCAAACGAGTTCATTTTCTTCTGCTAATTTCAGTATTTGCAGAATAAGCATTTGTGTCCGGTAGCTCGGTCGGTAAAGCATATGGCTAGTATACAGAGAGCCTGGGTAATATATTAGCAAAACTAGTTTTTGACCATTGAAAACAGGAAGGGGGGTCCGGACCGCCTCTGAACCCACCAATGGAAGGTCGCATTCAGTGGCAACATCACCGCATGTATAGTTGGGACAAGGCAGGACCAAAAGGCGTGGAAAGGAATTAATATAAGTTGTTAAAACTTGTTTTCCAATCCAATACTTACATTATGTAGTTTGTGTATATTATATATACGTACTTGTAAAATGTATACTTTAATAAATACAGTTTAAACTAAAAGGCGTGTGTATTAAGTAATTACACCAATGAGATGATGAACAAGTGCTCTCTCGACTTCTCCCAAAGCAATATTGTACAATAGCAGCCATCTCAAGAGTCATAGTTGTGGAAACACTTTTAAAACGGCTATCTATCCGTCTAATGCTATTTATTAACAAACTATTTTAAATAACGTACAGGTCTGGTCCTCCCCAAGGTTGAAGGTTTTGTCAAATTGTCTTTATGAAATTGATAAATACTACTATCGCTGCGACACTAGCAACAGCAGCAACACGTATTTTTTTAAATTTATTTTGCAATGAAGCAAGTTCTAACAACTTATATTAATCACTCTCGTTGGCTCGGATAAAAGCGTAAATGTGTCATTCGTGTGGGAGGAAACCGGTTTACCAGAGAAAAACCCACCTATCCGATATGGTGACCACCGTACCATCTCACATACTTCCCGGTCCGAGGATTGAACTCGGGGTACATTGGTGAGAAGCGAGCGCGCTAACTACTGTGCTAATCGGACATCCAAAGCAATATAAACACTTGAAGTAGTCGGTTAGTGATTAGGTGGTGGCCCTTTTATAGATATAACCGAGGGCGTCATTATTGTGTAACGGGAGTCAGTATATTTTTTATAGAAAATGGGTCACTTTTTCTATAGAATAATGGCCTAGAGGTCGTTATTCTTTATGGTCACTGTACTTCGTTATACCGGAAACAATATAGTTTGCGGCTCGCGTCTGGTAAGGATGAGCGAAAGTGACTCACTGTTCGCGAGTCAGATATTCAGAAAAAGTGTCGTTTGATGGCCATGACTTGCATAAAACTTGTTGGTCGAGATATGCTTGGCTAGAAAATAAAATATCAAACCTGTATCCAGCGTTCTGTAAACGTGTGATTGTATCTGCGTCATGATCTATGAGGTCTGTCCAGATTGCAACAGACGATAAATCACAGTGTGCACGGAATTCAGTGTAAGATTTAAGTCCATGATCGCGACCACGCTGGATGTTAAGGGCGGCAAGATCGAAAGCCACGTTGTTATCTCGGTCGATGAACAGGCGACTTCTGGCTTGTTCTTCGATGATTCGGTCAGTTTCCGGCGAGTTGTGTCCAGATAACCAATACGCCAATTCTTCCATTCCAGATGCAGCTCCCGTGATGTATGTGAGAGCAGGGTCGTTGTAAGTGTCGTCTGTTTCAAATCGCACGTTAGTTGGGCGCAGGTCATCATTGAATAGGGACATGTCACGTGAAATCCACGTATGGCCAAACCTGAAAGTAATGAATAGAACAAAGTAGCATCCATCAACATGTTCACGCATGCACATTTCATGATTATAATTACATTAGTGTTTGGTACCCAACGGACAGTGACTCATTTTTGTTTATTGTTTGTTTAATAATATTTTATTTAGGAAATAAGACGAGTGTGTCTTGCCATTGTTTATCAGCGAACAAACCATGGTGTGTCGGTCTGATGCATAGAAATTAACCACACGCGGCCGAAGTGGTTAATTCGTTTATGCATTAGAATGGCAAACCGTGTTTTATTCGCCGATAAACAACGACAAGACACATATTATTTCCATCCTAACATGACCTAATATAATGCTATAAACGTGTGTATAAATGTGTGTTATTTTGTCGCCTTGCCTGTTATTTGGCTGATGGCTTTATAAATTACCTCCCTGTAAAATACCTTCTGTATTCCAGTGCCACTGAAGCTAATTCCCCAGCTATCAACACTATGCATCCTGTATGGCTTATTATTAACACTACAAATCCTGCATTATCGCTGTATTCAATTCCCGCTATTTTACTACAACTTATTTCACGTGATTTACATTCATAAACTACTTTTTTTTACAGAGGGAGCAAAATTCAATAGCCATAAAATAGACCTGCTATTTATTACAGATTTAACAACGGTATATTTGTTCTTTGTTTATGGGAACACAATATCAGGGCATGTTAGAATGCTATATACATGTATACTGTACACATTGTGTACAATATATTCAAAAGACAACTGTAATATTAGTTCAAGCAAATGGGTTGGGCCACACGTTTTGAACAACATTAGTAAGTGGCCTTCGCTTCCCTTGAAGTTTAACGTAACGAAACACAGGCGAACATGTAAGTTTTGACATGCATATTTGACATCATTTACCTAATCGAAAGGCAATATCGAACTTGTTTGAATCACAGGCATTCAGCGCATGCCCCTCCAGATTACTACATCCTAGGACCATGTTACAGCATGCGCCGAACGCCTGCCGTTTGAATAATCCAGAAAGTCACGTGACTAATGTTGCTAGACATGGAATGGAGATGGTGAAGCAGAATGGAGATGGTGAAGCAGAATGGAGATGGTGAGGCAGAATGGAGATGGTGAGGCAGAATGGAGATGGTGAGGCAGAATGGAGATGGTGACGGATGTAGATGGTGACGGATGGAGATGGTGGCGACCTGTAGACTCTATATGATAACGCACGTTGATTGTGACGAATGCCGATGCTTCTGCTGCAGCTGCTACTGCTGATGCTGCAGCTGCTGCTACTGATGCTGCTGCTGCTGCTGGTGATGATGATGATGAAATATATTGACGAATGCAGTCGATGGTGATTAATGATAGTGAACATTGTAACTAATAAGTTAATGATGAAAACAAGTAAGGAATGCAGAAACACAAGGATACAAATTATACCTATAAGCAATTCCAAAACTGTTTGCGATGGTGGCGTCAATGGACGAGTTGTACGTATACGGGGCACTGCTCAGCAGGTGAAACGTGTCCAGCATGGCGGGAGAAAGGAATGATGGGAGAAATTCGTCATACACAATCTTCTGCATGATCGCGATGATGATTTTCCTGGTTTCCTGGAAGAGAGTATCCGGATCCGAGATGGACGGTTGCAGGAGACCGGCGATTCTGTTGTGCTCGAGAACAAACGCGTTATGATAGGTAGTCAGGGATGGCACGACGTTAACACGTTTATCACCTGGAAACGTATACATTCACGTTTACTAGTAATTGTTACAGCTGAAAATGAGACTATGATTAGAATGATATGTTTGAATATATTGCCAGGTTGACGTTAATGAGGTTTGGACTACACATGTAAAATTTAATGTGTTGGAATTTTTTAATTTTATAATAGCTTTATTTATTTTACAACGATTGCGAAGCAAGTTTTAACAACTTATATTAATCATTCTCGTTGGCTCGGATGAAAGCGTATATGTGGTCATTCATGTGGTAGGAAACCGGAGTACCCGGAGAAAACCCACATGTCCGATCTGGCGACCATCGTACAATTACATACTTCCCAAAATAATATTGAATACACATATAAATGAAGATTTATATTACAGCCACTTATGATCATGCTGAGTATGTGTTGATTCTGAGAATAACGCTATATCGATCATATACCCAGTGCCCTAGGTTATAACACTTTTCTCAGATCTCAAATGATTTGATTGGTTGATTCTGAGTTTTACTGTCAGCTGGACAAACCAGAAGCTTGAGACTGAGTTTGAGATTGGAGAAAAGTTTTATAACTTTATAAACATTATTTAGAATTGGACATAAATTGCAGATGACGCTCATTTTTGTCACACGTTTTTATTTTTGTCACACGTTTTTATTATTTTGTCACACGTTTTTATTTTTGTCACACGTTTTTATTGGTTATTAATGAAATCTATTGGTATGAATTATATCTCGCGGTTTGAATCAACTCCAGATGAATATACCATAGTGGAATCGCATGTGTTTTGGGGGTCTAAAGTCGCACCAGCCAACAACGAATCTACAGCTATTGTTGGTTGAGAAAGACCCCGGGTGCTCCTCTGAGCAGTATTCCAGGCATGGGTGGGCATGGGCGTGGAATCACGGACCTTCGATAAGCCAGCTGGATAGCTGCCTCAATATGAAAGAATTCTAGCTAGACCCATTTAGCAGTAAGCAATCACAAGAAAATAATTTACCCTACCACACCAGGAATTCAATGCTGACATAAACGAATTCGAGTTATTTTTAGATGTATATACTTATCTTTCAGCAATTTATAATAAATTTATTTTACTAAAATTGTTGAAACTTCAAACCTATGTGGCATAATGATGTACTAACGTACGTTATTTCAGCATCCCGCTATATAAACACGTAATAACGTAAGAGATTTCGCTATGCCGAACATATTAGCATGTAATAACGTGGGTGATTTCAGTATGCCCATCATATAAACATGTAATAACGTATGTGACTACAGTATACGTATACCTACCAGCCAGACTACAAAATTCTCCCGCCGCATTATTTGCGGTGCACATAGTCTGATCAGGATTGTTTGGAAGCCGAACGTCCTCTTCCATTTTCAGAAAACCTAAGATAGTAAATAAGTCACGTTAGATCATACATAACACCTACATTCACCTGAGAGACACTTCTAGACTAAGTGTTAAAAGTATCCGTTAAATGTGTCGACCATTAGACTCTTAACAATACAACACCAAAAGAATACTCTCTTCATGCCAAGCAATTGTGCTAAGGACCGATAAACCACATATCAACTCAATAGTAAATACTAGATTACGTCCCTTTCATAAAATCCACCATTTCTTTTTAAGTATGGAAGCTTATATGGAAGCTTTAATGGAAGCTTATACTTAAAAACAACAGCAAAAGCGAACTCTCTTAATGCCAAGCAATTGTGCTAAGGACCGATTAGCTCGATGGAAAGCTCAATATATCTTTAAATGTGGTTATGTAGCTGTGTGTATGCCTATTGTCCTATCAAATAGGTTAAATAAATCACATAGCAACTCAATAGTAAATACTAGATTACGTCCCTTTCATGAAATCCACCATTTGTTTTTAAGTATATTCTAATTAATGGAAGCTTATAGTAGTATCAGGAACATATAATATTTATGTCAATCAAATAAATCCTGGTAGTATTGATAAACCCCATACAACATGTCATGTCAGTTATGGCGTGTTCGGCCTTCGTGATATATTTCTACGCATAAGAACTTCAAACTCTGGTTATTCTGTGATATACCACGGTTGATACTTATTATTTCTTAAATAATTAAATATATATATGTGACGAGATTTACCAAAAGGGACCCATTGGGTGGATGACGTTACGTCGAGATATGACGTCTAAAGTTACATCACGCAATTGAAACGGCAACATTCGCGCTATGCATATAAGTTTAAAATTCATTTTTAGAACAAATAATATAAACGGAACTACCTTAAATGTTGAAAATCGCTTAAGGAAATGACTGAAAAACATAATTCTGTGAAAAAATAACATTTTTGAAAAATAAACCAGTGATAAATCGCATCACATATATCTATCTATATATATATATATATATATATAGAGTGGTGGAACCTATGCTAGGCGTAAATCTTACATATCATGGCCTATAAAAAAAGGTTATATGCATTTGCCGTATATTATTATTTTCTTTAGCTTCATTACGTAACCATGCGCCTAAATACAGCTATCGCAACGGCACCTGTTTCCATGGGGAACTAGATACATTAGGGCACAGTCCTATGCACGGCGTACATGAATTTTTTTATTTATGCATGGGTAAATGTTGAATATATTATTTTGACTTAGTAACATCAATAACTAACAATATTACAACTCATAAGACACTTTTTTCTGGTTATTTGTACATTTTTTCCCCAATTCGGATAACTACCTGAAATGCTCATAAACCGCACATTTCGGTGGAAAAAGAGTTCCCAACAAGTTGTCTGTTTATATTCTGCTACTGAACCAGTCAGGTGACAGTTGCATTAGGCTACCGGTACGCACATCGGAATGTTATTGAACCACGCTTCACCTATGTCAGCGAAAATAGGTTAAAACTATTTAAATATTTAAAATACGGATGTAAATGGAAAAAA
This sequence comes from Archivesica marissinica, assembly GCA_014843695.1. Lineage (NCBI taxonomy): Eukaryota > Metazoa > Mollusca > Bivalvia > Venerida > Vesicomyidae > Archivesica > Archivesica marissinica. The sequence goes on from CM026399.1 coordinate 29,612,047, forward strand.
TACGCCGAGCATAGGAATACGGCGACCATAGGTTCCACCACTCTATATATATCAGTTCTTAAATTTTGTGTTGTACCTATAAGTTCTGGATGCTATGCCTGTTGTTGGAGGAATATAACCATTTCAACCGAAAACGAGACCCATAAATCCAGCATATTTACTATTACATTAACCTATTTCATTCTGGATAAAGGCTTTTGCAAACAACATAGATCCAGATCAGTCGCAGCGTGACGCTGCGTGCTGTACAGGATCTATGTTGTTTGCTACACAGTCACGTGTCTTAGCAAGATCATCTGAATAGCAAATAGCATAGAGCCTAATCAGGTGGAACATTCCGTGGCGGCTGATCTGGCTCTCTGTTCTTTGCAAATACTGTTTGAACGGCATCCATAATCAAATGGGTTAACAACACTAAGGGGCGCCGTTTTCCTATTTATTCATTATTTATGGATATCCATAATTCGATTTATGGATATCCATAATTCCTAAGGCGCCGTTTTGCTATTTATTCAGTATTTATTGATATCCATAATAATAATAATAGTAATAATAAATAGATTATTGGATATCAATAATTAAATTGTTGGATATCCATATTTCCTTTTGATTATTGGATATCCATATATCGAATTATGAATATCCATAAATGGAAATATGGATATAGCAAAACGGCACCCCATACAACACAATGGCTGAATGGTTATACTCCAGGAATATATTCCAGAAAATGTCGAAATCGATTTTACATTGTAGTGTACCTGATTCTGCATCAGAATCTTGTTATGACCCAACTTTGCACTTTCGTAAAATTCCAAAGGGATGAAGATTTTAAGAACCAATGGATGATGAAAGGGAGCGTTTCAACGCAACCGCTTTCATTATATGCTAACAATTACCGTATTGTTGCATTTCATTTTTTTACGTTTATTTATCGTCGCTACCGGTTGCCCATATGAGCGCCGCCTCCTGAAGAGATTAGTCATTTTAGATGTTCGGAGGATAATGCAATAATACAGACAGAGACCCATTCCAGTGTCTCCTCTGGTTCTTTTACGTGCACAGTGTAAATCACCGACACACGACCTCGGTTTTAAGTCCCATCTGAAAGACTGTTAATTTTATTAGTGTCAGACAGACGGGGGATCGAACCTGCGATCCCTGGATTACCAGTCAAGCGTGTTATCACGTGTTTTTGACTAGAAATGATATTTGATTGGGTTGCAACATAGTCCTGGGATGTAGACACCTGGAGAGGATCCAGGGTATGCGCCGGATGACTGTAATGTGATCTATGTACGCACCGGTTCCGGTTTCTCGCAGTTCTGCCATATCTGCATCGGATGACCCGTATACATTGGACGCATCGATGTACGAAGTGATTGCGTTTGTCTGCTGACGACGGCTCTGGCCCCCAGAATGTGCTGAAAATATGTTATCAAAGCAACTTTGATAGATAGTCGTGGAATTCATGATAGCGCAGTTGTATCAAGTTCGCTTCAAGTGCGAAAGGCCCGGAGATTGAGCCCCGCTGGAGCCGTTACGATTGTGCCCTTAGGCAAGGCATTTAAATTACATGTTGGTTCTTCTCTCTCCCTCCTGGCTATGGATTCCATCGAGAGTGATTAATATAAGTTGTAGGAACTTGTCATCATTCCTACTGTGGCTGCCATTTTGATTGGCAAAGTTGGTCAGATATTATATAAAATATATAGTAGTGTAATTTTGTTTTCTTCATAAAATATTTATTTTTCATCCCATCACCATGGTTCATATACATTGTTGGAAAGCTCTCAATGGACATATTTTTCATCCCATCACCATGGTTCATATACATTGTTGGAAAGCTCCCAGTGGACATATTTTTTTGTATCATTTCACAAATTTTGTATCAATAACGAATAAATAATAATTTACCTGTATATTAATATTTCAACTGTGAAAATAAACTTTCAAAAATAAGTGCAAGTTAAGTTCTTATAATTTATAATCCATACATCATTGTCAAAAATTTAATTAATATTTAAAAAGTACATTTCAATACATTTAAAATCACACCAAATTTTATATTAAGAAACCAAAATTAATAAAGTTATTGCAATTAAAGAATTATTATTACAATCATGAAATTGCCGTTAATAAAACTTGCCAGTCAAAATGGCGGCCAAGATAAGATGTTATCATTGTTTTTGACTATTTTCACAGGCCGTGGGAACTATGTATTGAGCGAAAATAAATTTGTATAAACCATAGATAGTCAATCATAATATCCCGGTTAATATGAAGTATAACGAAACTATTCCTGTATAGCTCGACATTTTAAATAGGAGCAAGCAAAGAAGACCTCACAGATGATGGGTTGTGAATTCAAGCCCCAACCAGAACCACGGCGGTGGCGTCTAGTGCGTTGATAATGTCACAGACGCTTGAGGTCTGAACAAATGGTGTATCATATTGTTCTTAAAACTCTTTTTTAGAGTTTTAGTTTTGAACTCGAAACCATTTGTCAAAACCTCACGCGTCTGTGAATAATGTAAGAAACATGTTTCGCAATCGAGTTAACAGAAATTTGAATAACCTGCCTAATTTGAATTAGAAATTTAAATATTGGCTGTTAACCTAGACCCAAATATTTGGGAGAAGTGAGAAAGCGTGAGATTGCGTCATCTGATGGTATTATTTAATAAAGTTCGACATAATATGGTTAAAATACACAATATGACTAAATACAATATTTGAATATAATGAATGTTTTACAATGGCCAGTGTATCTTACTGGATAATATTTAGTCGGAAAAGTGGTGTCCCCAGTGGGCGAAGTCAGGGTCCCAAGTGCGACTACTTCGCCCATATCGCCCTCTAGAATGAGTCATGTAGTGCAGCTTGATCACATGGCTTAGCTTTATGATATACTCACATATTTGAGTAGCTCTATAAATCGTACATTTCTAAATGGTATTTTCCATTTTTCCAAACATTTGCAAGTCAATAGAGTAAAATGTACATATTTTCGATCGGCACACACTGCTGTATAGCGTCCTGCTAAAATAATACCCTTTATTTTGTGTTTTGTTCACATAGTGGTATTGTAGTGCTGTACCCATATTTCCCAGGAGCCTTCACGGTCGGTTACATGCCTGGTGTATAACACTGATACATATGTCCTATGTTTATAGATAGTCCCATTTGAAAGGCTGTGGACGTCATAATAGCGCAGTGGTATAGTTCGATTCAGTTGCGAAATGCCCCGAGTTCGCATCCAGCTGTAGCCGTTACGAGTGTGCCCTTAGACAAGGCATTTACATTCCACATTGCCTCTTCGCTCTCCCTCCTGGCTATGGATTCCATCAGAAATGAGGTATCAAGAGTAGGTAATAATATAATATAAGTTATGAGAACTTGTTTCGCAATCAAGCTAAAAAATAAATATGTATAAATTAAAGGCTGCTGATCAGTACTATGGTGAGTCGGGGCCTCTAACTCACGCACTCATAATATGCAATCCAACGTGTTCAGCACGTGACCACATGGATTTAGCTTACCATCCGGACAAAACACAGATGCGGATCTAGGAAATTCCATGCAGTAGTTATTGATGAATATAGGTTCAAATGGGTCGTCTTCCTCTATGTTGATATTAAGACAATTCTGCGTACTGGAAATATAAAAATGTCTCAAATTGTACATAAGTATCTACTTCATAATGAAATGTCTCAAATTGTACATAGGTATCTACTACATACTTCATAATGAAATGTCTCAAATTGTACATAGGTATCTACTACATACTTCATAATGAAATGTCTCAAATTGTACATAAGTATCTACTACATACTTCATAATGAAATGTCTCAAATTGTACATACGTATCTACTACATACTTCATAATGAAATGTCTCAAATTGTACATAAGTATCTACTACATACTTCATAATGAAATGTCTCAAATTGTACATAAGTATCTACTCCATACTTCATAATGAAATGTCTCAAATTGTACATACGTATCTACTCCATACTTCATATATGAAATGTCTCAAATTGTACATAAGTATCTACTTCATAATGAAATGTCTCAAATTGTACATAAGTATCTACTACATACTTCATAATGAAATGTCTCAAATTGTACATAAGTATCTACTACATAATGAAATGTCTCAAATTGTACATAAGTATCTACTCCATAATGAAATGTCATAGCCTTGGATGTACACACATATAGTTCTTACTCCGTGTTAGCAGCCATACATAATTGTGAACGTACATATGTATAGTACCTACTCCGTCTTAGCAGCCATACATAGCTGTGAACGTACATATGTATAGTACATACTCCGTGTTAGCAGCCATGCATAGCTATGAACGTACATATGTATAGTACTTACTCCGTGTTAGCAGCCATGCATCGCTGTGAACGTACACGTGCATAGTACTTACACCGTGTTAGCAGACATGCATAGCTATGAACGTACACATGTATAGTACTTACTCCGTGTTAGTAGCCATGCATAGCTGTGAACGTACGCATATATAGTACTTACTCCGTGTTAGCAGCCATGCATAGCTGTGAACGTACACATCTATAGTACTTACTCCGTGTTAGCAGTCATGCATAGCATTGAACGTACACATATATAGTACTTACTCCATGTTAGCAGCCATACATAGCTGTGAACGTACATATGTATAGTACCTACTCCGTGTTAGTAGCCATGCATAGCTGTGAACGTACATATGTAATGTACCTACTCCGTGTTAGCAGCCATGTATAGCTGTGAACGTACGCATGTATAATACTTACTCCGTGTTAGTAGCCATGCATAGCTGTGAACGTACGCATATATAGTACTTATTCCGTGTTAGTAGCCACGCATAGCTGTGAACGTACGCATCTATAGTACTTACTCCGTGTTAGAAGCCATGAATAGCTGTGAACATACACATGTATAGTACTTACTCCGTGTTAGCAGCCATGCATAGCTATGAACGTACACATGTATAGTACTTACTCCGTGTTAGCAGCCATGCATAGCTGTGAACGTACATATGTATAGTACTTACTCCGTGTTAGCAGCCATGCATAGCTGTGAACGTACATATGTATAGTACTTACTCCGTGTTAGCAGCCATGCATAGCTGTGAACGTATACGTGTATAGTACTTACTCCGTGTTAGCAGTCATGCACAGCTATGAACGTACATATGTATAGTACTTACTCCGTGTTAGCAGTCATGCACAGCTGTGAACGTACGCATCTATTGTACTTACTCCGTGTTAGCAGCCATGAATAGCTGTGAACATACACATGTATAGTACCTACTCTGTGTTAGCAGCCATGCATAGCTATAAACGTACATATGTATAGTACTTACTCCGTGTTAGCAGCCATGCATAGCTGTGAACGTACACATCTATAGTACTTACTCCGTGTTAGCAGCCATGCATAGCTATGAACGTACACATGTATGTTACTTACTCCGTGTTAGCAGTCATGCATAGCTGTGAACGTACGAATATATAGTACATACTCCGTGTTAGCAGTCATGCATAGCTATGAACGTACATATGTATAGTACTTACTCCGTGTTAGCAGCCATGCATAGCTGTGAACGTACACATCTATTGTACTTACTCCGTGTTAGCAGTCATGCATAGCTGTGAACGTACGAATATATAGTACATACTCCGTGTTAGCAGCCATGCATAGTTGTGAACGTACACATCTATAGTACTTACTCCGTGTTAGTAGCCATGCATAGCCTTGAACGTACACATATATAGTACTTACTCCGTGTTAGCAGTCATGCATAGCTGTGAACGTACACATGTATAGTACTTACTCCGAGTTAACAGTCATGCATAGCTGTGAACGTACACATGTATAGTACTTACTCCGTGTTAGCAGTCATGCATAGCTGTGAACGTACACATATATAGTACTTACTCCGTGTTAGCAGTCATGCATAGCTGTGAACGTACACATATATAGTACTTACTCCGTGTTAGCAGTCATGCATAGCTGTGAACGTACACATCTATAGTACTTACTCCGTGTTAGCAGTCATGCATAGCTGTGAACGTACACATATATAGTACTTACTCCGTGTTAGCAGCCATACATAGCTATGAACGTACACATCTATAGTACTTACTCCGAGTTAACAGTCATGCATAGCTGTGACCGTACATATGTATAGTACTTACTCCGTGTTAGCAGCCATACATAGCTATGAACGTACACATCTGTAGTACTTACTTCGTGTTAGCAGCCATGCATAGCTATGAACGTACGCATGTATAGTACTTACTCCGTGTTAGCAACCATGCATAGCTATGAACGTACGCATGTATAGTACTTACGCCGTGTTAGCAACCATGCAAAGCTATGAACGTACACATCTGTAGTACTTACTCCGTGTTAGCAGCCATGCATAGCTATGAACGTACGCATGTATAGTACTTACTCCGTGTTAGCAACCATGCATAGCTATGAACGTACACATGTATAGTACTTACTCCGTGTTAGCAACCATGCATAGCTATGAACGTACACATGTATAGTACTTACTCCGTGTTAGCAACCATGCATAGCTATGAACGTACACATGTATAGTACTTACTCCGTGTTAGCAGCACAACAGTCCGCGATTTCTGAAATTGTGGAAACAATAGTGTTAATAAACAAATAACAATTCAGCTTTCATGTGGAGGAATTAGAACATAGTATGCATATATTGAAATGCATGTAAACTTTACTTAAATAATGTGTACTAATTTCTGGAATAGTCTCGATCGCGATGTGTGTTTACGTTTATGTATCGTCGCTACCGGTTGCCCATATGAGCGACGCCTCCTGAAGAGATTAGTCATTTTAGATTTTTGGAGGATAGTGCAATGATACAGACATATACCCATTCCAGAGTCTCCTCTGGTTCTTTTACGTGCACAGTGTAAAGCACCAACACGCGACCTCAGTTTAAAGTCCCATCTGAAAGCCTGTTAATTTTATTAGAGTCAGACGGGGTATCGAACCTGCGATTATTTTCGACAAAAGTAAACGTTCAGATAGAATAAAAACGGTTAACACAATTATTTCGTTTGAAGTTACGATTACACAGACCCAACTGACATCTGTCAGCCATTATGTTTTACATTTAAAACGCGTGTTCCCGTTACTGTATACCGTCGGTACTAGCGGAGGTTGTCCGGAGGAAACTGTCGGAGACAAGCGGCGTTGCTTAGGTAGGTCGGAAGGAGGATAAGTGAAATATCGATACAGATTGGATTACAGAGTAGTTTGATTGACAGGTTGCGACTGGCCAATTACATGAACTTACCGCCTTGTGTCTGAGTGGAAATGATATCATGATCTAGAAACTGGCCCATCTGGAAGGCATGCAGGGTGATTGTGGCACTGCGAACCTCGCCGCCAGGAGCACCACGGTGCACCTGGTTACTCACCCGTCGTGGATTCGGTAGCGCACCTCCGTCGGGAAGGACAGTGCTTTCTCTAGCAGATTCAATACCGTCCTCTAAAACATGGATATCAGAGTTGAATGTTGTATGTTTCTGATTTGACGACCGACATATTGTTTTTGGCCATGCCCAGTTTAATCATATTTTATTGCATTCTATATATACAGTGTACAATAAAAAACAAATGAACAAACTTGTATAACTATCCATAATGCATGATTCGTGGCATTGTTTGCTCAAGGATTGTCATTATATGTTGAAGCAAATGGGTTGGGCCACAAGTTTTAACAAAGTTAGTTACGGCCCTCCCCAAAAGACTAGATTGTAATTAACAAAGAGACTGAAATGATGAGAACACTATTTGTATGTACACATTTCTATGATAATGTTCAACGTGATGTACATGAGGTATGTACTTTATTAATCGCTTCTCACCAATGCAAGCCGGGTTCGATCCTCGGACCGGGAAGTATGTGAGATGGTACGGTGGTCGCCAGATCGGACAGGTGGGTTTTCTCCGGGTACTCCGGTTTCCTCCCACATGAATGACCACATATACGTTTTCATCCGAGCCAACGAGAGTGATTAATATAAGTTGTTAAAACTTGCTTCGCAATCGTTGTAAAATAAATAAAGTTTAAAAAAAAAATAAAGTCATCAATCATTATAAGTCGAGGCGTAAGTAGGAGAACGATACCCCATGCTATATGACTAATATGGGTCCAATATAAGCTGTTGGCTATGATACCTACCGTATGCTGGCTCTAAGACTCTCCTCTGGGCTACCCCAACCATGCCCCATGTGGGTTGTTGTAAGTTGTTACAGCTTCCGTCGAGACGTCGGTATTGCTCCGTACTATTGCATACATCATTCATTGGCAATTGACAAGACCCGTTGGATTGTCTGGAAAACTCTGCCCTCACTTGTTCAGTTTGTAGATCTTGTAGAGTGAAGCCCCTGTAGAACATGCATACTAAGTTAGTAACCCAGATTACAACGTGTACGCATTTAGAGGAATACAATGAAGAAGAAGAGAACATTTTCTTTAATATGTTCTCACGTTCATAAAACATTTAACCTGGTTCACGTAGAAAGTATTCATCTTGAGGTCTTCACTGTGTTGTAATTATTATATATGTAGGTGTCTCAAGGCAGTTGGGCTCTATCTCTGTCATTTCTATGCTTACTTTTTCTAAGTTTATTTTGTCTCCTATGTATATCCAGATCTACTTCTTTTCTATGTATATCCAGATCTACTTTCGATCTATTTATATCCAGATCTACTTCTTTTCTATTTATATCCAGATCTACTTCTTTTCTATTTATATCCAGATCTACTTCTTTTCTATGTATATCCAGATCTACTTTCGATCTATTTATATCCAGATCTACTTCTTTTCTATGTATATCCAGATCTACTTCCGTTCTATTTATATCCAGATCTACTTCTTTTCTATGTATATCCAGATCTACTTCCGATCTATTTATATCCAGATCTACTTCTTTTCTATGTATATCCAGATCTACTTCCGTTCTATTTATATCCAGATCTACTTCTTTTCTATATATGTCAAGATATACTTCCGTTCTATTTATATCCAGATCTACTTCTTTTCTATGTATATCCAGATCTACTTCCGTTCTATTTATGCCCAGATCTACTTCCGTTCTATTTATATCCAGATCTACTTCTTTTCAATGTATATTCAGATCTACTTCCGATCTATTTATACCCAGATCTACTTCTTTTCTATGTATATCCAGATCTACTTCCGTTCTATTTATATCCAGATCTACTTCTTTTCTATTGATGTCCAGATCTACTTCTTTTCTATTTATGTCCAGATCTACTTCCGTTCTATTTATATCCAGATCTATTTCTTTTCTATTTATGTCCAGATCTACTTATTTTCTATTTATGTCCAGATCTACTTCTTTTCTATTTATGTCCAGATCTACTTCCGTTCTATTTATATCCATATCTATTTCTTTTCTATTTATGTCCAGATCTACTTACGTTCTATTTATATCCAGATCTACTTCTTTTCTATTTATGTCCAGATCTACTACTTTTCTATTTATGTCCAGATCTACTTCTTTTCTATGTTTATGTTCTCTCTTATTTATATCCAGATATATTCACTATACAGTCAACCCTGTGATAAGCAGCCACCCAATGGATACTCAGAAAGTGGTTGCTTATCACAGGTGGTTGCTTAATAGAGGTCAAATGTATAATAAAACAACATTATTGGGAATCTGGAAACTGGCTACTTAGTACAGGTTGGCTGCCTAATAGAGGTGACCACTGCGGGTTTCCTGTATCTATGTGGGTGCTACACGTTTTATCAAAATACACCATTGTGTGGATGACGTTATTTCAAGAAATGACGTTTATAATAAGTGATGTTAAGTTTAACGTCAGTTAAAATGGCAACATTGGCTCTATAAGATACCTGCACGTTAAAACCAAATTTTAAAAGTATCCAAAATTAATATGAATGTTGAAAGAAAATGACTGCAAAATGATAATCCTTGAACAAATTCTCATTTTTCGTAAATTTCATCTTATATGTAGTTCTCTTTTTCGCAGGTTCGATCCCCCGTCTGACCATAATAAAATTAACAGTATTTCAGATGGGACTTTAAACCCAGGTCTCGTGTCGGTGCTTTACACCGTGCACGTAAAAGAACCAGAGGAGACTCTGGAATTGGGCTCTGTCTGTATCATTGCACTATCCTCCAAAAATCGAAAATGACTAATCTCTTCAGTAGGCGCCGCTCATATGGGCAACCGGTTGCGACGATAAATAAACGTAAAACACACACACAAAGCGCGACACATATGTAGATACCCTTATTCAGTTGAGAACATGAGAGGTATGTACATGAATGAACTTACTCGTGCAGCATAAGTTTTGCAGCTGTGAACATGTCGTTTGCACGCATATCTTTTTCTTTGTCATCGCTGCTACGTCTCCCATGGAAATTGGCCATCATGGGACATCTTGCTGTATTGGAACGCACGTTTGGCGATTCGGCTAAATAAGGAAAACAAAACAATCAAAAACTGTCAACCGAGACTTTCTAGCGCCGTTTAGGGCAATGTTGCAACGTTTTCTATCATGGAAAACAAAACAATCAAAAACTGTCAACCGAGACTTTCTAGCGCCATTTAGGGCAATTATGAAAACAATGTGCATTCGTTATGGATAGTTGATAGTTGATGGGCTTGGCTATGTAAAGGCCACATTATATATGTCATAACTCATTTATAATATATATAGTGTGTCAACTTAGCCCATACTTGACAGACGGATCTGTAGTCCAGTGGTAACACGCTGGACTGGTAATCCAGGGATCGCAGGTTCGATCCCCCGTCTGACCCTAATAAAATTAACAGTCTTTCAGATGGGACGTTAAACCGAGGTCTCGTGTCGGTGCTTTACACCGTGCACGTAAAAGAACCAGAGGAGACTCTGGAATGGGTCTCTTTCTGTATCATTGCACTATCCTCCAAAAATCTAAAATGACTAATCCATTTAGGAGGCGTCGCTCATATGGACAACCGGTAGCGACGATAAATAAACGTAAAACACACACACACTTGCCAATCACAAATAAACTCGCTTTTGCAAACAGCATAGAGCCAGATCAGACGGCACAGACTGCCCAGGAAAGGTGCTAGGTAAAATTGCCCGTCGCTCAATGGGCAACCGGTACAACGTTCAATAAACTTACATAAAAACTGAGTTTCACGCTTGAAGCATTAACATGTCTTTACTGCGAAAAGGTGATACCATAAAACACGAACACCGATTTGAAATTACTGAACGCATGCCGCGTGCACGTTTCTATGGGAGCCTTATAACACATGCTGATTGCTATTCGGATATGGGAGTTAAAACACTTGTCTGACGCCGGCTGATATGGAACTATGTTATTTGCACATTTCGTTCAATTTATTCGACAGGTATATAAGGGGATAATGTAGATCCCTCTCCTGGTAACAACATTGCTATGTTCCACTTCCAAAACGAATGCCTCTAAATATCTTATTATTGTGATATAATTCAAATCGTAATAATATTTCTCGTCATATCTCTTCAGAAAGAGGCGTCATGGATAGACAATACATGTTTTAACCTTTTCACCCGCTCGATGCATACGGATCAGTAGTTCACTGGTCAACACGTTGGAGGACCCCCCCCGCCCAGTCTGACCCTAATAAAAATTAATAGTCTTTCAGATGGGACGTTAAACCGAGGTCTCGTGTCGGTGCTTTACACCGTGCACGTAAAAGAACTAGAGGAGACTCTGGAATGGGTCTCTGTCTGTATCACTGCACTATCCTCCAACAATCTAAAATGACTACTATCTTCAGGAGACGTCGCTCATATGGGCAACCGGTAGCGACGATACATAAACGTAAAATACACGCAATAGTACATAAATGTCTTCACCATTCTATCGACTGGTCATGTGACCTGCTTTGCTTCGGATTGAATCAAATGATAACCGGTAGCGACGATAATTAAGCATAAAACACACGAACTAGTACTTCGCCGTTCTATTGACTGGTCATGTGACCTGCTTTGCTTCGGATCGAATCACATTTATACAGGTAGTGACGATAAATAAACGTAAAACATACGGACATACGTACAGTTCCTTTCTTCCAGCTGTTTGAGTTCTCGCTTCAGCGCATTGATTTCTTGCGCCCTATCGATGGCGGACCTGACCTGGCGAGCTGTCGGCACGCTCCGAATTCCCGATACCAGCAGGAGTAGGCAGAAACAGAGGTCCAGTGCCTGCTGTGAATGGATTCCAGAGGTAGACAATTAATATACAGTATAGTTGTGTTTTGTTTTGGAGGGTTTACCGTCTCAACGATAAATTAATTAGGTCATATGCCGAGCGACTCTCCAGTTATTAATGGCGGAGGAAGACGCAGGCTGCCCCCTTCGATCAATATTACAGACAGAGACAAGTACCAGGGATGAACCACAGACCTACCGCAAGTCAGCAGGATAGCTTGGTTATTTGAAAGAATTCGTCACCCCCTGTGGGATTCGATTCTAATGAAGTGAGGGGCGAGTGATTTGAATTAAATAACCTTAACCACGGCCGCAGAGGCCCCCTTAATATACTATGACTAGCACCGAACCCAAACGATGCTATTTTTAAAAAAGTAATATTCCTGTTTAAAAATACCCAAGGGATCGAATGTTCGATCTCACCGTATAACCGTAACAATATTAACAGTATGTCAGATGGGACTATAAACCGAGTTCTCAGGTATCGGGCTATTCACCGGACATGTAAAAGAACCAGGGATGCTTCTGGAACTGGACCGGCTTCTGTTAGCCTGGGTTCCAGTCTGTTGAGTTTTCACTTTTAGACATTGGTATCAGAAACTCAATATGGCTCAATTAATGGTCGCGGGTGTTTAAACTATATTTATGTGACTGGCCAGGCAACATATATTCACACGAAAAAGAAAGTGTGTACTTGGTTAGAGGGAAAACTTTATATTTATATATAGAAGCAATAAATAGGCAAATTTAGTATAAAAATTTAGTATCAAAATGTGCAAAAATGTATTGGCCACACGATGTTATACGTTTCATTGAAATTTGATAATTATCAGAACACTGTTTTACGGGTTAATATAAGTATATAATTTTCCATCTAACCAAGTGCACACTTTCTTTTTCGTGTGAGGATATATCAGCGCCTGTTCCAAGGCTAGTCTTCTGTATCTTGCACTATCCTCCAAAATAATAAAATGACATAATTATACACTTCTGTATCTTGCACTAGCCTCCAAAAACATTAAAATGACATATACACTTATGTAGGCAACGCCCAGATTAATCATGTGGCGGCACGGCAATAAATAAACTTATCCAAAAAGGACCCCACCCCCTTCCCAAAACAAATGCCCCACACAGAGTAAGAGATATATGAATAAAACTTACGTTCATATTTGTTGTAATGCACGCTCTGTAGCAGCCCAGCCTGATAACTCAAGTATTCATCTCTTGCAATGTTCTTCTATTATGACCATAAAAGTATCCGACAGCTGTGTTTATATACTAGTATAGATGACCAGTTTACCCTGATGCCTGATCTGGCCTGAAGCAACTCCATGTTGGACATGGGGAAAACAAAATAACCACACAAATCACAGACGTTTGAAGTCTGATAACTAATGTGTGTCTTGATCACCAATTTGCCAAGAAAAGAATTCCAGTTAGACAAAAATAAAACATATATTGTTATTAAATTTTGGGCAAAATATCTAGAATAAATATCATAGATCTAAAACAATATGTTATCCCCCGCCCGATTTTCAGTGAGAATATTGTTTTGGGGTGGTTCGTCCGTTCATTCGTGCGCGTCCGTCTATCCGGAGCAAGTTCTCAGTAACCAATGGGTGGAATGTTATGAAACTTAAACAATAAATATGTATCACCATCTAGCAAAATATGTTTTATGTCTCCTCTGAAAAGTTGTAAAGATGAAGATTCGACACTCTGAATGGAGACCGTCGAATAATGTATCAATAACGCTCGCTGACACGTATGATATTCACAGACGGATCTATAGCTCAGTGGTAACACGCTGGACTGGTAATCCAGGGATCGCAGGTTCGATCCCCCGTCTGACCCTAATAAAATTAACAGTCTTTCAGATGGGACGTTAAACCGAGGTCTTGTGTCGGTGCTTTACACTGTGCACGTAAAAGAACCAGAGGAGACTCTGGAATGGGTCTCTGTCTGTATCACTGCACTATCCTCCAAAATCTAAAATGACTAATATCTTCAGGAGGCGTCGCTCATATGGGCAACCGGTAGCGACGATAAATAAACGTAAAACACGCACACACAGTATGATATTCATAAATTGAACCCTATTCGGCGGGGTATACAGACGGATCTGTAGTCCAGTGGTTAACACGTTGGACTACGAATCCAGGGATCGACCCTAATAAAATTAACAGTGTTTCAGATGGGACTTTAAACTGTGTCAGTGCTTATATAGGCAACCGGTAGCGACGATAAATAAACGTAAAAGTTGTTGTTTTTGCTGTCGCTGCTGCTGATGTAGTTGTTGTGTTTGCTGTTGTTGTTGTTGTTGTTGTTGTTGTTGTTGTTGTTGTTGTGTTGCTGCTGCTGCTGCTGCTGCTGCTGCTGCTGCTGCTGCTGCTGCTGCTGCTGCTGCTGCTGCTGCTGCTGCTGCTGTGCTGCTGTGCTGTGCTGCTGTGTGCTGCTGCTGGCTGTGTGTGCTGCTGTGTGCTGCTGCTGCTGCTGCTGCTGCTGCTGCTGCTGCTATTTTTTTCCCCAGAAAATTTACGAAATTTCAAACTCCTATGTGTGTATTATCCAACAAACTGGTTGATTACGATTTATAAGTAAAACCACAATATCTATAGCAACTGTAACAATTGTTATTGCTTACCCCAAGTTATTGTCGAAACCTTATGAACTATTATAGAACAGAAATAATGTTTATTTCAACACTAGTACTTGGTACATCGCTATAAAAATAAAAAAGATATAATTATATATTGGTCACGTAATACAATAACGTAATACAATATTATTTAACCCTTTCCTTCATAGAGACTTATGTTAATATACTATTATATCTCCATACAAACGACAGCCATTTAGCTATCATGCAGTGTATAAGTAGTAGTCATATCTATCCCACCTCCATATATATTACTGGGACTACATAGAGATTTAGGTTAATATACTATTATATCTCCATACAAACGGCAGCCATTTAGCTATCATGCAGTGTATAAGTAGTCGCCATATCTATCCCACCTTCATTGATATTACTGGGACTATATGAGATTTTGGCCTTTATTATGAACATTAGTTTGGCTACTACATTGTCTATGTGTGTCGGTATTGGTAATGACGTCAAGAGGTGCTTCTATGAGGGAAAGGGTTCACATGTATATATTCACAGTGGTAAAACAAGCTTGTCTAGTGTGTGTGTTTTACGTTTATTTATCGTCGCTACCGGTTGCCATATGAGAGACGCCTCCTGAAGGGATTAGTCATTTTAGATTTTTGGAGGATAGTGCAATGATACAGACAGAGACCCATTCCAGAGTCTCCTGCTTCTTTTACGTGCACGGTGTAAAGCACCGACACGAGACCTCGGCTTAAAGTCCCATCTGAAAGACTGTTAATTTTATTAGGGTCAGACTGGGGATAGAACCTGCGATCCCTGGATTACCAGTCCAACGTGTTACCACTGGACTACAGATCCGTCTGTATGCTTGTCTAGAAGCATGGTGGTGCTATGTATAATATATTAGTTTCAGTGCTGTACGTTTTTTAAAAAAAGTTTGATATAAAAACATTTTCATTCACAAAAGTATCAGCATTATAGTCCATATATAATACGAACTCAATAACATGTAAGAACTAATATTTTAATAATTTAATGATTAATAAATATAGCAAATACAAATATTATTTCTATTACAAAATGACCAAATTATCTATAAAAAAGCGTAAATGACGTCACAAAACTACAACAATGCTAGTAAAATGGCGTCAAGTTTGACGTCACTCGGTAAATAATGTTTTATTACAGATTTAAACACGATCAATTCTTTCTTTGCGTATACAGACAAAATGCCGAGTCATGCTAGAATATACATATACATGTAGGTCAATGTGATCTCTCTAAAGGCATGTGACCGGCTCCTGTGGTCACACCTGAAGTAATTAATGAAAGTATTAATCCTTTGATGGGAAGATAATACAGTTCACCCTGGGCTAAATATGACATCGAATATAAACCAGCTGTCTCTAAAGACCACCATTTGCATGGGCGTAGCTTAGCCGTAACATGTGCGTATGCACCACTAAGATTGGAGGTGTGGGGGTATTTCCGCCTGAAAATTCTGAATGTCTATCGCCACAGCTGGATTCTAAGGCCTGTGTAATACTTACTTATTTCGATATAATTGGCCTTCGTTAAAGCGCCTGATATAATAAATTCCGTATTATGCCTCGTTACCGAATCGGAAGGTTACAATAAGGCGAAAGGTCCGGAGTTCGAGCCCAGCTGGAGCCGTCACGATTGTACCCTTAGGCAAGGCATTTAAATTCCAAGTTGCCTCTTCTCTCTCCATCATGGCGATGGATTCCACCAGGAATGATGTCTCGAGGGTGATTAATATAAGTTGTAAGAACTTGTTTCGCAATCGAGCTAAAATAAATATGTATTAACTACATAAAGCGTAATAGGTAGACCAACCGATTTAATTATCGAGTAAGAACACAAATGTTAAATTGATTGTTTCCAGATGTGTACGAACCTTGGTGTCATTGCTATCATAAGAACTATTGATGAAATTCGGTTTCTGCATGAGTATCATATTTACATAAAGAATATATCAGGTGTAAATTGTGTTTATCATTGGTAGGTCAAGCACAGACACATTAAACATTCATCTTCCTGTCACGCTATATTGTGTATTCCCAATCATGCCAAACACATTGATTTGTACAAATATAACCGCTTCGGTCAATGTTGATTTTAATGCAATAATAATTTCAAGATGTTATGCTATTATGAATATAAAATAGCTTTGAGCATTTCCTGCTTGGCAGCCATTATAGTGTTTACAATATATTCATACGCAATAAATAGTCCAGTGTTGTTTCACATGTTTACAATGACGATTAGATATAGTTTAGCTTAAAGCAGCATTACATTGTAATAAAGGACGTTTTGGGTAAGATATAAATACTAATGTGTGTGTGTTTACAAAAATCGAAATAGTCGCTCAGGAACGATAAAATTCCAATAAATTTAAACCGTCGTATACGCGAATTTGTTTATCAACACACGAAATGTAAACACGCACAGCGCGCATGCGTGAAACAACTGAGGATGTAGAAAACAACGTATATAGTTTGAACATGAAAGACTATCTATCGAACCCCATTCGGGGATGTAGAAATGTCCCTAAACACTTAGCTAACAGAGGTATGAATCAACATATCAAGTAATTTAATTTAAAAGAGACATCGTGGGACAAATGGGGACGATGCATTCCGAATGTAAACAAGTGCGGGCGATGCGTTCCGGTTGTGAACAAGTGCGTGACCGATCGACTCAGAAAGTCCTACTTTCGGTTTCGAGTTTGTTTTATCGCAAAAAAACACTGTTTACCAGATGAACATAAGCATACAAAGTATAATGTTAGAAAGTGTAGCAGCATTGCTACCCATACGTAAAAATTGAATTTTTCAAATATATTTTATTTCATACGATGTAATGCTGCTTTAAACATACTGAAGAACAAACCTAAATTGGCGTTATTACATATTTTGTTATTGAAAATGATGTCAATGTGAGTTATATATGTAAACATAGTCTGGGTTCCAGTCTGTCAATCTATAAGTTGTTAACTTTCGACAAAAACGACATATGACCAGAAACTCAATACGGCTCATTTCGACATTTATATACTTCGAGACAAAGTTATCGTATATAATAGCGTATGCTAGCCGTACACATTGTTTGTTTTCCCAGTTATACAATTTTAATTCTGTTAGGTGTTGCAATTCGGGTGGAATACATATTCTTGACCATTTTTAACGTCAACTACAAGGTATTTTTTACATATCATCGTGTTACCGACCATTGCATTAACTTAGCACTGTCGGACATGACCCGTGTTTACGGTTCACAGGATCGCTGCATTTCTCGGTCTTTATTGCTTATTACGCTCAAATTTGAAGCAAAATTAATACCTTTCAACCAAATCCATTTTCCTTCCTGTCTGCTTTGCATTTCTCTTCTTTAATTCCGATTTTAACTGTGGTATTGTCATAAGACCGAACTTCGATGCCATGTTAATGCTGTTTATTCTGCGATAATTCCAGGACCGGGTACAGTGGCGCCCCTAGCGGATGCCAAGGAAGATAACTGACTGCTATTTCCCAATGACCTGTGTGTTAAATAAATATATTTACATGACGGACAATGTAAAATATAACAACGCCTGTTCCCAGGCTAGTGTAAATATGTAAACATTACAATTAGGTGATCCCAAGCAGTTGCCGCTGTGATGCTGATATAACATGGTTAGCATAGTAACAACGTGGTTAGCATAGTAACAACGTGGTTAGCATAGTAACCACGTGTATAGCATAGTAACCACATGGTTAGCGTAGTAACCACATGGTTAGCATATTAACCACATAGTTAGCATAGTGACCACGTGGATAGCATAGTAACCACATAGTTAGCATAGTAACCACATGGATAGCATAGTAACCACATTGTTAGCATAGTAACCACGTGTATAGCATAGTAACCACATGGTTAACATAGTAACCACATGGATAGCATAGTAACCACATGGTTAGCATAGTAACCACATGGTTAGCATAGTAACCACATGGTTAGCATAGTAACCACATGTATAGCATAGTAACCACATGGATAGCATAGTAACCACGTGGTTAGTATAGTAACCACATGGTTAGCATAGTAACCACATTGTTAGCACAGTAAACATGGTTAGCATAGTAACCAGTTCTTCCTCCGGAGTTCGAATCTGGACTACAGATCCATCTGTAGGTGTGACAGAGCAACCAACTGAAGTATATAAATTTCGAGCACACACAAAATTCCACAACCTACAGACGGATATATATTCCAATGGTAACACGCTGGACTGATAAATAAACGTAAAACACACAAAGTCCACAACTACCAATCTCAAAACTCGCTCTCAAGTTTCTGGTTGCTTGAGCCATTGTCAAATATCAGACTCAGCCAATCAAATGTCTTGAGTTCGAGAATAAATAGATGCTTTAGTCATGGCCCTGACGTAATAAAACTTTACTCCAATCTCAAGCTCAATCTAATGCTTATGATTGGTTGAACCATAAACAATGGAGCTTAGATTCCTTCAATCAAATTACTTGAGCTTGAGTTTGAGATGTGGGAAAAGGTTTATAACCTCTGGCCATGAACTGTAAATTAGAACATATCAACAAGCCAAGAGTGCAAGTATTAAGATGACACAAGTGCATGTATAGTAATTAATTGGAAAAGTTGAAATTGCCCAGCAAAAACATGACGTCGGAAATACGTTGTTTATTAGTTGTTTTGTGGTTGTGACGTCGGTAACCAAAGTCCAACGTTGATACACACATTAGATAGCAGACGTCGTTGACAACATCGTCCGCTATACGACGTTGCGACAACATCGTATTAATGCATTTTGGTCGCGATCAAAGTACGACGTTGATACACACATTAGATAGCAGACGTCGTTGACAACATCGTCCGCTATACGACGTTGCGACAACATTGTATTAATGCATTTTGGTCGCGATTAAAGTACGCCGTTGTTACAACATTAAAGAATCATATCCGTCATGTCAAAGTCATATCCGAAGCCTTCAAAGACGTGGTTTATTCGTTGCATTGTGGTTGCGACAACGGCAACCACAATTTGACATATTAGCAACGTTAGCTATACGACGTCGTTGACAACGTCATCTGTATGACGTTGCTACAACGTTAACTATTCGACGTTGTGACAGCGTCATACTCACAGAGTTGGAAATACGTGGTATATTGGTTGAATTATGGACACGACTACGGCAAACATAATCCGACGTTGTAGCAACGATAGATATCCCACGCCATATTTACAATATTCGATGTTGTGATAGCATATTCTTCTCAGTGTTAGAAAGCGTGGTTTATTCGTTGTAGCGTGGTCGTGATCACGGCAACCCGAATCCGACGTTGTAGCAACGTTAGATATCCGAAATCGTTGCCAACGTCACGTTACTACGTTGCTACATCGTTCATTATTCGACGTCATGACAACGTCGTTTTTCCAGCGTTGAAAAGTCGTGGTTTGTTAGTTTTATTGTGGTCGCGACCACGGCAACCACAATCTGACGCAGTAACGCTATATATCCGACGTCCGACGTCGTTGACGATGTCATCTTTACGGCATTACAACGACGTTGAATATCCGACATTGTGACAACGTCGTATTCGCAGCGTATGAAAGTTGTGGTATATTCGTTTGAATTGTGGACGATGTTTTTATAACGTTACATATCTGACGCTGCAACAACGTCATATTCGCAGCTTTGGAAAGACGTGGTTTATTCGTTGCATTATTATTATTACTAATATTACTCGGCGTGTCAAATGTACCAGAATGTAACATTGAAATGTCAATAGCAATGGGGTCAATGAGTGTGGACAAATGATATGTGATTCGTGTAGGTTCCCATATAACATTACAAGTTATCACATAACTTTGATTGTATTCAGTGTAATACAGTCATCTCATAAATTCTTGTATGACCACACGTTTAATAACACCTGGACGGATTCTGATTGGTCGCGGCATGACAGTGACAGCTTGCAAGAGACATTGCATGTTGTTTGTATTCAGGCTTTTATTTGTTGAAAATCAACTGTTTAATCATTAAAATGCTATATATGAACTAGATGCTTACAGTGATTACAAATAATGCTTCTATGATTTGCGTGAAGTTGTTTGATTATCAGGGACTATTTACTACGGCGTACGTATGCAGCTTAATGTAATAAGGCTCAAAAATATACTGGCAAACAGAAACAATATTTTTATCCTTCAAAGTTATGGTTGTTGTTACCATGGTAATGTGATAAAAAGGATTTTACACTCGTGGTGATTTCGTACCATATTTTATGAAACTCGTTTTGGAAATTTGCTATTAACCCATTCAACACCAAGTACTGACATGGACTGGTCCATGATATTTTCAGACCAATAAATTAATAAGGAAATTACATTTGGATCAGTTCATTTATCAAAATAGGTAATTTTTGTCTAAAAATAGTAATATTACTTGAAAAAAGTGCAGATCCTGATGAGACGGCTCGTCACGAGCCGGCTCATCTGGATCTACACTTTTTATAAGCCTGTTTAGAGGTCTGTGGTGTTGAAAGGGTTAAGCTCGACAAAAGGCTCACTTAGTAACAAAATTCCAAAATCCAAAACTCGTTTCATAAAATATGGAATGAAATCACAACTCGTGTAAAATCATATATATGCCAAAATGTTAATAACAAAATTCCAAAACTCGTTTCTTAAAATATGATGAATGAGCTTATTTACCCTCGCGGCGAACCATATGGACGAGCGTGATTGTTCATGTTAAGTTGGTCCTCATTAATATCACCTAATAGCAATACGCTTCCTCCAAGATCAAACGCCTTCTCAAGACATATGTTTAGCCAATCCCATTATTCGGCTGATGTATGATGTATGACGTATCGAGAGTGATTAATATTAGTTGTAAGAATCGAATCGCAATCGAGCTCAAATAAAGTTGTTTAAACTATGGAAAAGTCTCCAAATTCCGAGATAGTATAAAGTAATAATAGAAAATAGTAATGCTGTAAACATGATGCGATTATGCTTAGTTGACGGTGCATACATATTAAAGTTACATCATTTGTATCTACATTAAAACAATCATATTATGTAACAATTTAAACTTTATTTATTTTACAACGATTGCGAAGCAAGTTTTAACAACTTTATAGTAATCTCTCTCGTTGGCGCGGATGAAAGCGAATATGTGGTCTTTAGTGTGGGAGGAAACCAGAGTACCCGGAGAAAACCCACCTGTCCGATATGGCGACTACCGTACCATCTCACATACTACCCTGTCCGAGGATCGAACCCGGGTAGCATTGCTGAGAAGCGAAACAGTTGGTATATAGCTGACATGTGCACCGTACCATGGAGGAGGTGGGGTATGGGGAGTCTATATCTCGGCAGAATGTGTAAGACGGACACGAATCTGTAATTTGAAAAAAAATGTGAAAGTAGAACATGTTATGATCTTGGAAGATGTTATGTTCCTAGCCACAGTTTCAGGATCGTAGTCACATTTATATTTCCGAGTTAAATGCGAGTCATGAAAGTCGTGATAGCGCCGTGGATGCGCGTTCGCTTCAGGTGCGAAAGGTCCGGAGTTCGAGCCCCACTGGAGCCGTTACGATTGTGCCCTTAGGCAAGGCATTTAAATTCCACGTTGCCTCTTCTCTCTCCCTCGTGGCGATGGATTCCATCAGGAATGAGGTCTCGAGAGTGATTTATATAAGTTGAAATAACTTGTTTCGCAATCGAGCTAAAATAAATTTGTATAAACTAAATGCGAGTCATTGCATAACACGTTTAGTATTATTCTTAGCGTGTACGACCTGGTCAAATTAGATAGTGATGTTAGTATAAGTCAATTGTGTAGCTATAAAGTTGATTCCCTTCAAGTGTACACGGTAATTTGCTGCAAATGTTTTAAATCGGGAACTTCGAATAAAACATGATTGAGACGATTTGTCACACACCAGAAAGGAGACGCACCAAGGCGGGTTCGGATTAAACTGTTTAAGACATAGATACATGTGAACGTTGTATTCCATCGGCGGCCATATCGGATATTTAGAATATGGATGTACTTCTGAATGCATTAATGTGACTATAGTATACGTGATTATGCCAGGAATGGGACAACCGTGTAGCGGCACTATAATCTGTGAACACGCTGTCAAATATACTGACTTCCGACTGGACATGGAAATATATGAAGGTAAATTATGTTGGTACATGTAGTTAAGACGATGGGGGCCATTATACGTTTCTTTTTTCTTAGGCGTCCAATGGTTTTGTTGGTTATTGTTGCATGAGCATGTCGTAAGCAAAAACTAATAAGTTTGTGTTTTATATACATTTGCAGGTAGGGAGTTTGCACATACATGCACAGTGTGTACAGACGGATCTGTAGTCCAGTGGTAGCACGTTGGACTGGTAACCCAGGGATCGCAGGTTCGATCCCCCGTCTGACCGTAATAAAATTAAGTCTTTCAGTTGGGACTTTAAACCGAGGTCTCGTGTCCGTGCTTTACACAATGCACGTAAAAGAACCAGAGGAGACTCTGGAATGAGTGTATTTGTGTATCATTGCACTATCCTCCAAAAATCTAAAATTATTAATCTCTTCAGGAGGCGTCGCTCATATGGGCAACCGATAGCGACGATAAATAAACGTAAAACTAGCATTACACAGTGTATAACGGTTGTGGCTGCCTAAGAGAAAATAGTTCTGCATGGTTAT
Source organism: Archivesica marissinica (assembly GCA_014843695.1). Lineage (NCBI taxonomy): Eukaryota > Metazoa > Mollusca > Bivalvia > Venerida > Vesicomyidae > Archivesica > Archivesica marissinica. Next base: position 29,635,718 of record CM026399.1, read on the forward strand.
AATGTAAATAACTTGTAAACAGTTAATGTATAGTTAGGATGCATCAAGCCCTGCACACTAATATATAAAAAAACAGGAACACAGATTAAAATACGATTCGTCATTTCTTCAATAAGCTGTTGTAAGCAACAAATATTTGTAAAGGGAAATAATTTAGAAAAAAAAAATTATTTATAATTTTTCAGATAAGTAAATATTAAAAATGTGTGTACCTAAATAGATTGGCAATTTAATTTAAATATAAGATTATCACTAGGATTGTTATTGTATTGCCGTCTGACAACATAATGCAATTAATTTGAACATTTTACTAAATGTAAGCAATTGACAGCATTTATTTTATGAAAAATCGAATCTGAATATTTACTGCACAATTTAAAATGCAGGACTTTTCTAATATGTGGATAACAAAAAAATCTGCAAAGCATATTCGAGTGTGTTGATTAACAATCATATACATGTACAATACAAGTTTATGTTGCAAATACCGTGAGCTGTGTCGACAAACATCAGTCTTAATACAAAATGCTAGAACAAACATGTGAAGGAGAAACGAAAACTATTGCAAAAAACTTAATGAAACTGGTTTTGCAGTCATAAACATGTACAGTAAACATATTGTAAATCTATTGAAGTAAATCATGAATGCTACAAGTACACTGAAACTGGTTTAGCAGTGATATGCATGTACAGTGAACATATTGCAAACGTATTTAAGTAAATCAATATAAACAACCATGAATATTGCAAGTACAATGAAACTGGTTTAGCAGTTATATGCATGTACAGTAAACATATTGTAAACGTATTGAAGTAAATCATGAATGCTACAAGTACAATGAACTGGTTTCACAGTCATATGCCCGTACAGTAAACATATTGTAAACGTATTGATGTAAATCAATATAAACAACCATGAATATTGCAAGTACAATGAAACTGGTTTAGCAGTCATACACATGTACAGTGAACATATTGTAAACGTATTGAAGTAAATCAATATAAACAACCATGAATGCTACAAGTACAATGACACTAGTTTAGCAATGATGTATACTTTTTGAGGCCATTAATTACACAACTGATATGTAGCGGTCTGTTAGTTTATGTGTCTCTCGGAAATAATTACATTACCATGGACATGTCGGATAAACATTCTACAGTCGTGGAAAACGTGCACCCGTGCTTTGTGTGCACCAAATGACATTCAACTGCCGATTTAGTGAAAACCGTGATCTAGGCGTGCACGAGGAATTCGTGCATGCATGCACATTCGTTGAAGCGTGATTTGATAGATTTTCGAGCAGACGCATCGAATACGTCAACATTGTAAATTGACTGCCATTACGAGGCGCTCAGACGTTAAACATATCACACTATGTTGTGGTATATTAATTCACAAGCATATATAACCATTTACAAATACAATAAAATAATGTGCATTGGTGTATACTGTACACTATACTACATGTATATGATATAACACCTAGAGTGGTGGAACCTATTCTCGGCGTATTCCTATGCTCGGCGTATTTGTCCATTTACACCCGTATTTAAAATATTTATATAGTTCTATGATAATTTTGCTGACAGAGCTGAAGCATGGTTCAATAGCAGTCCGTTGAGTGTATCGGTAGCCTGATGCAACTGTCACGTGACTGGTCCAGCAGACGAATATAAACAAACAAATCATTGGGAAAATATTTCCACCGAAAATGATAGTGTATGAGCAATTCAGGTAGCTATCCGAATTTAAAACATCTACCACTAACACGAAAAATAGTTTCTATACCATTTCTGATTAAGACCAATACGTGTTTTTATTCAATGATGTAATATATCAAAATAAGATATTCAATAAGTTATGATGGATAAATAAAAAATAACAAGTACGCCGTGCATAGGTGTCCTGAAGTCTTTATTTCCCCATATAAACGGGTGTCGACCGACACCGTTGCGATAGCTGAATTGAGCAGCAAGGTCACGTGATGAAGCTAAAACTGTGGAGAAGGGTTTTTTGAAAATTGTTTTCACGACTTAAGAAAATAATAATATATGGCATGTGCAATTAACATTTTATACTGGTGAAGGGTTAGATTTTATTGTTTTTTTTTTTTTATATTTTTTTTTTATTCCTCATAATTTCATAGTATTATTAACATAATATATATACAGATAAGTACATAGCATGACAGTATCAACGTTATGCATTACTTAATATAGTATGTGCATTTATATATGTTGTGGGGGGACTATAAAAATATGTTTATGGGATCAGTGCAGACATGAAAATTAATGTCGACAAATAGAGGTTATATAAGGTATTTATGTAAACCATTATGATTGATATGTGTAGTAATATGGGTAGCTATCGTTGGGGATTGGTGTAGGGGACACTGATAGACAAGGATAAAGATATATAGTGGGATGGAGATAGGATGGATCCTTATATATTATATTGTATATTCTGTGTTCATTTAAGTATTTTTAGATTTCAATATGACAATGAGGGGAGTATATGGTGTATAATTGACACTGTATTATATATATCCATACCCTTATGAATGTGTTTATATTTGACGGTTTTTATGCTAATAAATGGGTAACACGCAATAATTGACTTGTCATATTCCTGACTGGAAAAAGTATTTCCATTTATTGTCATACATTTCCATTTTATCTTTAATTGTTGCAATGGTTTCTTCGAGTTTTATAGTTTGATTCAGATATAGATTAAACATGCTACTTGATGGTATTTCTGAATTACATTTACACTTGAAAATAAAGTATTTTGCTAATAGAATTATGAAGTTTATGACATGTTTTGATTTACTAGAATTTTCATTATTTGCATTGCAGAATGATATATTTTCATAGGATAGATTTGATAACAGTTCCAATCTTCTAGAATGTAGAAGTTTTTTTATTTCAGACCAAAATGGTTGCACACTATTACATTCCCAAAACATATGTTTATTTGAGTCGATTGACATCAGACAAAACTCGCAGAGATTAGATGGTTTTAGTTTACATTTGAATAAAAAAAGAGTTATTCGGCACAATTCGCATGAGATATTTATATTGGAATGCCCTAAGTTTTGTACTTATTGTACATTTATATGGTATTGAAAATATTTGCTTCCATTCTATATCTTGTTTGTCTAATTCGTTTTCCCATTTAATAATGTGTTTCAATTGTGTTAACCTCATTGCTTCGATTTGTTTATTATATAATATTTTATTAATATTTTTTAATAATAATATTTTGTTAATTAGATAGCTTGGTATGTTGTTGTCTGCTACTTCTGTCTTCAGCCTTATTTTCCATTCATTTTTTATGTTTCCTATTAATGTGTAGTATTTCATAAAATCTCTATTGTATAAAGCTATAATGTTATCAAAAGTGTAAAAGTCTTTTATTCTATAATCATATATATGATGTGTGAACATAATTCCTTTATTAAACCATTCCTTGTAGAAAAATGGATTACTGTTTGCGTTTTTAAATTGTGAATTGTGCCATAAAATGGTATTAGATATATTAATACTTGTTGTAGTATAGTTAATTTTGCTCCATGCAACTATTATATCATTTAAAAAATGGTAGCGATTGGTGATTTTACTAGCATCTATTGGGTTAATATTACTTTTTAATATCAAATCTCCTCCATACTTCTCTAGTTCAGCGTTGTATGCTAGTTTTAAGTGGCTCTGTTTACCTTTTAGTCGTTTAAGCCATGAACATTTCAAGGAATTTATGAATGCATGTATATTAATCATTTTAAGTCCGACATTTTCGTATGTTTGTATGATAGTTGTCCTCGATATTTTATCCGGTTTGCCATCCCAAAGAAAGTCGTACATTATGTTATTTATTTCTGTAATTATTTCCTCTGCTGGTGTTTCGAGCACTGTTAATGGATATACCAGCTTTGGGAAGGCAAACGTTTTTAAGACTGTTATCTTACCAATTAGAGTTAGATTCCATTTTTTCCAGTTATTTAAGCAGTGCTGTAATGATTTAATTTTGGGAGTCAAATTTAATGGAAGTAGCATTGATTTTTTATTTGCAAATATTATTCCAAGCGTTGTAGCTTGATCGATTGACCATTTATACATATTATTATTGCACCAATTGCTTGTATTAAATTTCGTTGTTCCTAGTTTGAGGACAGAACATTTTGACTTATTTAGTTTTAGACCAGATATTGTTCAGAATTTTTTTAAGTTTTTTATTAGTTCGATGAACGATTTTTCAGATCCATCTAATGTGAAGCTTGCATCGTCAGCAAATAATGTTTGTTTTATTTCATTATCGCCAAGAACCAACCCTTTAATATCTTGATTATTATTTATTGATCTTGACAGAATTTCTATACATATTATGAATATATAGGCGGATAATGGACAACCTTGTCGTACCCCCTTTTTTACTTTAAAAAATTCTGATAAATGTCCATTATTTGAAATACAGCTTTTTGAATCGTTGTAAAACAATGAGATCCATTTCACAAGAGAATCGCCAAAGTTGAAATGTTGTAGGCATTTAATCATGAATTTATGATCAATACTATCAAATGCTTTCTGAAAGTCGGCAAAGAAGATTATTCCAGGTATGTTATTACTGTTTGTTTCTTCAATGATTTCCATTAGTGTTCTAACATTTTCTCCTATATATCTGCCTTTTATAAATCCAGTTTGATTAACATTAATTATTGAGTCTAGTACATTTTTTATTCTATTGCTTATTACTTTTGTAGCTATCTTGTAGTCTACATTTAAAAGAGAGATAGGCCTCCAATTGTCAATTGAGAGTGTATTCTTATCTTTTTTGGGTAAGAGTGTAATTATTCCTTGTTTTTGAAGTTCTGTAAGTGTTCCATTTTCATAGCAGTAGTTAATAGAAGCGACATAGTATTGTTTAATATCATTCCAAAATAGTTTATAAAACTCAGCTGTTAGCCCATCCGACCCAGGTGATTTCATATTTTTCATATCTTTAATAGCTATTTGACATTCATATTCACTGGTGTGACCTTCGCATAATAATTTTTCATTTTCCTTCAGCTGGATGCCGGGTTCATTAAAGAAACTGATGTTTTCGTGGTCTATAGCAGGATTTTCGCTATATATATGTTCGTAGTATTTTTTGGCCTGATTAAGAATGTTTGACTGATTATTATCTAATGCATTATTTATTATTAATTGTTTGATTGTTTTTTCTTCGGCTCTTTTCTTTTCTAAGTTAGAAAAATATTTAGTATTTCTTTCGGCACCTTCGACCCATTCTGCTTTTGAACGAATGATAAGTCCTTTGGTTATTTTTTCGATTATATTATTTAGTTTATCTGTTTCATTTTTAAGTTGTTCTGTTAAGTTTAGACTATTGGGATGTTTTACAATATTTTCTTCTATTCTTTTTATTTCCGATATTATTTTTTTCTCTTCTTCCCTTTGTTTTTTCTTCAATTTGCTTGAATATTTGATAGATTCGTTTCTGACTGTACCCTTTATTATTTCCCACATGATGTCTGGGTTACATCCTTTGTTGATTGTCGCAATCTCTTGAATACACTCTTTAATATTATGTTTAAAATCTGACTGTAGTAGAATACTGTTGTTAAGTTTAAAATAGCTCGGACCTCTTAATGTTTCACAGAGGTTTAAGCTTAAAGTAACTACGGAGTGGTCTGATAGAAATCCTGGAATAATGTTACAATTTGGCACTGTATTCAATAAATTAGATGATATGAGAAAGTAGTCTAATCGAAAAAGATTGCTGGTTTATGATTTGAGTGCCACGTAAATCGTTTTGTATTTGGATGTCGAAGTCTATATATGTCATATAATTCATTATCATTAATAATTTCGTTTATTTTGGATGAACATTTCTTGTTGGTATCTATTCTCCCATTCAGTTTATCTATCTGAAAATCTAGAACATTATTGAAATCACCTCCAAGAATAATGGTTTCACTGTTATTATTCATAACCGTATTTTCAACTGTTGAAAAGAATGTTGTGTCATCTATGTTGGGTCCGTATAGGTTCATAAGTGTAACTATAGAGTTATATAGTTTTATTTTTACTAGCTGTAGTCTACCTGGAATTATTTCCGTATGATTTATTATTTCATAGTTAGTATTTAAGTTGATTAGAATTCCTATGCCTGCTCTGTTGGATTAGAATTCCTATGCCTGCTCTGTTGGATTAGAATTCCTATGCCTGCTCTGTTGGATTAGAATTCCTATGCCTGCTCTGTTGGATTAGAATTCCTATGCCTGCTCTGTTGGAACTATTTCCACTGAGGAAAAGATCATGGCGCCATAGTTTTTTCCATTTCTCTGTATTTTCTTGTGTACAATGAAGTTCTTGTAAGAAACAAATATTAAATTTATTTTGTTTAAGCCAACTGAAAATCTTTTCGCGTTTTTGTTGGTTCCCAAGCCCATTAACATTAAAGCTGCATATTTTTATATCCATGTTCAAGATTGTTTATCATTTTCAGTATGATGTCTAGCCTAATTAATGTTATGTTGTTAACATACTGGTCTATGATGTGTCCATTCAGTTTATTCAATAGAGTACTTGTATTTGTATGTAACTGGTGCGGGCCGTTTTCTAATGTTGTTAAAATTTGTGGCCCAAACCATTTGTATTATCAGGCTATATTGTTATACCTATGTTTTGTATATTATATCTTGATCAATGCAATAAAATATGATTAAACATTTGTATGTATGTATATATTGTGGATGGTAATATATTTGTAAGGGTATGAATTGAGATATATATGGTAATTGGAGGTAGTGAACAGTGATTTCATCTAGAAATCAAAATATATTCGGATTGAAATGTTATTGGATTACATGCGTGTGTTGGGTATGTATGGGTATATATACACATACATATACACATACATATACACATATATACCCTTACACTTGCTTAATATATATGTATACATACACTCACATATATATATACATACGCATATACACACATATATACACATACATACGCATACACACACTTATATACATATATACATATACACTCACACGCACGCACGCATGCACGTACGCACGCACACATACATATATACATACATAGATACACATATTTACACATTTACACATATACATATATACATACATATACATACACACATACATACACACACACATAAAACATATACACATATATACATACATGCACATATATACATGCATACATGTATACATACATACACATATATACACACAAACATACACACACATATGCACATATACTTACCTACACGCACGCACGCACGCACGCACGCACGCACGCACGCACGCACGCACGCACGCACGCACGCACGCACTCACGCACGCACGCACGCACGCACGCACGCACGCACGCACGCACGCACGCACGCACGCACGCACGCACGCACGCACGCACGCACGCTAGCTCGTTCGCTCGCTCGCTCGCTCGCACGCACGCACGCACGCACGCACGCACGCACACACGCATACCTATAAATATATATATATGTATATACAAATTCACACTTGTATTTGTATATATACATGTACACATGCGTACCCATACTTATGCATATCGCCACATGTGCACGAACACGTAATCACAGATACATATAAACTTACGAAGTGCATGGTTTTGTAAGCTGAACTATAGAGAAGCCTCGTTACGTGCTATGAGTGCCTCTTTTAAAAACTATTCTCATTTGCAGTATTGTATGTTTGCTAACTGACAGCGACCAGAACCTTTTCTAAACTGTTTGTGTTCGGATTTGTACCGGCTGTGTTCTATAATGCTATTAAAGTAATAATACGTGTATACATCTGTATGTGTTCTGTATTCTCCAACAGTTCCTCACTATAATTCACTAGTTGTCGCTTCGATTCCCCTTCAGAAAACAAACATACAACAATGCATAGTATATACATACATGTAACGATATGTCCTGGATATTCACTATGCTTGATACATAATTATGGTATATAGTAAATGACTATTCTCAGAACTTTAGACAGCTATCTAGAATGAGTGTTATGACAAGCTGTTGCATACAATCAATACATTTAGTATTTTGTATCTTCGTACGTTTTGTATGCAGTTAAAGAGTATAAACTATGTTTACAGTATGGCTTTGTTGTGAACCTGGTCTTTATATTGAATGACACGATATATTGATTACATAATATACATATAGACAACATTGAAACATATGTCGATAATTTGAAATACGCGTTGATCAAGGTACAATCTCAATTTACCAGAATGTATAAGTATGCAAGTAATGCAAGTAATGCAAGTAATGCAAGTAATACAGGGGCGGTAACCGCATTGAGCTTTCGTTTGTAAATTCATGCAATAGTTGTCGAAATTGCTTACTGTTTCGTGTTATAAATACCTTTGTAGTATACATGCTAATTACCTCACGAACTATGGCACAGGTATTTATTGGAAGACGGTGGACTCTGCTACACAAGGTAGTATTTACACATACAATTATGCTACAGGAAATATGTACCGCCGTCCATTTATATGAACGAGATCATGGGAAATGTAGAATAGCATTAGCCTAATAACTAAATAGGTTTAACATTGGGAACCCTATTGAGTTGTATACAAATGCATGCGTCATATATGCATATTCGCCCAATGTAATACCTTCCCCTTACAAGAGGGAGGGATATCTATGGGTTTAGCATTATGTACTTGAACTAAATTATATAAATTTGTTAGTCCTCGCTGAAAGCGAAAAGACGAAAGTTAGCGATGGTATGATCAAATGTGCCTGCAGTTGTTGCAGTATCACAATGTTGTATTTATGTATGTATATATGTGATGACAAAACATATGTTCTTAGCATACATAATTTTCTATATACACAGCTCGCATTTTCGACTGCGGTTTTATAGTACTTGTTACATTATCACTTGATTGTATTATGTATGTATTGATAAAACATATGCTATCAGCATACACAATGCTACACCACAAGCAGCTTATACTGTGTTCTTATAGTACACGTTAATAACCACTAGTAACTTAGGTTATTAACTTCTTGAAGTATTCATCCTGGCAGTATTGCGCGTCGGAGGAGCGGGTGGTCATCGAGTTGGCCACGGTAGCTCTAGCCAGTGCCGGTAGTCTTTATACAGTACAGTCTTTACCTGATCTGTCTTTGTGACGTATTTTATTACCCCATTTCTGGAAAATACACTATTAACTTCATCAGGCATTTTCCGCTTCACAGACATTAGCACTTGCTGGTTTAATTGGGTAAGGTCTTCATTTATAAATATTCCCGTTCCTTTAAGCTGCTTCCGGTTTCTTAATATTCTGTCTTTTGTTAACCTCGATTGTAGCTTTACTATTGTCTCTTGACGTCCATGGTTGAAGGTTTTCATGCGGTGCGCGACGTCGATGTCTTCCCTGCGCAGGTTGATGTTCATTGTACCATGTAACATTTTAATCACATTATCTGTAGTTTCGTCTGCTGTTTCATATGCTGTATTACTAACTAGTCCGTGTATTCGTATGTTATTGGACCTGCTGTATTGTTCTGAGTCGTTCTGGTATTTCACCATATTTTCCGTATTTTCTTCAATTGTTTTTCTAAGTGTTGCATTCGCGTTATTTTGATTTTCAACTATTTTCTCTAAGCGTTTCACATCGTTAGTTAGTGTTTCTGTTTTTGAATCCCTGTCGTAAATTTTACTTTCGAGCATTTCTATACGGTTTACTACGGAATTGAGCAGTTCTGTCTTCATTTCTGTCATCATATCTCGTAAAAGTGCCCTTAAAGAGCCATCGTTTTTCATTACAGCATCTTCAAATTTTCTGTCTGATTTATCAACTTTATTTATAGCGCTTGTTAGTTTAGAGTTTACTTCTTTGAGTTGTTGTTTAATATCTTTCATTTCAGCTTTTGTGCTTTTTATTTCGTTCACGTTAATGAAATACTCGTCGATTGAGGGTTCTGGTTTTGCCATCTTTTTATTTTTCTTCTTTGTTTTGTTATTAGATTGAGTTTCATGTGTCTCCAATGTACTTGTTTCAAGTTCACTCATGCTTGATTGCTCGCTGCGTTTCCTTTTATCTGTCTTCCCCGTTGAATCATTGGTCTCGATCTTGTCACTATGTTCAGTTTGCATTTTGGTGCTTTGTATTATATGTTCACTTTCGTCTTCCGTAGATTTTCGTAATTGTTACAGAGTAGACGTTCTATTTGTGGATCTAACAGTTATGTCCTGTTTGAGCTTCCGTAGCTTTTGTTTACAGCCAAGGCAATTTTCCTTTGTTAGCTGGTATTACCTTGGGGCTATATTTTATATATGCATTGTTACTTTTCACAGTACAATAGAGTTATAACAATTGGTATTATTATCGAAATATGTTATCCTAATGCAAAAAACATGGCCGCCTCCATCGATAGAAAACATATCCTTTGTTCAATTTGAAAATGTCTATTATAGTTCTTGTACAACACTGGAACACAAAGTGAACGTACCATAATGTGTATCTCACATTTCCAAACTATTCTGCGACTAAATCCAACATTTCATAATCCAAATTTATTTATTAAATCACATTTTATTCAGAGCGCCAACATTTCCTTCCGAACCAAACCAAAACCCTGTACCATTTTATTGTTAGCCTGTGATTTTTATCTACGTGTATGAGGAATATTCCGACCAACATAATCATACTACTACAAGATGTGACCAGGGATCATCTTGGTGTTCCATAATTGGAAGGGCATACGGAGGAAAAGAAAGAAGAAAGAAGACTGGTCATTATATGTGGGATTTACGCCGAGCATAGGTTCCATCACTCTATGTATCTGTAATAAAAACTTGGCAGCTACTGAACAATGTCGGTTACCGAGTTTCAGTAGTATATGATCTCCATGGGTCTGCATGCAGTTCATTTGAAGAGTTTGGCATCAAATTGTCAAGATCTTCTAAATGTCTCACACGCTTTACATAGCCAGTTTCAGACAGTTATTTTGTAGAACATTCTACCATTCATTGTCCTGTAATAGTGTACCTTTTTCAGCTTCATGAACTCTTCTAATCTGTGAACAAGTTGCTGTCTCTTATGTGATCATCCGTGAGAAATGCATTGAATGTATGAGTTTTGCACTTTGTTAAATTCGATTTGCCGTTGAATATGACATATTTCATGTTTTCCATCCCTTAAATTTACATAACATTTGATGACCATTTCATCTGTAGTTGGTGTTGTGCCATCTGGTTTGTTGTTGACACGTACATTATGAAATTTGATGGGGGTTCTGCGACCATACTGTTCTTCTAAATCATCTAGTTGATCATGCAAGCCTTCAATATCTTCATTTGCTGATATGAGGCATTGTTTGAGTTCTGTTTTCATTTATTCAGTTGTTGATTTTTACCGATTGTATTTTTAAATAATTTCATCTTTGCGGCCTCTTTATTTCACGGAGGTTGTTACTACCAGCCTCAACGTAGTAACTTATAGCCTTATTCGACGTACACTGCCAGAAAGGCCTGGTACCATCGCTGTGTTTATGGCCACACTCACAGTTCACTGGCTAGTGCAGATGTAATTAAATCAATTTAATTAATTGTGTCGGAATTGGCTTCTGTGCAGCTTTGCGTATAATCAGTTTGTAATGCATCTGTAACGAAGGTGTTTGGTGATAGCACCCGTGGTCTAGTGGGGTCGGTGGCACCCAACATTGCCTGAAACTCCGTCGGATGGACTGACTGTATCACGAATGTGTCGTTTTAAGAATTCCCTAGGGCTACGTGGCATATCTCTCATAGTCGTGTTATAATTGTGGTAAAGTTATGGTATACAAAATAGCGTTCGTGTGTGTTTTACGTTTATTTATCGTCGCTACCGGTTGCCCATATGAGCGACGCCTCCTGAAGAGATTAGTCATGTTAGATTTTTGGAGGATAGTGCAATGATACAGAGAGAGACCCATTCCAGAGTATCCTCTGGTGCTTTTATGTGCACGGTGTAAAGCATCGACACGAGACCTCGGTTTAACGTCCCATCTGAAAGACTGTTAATTTTATTAGAGTCAGACGGGGGATCGAACCCCCGTTCGTGTAATAAGAGTACAGAGTGCTATGATACAATAATTTGAAGTAGTTGCTAAGAGACGAACGTTGATGTCATTATAGGAAGAGTTGATGAATGTTCTCTGGAAAACCACATTGACAAAGTTGAGAAAGATGGCGATATGTGTTTATTGAACACATTTTTTATACTGGTTTAATGAGTGACAATTAGTACGGAGCCGATCATGATATACTTGCCATTTCCTGTCACCTAGAACATTAGTTTAATCGCTCTCGATACCCCATTCATGGCGGAAACGATCCTTCGCATCGAGGGACAGAGAAGAGGCAATGCGGATTTAAATGTTTTGCCTAAAGACACGACCACCGTGGTTCTAGTGGGGTTCGAACTCTGTTACAAGGCGGATATCGTATGTGCAGGGTACACTACGGAGGCTATAAATGAATAATATAACCCGTTTCACATTTTAAGTAACCTTTTATTTGCTGATCACAATATATTGGTAGACTTTAAAGCAAAGTCCAACTTGACAATTCCGTTTCATTTTGACATTAGGCGTACAGCGACAGTTGTTAAAAATCGCATTAAGTGAGACAGCGAGTGCTAAAAAGAATTACATACTAAGGTTAAAAACAGTCATAGTTCAGGTTCATTGTACATGATAGACGGTTGTGATCCACGTACACTTATATTTCTGATTTTGTATAGGTATATGTATAGAATATAAGCCGAACACGATCCAATATGTAAAATATCGGAATGTGTGAGGCGTGTAGCGCCGAAGATAGTATCAATATTTTACATATTGGATCCGTTTTCGGCTTATATCTTACTTAAAACACACACACACTTATATAACAAGATCCTACTAACTAAAATTGTTAATTTCGTACATGTACGCGTAGGATGTAATAATACCCTGGCCTTTTCACACCAGTCCAATATTAATACTATTAAATGGACTGCAATTACAAAGGTATGACGTCACGACATTGTTTTAAGATTGATGATTGTATGCGTCGATATTTAAGTGTACGCCAGTTCAGGGAATTAATCATGATTTACACTGCTTAAATAGTTATAGTTGTTGCAGATATTATAGCGTGCAGCTGGTCTTTGCAGTTTTTCTGCTTAATATGTAACAGATAATGAATTCCACCGAACTGAGGTTTCGAGATTGATTTAACTAATGTTGTAAGAACTTGTTTCATAATCACACTAAATTAAGTTTGTATTTATAATCTAAGAGCTAATTTTGCACTTTGAAATCGTGTTAACGTCAACGTTTTCAGACTAAAGCCGTCGGTGACGTTATTTATGAAAATAATGACGTCATATCCAAAAGCGACGTTCTAGCACCGATTTACCTCATGATTACATAGTTTTCTGTAATAAAAAAACAATATTTAGCCTGAAATAAAATGACATGTTTATTTCAGTGAATGATTGAATTATATTTCACTGGTGGACATAGAAAGCTATTAGATGTACTATTACTAGTGATACTATTGCTTTCAGTGTTCATTCGGTATGAATAGATCTACCTTGTTGAATGCTAATATGCCTACATACCCTCTGTATGTATTACAGAGATATTGTACTGCACATATATGTTATTGACTATTTAAAGTCGTCCGTGGTCCAGTGGTAGAGCGTCGGATTTGGAATCGAACGGTCCCGGGCTCGATACTCGTGTCAGGCCACGTATGTAGTGTCATTGAGAAAGGCACCTCACACACATTGCTTAGTACTGGTTAACCACTTAGGTCGGCTAAGCATGCCCAGGAAAACATGTATAGGTCCCCGCAAGGGGTTTGACATTAATGGAACATACATACATACAACAATTGTACATTTCGTTGCTAATCTTGACTGGAGCATGGTCCAAGCACTGTAATGAAACACAGAGAATGTAACACAAGTTTTGTTTGCAAACAGTTAGCTATCCCCAGTACATATTTGGAAACAAACTGATGCCGAGCTACAAACACGATATCGGATTTTCGCACGTCCCGGGTACCGACACGGAATATACTATAGTATATACCAGATAACCAATCCGCTACGTTTCGGATCGTGTTGAAAGGAATGAATTGCGAATATCCGAAAGCTGTTTACTGTTGCTGAGAAACCCGAATGGCCGGAGATTTGTGAAGGCCAATTAAGCGGCTACTTTCTCCATGCAGTAACACTAACCAAAGAAACGAATATGATGGCAGATATAGCAACACGCCCAGAAGATGTTGGTCAAATTTTGATAAAGGCAAGCATTATTATCATCGTATGATCGTGTGCTTGAGTCCACAGGGTTTCGGGGGGCGTTTAGGCAAATTAGGGGTACCAGTAACCAGGCCAGTGAACAGAGTTATCAGAAACTCGACTGGTATCCCCCAAACTACCGAATCCGTGTGATTGAGCTAATTTCAAATATTTTGTTGTTCTATACTCGCTATGAAGAACTCTGAAATGTCTCCTATGTAGGAATTAATCATTTCGTACACTGGATGTTTCGTAGCCAGCGAGGGGTTCAACATTGCAGGAAGATAGATAGTAGTACCCATTTTGTGTATTTGCCTCCCATGTCTGCGACTATTCGTACCCAAGTCTGTACAGTTCGTATCTAGCTCTAACCCATAATCCTAGGGTACGAAACGTCTCAGACATTGGGTACGAAACGTCTCAGACATTGGGTACGAAACGTCTCAGACATTGGGTACGAAACGTCTCAGACATTGGGTACGAAACGTCTCAGACATTGGGTACGAAACGTCTCAGACATTGGGTACGAAGCGTCTCAGACATTGGGTATGAAGCGTCTCAGACATTGGGTATGATGCATCTCAGCCATTGGGTATGAAGCGTCTCAGACATTGGGTATGAAGCATCTCAGACATTGGGTATGAAGCATCTCAGACATTGGGTATGATGCGTCTCGGCCATTGGGAATAAAGCGTCTCAGACATTGGGTACGAAGCATCTCAGACATTGGGTATGAAGCGTCTCGGACATTGGGTACGAAGCGTCTCAGACATTGGGTACGAAGCATCTCAGACATTGGGTATGAAGCATCTCAGACATTGGGTATGAAGCATCTCAGACATTGGGTACGAAGAATCTCAGACATTGGGTACGAAGCATCTCAGACATTGGGTACGAAGCATCTCAGACATTGGGTACAAATCATCTCAGATATTGGGTACGAAGCGTCTCGGACATTGGGTATGAAGCATCTCAGCCATTGGGTATGAAACGTCTGACATTGGGTATGAAACATCTCAGACATTGGGTATGAAACATCTCAGACATTGGGTATAAAGCATCTCAGACATTGGGTATGAATCGTCTCAGCCATTGGGTATGAAACGTCTGACATTGGGTACAAAACGTCCAAACTGGACGTGAAACGTCTACAGTACGAAACATTGATGGTACAGTACATGTATATAAATTTCTCTATATAAGTAATATAGAAAGTGGCTATAGATCAAATTATGTGTCGCTTCGGTTGTTTATTTCTCTCCTATATTCCTAAGTTTTGCTAGAGATATTGGAGTCCAATTACCATTTAATATTGTGTACCGGTATTCGGTCGTCTATGGTTTTTCGGTGAATAGCTTCAAGTCAGGTGAAATAATATGACCAAGTACTGTAAAATGAGTATATTTGCATTTAATTCAATTGCCTTAACTGAGATTACATAACATGTTTTAAAATAAAATACAATTTCATTCGCATGTGATTTCAACATGGTGTCAAAAAACATGACATGTTTTCGGTCGACCAATGAAACATCATGTGAAAAGTACTGGCTAGCTAGGTTCCAAAAATCTTAACATTTGGCATAGTAGAGTATGCTTGGCGTAAATTCTACATAGCATGGCCTATAAAAAAAGTTAAATGCACTTGCCGTATATTATTATTTTCTTAAGTCGTGAACACAACTTTCATAAAATTGTTGTTGAAAATTTTAGCTTCATTACGTAACCATACGCCTAAATACAGCTATCGCAATAGCACCTGTTTCCATGGGGAACTAGATACTTTAGGGCACCTATGCACGGCGTATATGATTTTTTTTATTTATGCATGGGTAAATGTTGAATATATTATTTTGACTTAGTAACATCAATAACTAACAATATTACAACTCATAAGAAACTTTGTTCTGGTTATTTGTACATTTTTTCCCCAATCCGGATAGCCACCTGAAATGCTCATAAACCGCACATTTCGGTGGAAAAAAATTTCTCAACAAGTTGTCTGTTTATATTCGGCTACTGAATCAGTCAGATGCATTAGGCTACCGGTACGCACAACGGAATGTTATTGAACCATGCTTCACCTCTGTCAACGAAAATAGGTTAAAACTATTTAAATATTTTAAATACGGATGTAAATGGAAAAAATACGCCGAGCATAGGAATACGCCGAGCATAGGTTCCACCACTCTAATAATTGTTAGTTTGTTTATACAAATTTATTTTAGCTCGATTACGAAACAAGTTATTTCAACTTATATTAATCACTCTCGAGACCTCATTCCTGATGGAATCCATCGCCACGAGGGAGAGAGAAGAGGCAATGTGGAATTTAAATGCCTTGCCTAAGGGCACAATCGTAACGGCTCCAGTGGGGCTCGAACTCCGGACCTTTCGCACCTGAAGCGAACGCGCATCCACTGCGCTATCACGACTTCCAAATAATTGTTATGTGTAACAGAGGAATTTAACACTAACAAATTATAATTACTCAATGAGGTTAGAGCCTCCGTGGCCGATTGGTCTAATTCACTGTTTTATGACTCGCATTTCACTTCCATCATCAGGGCTGCAGATTCGTTCCCAATCGGGGACAAGTGATAAATGGTGATATGTGAGAACATTTTCACTCGCTTACAAATGTTGGAGAGTTGAGTACTGGTTCTTACCCAGGAAATGCGAGTGGTCTAATTTCTGCCACAACAGACTGACCACCCAATAATAATCGGAAAATGTTTGATGGGCAGTAGAAGAGAAAAAAGAAGTCGCGACATGAACATAAATGACATGTAATGTAGCATACCTCCACTCACATAAAATCAAAAAAACAAACACACGTTTGCAGTGGGCGAGACTCGCGCTAGTGAAATCGACTTGCGGACTAGCGTTTATTTACAGGCATGTTTAATATAAACAATATTCGACATATATACAATGGTACACATATAATCTTTCTATATTGTATACATATCCAAATGCTTTGAATTCCCTACCCATTTTTAATTCCATATTGCCAAATACATTCGGACTGGGTCAGTGTAAAAACCAGAGGTAAACATTCATAAATTTGTTATTTATGTAAAAAAAACTTGGAAAACTGTACCCCTAATCCATTCTTCATAAAAATGTTTATCTTCTGTATATAGCTTTTCTACCTGCCTTCCACTTCACACATATAAAACTGTGAAATTGCATCATTCCTTCTCTCCAATGAAAAACAATGTTAATTTCGTCGGGAAAAATAAATACATTGAACACACATTATCCATGCGAATTTGCATAGCCGTAATTGTGGATGTCCACTGTACGATGTCTGGCCTAGAAATGATACCATATATTTTCCCGCTAAGAAAATCATGCTTCAATAACCCACCGATAGGCCTATATTGCTCCGTGATCAATATTGTGCTTTTGGCAATGTTAAGACATACATTCTACACTATACCTCGTAACGTGCAGAACTTCAAATGTCTGGCAGTTGTTTATACTGGTAAATACGCAGTGGCATCCACATCATTTTCAAAACAAAAAAAATCTTTAAAAAACGGAAAACCGCGCGTACGAGTGAGCGAAATGAGTTTCTACTATACACACTAGTAGACTACCTGTGGTAATGTATATAGACTAGAGTAAAACTCTGACGTCATTGTATTGGAAACGGGCCCTATACTACCCCTTCCTAGACCACCTGGTAACAGTTAAACCGCGATTGAAGAGCGCCTGTTATCGGCCAATGACCGCTTCCTGGCCCAGTACCTATTCCCGAGCAGGATTCAGGCCTTTACGCCACAGCAGGAGGGCAGCGTGTTCGACGCCTACAGCACAGACCTCACAGGCGACCGTGAGAGCTTTCTTCATGAAGTTTCACGTTGGAGGACACGGTGGATCCTTGAGGCAGACAGGTCAGCTAATCTGAAGAGCGCCATAGACAACACGAACAGGGCCTTGTACCCAGATATATATACATGTCTGGTTGTACTAATTACCATGCCTGTATCTATGGCTACTGCTGAGAGGTCGTTCAGTGCCATGCGTAGAGTTAAGAACTATTTACGATCTACTATGACAACTGAGCGTTTCTCTGGCCTAGCCATGCTACATAGCTATAGGCACGAAACAATTGACATTGGCACTGTAATGACAACATTTGCCTCCAGGAAGGAGAGAAAACTTTACTTTCTTTAAAGACCTAATTGGCAATTCGTGAAACGAGCGTTCTGATTGGATTATGATTATTCTTAATATAAAAAACCCCATCTTGTTACATTCTAATAATCCAATCAGAACGCTCATTTCAACGCGAATTGCGCCGCTTTAGAAATTTTCAAAACAAATTGAAAATTCTACAAAATCTCTTTTTGACGTACATTTTTGCCGAATAAACCTACACGTTAGTGGAAACACATTTTATTGATAATGTTATTCACAGTTAAAACTCTCCAGTCGAAGATTTTTTTTTGTTGCTGACAGAACTCGTGTCCTAGTATGGAAATGTGACCTGCTATGACCAATGTCTGTGGCAATTGTTTGCAAAGTATACATGCATGCAGCTTAAAGTTGTGTTTTATTTGAAGAACAATATAAAGATAGGCGTTCTATTTGGACAGATTTGTACAAAATTGTTTCAGATAGGGCCATTTTACTGATCGATGCGAAATCTGACATCCCACAGAGTAGAATCCCTGTACTTAAATATATATACTAGTACCCCCAAATGTGCCGAATCCCTGTGTGTAGGTCTACGGACTATTAAAATCTCAACCCTCATTTACCAGTATATTAATAAATACAGCATAGATCTATATGCATGTGCAGTTTGATTGAGTTTAACGCCATCTTTCACCAGTATGTTAACAGTGTTCCTGGTAAGCTCCAGTACTAAGCAGTTCTTTGCAAGTAAAAGCACAAGTATAGGCACAAGCAGGTAGATCTACATACATGTAGATGCACTCCCTTTTCATACACATACCCAGCTAAAGATATGAAACTCAGACGATGCACTGATGTACAGTATAGTTCAGACATTTTTACAAATTGCCGCATAAAAAACATACGTTTTCCAAGTGTATTTATCGGAATATAATTAGTTCTCAGAGTCGCCAGAGTGCACCAAATGACGTCCAGGTTTTAAACAATTTCTGGGGGGATGCCCCCAGACCACCCTTAGTAACACCACTCGCACCTCATTTGGAGTCCACATCAAATTCGGCTGGGTACGCCCCTGTATATTCTATCATATCTTGGAGAACATCTAGTTGGAACAATTTTAAAATTGAACTGAACTGAAGGATATTGGGAGAAACGTTGGTCTAAAGTTTGGTCTAAAAATATCGTGCACCAGTCCATGTTCAGTTACTTGGTGTTGACTGTGTTAAATAGGAATGCAAATAGTTAAAGTGGTTGAAGTCGTCCGGTAAATTGATTTGTAGTATGATGTCTGTATTGATTTTCCTGCCTTTTCTCACTTGTTGTCACAGTTGTATTAACAAGATGAAACTTCATGGGAATCTAAATATTCAACCAATATGGAGTTTGATGGATTAAGCAAAAGTCATTAAGTTTAAAGTTTAAACTTTATTTATTTTACAACGATTGCAAAGCAAGGTCTAACTAACAACTGATTAAGTTAGTCAATAAGTTTGGATTAATTTGGAGTGTTGGAGCACACATGTTCACTTTCTTGGATTACTAAGATTGAATTACTTTGTAACACAGGTGTATAACATAATCTCAGAAGAGATCTCGTTAAATTTTAAAATGGAAGAAATTTAAAAAAAACGATTATTACTGAAAATTAAGAAATGCTTGAACATGTTTACATAGAATCTGCAAGATTCTTCAAAATATTTTGTTTGGTTAATTCTGTTTAAAACTTATTTTAAAGATTTGAGACGTTTCGTTACTTTAATGACTTTGAATGTGAATTTCATTTGGATGTTTTTTCTAAGTTTATAAATATCTTGAAAATATCTAGTGATCGGTTTCACAGAAACACTTGTATCAGTATTTTGAAATTTCCTGCCGAATGCAAATAATTGTATTAGATAGTATATTGAAATAACATATTAGTATACAAAATAGAGCATTTTTGCTTAACCCTTACTGTGCTGGCAACTATTATATTAGTCTACCACCCAAATCGGTATTGTTGTAAGAAATTTATTTATTATCATGTCAGTTGCATAATTTTATGTTTTCATTATTTTGGCTATGTGCATGTGTTTTTAAGTTTATACGTTTATTTATCGTCGCTACCGGTTGCCCATATGAACGATGCCTCCTGAAGATATTAGTCATTTTAGATGTTTGGAGGATAAGTGCAATGATACAGACAGCGAACCATTCCAGAGTCTCCTCTGGTTCTTTCACGTGAACGGTGTACAGCACCGACACAAGACCTCTGTTTAAAATCCCACCTGAAAGACTGTTAATTTCATTAGGGTCAGACGAGGGATCGCCCTAGGGACCCTGACTTCGCCCTCTGGGCCCACTTCTCCCTAAAAAATAATAATTATTTTTTGGTTTTTAAGATTTTCAAACAAAATTTTGTCTAGTAAGATACACTGGCCCATTATAAAGCACTCATTCTATTCAAATGTTGTATTTAATGGTTGTACTGTGCATTTTAACCCTATTTTGTAGAAGTATATTAAAGAACACCATTTAAGGAAGCGATCACGCGCTTTCTCACTTCTGCCAAAAATTCTGACCTAGAATGAACCCTGTAAATTAATAAGAAAATTATCTTTGGACCAGTTCATTTATCAAAATGGGTAATTTTGTCTAATAATAGTAAAATTACTGGCAAAATGCGCAGATCCTGATGAGACGGTTGGTCACAAACCAGCTCACCTGGATCGACACTTAGCCTATTTAGAGGTCTGAGTGTTGAAAGGGTCGTGCCATTTTCCCAAAAACATTGATGAACGTTTAGTTTTCTATTATTATGTGAAGTGTTGATTACCGTACTCAGATTGATTCTGTTTGTTACCGCATGTTCTATTTGCGTGTCTAATTACAGGATTCGTATGTGATCGTCGGTACTGGTGCCTCAGTGTTAATTATCAAAACATGTCGTACAAGGCCTGGTTTTATGTAGTATCTTGTGGAAACTCATGGATCCTAATGTAATATTCATAGGCATGTATTCTTGCATTGTTTGATGATCTGATGTGATAGAATACCTTTGCTCTTTCAATTTGCTCCGGTTCCGGTGAGAGGGGGGGCATTCCTTTCTCTACTCTCAAATACAATTTCATGTCCTAAATCATGCTCTTAACTCATTTCATTCTGGATATATTTAAAGGCTTTTGCAAACAACATAGATCCAGATCAGCCGCAGCGTGACACTGCATGCTGATCAGGATCTATATTGTTTGCTACATAGCCAAGTGTCTTAGCAAGATCATCTGAATAGCAAACAGAATAGAGCCTGATCAGACGGCACGTTCCATGGCGGCTGATCTGGCTCTATGTTCTTTGCAAATACTGTTTGAACGGTATCCAGAATCAAATGGGTTAAGGACACACACTGTAACCCTTTCCTTCATAGAGATTTTGGTTAATATACTATTATATCTCGATACAAACGACAGCCATTTAGCTATCATGCAGCAGATAAGTAGTCGCCATATCTATCCCACCTCCATAGATATTTCTGCGACTACATGAGATTCTGGCCTTTATTATGAACATTGATTTGGCTACTTAAACATTGTCAATGTATGTTGTATTGGTAATGGCTTCAAGAGGTGCTTCTATGAGGGAAAGGGTTTATGAACATTAGTTTGGCTACTACATTGTCAATGTATTTCGTATTGGTAATGGTGTCAAGAGGTGCTTCTATGAGGGAAAGGGTTTATGAACATTGGTTTGGCTACTACATTGTCAATGTATTTCGTATTGGTAATGGCGTCAAGAGGTGCTTCTATGAGGGAAAGGGTTTATGAACATTAGTTTGACTACTACATTGTCAATGTATGTCGTATTGGTAATGTCGTCAAGAGGTGCTTCTATGAGGGAAAGGGTTAAACCTGGCTTAAGATTGGTCTATTGTTCATGGAATGGATTACTTGGATGTAAACATATTTGTTTTTTGTTTTCTTTAAAAAAAATAATTTCGTGTACAAATAATTGTACAAATAATTATACTTATTTTTGAATGACAGAGCTAATGACGTAAGCTTGGAATTTTCTTTCTTTTTCATTTGACGGAATCTTTCGTTACCTTTGAACTGTTAAATAATTGAACTGAAAAATATTTACCAACTTTTAATAATCGGTGAATTTTATTGCAGTCTGTTTATTATTTAAGAAATAATAAGTATCAACCGTGGTATATCGCAGAATAACCCGAGTTTGAAGTTCTTATGCGTAGAAATATATCATGAAGGCCGAATGCCTGAGTGATATATTTCTACGCATAAGAACGACAAACGAGGGTTATTTTGTGATATACCACGGTTGATACTTATTATTTCGATTCTAACACGACTTTAAATACTTCTAATAATTTTAGACGAGAAAGGAGTATTTTCTTCAAACGCCACTGCATTTGGCCTTCGTAATTTTCTCCCGCGTAAGGGGTGATGACGTTATTTTTTATGGAAAATATCAATCTAGTGCATAAATGAACAAAAGTTGTAACTGATCAATAATTTTATTTATTTTGTCAAATAAAACTGTACAGAATAGTAACTGAAACGTTACTTAACAGAAAAACAAGACGGACAAGAGATTATCTGATTCTAAAAATAGCTCACTTCCGCGAATTCCCACGGTAGTATTTACAAACATCACATGACTTTCATTCATAAAACTTTACACGCATTGTATAAATGGAATAGCCAATACACGGTGCGCGCACAGCATAGTTCAAGGTAGGTATATCGCAGAATAACCCGAGGTAGATTTTACTCTACAAGTATGTATGTTATTAGCTAGGTCGTGTTAGAATTAATAATAATTGCTGGAATAATAAGTTTGCACATTTTTAACCCTTTCAACACACAGACCTCTAAATAGGCTTACAAAAAGTGTAGATCCAGATGAGCCGGCTCGTGACGAGCCGTCTCATCAGGATCTGCACTTTTTGCCAGTGATATGACTATTTTTAGACATAATTACCTATTTTGATAAATGAACTTGTCCAAATGTGATTTTCTGATTCATTTATTGGTTTATGAATATCGTGGACCAGTCCATGTGAGTTACTTGGTGTTGAATGGGTTAAACAAATTATTTTATGTTAACTTGCAATATACAGGTTGTTAATTTATTTCAATGTTTGAAAAGCTCTACTTTTGCACGAAGGAAACGAAACTTACATAAAAATGAATGAATCAAGTAACTGGCATTGACTGGTGCATGATATTATTTAGACCATTAAATTAATCAGAACATTAATTTGGACCAGTTCATTGATCAAAATGGGTAATGTTATCTAATAATAGTAATGTTACTGACAAAATGTGCATCATCTGGATCTACACTTTTTGTAAGCCTATTTAGAGGTATGTGGTGTTGAACGGGTTAAGAAAAATTAATGTTAAAGCCACAGTATGTGTTTATTTAGAGCAATGTTAAAGCCATATACATGTATGTGTTTATTTAGAGCAGTTGATTTACGATTTAAATTATGATTTACTGTCATATATTTCCATACTTCAATAATAAATTGTTCAGAATTTATATCATTCACAATCATCTATAATAACTTCACAGAAACGAGTTCATTTCCAGTATTTGTGAAATTAATATTTTGTAAATTACTTCCCTTTATGGATATAATATTATGCTTTTTGGAGCCACGTTTAACTCTTTCAACACCAAGTAACTGAACTGGACTGGTCCATGATATTTTTAGACCAATAAATTAATAACAAAATTACATTTGGATCAGTTCATTTATCAAAATGGGTAATTTTTTTCTAAAAATAGTTACCTATATTACTTGAAAAAAGTGCAGATCCTGATGAGACGGCTCGTCATGAGCCGGCTCATCTGGATCTACACTTTTTTGTAAGCCAATTTAGAGGTCTGTGGTGTTGAAAGGGTTAATATCCGTCGTCACAGATAGCAAGTGAATCGAGATTTGAACCAGTTTGTTTTAACAATAATTTTGAGTTTTTTTCTATTGCCTGATTTAAAAATGATTAGGCAATTGATATGCAGTTATCACATAATGGACCTTTTGGGTACTTAATTTAGGAGTTTTAATATTCAATGTGGAATGGATTACGTATACGTATTCATATGCTATTGGCCAAGGCAAGCTTGTAATAATAAGATAAATTTTGATACAATGTACAGTTTAACCTTGGGAGCATGTCCTTCGTTAATGTTGTTAATCCGTGAACGTTTCCTCTATTATCCTGGTTCATGCTCCTTTAACCCATTCAACACCAAGTAACTCACATGGACTGGTCCATGATATTTTCAGACCAATAAATTAATAAGAAAATTACATTTGGACCAGTTCATTTTTCAAAATGGGTAATTTTGTCTAAAACTACCATAGTAATATTACTAGCAAAAAGTGCAGATCCTGATGAGACGGCTCGTCACGAGCCGGCTCATCTGGATCTACACTTTTTGTAAGCCTATTGAGAGGTCTGTGGTGTTGAAAGGGTTAATATTGACTTGTACATGTATATCAGTGCTATTAAAGAATTGATTTCATTTACAGTTGTTAATCAATTAGATGCTGACATTAAATTCAGGGATCAGTTTAGAGGGCGATGTGGGCGAAATTGTCGCCCTAGGGACCCTGACTTCGCCCTCTGGGGCCCCCACTTCTCCCTAAAAAATATATTTTGGTTTTTACGATTTACTGTGCATTTTAACCCTATTTTGTAGAAGTACATGTATATTAAAGAACACCATTTAAGGAAGTGATCATGCGCTTTCTCACTTCTCCCAAACATTCTGACCTAGAATGAACCCTGTTAAATGTCATGAATATTTTGTGTAATATAATACATTTTTGTTAATCTCTGTGTTGGTTTTTGCAAAGATTAAGGTGGTTATATAATTATGAGATATTAATTTTAAATTCAGTTTTCTGTAAATCTGTAAATTGGAACTAGTCTTGAAGTCATGGTGATTAATTAATTAATTAGTTTAGTTTACGGTCCGCCTCCATGGTCGAGTGGTTAAGGTTGCTGACTTGCATACCATTGTAACCTATCATCACTGATGGTCACTGGGTTCGAGCCCCGCTCAGACCGTGTCTCATTTATATGAAAAAGTTGGCAGTTTCTTACGGAGGTTGGTGCACCCAAGTACTGGTTAACCGCTGGAGCCTGCCCAGGAAATGTGTTGTTAGGTAAACTGCCCGCTGGCGATATAGCCCAAAATGGTGCTGATGCAGGCGTAAAACCCGAAATATAACATAACAAAATAGTTTAGTTTATACAAATTTGTTTTAGCTTTGATTGCGAAACAAGTTCTTACAACTTATATTAATCACTCTCGAGACCTCATTCCTGATGGAATCCATCGCCACGAGGGAGAGAGAAGAGTCAACGTGGAACTAAGGGCATAATTGTAACGGCTCCAGCAGGGCTCAAACTCCGGACCTTTCGCACCTGAAGCGAATGCGCATCCACTGCGCTATTACAGCATTAATAGTGTTAATAATTATGATAGTTTAAATTTATTTCTAAGTATGTATCCGTTTGACACAGCACTTTCAATTTTATAGAATAATATATAATAAAACATATACTGTTCTGGTACCCAAAACATATACTGTTCTGGTACCCAAAACATATACTGTTCTGGTACCCAAAATATACTGTTCTGGTACCCAAAACATATACTGTTCTGGTACCCAAAACATATACTGTTCTGGTACCCAAAACATATACTGTTCTGGTACCCAAAACATATACTGTTCTGGTACCCAAAACATATACTCTTCTGGTACCCAAAACATATACTGTTCTGGTACCCAAAACATATACTGTTCTGGTACCCACACGCCGGTTTCAATTTGGAGGAACATCCATCAATTTTCTACTAGTACCTCTGCTGTTTTCTGATTGGCTGTTTCTTTACAATTCGCGGTAACATGTATATTTCGGAAGCAAAGATGGCGGACATGTGTACATTTCATCATATTTTAATAGTGAGTTGTACTATTTCGTACTTACTTTTGATATTGTTGAAAGATGAAGGACACCTGGTAATATTAACCCTTTCAACACCACAGACCTCTAAATAGCCTTATGAAAAGTGTAGATCCAGATGAGCCGGCTCATGACGAGCCGTCTCATCAGGATCTGCACTTTTTGCCAGTAATATTACTATTTTCAATGGGTTAAAGTAAGAATGAATATCATTCCTGGAAATTTTGATATTTTTCAGTTTAAATGAAATAAACATTCTTGGCATTTAGTCTTAATTATGTTTTGGAAGTACACGACTATTTTTGGTATACACTGGATTGAAAGAAAAATAGTTTTTTAAGACTTTGATGTTCTGTGGTTGTTTTACTGAAGGACAAACAATGTCAGTAAGCAATGAGAGATTGCCGTTACTGCGGGCGCCACTGTCGGGTGCCAGCTACATGGTCACGAGAAAGTTCTCCGGATTTCAGAGTTTCCTGCCGCAAATTAGCCTGGTAAGTCTACATGGCCACACGTCCTAGTGAATGTAAAGTGAAAGCACGCTGTTATTGTTGCTGTTGTTGTTGTTTATTGATGATGATGATGATGATGATGATTATATGATGATGATGATGATAAATGTTTTTGGTCTCACTCAATTTAGTGGAAAGTATACATATACATATAGCAGTCACTTTTCCTGTCAATAATTCGTATATCTAATATACTGTCCGATATAATATACTGGTCGAGTGGTTAAGGTCGCTGACCTGTATACCACTGTAACCTATCATCACTGATGGTCACGGGTTCGAGCCCCACTCAGACTCTGTCTCATTTATATGAAAAAGTTGGCAGTTTCTTATGGAGGTTGGTGCACCCAAGTACTGGTTAACCGCTGGAGCCTACCCAGGAAAGGTGTTGTTAGGTAAACGGCCCGCCGGCGAAATAGCCCAAAATGGTGCTGATGCAGGCGTAAAACCCGAAATATAACATAACATAATTACTTTTACCAATAAAGCGTTGTTTAGACTAAGACATTTCATAAAAACATCTTGTGTGTAGTTCCATTTTAGTATATGCATTTACATGTATATAATATATGACTCGGATAAATAGTTACTGCATTTTTGGGGACTTATAGATATTCAGTTAAGATATTCATCCAAATATATAATAGCAAATTATTAAAATGTTAGCAGATATTGACTTTCAACTGTTCCAGCGAAATTAATGTGAAAATAATTATCTTCCTTTATAGTGTTAATATTAGGAATCTATTTACATGTAGTTTTAATGTGTTCGAAAATCCAATACCAATTAAAACAACAAAAGAAGAAATAGATTGTACATATACTGTAGATGTTTGTGTATATGGTGTTGTGTTGTACCAGTACGGGGTAATATGTTGTGTCGGGTTCTAAATGATCAAATCATTGCAATTTTGTTGCAATTATTTGTAGATTTTGTTAACAGATAAACTTTCAGCTTTTGATTTTGAAGGATTTTTTTCTGGGGACTATTGCCTGTGTTTCATTTCTTTGTGTTTAACCCTTTCAACACCACAGGCCTCTCAATAGGCTTACAAAAAGTGTAGATCCAGATGAGCTGGCTCGTGATGAGCCGTCTCATCAGGATCTGCACTTTTTGCCAGTAATATTACTATTTTTAGACAAAAATTACCCATTTTGATAAATGAACTGGTCCAAATGTAATTTTCTTATTAATTTATTGGTCTAAAAATATCATGGACCAGTCCATGTCAGTTACTTGGTGTTGAATGGGTTAAGAACATGCTCTGTAGTTTTTTTTAGCCTGCTGTTTATGTAATGTAATATTCAACAGAATTTATTTAAGGGAGTTGCAGAAATTCCACAATATTCATCAGGCCAGTGTGTATCGGGATCCACAATATTCATCAGGCCAGTGTGTGTCGGGGATCCACAATATTCATCAGGCCAGTGTGTGTCGGGGATCCACAATATTCATCAGGCCAGTGTGTATCGGGGATCCACAATATTCATCAGGCCAGTGTGTAGGGATCCACAATATTCATCAGGCCAGTGTGTATCGGGGATCCACAATATTCATCAGGCCAGTGTGTATCGGGGATCCACAATATTCATCAGGCCAGTGTGTGTCGGGGATCCACAATATTCATCAGGCCAGTGTGTGTCGGGGATCCACAATATTCATCAGGCCAGTGTGTGTCGGGGATCCACAATATTCATCAGGCCAGTGTGTGTCGGGGATCCACAATATTCATCAGGCCAGTGTGTGTCGGGGATCAAACTACGTGTAGGCTGAAATTTTAGAAAATAACTTCTCCCTACTTTTTATATAGGGAGAAGTTTGAGACTTCCGCTACCACCTTCAAGAATGCATGATTAAATGTTTAAAATGGTCACATCAATATACTAAACTAAGTAATAAATATGCACACTGTTATCGGGGATTCTAATTTTATAGCTGTTACCATTATCTTATGTTATATACCGGTAGTCGGTTCAAAAGCTCACTCGGAGCTTGTGTTGTACTGTTGCTATCTTGCCGACTCAACATAAAATTGATCTTATCTTATCTTGTCCAAGTCATATACATATATGTAATTATTATTGTATAGCTTGGTTGTGAAAAGAAATAACACAATTTCTTTTAGACGGACACTAAACTAAATTCACTTGCTTTGCTAGATTATATTTGCAGATGTTCCTCACAACTTCATTAATGCTGTCATAACCATAAGGAATGAATTGCGGGCTCATAGTTTCCATCAGAGTATGAACTACATTGGGAATGTGGAGGCATCCATGCTAACTTTAAACATGCCAAATGTAGTTCATACCATGATGGAATTATTACCTAACGATTCATTACTTATAATATATTTACATTAATTATTCTTTTCGATGACACAAAGAAAAATATAGCATGCTTTGCAAACTATATTTAACCCTTTCAACCCCAAGTAACTGACATGGACTGGTCCATGATATTTTTAGACCAATAAATTTAATAAGAAAACTACCGTTGGACCAGTTCATTTATCAAAATGGGTAATTTTATCTAAAAATAGTAATAATTATTACTGGCAAAAAAGTGCAGATCCTGATGAGACGGCTCGTCACGAGCCGGCTCATCTGGATCTACACTTTTCATAAGCCTATTTAGAGGCCTGTGGGGTTGAAAGGGTTAATCGAGATTTGCTATTTAACGTGTGCCTGACCTGGTAAATAGATCATTCTTGGAACAACATAAACTGTAAGACACGCCTTATCTCTCTCGAGAAATGCTGCCCAACACTGCGAATGCGCATACCCGTAACTTCGAATGTGCATGTCGGCTGCATATAATTAGTGAGGAAGTTTATATGTAATTGGATGCAATCAGGGCACATACATTCATCGAAGGAAATACAATAGTGATGTAAATATTCTATATTAAAAGTTTGTTTAGGACATTATTGGTCAGACTTGCAACAATTACTGGAAAGTTAAAAATACTACAGTCAAACCTGTCTTAAGCAGCCAGCATAGGGAATCACAGATATTGGCTGATTAGCACAGGTGGCTGCCTTATAGAGGTCAAATGTAAAACAAACACTAGTCAAACCTGTCTTAAGCAGCCAGCAAAGGGACTCGCAGATATTGGCTGCTTAACATATGTGGCTGCCTTATAGAGGTCAAATGTAAAACAAAACACCATATTGGTAATCTTGAAACTTGTGGCTTACATGCAGGTGTGCTATCCAATAGAGGTGACCGCTGACGCAGGTTTAACTGCAGATCACTCAGAACCTGCAAGTAGCATTAACCCATTCAACACCAACTAACTGACATGGACTGGTCCATGATATTTTTAGACCAATAAATTAATAAGAAAATTATATTTGGATCAGTTCATTTATCAAAATGGGTAATGTTTTCTCTAAAAATAGTAATATTACTTGCAAAAAGTGCAGATCCTGATGAGACAGCTCGTCACGAGCCGGCTCATCACGAGCCGGCTCATCTGGATCTGCACATTTTTGTAAGCCTATTGAGAGGCCTGTGGTGTTGAAAGGGTTAATGATTGTTATCTGGTCCTACTAAGACCTACCAGTTATATTACCTGCATATGTATATATGTACTAGCTGCGAATGAAATATTATCATTATGTATTTCAAACCTATAATAAAAACGTATCAAAGAGGTCTATTTGACTTGATCCTGGGATCAGAACTTACTAAGACCCAAGGTCAAAGGTTATTAAACTTTTCTCAGTTCTCAAACTCGAACTCAAGTGATATGATTGGTCGAGTCTGGGATTTGCTCTTGGTTCAACCAATCAGAGTTTTTTAGACCGAGCTTGAGATTGGAGAAAGATTTTATTTTAATATTTTTTTAAATTTTGAGCTGACAAGATGTAGCACGTTTATTTTTCCAAGTAACATTGACAGATATTACTTGGCAACATTAAACTGAGACTCATTAATCTCCGCCA
Organism: Archivesica marissinica; assembly: GCA_014843695.1. NCBI lineage: Eukaryota > Metazoa > Mollusca > Bivalvia > Venerida > Vesicomyidae > Archivesica > Archivesica marissinica. The sequence goes on from CM026399.1 coordinate 29,666,662, forward strand.
AAGCCTTCGTAAGTTTCCGTGAACTACGACCAGAAAATGCGTTAGGTTTTTACCGTTAATATTTGAATCAAGTCAGTAAGTAAGTGTACCATAATCTAAAGCTCATATTTTACTTCGGATATCCGATTATTAACGAAGTAAGTTCACGGAATAAGCAAATGTCTCAGTTTAATATTGCCAAACAATACACATATATAGCATAACAATTATTGTTCAAAATTGAATATACCTTAACCATATTGTTTTATATATTACATGTGTACCTATTAGAACTACTGTAACCTATCATCACTGATGGTCACGGGTTCGAGCCCCGCTCAGACCATGTCTCATTTATATGAAAAAGTTGGCAGTTTCTTACGGAGGTTGGTGCACCCAAGTACTGGTTAACCGTTGGTGCCTGCCCAGGAAAGGTGTTGTTAGGTAAACTGCCCGCCAGCGATATAGCCCGAAATGGTGCTGATGCAGGCATGAAACCCGAAATATAACATAACATAACCTATTAGTATTCTCATAGTAAGAGTGAAGAAATGATAGAAGACAGATGAAGAGATCATTATCTCTTTCAACACCAAGTAACTGACATGGACTGGTCCATGATATTCTTAGACCAATAAATGAATAAGAAAATTACATTCGGACCAGTTCATTTATCAAGATGGGTAATTTTGTCTAAAATTAGTAATACTACTTTCAAAAAGTGCATATCCTGATGAGACGGCTTGTCACGAGCCGGCTCATCTGGATCTACACTTTTTGTAAGCCTATATAGAGGTCTGGGGTGTTGAAAGGGTTAACCCATTTGATTCTGGATACCGTTCAAACGGTATTTGCAAAGAATATAGAGCCAGATCGGCCGCCATGGAACGTGCCGTCTGATCAGGCTCTATGCTGTTTGCTATTCAGATGATCTTGATAAGACACTTGGCTGTGTAGCAAACGCTGCGGCTGATCTGGATCTATGTTGTTTGCAAAAGCCTTTAAATGTATCCAGAATGAAATGGGTCAAGAAAGAATTCCGATCTAAGTATAATAACATCATTTCAACTGTAAATAAATACGTTACATGCGTGTTTAATATTCCCATCAGTCAAATATCAGTTGATTGCATGTCTTGTTATTCTTCTTCATGGCAATATTTTTTTATATGTTTTTCAATTCTTTCAAATATTTTGATAAAGTTGGAACACTTTTGTGTAATTTACTTTTAAAAATGAACTATTTTGCTAACAGGATGATAAAATCCCAAATATGCTGCGAGTGATTTATATATTTGAACAACCAAATGAGATGACCTTGTGGTCCATATTAAAAACCATATTTTTTCCATACAGATATGTTTTTAATCGAGAGTTTTGAATATGATGACATTCCCAGAATAATTGTTTCAATGTTTCTGTATACATGCATATTGAAAATGTTGAATTTGATATATCTAATACCAGTAATATACATTGGTAGGTAATATTCTTGGCACAAATGCTTTATAACCTCCAGGCCAGGTGAGCGACTTATGGCCATTGTTGGCCCTACGTACCGTTACTCCTGAGTAAATGTGAGTGCATGTTAATGATTTACATGTATAATTATATACATGCAGGTACAGGAGGATATCCGCCAACTAAGGGAGAATCTGACAAACAAGGGAGATGGCAAGATTATCACCATCGAGGAACTGGAAAACGCCCTCAACAGAACCGAGCTGGGCCTCCAGGTATTTCAATCTGTTTACAATTAATGCTACTATACCCAGGTACTATTTTGTTACCCAGTCCGCCTCCGTGGTCGAGTGGTTAAGGTCGCTGACTTGTATACCACTGTAACCTATCATCACTGATGGTCATGGGTTCGAGCCCCGCTCAGGTCGTGTCTCATTTATATGAAAAAGTTGGCAGTTTCTTATGGAGGTTGGTGCACCCAAGTACTGGTTAACCGTTGGAGCCTGCCCAGGAAAGGTGTTGTTAGGTAAACTGCCCGCCGGCGATATAGCCCGAAATGGTGCTGATGCAGGCGTAAAACCCGAAATATAACATAATATAATATTTTGTTACCCGAATTATAATCCAAAGTGCACTACTACACCTCTGTATGTCACCGCTTCAGTCATAAGGGGCCTCCAACGTCGAGTGTTTTTTTTAAGCTTGATTTATTTTACAACGATTGCGAAGCAACAACTTATATTAATCACTCTCGTTGGCGCAAATGAAAGCGTATATGTGGTCATTTGTGTGGGAGGAAACCGGAGTACCCGGAGAAAACCCACCTGTCTGATCTGGCGACCACCGTACCATCTCACATACTTCCCGGTCCGAGGATTGAACCCAGGTTCCATTTGTGAGAAGCGAGCGTGCTAACCACTGCGCTAATTGGACAGAGTGGTTGTCACCGATTTCAAATCACTCTGCTCTCACAACTGTAGGTTCAAATCGTATGGGCACCCGGCGTCTTCCTCCACCAATAAATGCTGGAGAGTTGCTATAATTATGACCAAAGCTGTTTGGCACGAATACAAACCCAAACACCTCTAAATAGGCTTGCAAAAAGTGTAGATCCAGATGAGCCGGCTCATGATGAGCCGTCTCATCAGGATCTGCACTTTTTGCCAGTAATATTACTATTTTTAGAAAAAATTACCTATTTTGAAAATTGAGCCAGTCCAAATGTAATTTTCTTATTAAGTTATTTGTCTAAAAACATCATGCACCAGTCCATGTCAGTTACTTGGTGTTGAATGGGTTAAACAATTGTGGTATCTCGGCTTCTGGTCACACAGGTAGCATATACATGTATCACCTTTTATTATGTTTCCCAAGCATGATAGTTGCCTATCATTGCCTTTGAAATTCATATAAATAACAACAGAATCTTGTTTAGTTTGGTCTGATCGAAGATAAGACAGAATTTATTGTTTTGAAGCCGGTTAATCTTTGAAATAATCAATCACTCAATTGGCTTAATTGGACATTTGTTTCTGAAAATCCATCTATTACAGTCTAGTATTACAGCCAATTGTTAAGCAGTCAATCGTGTAATAGGCAATTATTTCCATGAACTTATTACCAGTCTGGGTAAAGCAAGAATTGATATACAGTCTACATCCATTATGTCTAACTCCATCAGACCGGAACAAATATTTCCCAGGATGATGTTTCTCGGAGATGACGAGCCTTACCTGCTTACATCTGTCCTGTAATATATCGTTTCCCAAGTTGTTATTGTCTGTTATAACAATGACACAGGCACACTTTTTATCGTGTTTAATATTTAATAAATGCAGAAACATTATTACATAGGGCCTCACATGTACCTTCCATACCCGTCTATAAGGCGATCTCGCCTATAAGACAACCACCTACTTTGGTCCTGAAGTCTGTGTGTTTTGGCGTGCACTCGCATTATATATAAAACGGTATAAGTGGAGAAATTTTCAGTGTCTGAGTGCTTTCGTTTCTAAAACATAATTATAGATTTTAAAAAAAATTTCATTTTTTAATTAGCACTAACTTACAAGACGGGAAGCCATTTTGAGTCCATAATCTTGTGTAAAATAATTGTCCTATAGACGAGTATGGATGGTAATTTGATAACATTTATGTACGAAACTGTGTTAAAAACTGGCTAAAGTTATAACGGTGCAATAATGGTGCAGTTCCAGAGATTAGTGCCGAGCTAGTTGCTTAGCCTATCACTCCGGGTTGGTTACTGGGTCCTTAACCCATTCAACACCAAGTAACTGACATGGACTGGTCCATGATATTTTTAGACCAATAAATTAATAACAAAATTACATTTGGATCTGTTCATTTATCAAAATGGGTAATTTGTTTTCTAAAAATAGTTATATTACTTGAAAAAAGTGCAGATCCTGATGAGACGGCTCGTCACGAGCCGGCTCATCTGGATCTACACTTTTTTGTAAGCCAATTTAGAGGTCTGTGGTGTTGAAAGGGTTAACTAGTTTCAGAGCTTTGGCTTGCAAGAGACTATGTGAACAAGTGGATATGATAGATAAAATTGAGTCAGGGGTTCCCTCTGTCTGAATGTTTGTCTGCGCCACTTCTGTCGCCAATTGAAAAACACTGGAGCCAATTAAAAATCTAAGAGCCATATAGTTCCACAAATAAATATTTGAAGCCATGTATTTGACAAAACATACACACACAAAATCGCCAATTCACAAAATTTAGCGCCAATATTTGTTTTTTGTCGCCATTGGCGACCGAAAGCGGGAACCCTGTGAGTTATATACACGTCATGTCGCTCAGCATGTTTAACTCGTTATTGACATGTTGAAGCTTGCTTAGGTATGCGTAGTATGTTAATTTCATGAGCTATTTATCCAATTACTAGTATTATCAACCTTCAACTAACTTTATCGATTGTTTGCGCAGACAGCTATAGAGTTATAGCAATAAGGTTGCAACTAGGACCAAAATCAGCTCTTTTAAGCCGAGTACACCCTGCACAAGGGTGATAATCCTTTAGAGAATGAGCGATTTTGCTCATTTTTCTATTATCTCTCTTGACAGATAAAGTCCGATTTATCCCAAAATGTATATTGGTTCAATTAGTTGGAATCCTTTGTTTTTACTGTTGATCCCCAACCAGATGTTAGTTGCGGTAGATTTCAGCAAAATCTTTTCAATAATTAGAATAAAGTATACATTGGATATAATGTAGGACATATCTGTATGTCGAGGTTTTATAATTATAATAATTATAAGATGAGAAAACGGATTAAAATTGATAGCATGTGGTGCAAAGGAATCAACGATAAAAACAGAGGAAACCAATTAAGAGGACCTATTGTCCTTAAAAAAAAGAGTATTCAGGGGGGAGTAACTGTCCAATGTCTCTCATTTCTTGATGTGTTTCTTTCACAGCAAAAGGCGGAGCAAATGCTTAGTCAGCTGAACAATCGGGTTCAAATGTTGCCAAGCGCCGATGCCATTCAAGCACCAGGTTTTATGGCTATGGAATCCACATGGGACTTGAGGAGACAGACACGCCCACAGAACCGTATCGATATTGCTTCCGGCTATGTGCCCAGGTATACTTTTCTTACATACACATTTAAGTTTCCATCCTTGGGAACTGTTTGTTCCCTTTGAGAATGTCCAAATTTCTTTGAAAGTTTATACAAATTTATTTTAGTTTGAATGCGAAACAAGTTTTTACAACATTAGATTAACCGTTCTCGAGACCCAATTCCTGATGGAATGCGTCGCTATGACGGCGAGAAGAGGCAATGTGGATCTAAGTATCTTGCTTTAAGTTAAGGACACCACCATTGTGGTTCTTGCGCGGTTCAGACCTAATTGATTACGATATGGACTTGCATGTATGCATTGCACCATGACAACTACAAATATCAATATATATGTGAAATATGTCCTATTAATGTTATTCATGCAATATGTCCTATTAATGTTACTCATGCAATATGTCCTATTAATGTTATTTATGCAATATGTCCTATTTATTAATGTTACTCATGCAATATGTCCAATTAATGTTACTCATGCAATATGTCCTATTAATGTTACTCATGCAATATGTCCAATTAATGTTATTTATAAAATATGTCCTATTAATGTTATTTATGAAATATGTCCTATTAATGTTACGCATGCAATATGTCCAATTAATGTTATTTATAAAATATGTCCTATTAATGTTATTTATGAAATATGTCCTATTAATGTTACTCGTGCAATATGTCCAATTAATGTTATTTATGAAATATGTCCTATTAATGTTATTCATGAAATATGTACTATTAATATTATTCATGAAATATGTCCTATTAATGTTATAAATTATTTTACAATACTTTAAAGTGACATTACATCGCAAAAAGCATTAAAATGCATTTTTCTGTATAAAGAGCATTTATACTTCAAATTCTTCTGAATTATTCAAACACTAACATTCAGTCCATAAACAGTGATTTTGTGATCTACAAACTCTCAAAAGTGAAAATACGATTTATAATATAATGGTCAGTCGCGCTCCTGAATTGACGTTTATTATTTGAGTCTAAACTAAATGCGTGATACTGTTGTTTAGAGGCACAAATGTGAGATATAACGGTAAATTTGTGCCATTATTGTTGTAAATCGGGATAAGCACGTTGTAATACGCTTAGATGTTAAGTTATTTACAGTATTTTGTTATGTCAACAAATGTATGCGATGCTTGTTTATTCGTTGAAATACTCGGATTATGTGGCAAATTTTTGGAAACAAATTGTACCATATAATAGGAAATTACTTTCTGTAGAAATTTGCTGTTTTCACCGATGTAGTGTCGCTTTAAGCATATCAATGTAATATCTTGCAAAAGAACTGCTACTAATTATATACATTAGAAGAGCAATCCGGGACAGTAAACCTCCGCCACGCTGCTAAATGCTAATTTTTCCCATATCTGACAATGGTAAAGAGTCCTTTAAAACGTTAAACAAATTAAAACAAAATTAAGAATTGGGCGAAAGAAAAGCTAAAAAATTCGAACAAAATTCAGAAAAGTATAAAATAGAAAGAAATTTAAAAAATTGATTTTTTTGGCTTTTTTAGCCCATTTCTTCTATCAAAGCACATGATTATATCTTATATAAAAACTTTTTTAGCACCCATTACTGGTATATTATCGAACCACTGTTAGTCTGCCTGTGATATATGTATGACAATGACACGGTACAAACTTATGTTTTATAGCTGCATCTTGTATAACCTCAAACTGTTGTTTTTAAACTGTTTCAGGGGAGATAAGTTACAACAGCCCCAGCAACCAGGTGCACTTCTGCCCCTACGTAAAGGTGACCCCACCCAGTTGCAAGGCCTTACCCCCGGGCAGCAGAGTAAGCAAGCCCTAGCGCTGAGGGCAGTATACAACCCGTACAATCAGCAGAACAGATCTGTAATGAACGAAAACTTCGGGATAATGCTGCCACTGATCCCGCAGTCCCGGGATAAGAAGGTAGGGTAAACTCATTGCCAAGTCCTTCATATGGACATCTACATCATTTTGTAATATATTTTATTTAACGAGTTTGGGAATTTTGTTATTAAGCCTTTTCAGGGGCGTAGCTTGACTGGAATCGATGTGTAGGCCAACTTAAAACGGGAGTGGGGTCCAGGAGTCGTCCCCAGGAAAACTATTTATAGCGTATATAATTTAATACTGGCCTCCCGATTTTTGTTGCAGATTTGCCATTTTTATTTTTTTGGAGAAAAGTGTAGGCCACAGCCTACATGGCGGCCTATAGGAAGCTACGCCAATGCTTTTAAATGCTCTTAATAGCAAAATTCCCCCCCCCAAAAAAAGGCTCGCTTAATAGCAAAATTCCAAAACGCGTTAAATAAAATATGGTATGAAACCACGAGTGTAAGATCCCTTTTATCACAGTAACAAATTGGGTTTTAATCATATTTTTGCACAAAATAACGCTGCTACTTTCATTTTGGCACCAAATGTCAGCGCAAATTGTCATGATATCTCTAAGCAAAGCAGCGTTATATTTATGTTTTAAACAGCGTCAAGACTTCTTTTAAATCGTAGCTTGTATTACCAATACATTTATGTACCAATTCATATAGAAATATGCATACTTTAAAAGTTTAATTTACAAATTTTAAGGATTACTCTCAACCAATCTGAATCCCTCCAGGTGTTATTACACGTGTGTTCATATAAGACATTATGATATGACTGTATTACACTGGATAGAAACAAAGTTATGTGATAAAAGCACACATGAAATTCACATGTATTTATTTGTTTTCTACCTCATGCTTTCACTCTCGTACAGTTTTATTTAATTTTGAAGTGTACCGGTAAGTGAATAATGTGGTAACGAGCCTATGAGGTCGAGTGGTCTAGCACGCCAATGTTAGAATTCGCCTTTCACCGCTCTCATCAGGGCCGTAGGTTCGCTCCCTATCGGGGACAGGTGATTGAATGACTACAAGTGAGAAGATATTCACTCAATTGAGAAGGTATTCACTCGCTTGAGAAGGTTGGAGAATGGAGTACTGGTTTCTACTCAGGATATGTGGGACGTTTTCTCCAACACAACAGACTGACTTTGTACAGGACTTAGAGAAAAATAGTATGAAACATTTATTTCCCTTTGTTGTAATACGCCATTTGCCATTTTTGAGTCCTGGAACAATGCTATTTAGTTATGAACTGTAGTAGAAGATGCAGCATACTTTTAGATATAAAAAACCTGCGTCTGATATATAGATGATTACGGTAATGCTCCAAAGTGGGCTCTGTACAACTCAAAGGGAGAAAAAAGGGCAATTTCCAGACGTATATGGACCAACACAAATTATTGCAATCAGATTTCACTACTGGCACACATAAACTTTCAATATGTATGTGAGGTTCTCAGGGCTTATGTTACTTACCGTCTTGGGCTAAGCACAGGGAGGGCTGTTATAAGTCATACTAATCTATGTATGTTTATAATAAATTTGATATTCAATTTGCAGATTTTTACAGATTATGTTCTCTCAAATGTCAATGATGGATTTTTATGTGGGAATTTTACTCTAATTATCCCATATAGGGTTATCTATTACTCAGGACTGGATTTTATAGCCATAAAATGCCATTCTGGGCAGATTGTTGTGCATTATCTAGAGATAAGCTGTAAAATCAACTTTTTTGAAGTAAGTAAACAAAACCAATCTATTTAAATTTGTATAATTTATGTGCTGGAGTGTTATATACTCTGGTCTGTCCCCATAGTCGAGTGGTTTTGTATACCACTGTAACCTATCATCACTGATTGTCACATGTTCGAGCCCCACTCAGATTGGGTCTATGACTTTGTGGAAGTCGTGATAGCGCAGTGGATGCGCGTTCGCTTCAGGTGCGAAAGGTCCGGAGTTCGAGCCCCACTGGAGCCGTTACGATTGTGCCCTTAGGCAAGGCATTTAAATTCCATGTTGCCTCTTCTCTCTCCCTCATGGCGATGGATTCCATCAGGAATGAGGTCTCGAGAGTGATTTATATAAGTTGATATAACTTGTTTCGCAATCGAGCTAAAATAAATTTGTATAAACAAAAAAAAAAAATCAACTTTTCCCCCCAATTTGTTCACAAAAAACGGATGCCGATTTTGTCCCCAGTGTTCCACATATTCCTTTATGGAATGATAGCCAGAAATGAACACACTGATGTAAATGGTATGGCAAATAGAGGGACTTGTGTGTTCTCTTTTACCTCACAATGTCGTGGGCAATGCTCTTGGTGGGCTGTTTGTATAGGCAGATATAATTGGCATCTATCATCCTTCGGTAAGTCCAACAAGTTCCTTGCTCTGAAACTAAAATAGTATTCAGATTTGGATCAAACTTGCCATAAAGCATCCTCACAAATGTGTTCGGTTATGTCAATCTGTCGAGAAAGTAGGTCACTAGGTCAAATTAAGGAAATAGTCTCATCTAAAATGTATAGTTAGTATTTTAAGTATTTGATCAAACTTGGTATGCAGTATCCTGGCATAGATATGCAATCAATTTGTTAAATTTAGGACAATCTGTCGAAAAACTAGGTCTAATTAAGGACAATCCTTTAATCCATTCAACACCAAGTAACTGACATGGACTGGTGCATTATATTTTTAGACCAATAAATTAATAAGAAAATTGCTTTTGGACCAGTTAATTTCTCAAAAATGGTAATTTTATCTAAAAATAGTAATAACTATTACTGCAAAAAGTGCAGATCCTGATGAGACGGCTCGTCACGAGCCGGCTCATCTGGATCTACACTTTTTGTAAGTCTATTTAGAGGCCTGTAGTGTTGAAAGGGTTAAATATCATTCAGAAGCATTGAAATGTAGAATAGATTTGTTCATGCCCATTTAGGCCTTCATGTCTGATCATTTGATATCGGTTTCTATTTATCTCTCTCTCAATTTTCCATTTCATCAGGATTTAATGTCTGTGTTAAAACGAAGGGCTTCAGAGATATGATCTGAAATATATGGACGTGACTCTCCGACCCTTTACTCCACATAAACACCATACAACACTATCGCTTTCCCACATTATAGCCACTGTTCCAAACTGTTGTCTATTCCTATTGATTTATTGATTATTGATTATAATGTGCCTATTGCTTATCAGCAGTATGGAGATACACACTATCACTTTCCCACATTATAGCCACTGTTCCAAACTGTTGTCTATTCCCATTGATTTATTGATTATTGATTATAATGTGCCTATTGCTTATCAGCAGTATGGAGATACACACTATCACTTCCCACATTATAGCCACTGCTCCAAACTGTTGTCTATTCCCATTGATTTATTGATTATTGAGTATAATGTGCCTATTGCTTATCAGCAGTATGGAGATAACAGGAGTAATTAGTCTCTTCTATTACGGAGAAGATCCTGGTGATTATCTCGTCCACAATGTCCATGAAAAGCAACTCAACATGTTATCTATTGAGAAACTTGTCACGTATTTAGCGAACACTCACGTTTTTGATAGAATGAGAATGTTTTAACTCTTGCAGCGCCGAATAAATTCAAAGCAATATGCAAACAACATAGATTCAGATCAGCCGCAGCGTAATGCCGCGTCTGATCAGGATTTATGTTGTTTGCTATTCGGACAGGTGCTTCAGCTCCAGTGTCTGAAGAGCAATCGGCATATAGCCTGATATGACGGCACATTCTGTTCTGGCTGATCGGGTTCTCGGTTTTTTGCAAAGGCGAATCGCAATATAACCCAAATTGTTAGTGCTGCTTCAAATCCTCAAAGCAAGTAAACAAAACCAATCTATTTAAATTTGTATAATTTATGTGCTGGAGTGTTATATACTCTGGTCTGTCCCCATAGTCGAGTGGTTTTGTATACCACTGTAACCTATCATCACTGATTGTCACATGTTCGAGCCCCACTCAGATTGGGTCTATTTATATGAAAACGGTGCCAGTTTCTTAAGGAGATTGGTGCACCAAGTACTGGTTAACTGCTGGAGCCTGCCCAAGAAAGGTGTTCTTAGGTAAACTACCCGCCGTTGATATATAGTCCAAAATGGTCCTGATGAATGCGTAAAACCCGAACAAACAAACTACAATAACGGCTCTGTATCACAGTACCGTATATTCCTGGCCATAAGTCGCTCACGGCCATAAGTAGAGGGTCAACTTTTGGCTTAAGCGCTGATATTAAGCTGGATCCTTCCATAAGTTGAGGGTCAACTTTTGGCTTAAGCGCCGATATTAAGCTGGATCCTTCCAGAAGTCGAGGGTCAACTTTTGGCTTAAGCGCTGATATTAAGCTGGATCCTTCCAGAAGTCGAGGGTACATTTGGGGACTTATGACATTCGTTACGACAATGGTTTCTTTCATTTATCAAACTGATCTCAATTTGAGATATCTGGTTGACATTATTTCATTACAAATCGTAAAGAAATGCACTGATGCACAACAATTTACATTTAATCATATTTTATTGCATTCATGCTATATATACAATGTACAGAACAAAACAACTGAACACACTTGTATAATTATGCATAGTATATACGATTTATGTCATTGTTTTGCAGAAGAATTGTCAATACATGTTGAAGCAAATGGGTTGGGCCACAAGTTTTAGCATTTGCTATGGCCCTCCCCAAAATACTAGATTGTAACAAAGAAAGTGACTGAATATATGAGTTGTGCAAATACTAAAATTGATGATTACTAATATAAAAGGAAAATGAAGAAGAAAATTAGCAAAATACAGATAACAACAAATAATTTATGACGTTTGTGCATCAGCCTTTTCTGTGGTATATATTGTAAATAATTGTCAAAACCAATTGTTATAATTATTAAAACAAATAACACTTGTAAACAAACAGACATCCCGCTCAGGCCGTGTCTCATTTATATGAAAAAGTTGGCAGTTTCTTACAGAGGTGTGGTGCACCCAAGTACTGGTTAACCGCGGGAGCCTGCCCAGGAAAGGTGTTGTTAGGTAAACTGCCCGCCAGCGATATAGCCCAAAATGGTGCTGATGCAGGCGTAAAACCCGAAATATAAATAACAAACAGACATAATAAATATTGGTAGACCTGTATCATTTATCCAATAAATTACATGTACCTATTAAATCTACCACAGTTTCCTGAATTCATTTTCACAGTTTGTTAGCACAGTTCACTTGATTAAGCACATTATTTTTTGTTTGTTTGTATCTCAGCCAGGAATATGATGAAAGTACCGTACGTAATATTGTCCGTAATATACGGTACTCTAGTGTTGGTTATGCAACCTGTTTAACAGTTACTTTAATATGTTTAGCAATGATACAACATTTATTTCAGAAACCGGCTCAGAGAGCCTTGCAGCTACCTGTGGTACTAAGTCATGTTATATACATCACCCTGAGCCCTAGAACTTTAAGCCGTTCAACAGGAAGAAATAGCATGTTTCACTTAACTGTAATCACGAGCAGAATTGAGGAGGAACGAACCTGCCTCGCACTCGTCGTGTAAATGGTGCGCGCAGGATGTTCACTCTCAAATATGTGCCTGGTGCCCCCTTTTCACTAAATTCAGTACCCTAAAACTTAGAAAAATAATGGAGCTATGGATCCCCAAGGAACTTTTAATTTAATTAATCCTTTGCATGCTAGCGGCAGATAAAATCACTTGCAAACAGCATAGAGCCAGATGAATGTGCCGTCTAATCAGGCTCTATGCTGTTTGCTATTTGAATAGTGGAGCTAAAACACTTGGCTGGATAGCAAACAACATAGATCCTGATCAGTCACCATACGCCGTGGCTGATCTGGATCTATGTTGTTTGCAAATGTGATTTTATTTACCCAGCAGGCAAAGGGTTAAGATAAATTCAAATCTCTGGTATTTCAATGTATAGAACTGCTTAATCTCCTAAGGCTGAGGTATTTTGCATAAAAAGACTTTTAACTGCAGTGTGTTTGTCCAGACTGGTACTATTGTATGATAAAACCTGACAAAATTAAGTATACAAAACCAAAAAAATGGAGGATATTTGTTTGTTTCAGTGAATTATCGAATTACATGTATGAACATTGACCACTAGTGATAATAATAGCTTTCTATGTTCATAAGTGAAATGTCCGCCTCTGTGGTCAAGTGGTTACGGTCGCTGACTTGTATACCACTGTAACCTATCATCACTGATGGTCACAGGTTCGAGCCCCGCTCAGACCGTGTTTCATTTATATGAAAAAGTTGGCAGTTTCTTACGGAGGTTGGTGCACCCAAGTACTGGTTAACTGTTGGAGCCTGCCCAGGAAAGGTGTTGTTAGGTAAACTGCCCGCCGGCGATATAGCCCAAAATGGTGCTGATGCAGGCGTATAACCTATAAATATAACATAACATAATATTCCAATGCTTTCAACCAATGGAATAACACATTTGATTTCACTGATACATTTCGATATTTCATTGGAAAGCATCAAATAACGAGAGTTATGTTTGGATATTTGTATGCTTCATTTTGGAGGGTAGTGTGCATGTCATGCTTAAAATTTGCAATTTAACTCTTTACAATCGTAGCAAGTCAAATATATCGTAGAATATCATTAGAATTCTGTAGTAACAACACAATTCTAATGAAATTCCATGGCATTATTCCAGAGATTTCAGTTACAAATAAGAAAATACATTAATGAATTGTCAGCTGCTGTGTGTGTGTGTTTTACGTTTATTTATCGTCGCTACCGGTTGCCCATATGAGCGACGCCTCCTGAAGAGATTAGTCATTTTAGATTTTTGGAGGATAGTGCAATGATACAGACAGATACCCATTCCAGAGTCTCCTCTAGTTCTTTTACGTGCACGGTGTATTTAAAGCACTGACACGAGACCTTGGTTTAACATCCCATCTGAAATACCTAATTTTATTAGTGTCAGACGGGGGATCAAACCTGTGATCCCTGGTTTACTAGTCCAGCATGTTACCATTGGACTACAGATCCGTCTGTAAATATGTCGTAGCTATGACAACCCGGTGTAGCCAGTCCCAGATTATGATAAGAAGCACTAATCTGATTGGTTGAATGGTGAATTAAAGTTTTTGAATAAAATTGCCAACTTTAATATTAACCCTTTCAACCCCACAGGCCTCTAAATAGGCTTATGAAAAGTGTAGATCCAGATGAGCCGGCTCGTAGCGAGCCGTCTCATCAGGATCTGCACTTTTTTGCCAGTAAGTATTATTACTATTTTTAGATAAAATTACCCATTTTGATAAATGAACTGGTCCAAAGGTAATTTTCTTATTAATTTATTGGTCTAAAAATATCATGGACCAGTACATGTCAGTTACTTGGGGTTGAAAGGGTTAAAGGCATATATTAACCTAATTTGGCAGTTTTGAATTAAAAGTATTACAAAAACCGTATTCACTGCCTGCATCAGCTGACTTGAAGTGCTAGTTAACATGTTTGTGTCATGTGTGTTGGTGCATGTTAACCATGAATATGTCTCGTGTAAACACGCGTGTTCTTTTAGCTGTGTGCGATTCAGGTTATTACTAAACGAGTGATTGACAGTTTACACGCTATGCACACCGGTACAACAAATTGTCAACTTTTTACTGTACAGGTTGTATAGGATTGTTTTAAGTGTTGTTTGTGAAAGTGGTCATTGCCATATTGTATAAGATTGCACCGTGTGGTTTGTGAAAGTGGTGATTGCCATATTGTATAAGATTGCACCGGGTGGTTTGTGAAAGCGGTGATTGCCATATTGTATAAGATTGCACCGGGTGGTTTGTGAAAGCGGTGATTGCCATATTGTATAAGATTGCACTGTGTGGTTTGTGAAAGCGGTGATTGCCATATTGTATAAGATTGCACCGTGTGGTTTGTGAAAGCGATGATTGCCATAGTGTATAAGATTGCACCGTGTGGTTTGTGAAAGTGGTGATTGCCATATTGTATAAGATTGCACGGGTGGTTTGTGGGTGGTTTGTGAGTGGTGATTGCCATATTGTATAAGATGCACCGGTGGTTTGTGAAAGCGGTGATGCCATATTGTATAAGATTGCACCGGGTGGTTTGTGAAAGTGGTGATTGCTATTGTATAAGCCCGGGTGGTTTGTGAAAGCGGTGATTGCCAATTGTATATGCCCGGTGGTTTGTGAAAGTGGTGATTGCCATATTGTATAAGATTGCACCGGGTGGTTTGTGAAAGCGGTGATTGCCATATTGTATAAGATTGCACCGGGTGGTTTGTGAAAGCGGTGATTGCCATATTGTATAAGATTGCACCGGGTGGTTTGTGAAAGCGGTGATTGCCATATTGTATAAGATTGCACCGGGTGGTTTGTGAAAGCGGTGATTGCCATATTGTATAAGATTGCACCGGGTGGTTTGTGAAAGCGGTGATTGCCATATTGTATAAGATTGCACCGGGTGGTTTGTGAAAGCGGTGATTGCCATATTGTATAAGATTGCACCGGGTGGTTTGTGAAAGCGGTGTGGTGATTGCCATATTGTATAAGATTGCACCGGGTGGTTTGTGAAAGTGGTGATTGCTATATTGTTTAAGATTGCACCGGGTGGTTTGTGAAAGTGGTGATTGCCATATTGTATAAGATTGCACCGGGTGGTTTGTGAAAGTGGTGATTGCCATATTGTATAAGATTGCACCGGGTGGTTTGTGAAAGCGGTGATTGCCATATGTATAAGATTGCACCGGGTGGTTGTGAAAGGGTGATTGCCATATTTATAAGATTGCACCGGTGGTTTGTGAAAGCGGTGATGCTATTGTATAAGATTGCACCGGGTGGTTTGTGAAAGCGGTGATTGCCATATTGTATAAGATTGCACCGGGTGGTTTGTGAAAGTGGTGATTGCCATATTGTATAAGATTGCACCGGGTGGTTTGTGAAAGTGGTGATTGCCATATTGTATAAGATTGCACCGGGTGGTTTGTGAAAGTGGTGATTGCTATATTGTTTAAGATTGCACCGGGTGGTTTGTGAAAGCGGTCATTGCCTTATTGTTGCCGAGATCCGCTATTTGTCAATAAATTTATTAAAATTAAAATTTTGTAGATCCACTTTATGAAGCCCAAACATCATATTTATTGCTACAAATTCAACCCAATATAAATTATGATTGTCACCTATTTTTCCATATATTAAATCGAGTACAAATATATACACACAAAATATATTGATGCAAAGCATCGAAGGTGCCCATGCATCGAGGTTCTAAAAACGTATTGGTGGAGAACACCCTAGCACCACATCAAACGATGCAACTCGAGCTACATGCTAGTGTTTGGATTCGCTCCTGGAACGAATTATGCACCCCCTATAAAAAAAATCCTGCGTACGGGCCTGTTTATTGCATTGGAAATAGATGTTACATGTTGCATTGATATTTCGTATGAAATTTGTTGCTTCTGCCTTTCAGCCTCCACCAAAACCCGTGTTGGGGAGAACTGTGGAACCTCTGGCTGTTCTACCCAAGGCTAACCGCGTGGACGCACAAGTAAGAGTTTGTAGTTAATGTACATACAGTAAGTAATATGTGAAATATGTCTACGTATAACATCAATTAGTCTCTTAATGCGTTTTTATTCTTCAGTGTTAGCTTTAGTAAACCAGTTATTGGTGATTTTGTTAAACAAATATCCATAAAGGGAGGTAATTTACAAGTTGTAATTTCACAAAAGCAGATTAGTTTGTGGTAATATTTTCCAAATTTTACTTTTTACCGTAATAATTTATTATTAAAAAAAATTAATAGACAATATCTAATAATCCCTCCTTACAATACCTCAGTGTGCAGCACATTGTAACTAAATGCATATTGGGGCTTTAAGTCCACCAGACATGAGTAAATTACAATGTAGTAATTAAATTGTTTGTCATTGATATTTCAGAATATATGTTTACACATACCATTACAAATGCTAAGTTACACATACCATTACAAATGCTAAGTTACACATACCATTACAAATGCTAAGTTACACATACCATTACAAATGCTAAGTTACACATACCATTACAAATGCTAAGTTACACATACCATTACAAATGCTAAGTTACACATACCATTACAAAGGCTAAGTTACACATACCATCACAAAGGCTAAGTTACACATACCATTACAAAGGCTAAGTTACACATACCATTACAAATGCTAAGTTACACATACCATTACAAATGCTAAGTTACATCTAAAGAGCTTTACCTTTAACTGTCACTTACTGTTATAAGCTCTTTTACCTAATTACAATTACAGTTAACCCTTAACCTGCCAATCACAACAGAAGTCACTTTTGCAAACAGCATAGAGCCAGATCAAATGGCATAGAATGTGCCGTCTGATCAGGCTCTATGCTGTTTGCTATTTAGATCGTGGAGCTAAAATGCTTATCTGAATAGCAAACAACATAGTTCCTGATCAGATGTGGCGAAACGCCGAGGCTGATCTTGATCTATGTTGTTTGCACATTCCGTCCAATTTAATCGGCAGGTTCCGGGTTAAGTACCACTCTGTACAGCTAAGTTACAATTATTGTTATAGAACAGAACAGAACATACTGTTTATTAGACTAATGCATTATATAGCTCATCATCAAAATAATACATATACAATTTGCATGCAATGAAATATAATAGTGTATAATATATGAAGAGTGTTAGACTGATGGTAGATATACATGTTGATTAAAATGTTTCCAATGTGAGAGTGTTAGACTGATGGTAGATATACATGTTGATTAAAATGTTTCCAATGTGAGAGTGTTAGACTGATGGTAGATATACATGTTGATTGAAATGTTTCCAATGTGAGAGTGTTAGACTGATGGTAGATATACATGTTGATTAAAATGTTTCCAATGTGAGAGTGTTAGACTGATGGTAGATATACATGTTGATTGAAATGTTTCCAATGTGAGAGTGTTAGACTGGTGGTAGATATACATGTTGATTGAAATGTTTCCAATGTGAGAGTGTTAGACTGATGGTAGATATACATGTTGATTGAAATGTTTCCAATGTGAGAGTGTTAGACTGATGGTAGATATACATGTTGATTGAAATGTTTCCAATGTGAGAGTGTTAGACTGGTGGTAGATATACATGTTGATTGAAATGTTTCCAATGTGAGAGTGTTAGACTGATGGTAGATATACATATTGATTAAAATGTTTCCAATGTGAGAGTGTTAGACTGATGGTAGATATACATGTTGATTAAAATGTTTCCAATGTGAGAGTGTTAGACTGATGGTAGATATACATGTTGATTAAAATGTTTCCAATGTGAGAGTGTTAGACTGGTGGTAGATATACATGTTGATTAAAATGTTTCCAATGTGGAGTGTTAGACTGATGGTAGATATACATGTTGATGTTTCCAATGTGAGAGTGTTAGACTGATGGTAGATATACATGTTGATTAAAATGTTTCCAATGTGAGAGTGTTAGACTGTGGTAGATATACATGTTGATGTTTCCAATGTGAGAGTGTTAGACTGATGGTAGATATACATATTGATTAAAATGTTTCCAATGTGAGAGTGTTAGACTGATGGTAGATATACATGTTGATTAAAATGTTTCCAATGTGAGAGTGTTAGACTGATGGTAGATATACATGTTGATTAAAATGTTTCCAATTATTGTTATACAATACAATACAATACAATATTTATTGCATTAAACATCAGCCGATGCTTATAGCATCACATATATACACAGTTTACAGAGAAGCATGAAATATAACAGTATAATAGCAATGTAAGGAATTATGGTAATTATCTATTGATTTCTTTTGTGATTTGCATAATAAATATACTTAGCAAGGTTTAAGATCTGTGTTTGTGACTGACAAGTCATTAGAGATAAGAATGCATGTTAGGCCAAGAACAAAAATATCGTTTTAAATATTTTCTTCTTAAATCTTTAAATTTCGGACAGACTAAAAGGAAATGGAATTGGTTTTCTATCATGTTGGTATTAGTTATTACAAATTCGTAAATTTCTACTTAAATTTGAGTATCTTCCCTTTTCAATTGCTTGGTCATGTGATGATGTTCTAAATTTAGATAAGGCTATTCTGAATTCAGCTTCCGTTATACTGTTTAGATACGTTTCGACTTCAAATTCATGTTTAAAAATAGAATATGTTTCCATACATGGTTGTAGGTAACTTGCAATATATATTTATCCTCTTCAGCTTGCCCCACCCCCGATCACAGAGGACGATGCCAGAAAGGGGATACTCAGTCTGATCGAGCGAGGCCTCATCCCCCCGGCTGCCCAGCTGACACTTGACCCCTCCCCTGTGAAGAATAGAACCCTGCCTCTTCATAATCCTGAAGATAGAAGTAAACCACCATGTACACCAGGTAAGAGTCGGTGGTTGTGCTACCGTTGACTGCAGTGGATAAGCAACGTTTGTCTGTGGGTTTTTATAGATTATTTAACCCATTCAACACCAAGTAACTGACATGGACTGGTGCACCCATTCAATACCAAGTAACTGACATGGACTGGTGCACCCATTCAATACCAAGTAACTGACATGGACTGGTGCACCCATTCAACACCAAGTAACTGACATGGACTGGTGCACCCATTCAACACCAAGTAACTGACATGGACTGGTGCACCCATTCAACACCAAGTAACTGACATGGACTGGTGCACCCATTCAACACCAAGTAACTGACATGGACTGGTGCACCCATTCAACACCAAGTAACTGACATGGACTGGTGCATCCATTCAACACCAAGTAACTGACATGGACTGGTGCACCCATTCAACACCAAGTAACTGACATGGACTGGTGCATTCAACACCAAGTAACTGACATGGACTGGTACATGATATTTCTAGACCAATAAATTAATAAAAAAATTACATTTGGACCAGTTCATTTAATAAAATGGGTAATTTTGTCTAAAAATAGTAATATTACTGGCAAAAGGTGCAGATCCTGATGAGACTGCTCATGACCCGGCTCATTCTAGGTCAGAATTATGGGGAGAAGTGAGAAAGCGTGCGATTACGTCCTTCAAATATTGTTACTTAATAAATGTCAACGAAATAGTGTTAGGAGGTAAAATATGTATGAAAAGTTAGTTTTTACGTCTAATTTGCATAAAAAACCAAAGGTTTGCAAATTAGGTGTAAAAAAATGACAGTTCATATCATGATGACAGGCAGAAAAAGAACAATAAATTGTTATCATTACAACTAATATATTACAACTTGCAAATCAAGTTGTCTTTTTGATTCGTCAATATTTCCATACCGTACAAGATCATTTACGCTATTCATGTTACTATTGTGTTTGCTTTGGCGTGCATTAAATAATCACCTTTGATACTTAGAGAATAGAATCATTTTGCGGTTCAGCGTGTTATGAATGTCGATCACATGGTCTCAATCAGCCAATCAGAATCATGAAATTGCAAGAAGTTGTAATTATTTATAAATGTGCGGAGCATACACTAACTGTACACTAATTGTGTCAGAAATTCATCCTGGTCACTGTCTAACGGCTGATTCATCCTAGTCACCGACTACTGACTGATTCATCCTGGTCACCATCTACCGGCTGATTCATCCTAGTCACCGACTGATTCATCCTGGTCACTGTCTACTGACTCGTCCATCCTAGTCACTGTCTACCGACTAATTCATCCTAGTCACTGTCTACCGACTCATTCATCCTGTTCACTGTCTACCAACTCATTCATCCTGGTCACTGTCTACTGACTCGTCCATCCTAGTCACTGTCTACCGACTCATTCATCCTGGTCACTGTCTACCAACTCGTTCATCCTGGTCACTGTCTACTGACTCGTCCATCCTAGTCACTGTCTACCGACTCATTCATCCTGGACACTGTCTACCAACTCATTCATCCTGGTCACTGTCTACCGACTCGTCCATCCTGGTAACTGTCTACCGACTCATTCATCCTAGTCACTGTCTACCGACTCGTCCATCCTGGTCACTGTCTACCGACTCGTCCATCCTGGTCACTGTCTACTGGCTGATTCACTCTGGTCACTGTCTACCGGCTGATTCATCCTGGTCACTGTCTACCAACTCGTCCATCCTAGTCACTGTCTACCAACTCGTCCATCCTAGTCACTGTCTACCGACTCATTCATCCTGGTCACTGTCTACCGACTGATTCATCCTAGTCACTGTCTACCGACTCATTCATCCTAGTCACTGACTACCGACTGATTCATCCTAGTCACTGACTACCGACTGATTCATCCTAGTCACTGACAACAGACTCATTCATCCTAGTCACTGACTACCAACTCATTCATCCTAGTCACCGACTACTGACTGATTCATCCTGGTCACTTCCTACTAACTCGTCCATCCTGGTCACTGTCTACCAACTCATTCATCCTAGTCACTGTCTACCGACTCATTCATCCTGGTCACTGTCTACCGACTCATTCATCCTAGTCACTGTCTACCGACTCATTCATCCTAGTCACTGTCTACCGACTCATTCATCCTGGTCACTGTCTACCGACTCATTCATCCTAGTCACTGTCTACCAACTGATTAATCCTGGTCATTGACTACTGACTGATTCATCCTGGTCACTGTCTACCGACTCGTCCATCCTAGTCACTGTCTACCAATTCGTCCATCCTAGTCACTGTCTACCGACTGATTCATCCTAGTCACTGACTACCAACTCATTCATCCTAGTCACTGTCTACCAACTCGTTCATCCTAGTCACTGTCTACCGACCCGTCCATCCTGATCACTGTCTACCAACTCATTCATCCTGGTCACTGTCTACCGACTCGTCCATCCTGGTCACTGTCTACCGACTCATTCATCCTAGTCACTGTCTACCGACTCGTCCATCCTGGTCACTGTCTACCGACTCGTCCATCCTGGTCACTGTCTACCAGCTGATTCATCCTGGTCACTGTCTACCAACTCGTCCATCCTAGTCACTGTCTACCAACTCGTCCATCCTAGTCACTGTCTACCGACTCATTCATCCTGGTCACTGTCTACTGACTCATTCATTCTGGTCACTGTCTACCAACTCATTCATCCTAGTCACTGTCTAACGACTCATTCATCCTGGTCACTGACTACCGACTCATTCATCCTGGTCACTGTCTACCGACTCATTCATCCTAGTCACTGTCTACCGACTCATTCATCCTAGGCACTGACTACCGACTGATTCATCCTGGTCACTGACTACCGACTCATTCATCCTAGTCACTGTCTACCAACTGATTAATCCTGGTCATTGACTACTGACTGATTCATCCTGGTCACTGTCTACCGACTCGTCCATCCTAGTCACTGTCTACCAATTCGTCCATCCTAGTCACTGTCTACCGACTGATTCATCCTAGTCACTGACTACCAACTCATTCATCCTAGTCACTGTCTACCAACTCGTTCATCCTAGTCACTGTCTACCGACCCGTCCATCCTGATCACTGTCTACCAACTCATTCATCCTGGTCACTGTCTACCGACTCGTCCATCCTGGTCACTGTCTACCGACTCATTCATCCTAGTCACTGTCTACCGACTCGTCCATCCTGGTCACTGTCTACCGACTCGTCCATCCTGGTCACTGTCTACCAGCTGATTCATCCTGGTCACTGTCTACCAACTCGTCCATCCTAGTCACTGTCTACCAACTCGTCCATCCTAGTCACTGTCTACCGACTCATTCATCCTGGTCACTGTCTACTGACTCATTCATTCTGGTCACTGTCTACCAACTCATTCATCCTAGTCACTGTCTAACGACTCATTCATCCTGGTCACTGACTACCGACTCATTCATCCTGGTCACTGTCTACCGACTCATTCATCCTAGTCACTGTCTACCGACTCATTCATCCTAGGCACTGACTACCGACTGATTCATCCTGGTCACTGACTACCGACTCATTCATCCTAGTCACTGTCTACCGACTGATTCATCCTAGTCACTGACTACCAACTCATTCATCCTAGTCACTGTCTACCGACTGATTCATCCTGGTCACTGTCTACCGACTCATTCATCCTAGTCACTGTCTACCGACTGATTCATCCTAGTCACTGACTACCGACTGATTCATCCTAGTCACCAACTACCGACTCATTCATCCTAGTCACTGACTACTGACTGATTCATCCTAGTCACTGACTACCGACTCATTCATCCTAGTCACTGTCTACCGACTCATTCATCCTAGTCACTGTCTACCAACTCGTCCATCCTAGTCACTGTCTACCAACTCATTCATCCTGGTCACTGTCTACCAACTCGTCCATCCTATTCACTGTCTACCGACTCATTCATCCTAGTCACTGTCTACTGACTCATTCATCCTGGTCAGTGTCTACCGACTCATTCATCCTAGTCACTGTCTACCGACTCATTCATCCTAGTCACTGTCTACCAACTCATTCATCCTAGTCACTGTCTACCGACTCGTCCATCCTAGGCACTGTCTACCGACTCGTTCATCCTAGTCACTGTCTACCGACTCATTCATCCTAGTCACTGTCTACCAACTCATTCATCCTAGTCACTGTCTACCGACTGATTCATCCTGGTCACTGTCTACTGACTCATTCATCCTAGTCACTGTCTACCGACTGATTCATCCTAGTCACTGTCTACCGACTGATTCATCCTGGTCATTGACTACCGACTGATTCATCCTGGTCACTGTCTACTGACTGATTCATCCTGGTCACTGTCTACCGACTCATTCATCCTAGTCACTGTCTACCAACTCATTCATCCTAGTCACTGTCTACCGACTGATTCATCCTGGTCACTGTCTACCGACTCATTCATCCTAGTCACTGTCTACCGACTGATTCATCCTAGTCACTGTCTACTGACTGATTCATCCTAGTCACTGTCTACCAACTGATTCATCCTGGTCACTGACTACCGACTGATTCATCCTGGTCACTGTCTACTGACTGATTCATCCTGGTCACTGTCTGCTGACTGATTCATCCTGGTCACTGACTACCGACTGATTCATCCTGGTCACTGTCTACCGACTCATTCATCCTGGTCACTGTCTACCGACTGATTCATCCTAGTCACTGTCTACCGACTCATTCATCCTAGTCACTGTCTACCGACTGATTCATCCTAGTCACTGACTACCGACTGATTTATCCTAGTCACTGACTACCGACTCATTCATCCTAGTCACTGTCTACTGACTCATTCATCCTGGTCACTGTCTACCAACTCGTCCATCCTAGTCACTGTCTACCGACTCATTCATCCTGGTCACTGTCTACCAACTCGTCCATACTAGTCACTGTCTACTGACTCATTCATCCTAGTCACTGTCTACCGACTCATTCATCCTAGTCACTGTCTACCAACTCATTCATCCTAGTCACTGTCTACCGACTCGTCCATCCTAGTCACTGTCTACCGACTCGTTCATCCTAGTCACTGTCTACAGACTCATTCATCCTAGTCACTGTCTACCAACTCATACATCCTAGTCACTGTCTACTGACTGATTCATCCTGGTCACTGACTACCGACTGATTCATCCTGGTCACTGTCTACCGACTGATTCATCCTGGTCACTGTCTACCGACTGATTCATCCTGGTCACTGACTACCGACTGATTCATCCTGGTCACTGACTACCGACTGATTCATTCTGGTCACTGTCTACCGACTCATTCATCCTGGTCACTGTCTACCGACTGATTCATCCTAGTCACTGACTACCGACTCATTCATCCTAGTCACTGACTACCGACTGATTCCTCCCAGTCACTGTCTACCGACTGATTCATCCTTGTCACTGTCTACAAACTGATTCATCCTGGTCACTGACTACCGACTGATTCATCCTGGTCACTGTCTACTGACTGATTCATCCTGGTCACTGTCTGCTGACTGATTCATCCTGGTCACTGACTACCGACTGATTCATCCTGGTCACTGTCTACCGACTCATTCATCCTGGTCACTGTCTACCGACTGATTCATCCTAGTCACTGTCTACCGACTCATTCATCCTAGTCACTGTCTACTGACTCATTCATCCTGGTCACTGTCTACCAACTCGTCCATCCTAGTCACTGTCTACCGACTCATTCATCCAGGTCACTGTCTACCAACTCGTCCATCCTAGTCACTGTCTACTGACTCATTCATCCTAGTCACTGTCTACCGACTCATTCATCCTAGTCACTGTCTACCAACTCATTCATCCTAGTCACTGTCTACCAACTCATTCATCCTAGTCACTGTCTACCGACTCGTCCATCCTAGTCACTGTCTACCAACTCGTTCATCCTAGTCACTGTCTACAGACTCATTCATCCTAGTCACTGTCTACCAACTCATACATCTTAGTCACTGTCTACCGACTGATTCATCCTGGTCACTGTCTACCGACTGATTCATCCTAGTCACTGTCTACCGACTGATTCATCCTAGTCACTGTCTACCGACTGATTCATCCTAGTCACTGTCTGCTGACTGATTCATCCTGGTCACTGACTACCGACTGATTCATTCTGGTCACTGTCTACCGACTCATTCATCCTGGTCACTGTCTACCGACTGATTCATCCTAGTCACTGACTACCGACTCATTCATCCTAGTCACTGACTACCGACTGATTCCTCCCAGTCACTGTCTACCGACTGATTCATCCTTGTCACTGTCTACAAACTGATTCATCCTGGTCACTGACTACCGACTGATTCATCCTGGTCACTGTCTACTGACTGATTCATCCTGGTCACTGTCTGCTGACTGATTCATCCTGGTCACTGACTACCGACTGATTCATCCTGGTCACTGTCTACCGACTCATTCATCCTGGTCACTGTCTACCGACTGATTCATCCTAGTCACTGTCTACCGACTCATTCATCCTAGTCACTGTCTACTGACTCATTCATCCTGGTCACTGTCTACCAACTCGTCCATCCTAGTCACTGTCTACCGACTCATTCATCCTGGTCACTGTCTACCAACTCGTCCATCCTAGTCACTGTCTACTGACTCATTCATCCTAGTCACTGTCTACCGACTCATTCATCCTAGTCACTGTCTACCAACTCATTCATCCTAGTCACTGTCTACCGACTCATTCATCCTAGTCACTGTCTACCGACTCGTCCATCCTAGTCACTGTCTACCGACTCGTTCATCCTAGTCACTGTCTACCGACTCATTCATCCTAGTCACTGTCTACTTTTTGTGTCGACTGATTCATCCTGGTCACTGTCTACCGACTCATTCATCCTAGTCACTGTCTACCGACTGATTCATCCTAGTCACTGTCTACTGACTGATTCATCCTGGTCACTGTCTACCGACTGATTCATCCTGGTCACTGTCTACCGACTGATTCGTCTGTCCTGTCACTGTCTACGACTGATTCATCCTGTCACTGTCTACCACTGATTCATCCTGTCACTGTCTACCGACTGGTTCATCCTGTCACTGTCTACCGACTGGTTCATCCTGTCACTGTCTCCGACTCGTTCATCCTGTCACTGTCTACCGACTCTTCATCCTGGTCACTGTCTACCGACTCATTCATCCTGGTCACTGTCTACCGACTCTTCATCCTGTCACTGTCTACCGACTCGTTCATCCTGGTCACTGTCTACCGGCTGGTTCATCCTGGTCACTGTCTACCGACTCGTTCATCCTGGTCACTGTCTACCAACTCGTCCATCCTAGTCACTGTCTACTGACTCATTCATCCTGGTCACTGTCTACTGACTCATTCATTCTGGTCACTGTCTACCAACTCATTCATCCTAGTCACTGTCTACCGACTCGTCCATCCTAGTCACTGTCTACCGACTCATTCATCCTAGTCACTGTCTACAGACTCATTCATCCTAGTCACTGTCTACCAACTCATACATCCTAGTCACTGTCTACCGACTGATTCATCCTGGTCACTGTCTACCGACTGATTCATCCTAGTCACTGTCTACCGACTGATTCATCCTAGTCACTGTCTACCGACTGATTCATCCTAGTCACTGTCTACCGACTGATTCATCCTGGTCACTGTCTACCGACTGATTCATCCTGGTCACTGTCTACCGACTGATTCATCCTGGTCACTGTCTACCGACTGATTCATCCTGGTCACTAACTACCGACTGATTCATCCTGGTCACTGACTACCGACTGATTCATCCTGGTCACTGTCTACCGACTCATTCATCCTGGTCACTGTCTACCGACTGATTCATCCTAGTCACTAACTACCGACTCATTCATCCTAGTCACTGTCTACCGACTGATTCATCCTAGTCACTGTCTACCGACTCATTCATCCTAGTCACTGTCTACCGACTCATTCATCCTAGTCACTGTCTACCGACTGATTCATCCTGGTCACTGTCTACCGACTCATTCATCCTAGTCACTGTCTACCGACTGATTCATCCTGGTCACTGTCTACCGACTGATTCATCCTGGTCACTGTCTACCGACTGATTCATCCTAGTCACTGTCTACCGACTGATTCATCCTGGTCACTGACTACCGACTGATTCATCCTAGTCACTGTCTACTGACTCATTCATCCTGGTCACTGTCTACCGACTCGTTCATCCTAGTCACTGTCTACCGACTCATTCATCCTGGTCACTGTCTACCACGTTCATCCTGGTCACTGTCTACTGACTCATTCATCCTAGTCACTGTCTACCGACTCATTCATCCTAGTCACTGTCTACCGACTGATTCATCCTAGTCACTGTCTACCGACTGATTCATCCTAGTCACTGTCTACCGACTGATTCATCCTAGTCACTGTCTACTGACTCATTCATCCTAGTCACTGTCTACCGACTCGTATTCCTAGTCACTGTCTACCGACTGATTCATCCTGGTCACTGTCTACCGACTGATTCATCCTAGTCACTGTCTACCGACTGATTCATCCTAGTCACTGTCTACCGACTGATTCATCCTAGTCACTGTCTACCGACTGATTCATCCTGGTCACTGACTACCGACTGATTCATCCTGGTCACTGTCTACCGACTGATTCATCCTGGTCACTGTCTACCGACTGATTCATCCTGGTCACTGACTACCGACTGATTCATCCTGGTCACTGACTACCGACTGATTCATCCTGGTCACTGTCTACCGACTCATTCATCCTGGTCACTGTCTACCGACTGATTCATCCTAGTCACTGACTACCGACTCATTCATCCTAGTCACTGTCTACCGACTGATTCATCCTAGTCACTGTCTACCGACTGGTTCATCCTTGTCACTGTCTACAAACTGATTCATCCTGGTCACTGTCTACAGACTGATTCATCCTGGTCACTGTCTACCGACTGGTTTATCCTGGTCACTGTCTACCGACTGATTCATCCTGGTCACTGTCTACCGACTGATTCATCCTGGTCACTGTCTACCGACTGATTCATCCTAGTCACTGTCTACCGACTGATTCATCCTGGTCACTGTCTACCGACTGATTCATCCTGGTCACTGTCTACCGACTGATTCATCCTGGTCACTGACTACCGACTGATTCATCCTGGTCACTGTCTACCGACTGATTCATCCTGGTCACTGTCTACCAACTCATTTATCCTGGTCACTGTCTACCGACTGATTCATCCTAGTCACTGACTACCGACTCATTCATCCTAGTCACTGACTACCGACTGATTCCTCCCAGTCACTGTCTACCGACTGATTCATCCTAGTCACTGTCTACCGACTGATTCATCCTAGTCACTGTCTACCGACTGATTCATCCTAGTCACTGTCTACTGACTCATTCATCCTAGTCACTGTCTACCGACTGATTCATCCTGGTCACTGTCTACCGACTGATTCATCCTGGTCACTGACTACCGACTCATTCATCCTGGTCACTGACTACCGACTCATTCATCCTAGTCACTGTCTACCGACTCGTCCATCCTAGTCACTGTCTACCGACTCGTTCATCCTAGTCACTGTCTACCGACTCATTCATCCTAGTCACTGTCTATGAACTCATTCATCCTAGTCACTGTCTACCGATTTTTGTTGTTGTTTTTGTTGTTTTTTTGTTGTTGTGTTTGTTGTTGTGTTTTTGTTGTGTTTTGTTGTTGTGATTCATCCTGGTCTGTTGTGTTTTGTTGTTGTGTTTTGTACTGTCTACAGACTGATTCATCCTAGTCATTGTCTACGACTGATTCATCCTGGTCACTGTCTACCGACTGATTCATCCTGGTCACTGTCTACCGACTGATTCATCCTGGTCACTGTCTACCGACTGATTCATCCTGGTCACTGACTACCGACTGATTCATCCTTGTCACTGACTACCGACTGATTCATCCTGGTCACTGTCTACCGACTCATTCATCCTGGTCACTGTCTACCGACTGATTCATCCTAGTCACTGACTACCGACTCATTCATCCTAGTCACTGACTACCGACTGATTCCTCCCAGTCACTGTCTACCGACTGATTCATCCTTGTCACTGTCTACAAACTGATTCATCCTGGTCACTGACTACCGACTGATTCATCCTGGTCACT
>CM026399.1:29697253-29856824 GCA_014843695.1 Archivesica marissinica
TCACTGACTACCCACTGATTCATCCTGGTCACTGACTACCGACTCATTCATCCTGGTCAATGACTACTGACTGATTCATCCTAGTCACTGACTACTGACTGATTCATCCTAGTCACTGACTACCGACTCATTCATCCTAGTCACTGTCTACCGACTGATTCATCCTGGTCACTGTCTACCAACTCGTCCATCCTAGTCACTGTCTACCAACTCATTCATCCTGGTCACTGTCTACCAACTCGTCCATCCTAGTCACTGTCTACCGACTCATTCATCCTAGTCACTGTCTACCGACTCATTCATCCTGGTCAGTGTCTACCGACTGATTCATCCTAGTCACTGTCTACCGACTGTTCTCCTTGTCACTGTCTACCAATCGTCATCCTAGCACTGTTCTACGACTGGTTCATCCTGGCATTGTCTACCGACTGTTCATCCTGGTCACTGTCTACCGACTCATTCATCCTGGTCACGTCTAGTGACTGATTCATCCTGGTCATTGTCTACCGACTGATTCATCCTGGTCACTGTCTACTGACTCGTTCATCCTAGTCACTGTCTACCGACTGATTCATCCTAGTCACTGTCTACCGACTGATTCATCCTGGTCATTGACTACGACTGATTCATCCTTGTCACTGTCTACTGACTGATTCTCTGGTCACTGTCTACGACTCATTCATCCAGTCACTGTCTACCAACTCATTCATCCTAGTCAATGTCTAATGAATGATTCATCCTGGTCACTGTCTGCTGACCATTCATCCTAGTCACTGTCTTCCGACTGATTATCTAGTCCTGTCTACTGATGATATCCTAGTCACTGTCTACCACTGATTCATCCTGGTCACTGACTACCGACTGATTCATCTGGGACTGTCTATGACTGATCATCCTGGTCACTGTCTGCTGACTGATTCATCCTGGTCACTGACTACCGACTGATTCATCCTGGTCACTGTCTACCGACTCATTCATCCTGGTCACTGTCTACCGACTGATTCATCCTAGTCACTGTCTACCGACTCATTCATCCTAGTCACTGTCTACCGACTGATTCATCCTAGTCACTGCTACCGACTGATTTATCCTAGTCACTGACTACCGACTCATTCATCTAGTCACTGTCTACTGACTCATTCATCCTGGTCACTGTCTACCAACTCGTCCATCCTAGTCACTGTCTACCGACTCATTCATCCTGGTCACTGTCTACCAACTCGTCCATACTAGTCACTGTCTACTGACTCATTCATCCTAGTCACTGTCTACCGACTCATTCATCCTAGTCACTGTCTACCGACTCATTCATCCTGGTCACTGTCTACCGACTGGTTCATCCTAGTCACTGTCTACCGACTCGTTCATCCTAGTCACTGTCTACCGACTCATTCATCCTAGTCACTGTCTACCGACTCATTCATCCTAGTCACTGTCTACTGACTGATTCATCCTGGTCACTGACTACCGACTGATTCATCCTGGTCACTGTCTACCGACTGATTCATCCTGGTCACTGTCTACCGACTGATTCATCCTGGTCACTGACTACCGACTGATTCATCCTGGTCACTGACTACCGACTGATTCATTCTGGTCACTGTCTACCGACTCATTCATCCTGGTCACTGTCTACCGACTGATTCATCCTAGTCACTGACTACCGACTGATTCATCCTAGTCACTGACTACCGACTGATTCATCCTAGTCACTGTCTACCGACTGATTCATCCTTGTCACTGTCTACACTGATTCATCCTGTCACTGACTACCGACTGATTCATCCTGGTCACTGTCTACTGACTGATTCTCCTGGTCACTGTCTGCTGACTGATTCATCCTGGTCACTGACTACCGACTGATTCATCCTGGTCACTGTCTACCGACTCATTCATCCTAGTCACTGTCTACCGACTGATTCATCCTAGTCACTGTCTACCGACTCATTCATCCTAGTCACTGTCTACTGACTCATTCATCCTGGTCACTGTCTACCACTTTCATCCTGTCACTGTCTACCGACTCGTTCATCCTGGTCACTGTCTACCGACTCGTTCATCCTAGTCACTGTCTACTGACTCATTCATCCTAGTCACTGTCTACCGACTCATTCATCCTAGTCACTGTCTACCGACTCATTCATCCTAGTCACTGTCTACCAACTCATTCATCCTAGTCACTGTCTACCGACTCGTCCATCCTAGTCACTGTCTACCGACTCGTTCATCCTAGTCACTGTCTACTGACTCATTCATCCTAGTCACTGTCTACCAACTCATTCATCCTAGTCACTGTCTACCGACTGATTCATCCTGGTCACTGTCTACCGACTGATTCATCCTAGTCACTGTCTACCGACTGATTCATCCTAGTCACTGTCTACCGACTGATTCATCCTAGTCACTGTCTGCTGACTGATTCATCCTGGTCACTGACTACCGACTGATTCATTCTGGTCACTGTCTACCGACTCATTCATCCTGGTCACTGTCTACCGACTGATTCATCCTAGTCACTGACTACCGACTCATTCATCCTAGTCACTGACTACCGACTGATTCCTCCCAGTCACTGTCTACCGACTGATTCATCCTTGTCACTGTCTACAAACTGATTCATCCTGGTCACTGACTACCGACTGATTCATCCTGGTCACTGTCTACTGACTGATTCATCCTGGTCACTGTCTGCTGACTGATTCATCCTGGTCACTGACTACCGACTGATTCATCCTGGTCACTGTCTACCGACTCATTCATCCTGGTCACTGTCTACCGACTGATTCATCCTAGTCACTGTCTACCGACTCATTCATCCTAGTCACTGTCTACTGACTCATTCATCCTGGTCACTGTCTACCAACTCGTCCATCCTAGTCACTGTCTACCGACTCATTCATCCTGGTCACTGTCTACCAACTCGTCCATCCTAGTCACTGTCTACTGACTCATTCATCCTAGTCACTGTCTACCGACTCATTCATCCTAGTCACTGTCTACCAACTCATTCATCCTAGTCACTGTCTACCAACTCATTCATCCTAGTCACTGTCTACCGACTCGTCCATCCTAGTCACTGTCTACCAACTCGTTCATCCTAGTCACTGTCTAACGACTCATTCATCCTGGTCACTGACTACCGACTCATTCATCCTGGTCACTGTCTACCGACTCATTCATCCTAGTCACTGTCTACCGACTCATTCATCCTAGTCACTGACTACCGACTGATTCATCCTGGTCACTGACTACCGACTCATTCATCCTAGTCACTGTCTACCAACTGATTAATCCTGGTCATTGACTACTGACTGATTCATCCTGGTCACTGTCTACCGACTCGTCCATCCTAGTCACTGTCTACCAATTCGTCCATCCTAGTCACTGTCTACCGACTGATTCATCCTAGTCACTGACTACCAACTCATTCATCCTAGTCACTGTCTACCAACTCGTTCATCCTAGTCACTGTCTACCGACCCGTCCATCCTGATCACTGTCTACCAACTCATTCATCCTGGTCACTGTCTACCGACTCGTCCATCCTGGTCACTGTCTACCGACTCATTCATCCTAGTCACTGTCTACCGACTCGTCCATCCTGGTCACTGTCTACCGACTCGTCCATCCTGGTCACTGTCTACCAGCTGATTCATCCTGGTCACTGTCTACCAACTCGTCCATCCTAGTCACTGTCTACCAACTCGTCCATCCTAGTCACTGTCTACCGACTCATTCATCCTGGTCACTGTCTACTGACTCATTCATTCTGGTCACTGTCTACCAACTCATTCATCCTAGTCACTGTCTAACGACTCATTCATCCTGGTCACTGACTACCGACTCATTCATCCTGGTCACTGTCTACCGACTCATTCATCCTAGTCACTGTCTACCGACTCATTCATCCTAGGCACTGACTACCGACTGATTCATCCTGGTCACTGACTACCGACTCATTCATCCTAGTCACTGTCTACCGACTCATTCATCCTAGTCACTGACTACCAACTCATTCATCCTAGTCACTGTCTACCGACTGATTCATCCTGGTCACTGTCTACCGACTCATTCATCCTAGTCACTGTCTACCGACTGATTCATCCTAGTCACTGACTACCGACTGATTCATCCTAGTCACCAACTACCGACTCATTCATCCTAGTCACTGACTACTGACTGATTCATCCTAGTCACTGACTACCGACTCATTCATCCTAGTCACTGTCTACCGACTCATTCATCCTAGTCACTGTCTACCAACTCGTCCATCCTAGTCACTGTCTACCAACTCATTCATCCTGGTCACTGTCTACCAACTCGTCCATCCTATTCACTGTCTACCGACTCATTCATCCTAGTCACTGTCTACTGACTCATTCATCCTGGTCAGTGTCTACCGACTCATTCATCCTAGTCACTGTCTACCGACTCATTCATCCTAGTCACTGTCTACCAACTCATTCATCCTAGTCACTGTCTACCGACTCGTCCATCCTAGTCACTGTCTACCGACT
Organism: Archivesica marissinica; assembly: GCA_014843695.1. Classification (NCBI taxonomy): domain Eukaryota; kingdom Metazoa; phylum Mollusca; class Bivalvia; order Venerida; family Vesicomyidae; genus Archivesica; species Archivesica marissinica. Next base: position 29,701,771 of record CM026399.1, read on the forward strand.
CGTTCATCCTAGTCACTGTCTACCGACTCATTCATCCTAGTCACTGTCTACCAACTCATTCATCCTAGTCACTGTCTACCGACTGATTCATCCTGGTCACTGTCTACTGACTTATTCATCCTAGTCACTGTCTACTGACTGATTCATCCTAGTCACTGTCTACCGACTGATTCATCCTGGTCACTGACTACCGACTGATTCATCCTGGTCACTGTCTACTGACTGATTCTTCCTGGTCACTGTCTACCGACTCATTCATCCTAGTCACTGTCTACCAACTCATTCATCCTAGTCACTGTCTACCGACTGATTCATCCTGGTCACTGTCTACCGACTCATTCATCCTAGTCACTGTCTACCGACTGATTCATCCTAGTCACTGTCTACTGACTGATTCATCCTAGTCACTGTCTACCAACTGATTCATCCTGGTCACTGACTACCGACTGATTCATCCTGGTCACTGTCTACTGACTGATTCATCCTGGTCACTGTCTACTGACTGATTCATCCTGGTCACTGACTACCGACTGATTCATCCTGGTCACTGTCTACCGACTCATTCATCCTGGTCACTGTCTACCGACTGATTCATCCTAGTCACTGTCTACCGACTCATTCATCCTAGTCACTGTCTACCGACTGATTCATCCTAGTCACTGACTACCGACTGATTTATCCTAGTCACTGACTACCGACTCATTCATCCTAGTCACTGTCTACTGACTCATTCATCCTGGTCACTGTCTACCAACTCGTCCATCCTAGTCACTGTCTACCGACTCATTCATCCTGGTCACTGTCTACCAACTCGTCCATACTAGTCACTGTCTACTGACTCATTCATCCTAGTCACTGTCTACCGACTCATTCATCCTAGTCACTGTCTACCAACTCATTCATCCTAGTCACTGTCTACCGACTCGTCCATCCTAGTCACTGTCTACCGACTCGTTCATCCTAGTCACTGTCTACAGACTCATTCATCCTAGTCACTGTCTACCAACTCATACATCCTAGTCACTGTCTACCGACTGATTCATCCTGGTCACTGTCTACCGACTGATTCATCCTAGTCACTGTCTACCGACTGATTCATCCTAGTCACTGTCTACCGACTGATTCATCCTAGTCATTGTCTACCGACTGATTCATCCTGGTCACTGTCTACCGACTGATTCATCCTGGTCACTGACTACCGACTGATTCATCCTGGTCACTGACTACCGACTGATTCATTCTGGTCACTGTCTACCGACTCATTCATCCTGGTCACTGTCTACCGACTGATTCATCCTAGTCACTGACTACCGACTCATTCATCCTAGTCACTGACTACCGACTGATTCCTCCCAGTCACTGTCTACCGACTGATTCATCCTTGTCACTGTCTACAAACTGATTCATCCTGGTCACTGACTACCGACTGATTCATCCTGGTCACTGTCTACTGACTGATTCATCCTGGTCACTGTCTGCTGATGATTCATCCTGGTCACTGACTACCGACTGATTCATCCTGGTCACTGTCTACCGACTCATTCATCCTGGTCACTGTCTACCGACTGATTCATCCTAGTCACTGTCTACCGACTCATTCATCCTAGTCACTGTCTACTGACTCATTCATCCTGGTCACTGTCTACCAACTCGTCCATCCTAGTCACTGTCTACCGACTCATTCATCCTGGTCACTGTCTACCAACTCGTCCATCCTAGTCACTGTCTACTGACTCATTCATCCTAGTCACTGTCTACCGACTCATTCATCCTAGTCACTGTCTACCAACTCATTCATCCTAGTCACTGTCTACCAACTCATTCATCCTAGTCACTGTCTACCGACTCGTCCATCCTAGTCACTGTCTACCAACTCGTTCATCCTAGTCACTGTCTACAGACTCATTCATCCTAGTCACTGTCTACCAACTCATACATCCTAGTCACTGTCTACCGACTGATTCATCCTGGTCACTGTCTACCGACTGATTCATCCTAGTCACTGTCTACCGACTGATTCATCCTAGTCACTGTCTACCGACTGATTCATCCTAGTCACTGTCTACTGACTGATTCATCCTGGTCACTGACTACCGACTGATTCATCCTGGTCACTGTCTACCGACTGATTCATCCTGGTCACTGTCTACCGACTGATTCATCCTGGTCACTGACTACCGACTGATTCATCCTTGTCACTGACTACCGACTGATTCATCCTGGTCACTGTCTACCGACTCATTCATCCTGGTCACTGTCTACCGACTGATTCATCCTAGTCACTGACTACCGACTCATTCATCCTAGTCACTGACTACCGACTGATTCATCCTAGTCACTGTCTACCGACTGATTCATCCTTGTCACTGTCTACAACTGATTCATCCTGGTCACTGACTACCGACTGATTCATCCTGGTCACTGACTACCGACTGATTCATCCTGGTCACTGTCTACCGACTGATTCATCCTGGTCACTGTCTACTGACTGATTCATCCTGGTCACTGTCTACCGACTGATTCATCCTAGTCACTGACTACCGACTCATTCATCCTGGTCACTGTCTACCAACTCATTCATCCTGGTCACTGTCTACCGACTGATTCATCCTGGTCACTGACTACCGACTGATTCACCCTGGTCACTGTCTACCGACTGATTCATCCTGGTCACTGTCTACCAACTCATTTATCCTGGTCACTGTCTACCGACTGATTCATCCTAGTCACTGACTACCGACTCATTCATCCTAGTCACTGACTACCGACTGATTCCTCCCAGTCACTGTCTACCGACTGATTCATCCTAGTCACTGTCTACCGACTGATTCATCCTAGTCACTGTCTACCGACTGATTCATCCTAGTCACGGTCTACCGACTGATTCATCCTAGTCACTGTCTACCGACTCATCCATCCTAGTCACTGTCTACCGACTGATTCATCCTGGTCATTGACTACCGACTGATTCATCCTGGTCACTGACTACCGACTCATTCATCCTAGTCACTGTCTACTGACTCATTCATCCTGGTCACTGTCTACCAACTCGTCCATCCTAGTCACTGTCTACCGACTCATTCATCCTAGTCACTGTCTACCAACTCGTCCATCCTAGTCACTGTCTACCGACTTTTTGTTTCATTCATCCTGGTCACTGTCTACCGACTCGTTCATCCTGGTCACTGTCTACCGACTCATTCATCCTAGTCACTGTCTACCGACTCGTCCATCCTGGTCACTGTCTACCGACTCGTCCATCCTGGTCACTGTCTACCAGCTGATTCATCCTGGTCACTGTCTACCAACTCGTCCATCCTAGTCACTGTCTACCAACTCGTCCATCCTAGTCACTGTCTACCGACTCATTCATCCTGGTCACTGTCTACTGACTATTCATTCTGGTCACTGTCTACACTATTCATCCTAGTCACTGTCTACGACTATTCATCCTGGTCACTGACTACCGACTCATTCATCCTGGTCACTGTCTACCGACTCATTCATCCTAGTCACTGTCTACCGACTCATTCATCCTAGGCACTGCTACCGACTGATTCATCCTGGTCACTGACTACCGACTCATTCATCCTAGTCACTGTCTACCGACTGATTCATCCTAGTCACTGACTACCGACTCATTCATCCTAGTCACTGTCTACCGACTGATTCATCCTGGTCACTGTCTACCGACTCATTCATCCTAGTCACTGTCTACCGACTGATTCATCCTAGTCACTGACTACCGACTGATTCATCCTAGTCACCAACTACCGACTCATTCATCCTAGTCACTGACTACTGACTGATTCATCCTAGTCACTGACTACCGACTCATTCATCCTAGTCACTGTCTACCGACTCATTCATCCTAGTCACTGTCTACCAACTCGTCCATCCTAGTCACTGTCTACCAACTCATTCATCCTGGTCACTGTCTACCAACTCGTCCATCCTATTCACTGTCTACCGACTCATTCATCCTAGTCACTGTCTACTGACTCATTCATCCTGGTCAGTGTCTACCGACTCATTCATCCTAGTCACTGTCTACCGACTCATTCATCCTAGTCACTGTCTACCAACTCATTCATCCTAGTCACTGTCTACCGACTCGTCCATCCTAGTCACTGTCTACCGACTCGTTCATCCTAGTCACTGTCTACCGACTCATTCATCCTAGTCACTGTCTACCAACTCATTCATCCTAGTCACTGTCTACCGACTGATTCATCCTGGTCACTGTCTACCGACTCATTCATCCTAGTCACTGTCTACCGACTGATTCATCCTAGTCACTGTCTACCGACTGATTCATCCTGGTCACTGACTACCGACTGATTCATCCTGGTCACTGTCTACTGACTGATTCATCCTGGTCACTGTCTACCGACTCATTCATCCTAGTCACTGTCTACCAACTCATTCATCCTAGTCACTGTCTACCGACTGATTCATCCTGGTCACTGTCTACCGACTCATTCATCCTAGTCACTGTCTACCGACTGATTCATCCTAGTCACTGTCTACCGACTGATTCATCCTAGTCACTGTCTACCGACTGATTCATCCTGGTCACTGACTACCGACTGATTCATCCTGGTCACTGTCTACTGACTGATTCATCCTGGTCACTGTCTACTGACTGATTCATCCTGGTCACTGACTACCGACTGATTCATCCTGGTCACTGTCTACCGACTCATTCATCCTGGTCACTGTCTACCGACTGATTCATCCTAGTCACTGTCTACCGACTCATTCATCCTAGTCACTGTCTACCGACTGATTCATCCTAGTCACTGACTACCGACTGATTCATCCTAGTCACTGACTACCGACTCATTCATCCTAGTCACTGTCTACTGACTCATTCATCCTGGTCACTGTCTACCAACTCGTCCATCCTAGTCACTGTCTACCGACTCATTCATCCTGGTCACTGTCTACCAACTCGTCCATCCTAGTCACTGTCTACTGACTCATTCATCCTAGTCACTGTCTACCGACTCATTCATCCTAGTCACTGTCTACCAACTCATTCATCCTAGTCACTGTCTACCGACTCGTCCATCCTAGTCACTGTCTACCGACTCGTTCATCCTAGTCACTGTCTACCGACTCATTCATCCTAGTCACTGTCTACCAACTCATACATCCTAGTCACTGTCTACCGACTGATTCATCCTGGTCACTGTCTACCGACTGATTCATCCTAGTCACTGTCTACCGACTGATTCATCCTAGTCACTGTCTACCGACTGATTCATCCTGGTCACTGTCTACCGACTGATTCATCCTGGTCACTGTCTACCGACTGATTCATCCTGGTCACTGACTACCGACTGATTCATCCTGGTCACTGACTACCGACTGATTCATTCTGGTCACTGTCTACCGACTCATTCATCCTGGTCACTGTCTACCGACTGATTCATCCTAGTCACTGACTACCGACTCATTCATCCTAGTCACTGACTACCGACTGATTCCTCCCAGTCACTGTCTACCGACTGATTCATCCTTGTCACTGTCTACAAACTGATTCATCCTGGTCACTGACTACCGACTGATTCATCCTGGTCACTGTCTACTGACTGATTCATCCTGGTCACTGTCTGCTGACTGATTCATCCTGGTCACTGACTACCGACTGATTCATCCTGGTCACTGTCTACCGACTCATTCATCCTGGTCACTGTCTACCGACTGATTCATCCTAGTCACTGTCTACCGACTCATTCATCCTAGTCACTGTCTACTGACTCATTCATCCTGGTCACTGTCTACCAACTCGTCCATCCTAGTCACTGTCTACCGACTCATTCATCCTGGTCACTGTCTACCAACTCGTCCATCCTAGTCACTGTCTACTGACTCATTCATCCTAGTCACTGTCTACCGACTCATTCATCCTAGTCACTGTCTACCAACTCATTCATCCTAGTCACTGTCTACCAACTCATTCATCCTAGTCACTGTCTACCGACTCGTCCATCCTAGTCACTGTCTACCAACTCGTTCATCCTAGTCACTGTCTACAGACTCATTCATCCTAGTCACTGTCTACCAACTCATACATCCTAGTCACTGTCTACCGACTGATTCATCCTGGTCACTGTCTACCGACTGATTCATCCTAGTCACTGTCTACCGACTGATTCATCCTAGTCACTGTCTACCGACTGATTCATCCTAGTCACTGTCTACTGACTGATTCATCCTGGTCACTGACTACCGACTGATTCATCCTGGTCACTGTCTACCGACTGATTCATCCTGGTCACTGTCTACCGACTGATTCATCCTGGTCACTGACTACCGACTGATTCATCCTTGTCACTGACTACCGACTGATTCATCCTGGTCACTGTCTACCGACTCATTCATCCTGGTCACTGTCTACCGACTGATTCATCCTAGTCACTGACTACCGACTCATTCATCCTAGTCACTGACTACCGACTGATTCCTCCCAGTCACTGTCTACCGACTGATTCATCCTTGTCACTGTCTACAAACTGATTCATCCTGGTCACTGACTACCGACTGATTCATCCTGGTCACTGACTACCGACTGATTCATCCTGATCACTGTCTACCGACTGATTCATCCTGATCACTGTCTACTGACTGATTCATCCTGGTCACTGTCTACCGACTGATTCATCCTAGTCACTGACTACCGACTCATTCATCCTGGTCACTGTCTACCAACTCATTCATCCTGGTCACTGTCTACCGACTGATTCATCCTGGTCACTGACTACCGACTGATTCACCCTGGTCACTGTCTACCGACTGATTCATCCTGGTCACTGTCTACCAACTCATTTATCCTGGTCACTGTCTACCGACTGATTCATCCTAGTCACTGACTACCGACTCATTCATCCTAGTCACTGACTACCGACTGATTCCTCCCAGTCACTGTCTACCGACTGATTCATCCTAGTCACTGTCTACCGACTGATTCATCCTAGTCACTGTCTACCGACTGATTCATCCTAGTCACGGTCTACCGACTGATTCATCCTAGTCACTGTCTACCGACTCATCCATCCTAGTCACTGTCTACCGACTGATTCATCCTGGTCATTGACTACCGACTGATTCATCCTGGTCACTGACTACCGACTCATTCATCCTAGTCACTGTCTACTGACTCATTCATCCTGGTCACTGTCTACCAACTCGTCCATCCTAGTCACTGTCTACCGACTCATTCATCCTAGTCACTGTCTACCAACTCGTCCATCCTAGTCACTGTCTACCGACTCATTCATCCTAGTCACTGTCTACCGACTCATTCATCCTAGTCACTGTCTACCAACTCATTCATCCTAGTCACTGTCTACCGACTCGTCCATCCTAGTCACTGTCTACCGACTCGTCCATCCTAGTCACTGTCTACCGACTCGTTCATCCTAGTCACTGTCTACCGACTCATTCATCCTAGTCACTGTCTACAAACTCATTCATCCTAGTCATTGTCTACCGACTGATTCATCCTGGTCACTGTCTACCGACTGATTCATCCTAGTCACTGTCTACCGACTGATTCATCCTAGTCACTGTCTACCGACTGATTCATCCTAGTCACTGTCTACCGACTGATTCATCCTGGTCTCTGACTACCGACTGATTCATCCTGGTCACTGTCTACCGACTGATTCATCCTGGTCACTGTCTACCGACTGATTCATCCTGGTCACTAACTACCGACTGATTCATCCTGGTCACTGACTACCGACTGATTCATCCTGGTCACTGTCTACCGACTCATTCATCCTGGTCACTGTCTACCGACTGATTCATCCTAGTCACTGACTACCGACTCATTCATCCTAGTCACTGACTACCGACTCATTCATCCTAGTCACTGTCTACCGACTCATTCATCCTGGTCACTGTCTACCGACTCATTCATCCTAGTCACTGTCTACTGACTCATTCATCCTGGTCACTGTCTACCAACTCGTCCATCCTAGTCACTGTCTACTGACTCATTCATCCTAGTCACTGTCTACCGACTCATTCATCCTAGTCACTGTCTACCGACTCATTCATCCTAGTCACTGTCTACCGACTCGTCCATCCTAGTCACTGTCTACCGACTCGTTCATCCTAGTCACTGTCTACAGACTCATTCATCCTAGTCACTGTCTACCAACTCATCATCCTAGTCACTGTCTACCGACTGATTCATCCTGGTCACTGTCTACCGACTGATTCATCCTAGTTTTTTGTTATTCATCCTGGTCACTGTCTACCGACTGATTCATCCTGGTCACTGACTACCGACTGATTCATCCTGGTCACTGTCTACCGACTGATTCATCCTGGTCACTGTCTACCGACTGATTCATCCTGGTCACTGACTACCGACTGATTCATCCTGGTCACTGACTACCGACTGATTCATTCTGGTCACTGTCTACCGACTCATTCATCCTGGTCACTGTCTACCGACTGATTCATCCTAGTCACTGACTACCGACTCATTCATCCTAGTCACTGACTACCGACTGATTCCTCCCAGTCACTGTCTACCGACTGATTCATCCTTGTCACTGTCTACAAACTGATTCATCCTGGTCACTGACTACCGACTGATTCATCCTGGTCACTGTCTACTGACTGATTCATCCTGGTCACTGTCTGCTGACTGATTCATCCTGGTCACTGACTACCGACTGATTCATCCTGGTCACTGTCTACCGACTCATTCATCCTGGTCACTGTCTACCGACTGATTCATCCTAGTCACTGTCTACCGACTCATTCATCCTAGTCACTGTCTACTGACTCATTCATCCTGGTCACTGTCTACCAACTCGTCCATCCTAGTCACTGTCTACCGACTCATTCATCCTGGTCACTGTCTACCAACTCGTCCATCCTAGTCACTGTCTACTGACTCATTCATCCTAGTCACTGTCTACCGACTCATTCATCCTAGTCACTGTCTACCAACTCATTCATCCTAGTCACTGTCTACCGACTCGTCCATCCTAGTCACTGTCTACCGACTCGTTCATCCTAGTCACTGTCTACAGACTCATTCATCCTAGTCACTGTCTACCAACTCATACATCCTAGTCACTGTCTACCGACTGATTCATCCTGGTCACTGTCTACCGACTGATTCATCCTAGTCACTGTCTACCGACTGATTCATCCTAGTCACTGTCTACCGACTGATTCATCCTAGTCACTGTCTACTGACTGATTCATCCTGGTCACTGACTACCGACTGATTCATCCTGGTCACTGTCTACCGACTGATTCATCCTGGTCACTGTCTACCGACTGATTCATCCTGGTCACTGACTACCGACTGATTCATCCTTGTCACTGACTACCGACTGATTCATCCTGGTCACTGTCTACCGACTCATTCATCCTGGTCACTGTCTACCGACTGATTCATCCTAGTCACTGACTACCGACTCATTCATCCTAGTCACTGACTACCGACTGATTCCTCCCAGTCACTGTCTACCGACTGATTCATCCTTGTCACTGTCTACAAACTGATTCATCCTGGTCACTGACTACCGACTGATTCATCCTGGTCACTGACTACCGACTGATTCATCCTGATCACTGTCTACCGACTGATTCATCCTGATCACTGTCTACCGACTGATTCATCCTGGTCACTGTCTACCGACTGATTCATCCTAGTCACTGACTACCGACTCATTCATCCTGGTCACTGTCTACCAACTCATTCATCCTGGTCACTGTCTACCGACTGATTCATCCTGGTCACTGACTACCGACTGATTCACCCTGGTCACTGTCTACCGACTGATTCATCCTGGTCACTGTCTACCAACTCATTTATCCTGGTCACTGTCTACCGACTGATTCATCCTAGTCACTGACTACCGACTCATTCATCCTAGTCACTGACTACCGACTGATTCCTCCCAGTCACTGTCTACCGACTGATTCATCCTAGTCACTGTCTACCGACTGATTCATCCTAGTCACTGTCTACCGACTGATTCATCCTAGTCACTGTCTACCGACTGATTCATCCTAGTCACTGTCTACCGACTGATTCATCCTGGTCACTGTCTACCGACTGATTCATCCTGGTCACTGACTACCGACTGATTCATCCTGGTCACTGACTACCGACTCATTCATCCTGGTCACTGTCTACTGACTCGTTCATCCTGGTCACTGTCTACCAACTCGTCCATCCTAGTCACTGTCTACCGACTCATTCATCCTAGTCACTGTCTACCAACTCATTCATCCTAGTCACTGTCTACCGACTCATTCATCCTAGTCATGTCTACGACTCATTCATCCTGTCACTCTGTCTACCGACTCATTCATCCTAGTCACTGTCTACCAACTCATTCATCCTAGTCACTGTCTACCGACTCGTCCATCCTAGTCACTGTCTACCGACTCGTCCATCCTAGTCACTGTCTACCGACTCATTCATCCTAGTCACTGTCTACCGACTCATTCATCCTAGTCACTGTCTACCAACTCATTCATCCTAGTCACTGTCTACCGACTGATTCATCCTGGTCACTGTCTACCGACTGATTCATCCTAGTCACTGTCTACCGACTGATTCATCCTAGTCACTGTCTACCGACTGATTCATCCTAGTCACTGTCTACCGACTGATTCATCCTGGTCACTGACTACCGACTGATTCATCCTGGTCACTGTCTACCGACTGATTCATCCTGGTCACTGTCTACCGACTGATTCATCCTGGTCACTAACTACCGACTGATTCATCCTGGTCACTGACTACCGACTGATTCATCCTGGTCACTGTCTACCGACTCATTCATCCTGGTCACTGTCTACCGACTGATTCATCCTAGTCACTAACTACCGACTCATTCATCCTAGTCACTGACTACCGACTGATTCATCCTAGTCACTGTCTACCGACTCATTCATCCTGGTCACTGTCTACTGACTGATTCATCCTGGTCACTGACTACCGACTGATTCATCCTGGTCACTGTCTACCGACTCATTCATCCTGGTCACTGTCTACCGACTGATTCATCCTGGTCACTGACTACCGACTGATTCATCCTGGTCACTGACTACCGACTCGTTCATTCTAGTCACCGACTACCGACTGATTCATCCTGGTCACTGACTACCGACTGATTCATCCTAGTCACTGACTACCGACTGATTCATCCTGTCACTGCTACCGACTGATTCATCCTGGTCACTGCTACCGACTATTCATCCTGGTCACTGACTACGACTGATTCATCCTAGTCACTGACTACGTATTCATCTGTCACTGTCTACCGACTATTCATCCTAGTCACTGACTACCGACTCATTCATCCTAGTCACTGTCTACTGACTGATTCATCCTAGTCACTGTCTACCGACTGATTCATCCTAGTCACTGACTACCGACTCATTCATCCTGGTCACTGACTACTGACTGATTCATCCTAGTCACTGACTACCGACTCATTCATCCTGGTCACTGCTACAGTCACTGCTACCGACTGATTCATCCGTCACTGCTACCACTGATTCATCCTGGTCACTGTCTACCGACTCATTCATCCTGTCACTGCTACTGACTGATTCATCCTAGTCACTGTCTACCGACTGATTCATCCTAGTCACTGACTACCGACTCATTCATCCTAGTCACTGTCTACCGACTGATTCATCCTCCTAGTCACTGTCTACCGACTCATTCATCCTGGTCACTGTCTACCAACTCGTCCATCCTAGTCACTGTCTACCGACTCATTCATCCTGGTCACTGTCTACCAACTCGTCCATCCTAGTCACTGTCTACCGACTCATTCATCCTAGTCACTGTCTACCGACTCATTCATCCTGGTCAGTGTCTACTGACTCATTCATCCTTGTCACTGTCTACCGACTCATTCATCCTAGTCACTGTCTACCAACTCATTCATCCTAGTCACTGTCTACCGACTCGTCCATCCTAGTCACTGTCTACCGACTCGTCCATCCTAGTCACTGTCTACCGACTCGTTCATCCTAGTCACTGTCTACCGACTCATTCATCCTAGTCACTGTCTACGAACTCATTCATCCTAGTCATTGTCTACCGACTGATTCATCCTGGTCACTGTCTACCGACTGATTCATCCTAGTCACTGTCTACCGACTGATTCATCCTAGTCACTGTCTACCGACTGATTCATCCTAGTCACTGTCTACCGACTGATTCATCCTGGTCACTGACTACCGACTGATTCATCCTGGTCACTGTCTACCGACTGATTCATCCTGGTCACTGTCTACCGACTGATTCATCCTGGTCACTAACTACCGACTGATTCATCCTGGTCACTGACTACCGACTGATTCATCCTGGTCACTGTCTACCGACTCATTCATCCTGGTCACTGTCTACCGACTGATTCATCCTAGTCACTAACTACCGACTCATTCATCCTAGTCACTGACTACCGACTGATTCATCCTAGTCACTGTCTACCGACTCATTCATCCTGGTCACTGTCTACTGACTGATTCATCCTGGTCACTGACTACCGACTGATTCATCCTGGTCACTGTCTACCGACTCATTCATCCTGGTCACTGTCTACCGACTGATTCATCCTGGTCACTGACTACCGACTGATTCATCCTGGTCACTGACTACCGACTCGTTCATTCTAGTCACCGACTACCGACTGATTCATCCTGGTCACTGACTACCGACTGATTCATCCTAGTCACTGACTACCGACTGATTCATCCTGGTCACTGACTACCGACTCGTTCATTCTAGTCACCGACTACCGACTGATTCATCCCAGTCACTGACTACCCACTGATTCATCCTGGTCACTGACTACCGACTCATTCATCCTGGTCACTGACTACTGACTGATTCATCCTAGTCACTGACTACTGACTGATTCATCCTAGTCACTGTCTACCGACTAATTCATCCTAGTCACTGACTACCGACTCATTCATCCTAGTCACTGTCTACTGACTGATTCATCCTAGTCACTGTCTACCGACTGATTCATCCTAGTCACTGACTACCGACTCATTCATCCTGGTCACTGACTACTGACTGATTCATCCTAGTCACTGACTACCGACTCATTCATCTGGTCACTGCTACGACTGATTCATCCTAGTCACTGCTACCGACTCATTCATCCTGGTCACTGTCTACCAACTCGTCCATCCTAGTCACTGTCTACCGACTGATTCATCCCAGTCACTGACTACCCACTGATTCATCCTGGTCACTGACTACCGACTCATTCATCCTGGTCAATGACTACTGACTGATTCATCCTAGTCACTGACTACTGACTGATTCATCCTAGTCACTGACTACTGACTCATTCATCCTAGTCACTGTCTACCGACTGATTCATCCTCATCACTGTCTACCAACTTGTCCATCCTAGTCACTGTCTACCAACTCATTCATCCTGGTCACTGTCTACCAACTCGTCCATCCTAGTCACTGTCTACCGACTCATTCATCCTAGTCACTGTCTACCGACTCATTCATCCTAGTCACTGTCTACCAACTCATTCATCCTAGTCACTGTCTACCGACTGATTCATCCTGGTCACTGTCTACCGACTCATTCATCCTAGTCACTGTCTACTGACTCATTCATCCTAGTCACTGACTACCGACTGATTCATCCTAGTCACTGACTACCGACTCATTCATCCTAGTCACTGACTACCGACTGATTCATCCTAGTCACTGTCTACCGACTCATTCATCCTAGTCACTGTCTACCCGCTCATTCATCCTAGTCACTGTCTACTGACTCATTCATCCTGGTCACTGTCTACCAACTCGTCCATCCTAGTCACTGTCTACCAACTCATTCATCCTAGTCACTGTCTACCGACTCATTCATCCTAGTCACTTTCTACCGACTCATTCATCCTAGTCACTGTCTACCGACTCATTCATCCTAGTCACTGTCTACCAACTCATTCATCCTAGTCACTGTCTACCGACTCGTCCATCCTAGCCACTGTCTACCGACTCGTTCATCCTAGTCACTGTCTACCGACTCATTCATCCTAGTCACTGTCTACCAACTCATTCATCCTAGTCACTGTCTACCGACTGATTCATCCTGGTCACTGTCTACCGACTTATTCATCCTAGTCACTGTCTACCGTCTGATTCATCCTAGTCACTGTCTACCGACTCATTCATCCTAGTCACTGACTACTGACTGATTCATCCTAGTCACTGACTACCGACTCATTCATCCTAGTCACTGTCTACCGACTGATTCATCCTGGTCACTGTCTACCGACTCATTCATCCTAGTCACTGTCTACCGACTCATTCATCCTAGTCACTGTCTACCGACTCATTCATCCTAGTCACTGACTACCGACTCATTCATCCTAGTCACTGTCTACTGACTCATTCATCCTAGTCACTGTCTACCGACTGATTCATCCTGGTCACTGTCTACCAACTCGTCCATCCTAGTCACTGTCTACCGACTGATTCATCCCAGTCACTGACTACCCACTGATTCATCCTGGTCACTGACTACCGACTCATTCATCCTGGTCAATGACTACTGACTGATTCATCCTAGTCACTGACTACTGACTGATTCATCCTAGTCACTGACTACCGACTCATTCATCCTAGTCACTGTCTACCGACTGATTCATCCTGGTCACTGTCTACCAACTCGTCCATCCTAGTCACTGTCTACCAACTCATTCATCCTGGTCACTGTCTACCAACTCGTCCATCCTAGTCACTGTCTACCGACTCATTCATCCTAGTCACTGTCTACCGACTCATTCATCCTGGTCAGTGTCTACCGACTGATTCATCCTAGTCACTGTCTACCGACTGATTCATCCTTGTCACTGTCTACCAACTCATTCATCCTAGTCACTGTCTACCGACTGATTCATCCTGGTCATTGACTACCGACTGATTCATCCTGGTCACTGACTACCGACTCATTCATCCTGGTCACTGACTAATGACTGATTCATCCTGGTCACTGACTACCGACTGATTCATCCTGGTCACTGACTACCGACTGATTCATCCTGGTCACTGACTACCGACTCATTCATCCTGGTCACTGACTACCGACTGATTCATCCTAGTCATTGTCTACCGACTGATTCATCCTGGTCACTGTCTACCGACTGATTCATCCTAGTCACTGACTACCGACTGATTCATCCTAGTCACTGACTACCGACTGATTCATCCTAGTCACTGACTACCGACTGATTCATCCTGGTCACTGACTACCGACTGATTCATCCCAGTCACTGTCTACCGACTAATTCCTCCCAGTCACCGACTACCAACTGATTCATCCCAGTCACCGACTACCCACTGAATCATCCTAGTCACCGACTACCGACTGATTCATCCTAGTCACTGACTACCGACTCGTTCATTCTAGTCACCGACTACCGACTGATTCATCCTGGTCACTGACTACCGACTCGTTCATTCTAGTCACTGACTACCGACTGATTCATCCTGGTCACTGACTACTGACTCGTTCATTCTAGTCACCGACTACCGACTGATTCATCCTGGTCACTGACTACCGACTGATTCATCCTAGTCACTGACTACCGACTGATTCATCCTGGTCACTGACTACCGACTCGTTCATTCTAGTCACCGACTACTGACTGATTCATCCCAGTCACTGACTACCGACTCATTCATCCTGGTCACTGACTACTGACTGATTCATCCTAGTCACTGACTACTGACTGATTCATCCTAGTCACTGTCTACCGACTAATTCATCCTAGTCACTGACTACCGACTCATTCATCCTAGTCACTGTCTACTGACTGATTCATCCTAGTCACTGTCTACCGACTGATTCATCCTAGTCACTGACTACCGACTCATTCATTCTGGTCACTGACTACTGACTGATTCATCCTAGTCACTGACTACCGACTCATTCATCCTAGTCACTGTCTACCGACTGATTCATCCTGGTCACTGTCTACCGACTCATTCATCCTAGTCACTGTCTACTGACTCATTCATCCTAGTCACTGACTACCGACTGATTCATCCTAGTCACTGACTACCGACTCATTCATCCTAGTCACTGACTACCGACTGATTCATCCTAGTCACTGTCTACCGACTCATTCATCCTAGTCACTGTCTACCCGCTCATTCATCCTAGTCACTGTCTACTGACTCATTCATCCTGGTCACTGTCTACCAACTCGTCCATCCTAGTCACTGTCTACCAACTCATTCATCCTAGTCACTGTCTACCGACTCATTCATCCTAGTCACTGTCTACCGACTCATTCATCCTAGTCACTGTCTACCGACTCATTCATCCTAGTCACTGTCTACCAACTCATTCATCCTAGTCACTGTCTACCGACTCGTCCATCCTAGCCACTGTCTACCGACTCGTTCATCCTAGTCACTGTCTACCGACTCATTCATCCTAGTCACTGTCTACCAACTCATTCATCCTAGTCACTGTCTACCGACTGATTCATCCTGGTCACTGTCTACCGACTTATTCATCCTAGTCACTGTCTACCGTCTGATTCATCCTAGTCACTGTCTACCGACTGATTCATCCTAGTCACTGACTACCGACTGATTCATCCTAGTCACTGACTACCGACTGATTCATCCTGGTCACTGTCTACCGACTGATTCATCCTGGTCACTGTCTACCGACTCATTCATCCTAGTCACTGTCTACCGACTCATTCATCCTAGTCACTGACTACCGACTCATTCATCCTAGTCACTGTCTACTGACTCATTCATCCTAGTCACTGTCTACCGACTGATTCATCCTGGTCACTGTCTACCAACTCGTCCATCCTAGTCACTGTCTACCGACTGATTCATCCCAGTCACTGACTACCCACTGATTCATCCTGGTCACTGACTACCGACTCATTCATCCTGGTCAATGACTACTGACTGATTCATCCTAGTCACTGACTACTGACTGATTCATCCTAGTCACTGACTACCGACTCATTCATCCTAGTCACTGTCTACCGACTGATTCATCCTGGTCACTGTCTACCAACTCGTCCATCCTAGTCACTGTCTACCAACTCATTCATCCTGGTCACTGTCTACCAACTCGTCCATCCTAGTCACTGTCTACCGACTCATTCATCCTAGTCACTGTCTACCGACTCATTCATCCTGGTCAGTGTCTACCGACTGATTCATCCTAGTCACTGTCTACCGACTGATTCATCCTTGTCACTGTCTACCAACTCATTCATCCTAGTCACTGTCTACCGACTGATTCATCCTGGTCATTGACTACCGACTGATTCATCCTGGTCACTGACTACCGACTCATTCATCCTGGTCACTGACTAATGACTGATTCATCCTGGTCATTGACTACCGACTGATTCATCCTGG
The DNA here is from genome assembly GCA_014843695.1 of Archivesica marissinica. NCBI lineage: Eukaryota > Metazoa > Mollusca > Bivalvia > Venerida > Vesicomyidae > Archivesica > Archivesica marissinica. Next base: position 29,719,208 of record CM026399.1, read on the forward strand.
TCACTGACTACCGACTGATTCATCCTGGTCACTGACTACCGACTCATTCATCCTGGTCACTGACTACCGACTGATTCATCCTAGTCATTGTCTACCGACTGATTCATCCTGGTCACTGTCTACCGACTGATTCATCCTAGTCACTGACTACCGACTGATTCATCCTAGTCACTGACTACCGACTGATTCATCCTAGTCACTGACTACCGACTGATTCATCCTGGTCACTGACTACCGACTGATTCATCCCAGTCACTGTCTACCGACTAATTCCTCCCAGTCACCGACTACCAACTGATTCATCCCAGTCACCGACTACCCACTGAATCATCCTAGTCACCGACTACCGACTGATTCATCCTAGTCACTGACTACCGACTCGTTCATTCTAGTCACCGACTACCGACTGATTCATCCTGGTCACTGACTACCGACTCGTTCATTCTAGTCACTGACTACCGACTGATTCATCCTGGTCACTGACTACTGACTCGTTCATTCTAGTCACCGACTACCGACTGATTCATCCTGGTCACTGACTACCGACTGATTCATCCTAGTCACTGACTACCGACTGATTCATCCTGGTCACTGACTACCGACTCGTTCATTCTAGTCACCGACTACTGACTGATTCATCCCAGTCACTGACTACCGACTCATTCATCCTGGTCACTGACTACTGACTGATTCATCCTAGTCACTGACTACTGACTGATTCATCCTAGTCACTGTCTACCGACTAATTCATCCTAGTCACTGACTACCGACTCATTCATCCTAGTCACTGTCTACTGACTGATTCATCCTAGTCACTGTCTACCGACTGATTCATCCTAGTCACTGACTACCGACTCATTCATTCTGGTCACTGACTACTGACTGATTCATCCTAGTCACTGACTACCGACTCATTCATCCTAGTCACTGTCTACCGACTGATTCATCCTGGTCACTGTCTACCGACTCATTCATCCTAGTCACTGTCTACTGACTCATTCATCCTAGTCACTGACTACCGACTGATTCATCCTAGTCACTGACTACCGACTCATTCATCCTAGTCACTGACTACCGACTGATTCATCCTAGTCACTGTCTACCAACTCATTCATCCTAGTCACTGTCTACCCGCTCATTCATCCTAGTCACTGTCTACTGACTCATTCATCCTGGTCACTGTCTACCAACTCGTCCATCCTAGTCACTGTCTACCAACTCATTCATCCTAGTCACTGTCTACCGACTCATTCATCCTAGTCACTGTCTACCGACTCATTCATCCTAGTCACTGTCTACCGACTCATTCATCCTAGTCACTGTCTACCAACTCATTCATCCTAGTCACTGTCTACCGACTCGTCCATCCTAGCCACTGTCTACCGACTCGTTCATCCTAGTCACTGTCTACCGACTCATTCATCCTAGTCACTGTCTACCAACTCATTCATCCTAGTCACTGTCTACCGACTGATTCATCCTGGTCACTGTCTACCGACTTATTCATCCTAGTCACTGTCTACCGTCTGATTCATCCTAGTCACTGTCTACCGACTGATTCATCCTAGTCACTGTCTACCGACTGATTCATCCTGGTCACTGACTACCGACTGATTCATCCTGGTCACTGTCTACTGACTGATTCATCCTGGTCACTGTCTACCGACTCATTCATCCTAGTCACTGTCCACTCATTCATCCTAGTCACTGTCTACTGACTGATTCATCCTGGTCACTGTCTACCGACTGATTCATCCTAGTCACTGTCTACCGACTGATTCATCCTAGTCACTGTCTACCGACTGATTCATCCTAGTCACTGTCTACCGACTGATTCATCCTGGTCACTGACTACCGACTGATTCATCCTGGTCACTGTCTACTGACTGATTCATCCTGGTCACTGTCTACCGACTGATTCATCCTGGTCACTGACTACCGACTGATTCATCCTGGTCACTGTCTACCGACTGATTCATCCTGGTCACTGTCTACCGACTGATTCATCCTAGTCACTGTCTACCGACTCATTCATCCTAGTCACTGTCTACGACTGATTCATCCTGTCACTGTCTACCGACTGATTCATCCTAGTCACTGACTACCGACTGATTCATCCTAGTCACTGTCTACCGACTGATTCATCCTAGTCACTGTCTACCGACTGATTCATCCTGGTCACTGTCTACCGACTTATTCATCCTAGTCACTGTCTACTGACTGATTCATCCTAGTCACTGTCTACCGACTGATTCATCCTAGTCACTGTCTACCGACTGATTCATCCTGGTCACTGACTACCGACTGATTCATCCTGGTCACTGTCTACTGACTGATTCATCCTGGTCACTGTCTACCGACTCATTCATCCTAGTCACTGTCTACCAACTCATTCATCCTAGTCACTGTCTACTGACTGATTCATCCTGGTCACTGTCTACCGACTCATTCATCCTAGTCACTGTCTACCAACTCGTCCATCCTAGTCACTGTCTACCGACTCATTCATCCTGGTCACTGTCTACCAACTCATCCATCCTAGTCACTGTCTACCGACTCATTCATCCTAGTCACTGTCTACCGACTCATTCATCCTGGTCAGTGTCTACTGACTCATTCATCCTTGTCACTCTGTCTACCGACTCATTCATCCTAGTCACTGTCTACCAACTCATTCATCCTAGTCACTGTCTACCGACTCGTCCATCCTAGTCACTGTCTACCGACTCGTCCATCCTAGTCACTGTCTACCGACTTGTTCATCCTAGTCACTGTCTACCGACTCATTCATCCTAGTCACTGTCTACGAACTCATTCATCCTAGTCATTGTCTACCGACTGATTCATCCTGGTCACTGTCTACCGACTGATTCATCCTAGTCACTGTCTACCGACTTGATTCATCCTAGTCACTGTCTACCGACTGATTCATCCTGGTCTCTGACTACCGACTGATTCATCCTGGTCACTGTCTACCGACTGATTCATCCTGGTCACTGTCTACCGACTGATTCATCCTGGTCACTAACTACCGACTGATTCATCCTGGTCACTGACTACCGAATGATTCATCCTGGTCACTGTCTACCGACTCATTCATCCTGGTCACTGTCTACCGACTGATTCATCCTAGTCACTAACTACCGACTCATTCATCCTAGTCACTGACTACTGACTGATTCATCCTAGTCACTGTCTACCGACTCATTCATCCTGGTCACTGTCTACTGACTGATTCATCCTGGTCACTGACTACCGACTGATTCATCCTGGTCACTGTCTACCGACTCATTCATCCTGGTCACTGTCTACCGACTGATTCATCCTGGTCACTGACTACCGACTGATTCATCCTGGTCACTGACTACCGACTCGTTCATTCTAGTCACCGACTACCGACTGATTCATCCTGGTCACTGACTACCGACTGATTCATCCTAGTCACTGACTACCGACTGATTCATCCTGATCACTGACTACCGACTCGTTCATTCTAGTCACCGACTACCGACTGATTCATCCCAGTCACTGACTACCCACTGATTCATCCTGGTCACTGACTACCGACTCATTCATCCTGGTCACTGACTACTGACTGATTCATCCTAGTCACTGACTACTGACTGATTCATCCTAGTCACTGTCTACCGACTAATTCATCCTAGTCACTGACTACCGACTCATTCATCCTAGTCACTGTCTACTGACTGATTCATCCTAGTCACTGTCTACCGACTGATTCATCCTAGTCACTGACTACCGACTCATTCATCCTGGTCACTGACTACTGACTGATTCATCCTAGTCACTGACTACCGACTCATTCATTCTGGTCACTGACTACTGACTGATTCATCCTAGTCACTGACTACCGACTCATTCATCCTGGTCACTGTCTACCAACTCGTCCATCCTAGTCACTGTCTACCGACTGATTCATCCCAGTCACTGACTACCCACTGATTCATCCTGGTCACTGACTACCGACTCATTCATCCTGGTCAATGACTACTGACTGATTCATCCTAGTCACTGACTACTGACTCATTCATCCTAGTCACTGTCTACCGACTGATTCATCCTGGTCATTGTCTACCGACTGATTCATCCTGGTCACTGACTACCGACTCATTCATCCTAGTCACTGTCTACCGACTCATTCATCCTGGTCACTGTCTACCGACTCGTCCATCCTAGTCACTGTCTACCGACTCATTCATCCTAGTCACTGTCTACCGACTCATTCATCCTGTCACTGTCTAACTATTCATCCTAGTCATTGTCTACCGACTGATTCATCCTAGTCACTTCTACAACTCATTCATCCTAGTCACTGTCTACCGACTCGTCCATCCTAGTCACTGTCTACCGACTCGTTCATCCTAGTCACTGTCTACCGACTCATTCATCCTAGTCACTGTCTATGAACTCATTCATCCTAGTCACTGTCTACCGATTGATTCATCCTGGTCACTGTCTACCGACTGATTCATCCTAGTCACTGTCTACCGACTGATTCATCCTAGTCACTGTCTACCGACTCATTCATCCTGGTCACTGTCTACCGACTCATTCATCCTAGTCACTGTCTATGACTCATTCATCCTAGTCATTGTCTACCGACTGATTCATCCTGTCACTTCTACACTATTCATCCTGTCACTGTCTACCGACTCTCATCCTAGTCACTGTCTACCGACTCATTCATCCTAGTCACTGTCTACCGACTCATTCATCCTGGTCACTGTCTACCGACTGATTCATCCTAGTCACTGACTACCGACTCATTCATCCTGGTCACTGACTACCGACTGATTCATCCTAGTCACTGACTACCGACTGATTCATCCTAGTCACTGACTACCGACTGATTCATCCTAGTCACTGACTACCGACTGATTCATCCTGGTCACTGACTACCGACTGATTCATCCCAGTCACTGTCTACCGACTAATTCCTCCCAGTCACCGACTACCAACTGATTCATCCCAGTCACCGACTACCCACTGAATCATCCTAGTCACCGACTACCGACTGATTCATCCTAGTCACTGACTACCGACTCGTTCATTCTAGTCACCGACTACCGACTGATTCATCCTGGTCACTGACTACCGACTCGTTCATTCTAGTCACTGACTACCGACTGATTCATCCTGGTCACTGACTACTGACTCGTTCATTCTAGTCACCGACTACCGACTGATTCATCCTGGTCACTGACTACCGACTGATTCATCCTAGTCACTGACTACCGACTGATTCATCCTGGTCACTGACTACCGACTCGTTCATTCTAGTCACCGACTACTGACTGATTCATCCCAGTCACTGACTACCGACTCATTCATCCTGGTCACTGACTACTGACTGATTCATCCTAGTCACTGACTACTGACTGATTCATCCTAGTCACTGTCTACCGACTAATTCATCCTAGTCACTGACTACCGACTCATTCATCCTAGTCACTGTCTACTGACTGATTCATCCTAGTCACTGTCTACCGACTGATTCATCCTAGTCACTGACTACCGACTCATTCATTCTGGTCACTGACTACTGACTGATTCATCCTAGTCACTGACTACCGACTCATTCATCCTAGTCACTGTCTACCGACTGATTCATCCTGGTCACTGTCTACCGACTCATTCATCCTAGTCACTGTCTACTGACTCATTCATCCTAGTCACTGACTACCGACTGATTCATCCTAGTCACTGACTACCGACTCATTCATCCTAGTCACTGACTACCGACTGATTCATCCTAGTCACTGTCTACCAACTCATTCATCCTAGTCACTGTCTACCCGCTCATTCATCCTAGTCACTGTCTACTGACTCATTCATCCTGGTCACTGTCTACCAACTCGTCCATCCTAGTCACTGTCTACCAACTCATTCATCCTAGTCACTGTCTACCGACTCATTCATCCTAGTCACTGTCTACCGACTCATTCATCCTAGTCACTGTCTACCGACTCATTCATCCTAGTCACTGTCTACCAACTCATTCATCCTAGTCACTGTCTACCGACTCGTCCATCCTAGCCACTGTCTACCGACTCGTTCATCCTAGTCACTGTCTACCGACTCATTCATCCTAGTCACTGTCTACCAACTCATTCATCCTAGTCACTGTCTACCGACTGATTCATCCTGGTCACTGTCTACCGACTTATTCATCCTAGTCACTGTCTACCGTCTGATTCATCCTAGTCACTGTCTACCGACTGATTCATCCTAGTCACTGTCTACCGACTGATTCATCCTGGTCACTGACTACCGACTGATTCATCCTGGTCACTGTCTACTGACTGATTCATCCTGGTCACTGTCTACCGACTCATTCATCCTAGTCACTGTCTACCAACTCATTCATCCTAGTCACTGTCTACTGACTGATTCATCCTGGTCACTGTCTGCTGACTCATTCATCCTAGTCACTGTCTACCGACTATTCATCCTAGTCACTGTCTACCGACTGATTCATCCTAGTCACTGTCTACCGACTGATTCATCCTGGTCACTGACTACCGACTGATTCATCCTGGTCACTGTCTACTGACTGATTCATCCTGGTCACTGTCTACTGACTGATTCATCCTGGTCACTGACTACCGACTGATTCATCCGGTCACTGTCTACCGACTGATTCATCCTGGTCATCTACCGACTCATTCATCCTAGTCACTGTCTAGAGATTCATCCTAGTCACTGACTACCGACTGATTCATCCTAGTCACTGTCTACCGACTCATTCATCCTAGTCACTGTCTACCGACTGATTCATCCTAGTCACTGTCTACCGACTGATTCATCCTAGTCACTGTCTACCGACTGATTCATCCTAGTCACTGTCTACCGACTGATTCATCCTAGTCACTGTCTACCGACTGATTCATCCTGGTCACTGACTACCGACTGATTCATCCTAGTCACTGTCTACTGACTGATTCATCCTGGTCACTGTCTACCGACTCATTCATCCTAGTCACTGTCTACCAACTCATTCATCCTAGTCACTGTCTACTGACTGATTCATCCTGGTCACTGTCTACCGACTCATTCATCCTAGTCACTGTCTACCGACTGATTCATCCTAGTCACTGTCTACCGACTGATTCATCCTGGTCACTGTCTACCGACTCATTCATCCTAGTCACTGTCTACCGACTGATTCATCCTAGTCACTGTCTACCGACTGATTCATCCTAGTCACTGTCTACCGACTGATTCATCCTGGTCACTGACTACCGACTGATTCATCCTGGTCACTGTCTACCGACTGATTCATCCTGGTCACTGTCTACCGACTGATTCATCCTAGTCACTGTCTACCGACTCATTCATCCTAGTCACTGTCTACCGACTGATTCATCCTAGTCACTGACTACCGACTGATTCATCCTAGTCACCGACTACCGACTCATTCATCCTAGTCACTGTCTACTGACTCATTCATCCTGGTCACTGTCTACCAACTCGTCCATCCTAGTCACTGTCTACCGACTCATTCATCCTGGTCACTGTCTACCAACTCGTCCATCCTAGTCACTGTCTACCGACTCATTCATCCTAGTCACTGTCTACCGACTCATTCATCCTGGTCAGTGTCTACCGACTCATTCATCCTAGTCACTGTCTACCGACTCATTCATCCTAGTCACTCTCTACAAACTCATTCATCCTAGTCACTGTCTACCGACCCGTCCATCCTAGTCACTGTCTACCGACTCGTTCATCCTAGTCACTGTCTACCGACTCATTCATCCTAGTCACTGTCTATGAACTCATTCATCCTAGTCACTGTCTACCGACTGATTCATCCTGGTCACTGTCTACCGACTCATTCATCCTAGTCACTGTCTACCGACTGATTCATCCTAGTCACTGTCTACCGACTGATTCATCCTAGTCACTGTCTACCAACTGATTCATCCTGGTCTCTGACTACCAACTGATTCATCCTGGTCACTGTCTACCGACTGATTCATCCTGGTCACTGTCTACCGACTGATTCATCCTGGTCACTGACTACCGACTGATTCATCCTGGTCACTGACTACCGACTGATTCATCCTGGTCACTGTCTACCGACTCATTCATCCTGGTCACTGTCTACCGACTGATTCATCCTAGTCACTGACTACCGACTCATTCATCCTAGTCACTGACTACCGACTCTTTCATCCCAGTCACTGTCTACCGACTGATTCATCCTTGTCACTGTCTACCGACTGATTCATCCTGGTCACTGACTACCGACTGATTCATCCTGGTCACTGACTACCGACTGATTCATCCTGGTCACTGTCTACCGACTCATTCATCCTGGTCACTGTCTACCGACTGATTCATCCTAGTCACTAACTACCGACTCATTCATCCTAGTCACTGACTACCGACTGATTCATCCTAGTCACTGTCTACCGACTCATTCATCCTGGTCACTGTCTACCGACTGATTCATCCTGGTCACTGACTACCGACTGATTCATCCTGGTCACTGACTACCGACTGATTCATCCTGGTCACTGTCTACCGACTGATTCATCCTGGTCACTGTCTACTAACTCATTTATCCTGGTCACTGTCTACCGACTGATTCCTCCTAGTCACTGACTACCGACTCATTCATCCTAGTCACTGACTACCGACTGATTCCTCCCAGTCACTGTCTACCGACTCATTCATCCTAGTCACTGTCTACCGACTGATTCATCCTAGTCACTGTCTACCGACTGATTCATCCTAGTCACTGTCTACTGACTGATTCATCCTAGTCACTGTCTACTGACTCATCCATCCTAGTCACTGTCTACCGACTGATTCATCCTGGTCATTGACTACCGACTGATTCATCCTGGTCACTGACTACCGACTCATTCATGCTGGTCACTGACTACCGACTGATTCATCCTGGTCACTGACTACCGACTCGTCCATCCTAGTCACTGTCTACCGACTCGTTCATCCTAGTCACTGTCTACCGACTCATTCATCCTAGTCACTGTCTATGAACTCATTCATCCTAGTCATTGTCTACCGACTGATTCATCCTAGTCACTCTCTACAAACTCATTCATCCTAGTCACTGTCTACCGACTCGTCCATCCTAGTCACTGTCTACCGACTCGTTCATCCTAGTCACTGTCTACCGACTCATTCATCCTAGTCACTGTCTATGAACTCATTCATCCTAGTCACTGTCTACCGATTGATTCATCCTGGTCACTGTCTACCGACTGATTCATCCTAGTCACTGTCTACCGACTCATTCATCCTAGTCACTGTCTATGAACTCATTCATCCTAGTCATTGTCTACCGACTGATTCATCCTAGTCACTCTCTACAAACTCATTCATCCTAGTCACTGTCTACCGACTCGTCCATCCTAGTCACTGTCTACCGACTCGTTCATCCTAGTCACTGTCTACCGACTCATTCATCCTAGTCACTGTCTATGAACTCATTCATCCTAGTCACTGTCTACCGATTGATTCATCCTGGTCACTGTCTACCGACTGATTCATCCTAGTCACTGTCTACCGACTGATTCATCCTAGTCACTGTCTACGGACTGATTCATCCTAGTCACTGTCTACCGACTGATTCATCCTAGTCACTGACTACCGACTCATTCATCCTAGTCACTGTCTACCGACTGATTCATCCTAGTCACTGTCTACCGACTGATTCATCCTGGTCACTGACTACCGACTGATTCATCCTGGTCACTGACTACCGACTGATTCATCCTGGTCACTGTCTACCGACTCATTCATCCTGTCACTGTCTACCGACTGATTCATCCTAGTCACTGACTACCGACTTCATCCTAGTCACTGACTACCGACTGATTCATCCTAGTCACTGTCTACCGACTCATTCATCCTGGTCACTGTCTACCGACTGATTCATCCTGGTCACTGACTACCGACTGATTCATCCTGGTCACTGACTACCGACTGATTCATCCTGGTCACTGTCTACCGACTGATTCATCCTGGTCACTGTCTACTAACTCATTTATCCTGGTCACTGTCTACCGACTGATTCCTCCTAGTCACTGACTACCGACTCATTCATCCTAGTCACTGACTACCGACTGATTCCTCCCAGTCACTGTCTACCGACTCATTCATCCTAGTCACTGTCTACCGACTGATTCATCCTAGTCACTGTCTACCGACTGATTCATCCTAGTCACTGTCTACTGACTGATTCATCCTAGTCACTGTCTACTGACTCATCCATCCTAGTCACTGTCTACCGACTGATTCATCCTGGTCATTGACTACCGACTGATTCATCCTGGTCACTGACTACCGACTCATTCATGCTGGTCACTGACTACCGACTGATTCATCCTGGTCACTGACTACCGACTCGTCCATCCTAGTCACTGTCTACCGACTCGTTCATCCTAGTCACTGTCTACCGACTCATTCATCCTAGTCACTGTCTATGAACTCATTCATCCTAGTCATTGTCTACCGACTGATTCATCCTAGTCACTCTCTACAAACTCATTCATCCTAGTCACTGTCTACCGACTCGTCCATCCTAGTCACTGTCTACCGACTCGTTCATCCTAGTCACTGTCTACCGACTCATTCATCCTAGTCACTGTCTATGAACTCATTCATCCTAGTCACTGTCTACCGATTGATTCATCCTGGTCACTGTCTACCGACTGATTCATCCTAGTCACTGTCTACCGACTGATTCATCCTAGTCACTGTCTACCGACTCGTTCATCCTAGTCACTGTCTACCGACTCATTCATCCTAGTCACTGTCTATGAACTCATTCATCCTAGTCATTGTCTACCGACTGATTCATCCTAGTCACTCTCTACAAACTCATTCATCCTAGTCACTGTCTACCGACTCGTCCATCCTAGTCACTGTCTACCGACTCGTTCATCCTAGTCACTTTCTACCGACTCATTCATCCTAGTCACTGTCTATGAACTCATTCATCCTAGTCACTGTCTACCGATTGATTCATCCTGGTCACTGTCTACCGACTGATTCATCCTAGTCACTGTCTACCGACTGATTCATCCTAGTCACTGTCTACCGACTGATTCATCATAGTCACTGTCTACCAACTGATTCATCCTGGTCTCTGACTACCGACTGATTCATCCTGGTCACTGTCTACCGACTGATTCATCCTGGTCACTGTCTACCGACTGATTCATCCTGGTCACTGACTACCGACTGATTCATCCTGGTCACTGACTACCGACTTATTCATCCTGGTCACTGTCTACCGACTGATTCATCCTGGTCACTGTCTACCGACTGATTCATCCTAGTCACTGACTACCGACTCATTCATCCTAGTCACTGACTACCGACTCTTTCATCCCAGTCACTGTCTACCGACTGATTCATCCTTGTCACTGTCTACCGACTGATTCATCCTGGTCACTGACTACCGACTGAATCATCCTGGTCACTGACTACCGACTGATTCATCCTGGTCACTGTCTACCGACTCATTCATCCTGGTCACTGTCTACCGACTGATTCATCCTAGTCACTAACTACCGACTCATTCATCCTAGTCACTGACTACCGACTGATTCATCCTAGTCACTGTCTACTGACTCATTCATCCTGGTCACTGTCTACCGACTGATTCATCCTGGTCACTGACTACCGACTGATTCATCCTGGTCACTGACTACCGACTGATTCATCCTGGTCACTGTCTACCGACTGATTCATCCTGGTCACTGTCTACCAACTCATTTATCCTGGTCACTGTCTACCGACTGATTCATCCTAGTCACTGACTACCGACTCATTCATCCTAGTCACTGACTACCGACTGATTCCTCCCAGTCACTGTCTACCGACTCATTCATCCTAGTCACTGTCTACCGACTGATTCATCCTAGTCACTGTCTACCGACTGATTCATCCTAGTCACTGTCTACTGACTGATTCATCCTAGTCACTGTCTACCGACTCATCCATCCTAGTCACTGTCTACCGACTGATTCATCCTGGTCATTGACTACCGACTGATTCATCCTGGTCACTGACTACCGACTCATTCATGCTGGTCACTGACTACTGACTGATTCATCCTGGTCACTGACTACCGACTGATTCATCCTTGTCACTGTCTACCGACTGATTCATCCTGGTCACTGTCTACCGACTGATTCATCCTAGTCACTGACTACCGACTGATTCATCCTAGTCACTGACTACCGACGGATTCATCCTAGTCACTGACTACCGACTGATTCATCCTAGTCACTGACTACCGACTGATTCATCCCAGTCACTGTCTACCGACTGATTCATCCCAGTCACTGTCTACCGACTAATTCCTCCCAGTCACCGACTACTGACTGATTCATCCCAGTCACTGACTACCCACTGAATCATCCTAGTCACCGACTACCGACTGATTCATCCTAGTCACTGACTCCCGACTCGTTCATTCTAGTCACCGACTACCGACTGATTCATCCTGGTCACTGACTACCGACTCGTTCATTCTAGTCACTGACTACCGACTGATTCATCCTGGTCACTGACTACCGACTGATTCATCCTGGTCACTGACTACCGACTCGTTCATTCTAGTCACTGACTACCGACTGATTCATCCTGGTCACTGACTACCGACTGATTCATCCTGGTCACTGACTACCGACTCGTTCATTCTAGTCACTGACTACCGACTGATTCATCCTGGTCACTGACTACCGACTGATTCATCCTAGTCACTGACTACCGACTGATTCATCCTAGTCACTGACTACCGACTGATTCATCCTAGTCACTGACTACCGACTGATTCATCCTAGTCACTGACTACCGACTCGTTCATTCTAGTCACTGACTACCGACTGATTCATCCTGGTCACTGACTACCGACTGATTCATCCTGGTCACTGACTACCGACTCGTTCATTCTAGTCACTGACTACCGACTGATTCATCCTGGTCACTGACTACCGACTGATTCATCCTAGTCACTGACTACCGACTGATTCATCCTGGTCACTGACTACCGACTGATTCATCCTGGTCACTGACTACCGACTGGTTCATCCTAGTCACTGACTACCGACTGATTCATCCTGGTCACTGACTACCGACTGATTCATCCTATTCACTGACTACCGACTGATTCATCCTGGTCACTGACTACCGACTCGTTCATTCTAGTCACCGACTACCGACTGATTCATCCCAGTCATTGATTCATCCTGGTCACTGACTACCGACTGATTCATCCTGGTCACTGACTACCCACTGATTCATCCTGGTCACTGACTACCCACTGATTCATCCTAGTCACTGACTACCGACTCGTTCATTCTAGTCACCGACTACCGACTGATTCATCCCAGTCACTGACTACCCACTGATTCATCCCAGTCACTGACTACCCACTGATTCATCCTGGTCACTGACTACCCACTGATTCATCGTGGTCACTGACTACCGACTGATTCATCCTGGTCACTGACTACCGACTGATTCATCCTGGTCACTGACTACTGACTGATTCATCCCAGTCACTGACTACCGACTGATTCATCCTGGTCACTGACTACCGACTGATTCATCCTGGTCACTGACTACCGACTGATTCATCCTGGTCACTGACTACCGACTGATTCATCCTGGTCACTGACTACCGACTGATTCATCCTGGTCACTGACTACCGACTCATTCATCCTGGTCACTGACTACCGACTGATTGATCCTGGTCACTGACTACCCACTGATTCATCCTGGTCACTGACTACCGACTGATTCATCCTGGTCACTGACTACCAACTGATTCATCCTAGTCACCGACTACCGACTGATTCCTCCATTCACTGACTACCGACTGATTCCTCCCAGTCACTGACTACCCACTGATTCATCCTAGTCACTGACTACCCACTGATTCCTCCCAGCCACTGACTACCGACTGATTCCTCCAGTCACTGACTACAGACTGATTCCTCCCAGTCACTGACTCCCGACTGATTCCTCTGAGTCACTGACTACCGACTGATTCCTCCCAGTCACTGACTACCCACTGATTCCTCCCAGTCACTCACTACCGATTGATTCCTCCCAGTCACTGACTACTGACTGATTCCTCCCAGTCACTGACTACCGACTGATTCCTCCCAGTCACTGACTACCGATTGATTCGTCCCAGCCACTGACTACCGACTGATTCATCCCAGTCACTGACTACCCACTGAATCATCCTAGTCACCGACTACCGACTGATTCATCCTAGTCACTGACTCCCGACTCGTTCATTCTAGTCACCGACTACCGACTGATTCATCCTGGTCACTGACTACCGACTCGTTCATCTAGTCACTGACTACCGACTGATTCATCCTGGTCACTGACTACCGACTGATTCATCCTGGTCACTGACTACCGACTCGTTCATTCTAGTCACTGACTACCGACTGATTCATCCTGGTCACTGACTACCGACTGATTCATCCTGGTCACTGACTACCGACTCGTTCATTCTAGTCACCGACTACCGTCTGATTCATCCTGGTCACTGACTACCGACTGATTCATCCTAGTCACTGACTACCGACTGATTCATCCTGGTCACTGACTACCGACTGATTCATCCCAGTCACTGACTACCCACTGAATCATCCTAGTCACCGACTACCGACTGATTCATCCTAGTCACTGACTACCGACTCGTTCATTCTAGTCACCGACTACCGACTGATTCATCCTGGTCACTGACTACCGACTCGTTCATTCTAGTCACTGACTACCAACTGATTCATCCTGGTCACTGACTACCGACTGATTCATCCTGGTCACTGACTACCGACTCGTTCATTCTAGTCACTGACTACCGACTGATTCATCCTGGTCACTGACTACCGACTGATTCATCCTGGTCACTGACTACCGACTCGTTCATTCTAGTCACTGACTACCGACTGATTCATCCTGGTCACTGACTACCGACTGATTCATCCTATTCACTGACTATCGACTGATTCATCCTGGTCACTGACTACCGACTCGTTCATTCTAGTCACCGACTACCGACTGATTCATCCCAGTCATTGATTCATCCTGGTCACTGACTACCGACTGATTCATCCTGGTCACTGACTACCCACTGATTCATCCTGGTCACTGACTACCCACTGATTCATCCTAGTCACTGACTACCGACTCGTTCATTCTAGTCACCGACTACCGACTGATTCATCCCAGTCACTGACTACCCACTGATTCATCCCAGTCACTGACTACCCACTGATTCATCCTGGTCACTGACTACCCACTGATTCATCGTGGTCACTGACTACCGACTGATTCATCGTGGTCACTGACTACCGACTGATTCATCCTGGTCACTGACTACCGACTGATTCATCCTGGTCACTGACTACTGACTGATTCATCCCAGTCACTGACTACCGACTGATTCATCCTGGTCACTGACTACCGACTGATTCATCCTGGTCACTGACTACCGACTGATTCATCCTGGTCACTGACTACCGACTGATTCATCCTGGTCACTGACTACCGACTGATTCATCCTGGTCACTGACTACCGACTCATTCATCCTGGTCACTGACTACCGACTGATTGATCCTGGTCACTGACTACCCACCGATTCATCCTGGTCACTGACTACCGACTGATTCATCCTGGTCACTGACTACCAACTGATTCATCCTAGTCACCGACTACCGACTGATTCCTCCCATTCACTGACTACCGACTGATTCCTCCCAGTCACTGACTACCCACTGATTCATCCTAGTCACTGACTACCCACTGATTCCTCCCAGCCACTGACTACCGACTGATTCCTCCCAGTCACTGACTACAGACTGATTCCTCCCAGTCACTGACTCCCGACTGATTCCTCTGAGTCACTGACTACCGACTGATTCCTCCCAGTCACTGACTACCCACTGATTCCTCCCAGTCACTCACTACCGATTGATTCCTCCCAGTCACTGACTACTGACTGATTCCTCCCAGTCACTGACTACCGACTGATTCCTCCCAGTCACTGACTACCGATTGATTCGTCCCAGCCACTGACTACCGACTGATTCCTCCCACTCACTGACTACCGATTGATTCCTCCCAGTCACTGACTACCGACTGATTCCTCCCAGTCACTGACTACCGAATGAGTCCGCCTCCGTGGTCGAGTGGTTAAGGTCGCTGACTTGTATACCACTGTAACCTATCATCACTGATGGTCACGGGTTCGAGCCCCGCTCAGGCCGTGTCTCATTTATATGAGAAAGTTGGCAGTTTCTTACGGAGGTTGGTGCACCCAAGTACTGGTTAACCGCTGGAGCCTGCCCAGGAAAGGTATTGTTAGGTAAACTGCCCGCCGGCGATATAGCCCGAAATGGTGCTGATGCAGGCGTAAAACCCGAAATATAACATAACATAACATAACTGACTACCGAATGATTCCTCCCAGTCACTGACTACAGACTGATTCCTCCCAGTCACTGACTCCCGACTGATTCCTCCGAGTCACTGACTACCGACTGATTCCTCCCAGTCACTGACTACCGACTGATTCCTCCCAGTCCCCGACTACAGACTGATTCCTCCCAGTCCCCGACTACAGACTGATTCCTCCCAGTCACTGACTACCGACTGATTCCTCCCAGTCACTGACTACCGACTGATTCCTCCCAGTCACTGACTACCGACTGATTCCTCCCAGTCCCCGACTACAGACTGATTCCTCCCAGTCCCCGACTACAGACTGATTCCTCCCAGTCCCCGACTACAGACTGATTCCTCCCAGTCACTGACTACCGACTGATTCCTCCCAGTCACTGACTACTGACTGATTCCTCCCAGTCACTGACTACTGACTGATTCCTCCCAGTCACTGACTACCGACTGATTCCTCCCAGTCACTGACTACCGACTGATTCCTCCCAGTCACTGACTACCGACTGATTCCTCCCAGTCCCCGACTACAGACTGATTCCTCCCAGTCACTGACTACCGACTGATTCCTCCCAGTCACTGACTACCGACTGATTCCTCCCAGTCACTGACTACCGACTGATTCCTCCCAGTCACTGACTACCGACTGATTCCTCCCAGTCACTGACTACCGACTGATTCCTCCCAGTCACTGACTACCGACTGATTCTTCCCAGTCACCGATTAACAACATTTACCACCATTAGATTCATGCCTAACAACCGTATTGATTATGTATGTCACTGCCACCATGCATGGATTGCACATGTATAGGAAATAGCATTTTATATACAGCATCATCAAAGTTGGAGTTCTAGCCCCGCTGGAGCCGTTACGATTGAGCCCTTAAGCAAGGCATTTAAATTCCACGTTGCCTCTTCTCTCTCCCTCGTGGCGATTGATTCCATCAGGAATGAGGTCTCGAGAGTGATTAATATAAGTTGTAATAACTTGTTTCGCAATCAAGCTAAAATAAATTTGTATGAACTAAAGTTGGAAACTATAATTTAAAAACAAAAACAAGACCTCTTTCATAATGAACTATCGGCCCAGCAGTCTGGAATTGAACTGGTCGGATTGTAATGCTTACCTACAAATGTAAAATGCCGAGTAGATCAATGGATTCTCTAACCTATGTACAATGTAGTTAGAACTGTAAGCAATATTTGTTTACAGAGTTAGCACCGACACTAGCGGGAGTCAGGCTCGATCTCATCACCAAGAACTACGAGTCGGCTTCCGAAACCATGGCTAAAATGCCTGTCATCCCTCCACACCCGCAGTCTGCCCAGAGTCTCGCGCTGAGCAGACTTACGTCTGGAAAGTCTCGGACCACCTCAGCCACCTCCAGCCAGAAACCAAAAACGCCGGCGACGGTTAAAACGTACGAGATGCCCATACAGCCATTGGTAGGTACACGTATAGGTCGGGCATTTAACTGTCTGCTTGCTGTGACACTCAAATTCTACTAGCATTATCACAGGTGCCATGACACAACACCCCTCTCAAATTCTACTAGCATTATCACAGGTCCATGACACAACACCCCTCTCAAATTCTACTAGCATTATACATCACAGGTCCATGACACAACACCCCTCTCAAATTCTACTAGCATTATACATCACAGATCCATGACACAACACCCCTCTCAAATTCTACTAGCATTATCACAGGTCCATGACACAACACCCCTCTCAAATTCTACTAGCATTATACATCACACGTCCATGACACAACACCCCTCTCAAATTCTACTAGCATTATACATCACAGGTCCATGACACAACACCCCTCTCAAATCTACTAGCATTATACATCACATGTCCATGACACAACACCCCTCTCAAATTCTACTAGCATTATACAACACAGATCCATGACACAACACCCCTCTCAAATTCTACTAGCATTATACATCACAGGTCCATGACACAACACCCCTCTCAAATTCTACTAGCATTATACATCACAGGTCCATGACACAACACCCCTCTCATATTCTACTAACATTATACATCACAGGTCCATGACACAACACCCCTCTCATATTCTACTAGCATTATCACAGGTCCATGACACAACACCCCTCTCAAATTCTACTAGCATTATACATCACAGGTCCATGACACAACACCCCTCTCAAATTCTACTAGCATTATCACAGGTCCATGACACAACACCCCTCTCAAATTCTACTAGCATTATACATCACAGGTCCATGACACAACACCCCTCTCATATTCTACTAGCATTATACATCACAGGTCCATGACACAACCCCCTCTCATATTCTACTAGCATTATACATCACAGGTCCATGACACAACACCCCTCATATTCTACTAGCATTATACATCACAGGTCCATGACACAACACCCCTCTCAAATTCTACTAGCATTATCACAGGTCCATGACACAACACCCCTCTCAAATTCTACTACCATTATACATCACAGGGTTGACAAGAGTGAGTGTCAATGAGAAACATTAGTCAGTTACTGCCCCTGGATACTCTCCTAATAGTATATTTGTCCTCTTAATTGCTTTCCTCTGTTTTTATCGTTGTTTCCTTTGCACCACATGTTTTCCATTCTCATCTGTATTCTCGTCTTATAATTATGAAATTATTAAATTTTGACAGATATCCTTTGGCATATCCAATGGATACCTTATTGTAAAAATTGGTTCAATTAATTAACACGATTTTGATAAAATTACATATATCCTAATGCAACATCTGTTTTACAACAGTAAAAACAAAGGATTCCAACTAAAAGGACCAATATACATTTAGGGATAAATCTGACTTTATCCATCAAGGGAGGTAATAGAAAAACCAGTAATGTCTCTCATTAATAATGAAATTATTTCAGCAAAATTAACTTTGCTAATTAACTGCTATTCTGTTGCTTGTGCTTTAGCTTTATGTGGCAATTTCAGTCATACCTGGCTTAAGCAGCCAGCCAAGGGAATTGCAGAAAGTGGCTGCTTAGCACAGGTGGGTGCTTAATAGAGGTCAAATATATAATAAAACAACATATTGAGAATTTGGAAACTGGCTGCTTAATACAGGTTGACTGCTTAATAGAGGTGACCATTAACACAGGTTTGACTGTTTGTTGTAATTTAACAGTATTAAACTTATTGTCGTCAGCTATCCTGTAACCTGGAAATAATTCCGTTGTTTAGGGTCTGTGACACTGCTGTATGTTCAAATTCCTCTGGGGGTGTTGAATGATTTCATGTTTGGCAGCCATCCAACTTGTTTGCGGATGTCAATGATTCTACCCGGGTGCGTGCCAGTGCCTGAAATACTGTTAGTTTAACCCATTCAACACCAAGTAACTCACATGGACTGGTCCATGATATTCATAAACCAATAAATGAATCGGAAAATCACATTTGGACAAGTTCATTTATCAAAACGGGTAATTATGTCTAAAAATAGTCATATCACTGGCAAAAAGTGCAGATCCTGATGAGACGGCTCGTCACGAGCCGGCTCATCTGGATCTACACTTTTTGTAAGCCTATTTAGAGGTCAGTGGTGTTGAAAGGGTTAAACATATTTTATTTCCCAATATAATACATATTGAACAATCACACATAATCAGAATACAGAAACAGGATTAGAATGGAAGACATAGTCTTATATAATTCTTCTCCTCGAGTGTCCGCCTCCGTGGTCGAGTGGTTAAGGTCACTGACTTGTATACCACTGTAACCTATCATCACTGATGGTCACGGGTTCGAGCCCCGCTCAGGCCGTGTCTCATTTATATGAAAAAGTTGGCAGTTTCTTACGGAGATTGGTGCACCCAAGTACTGGTTAACCGCTGGAGCCTGCCCAGGAAAGGTGTTGTTAGGTAAACTGCCCGCCGGTGATATAGCCCGAAATGGTGCTGATGCAGGCGTAAAACCCGAAATATAACATATAACATATTCTCCTCGAGTTACTGTTTGAAGGGGCACCTACGGTACAATGTTGCATCACATTCTATTTTCCCAAGGATATGGTGTCCACCTCATAACCGGGCCCAACCACTGCCAGAACCACTGTGGTGATGTCCCTGGGCAACACACTTTAATTTCACATGCCTCCTCTCTCTCCCTCAAGGCGATGAATTACATCAGGAGTGAGTTCTTGAGAGTGATTAAACTAATGTTGTAAGAACACCAAGCTAAAAGAAATTTGTTTGAACTCAGCAGATTGTATGTTATCAGTGTACGCTTTTCGATGCCACGCACACTAATCTTATAAAGAACAAGACTGCTCTATAGATACATGTATGTCTGACACTTTGGCTAAGTCCTACATGGCTAAGGCTAGAGTTTCAACTGGATAATTATTTACCAAATAATATATTGTCTAATAATGATATAACGAATAAATGTCTTCTTGCCTGTTATTTGGCTGATTTGGCTTTACAAAATACCTCCCTGTAAAATACCTTTTGTATTCCAGTGGCATTGAAAATCATCATCCAGCTTTCAACACTATATTACCTGTATGGCTTATGAACATTACACATCCTGCCCAATCGCTGTATTCAATTCCAATGTAAAATTGTTAAAGCTGTGCATATTTACGGCGATAAATAAGTTTTTTCCCAGGGGAGCAAAATTCAACAGCTGTAGCCGTGATTTATTGCAGATTTAAGAATGGTAGATTTGTTCTTTGTTTATATGAAGTTTATATCAAGTCTTGTTAGAATGATTATTTCATTTATTATCATACATATCATATATTAAATTATACCTACAGACCCAAGTCCTGTCAGATTTAGTTCTAGTGGTAAGATTGTCACGAAATGAACACAATTTAATTTAATATTCCTGTTTTGTTCCATTAACATTTACCCGTCACCATTATAGTTTTACAGCATTAACCCTTTCAACACCAAGTAACTCGCATGGACAGGTCCATGATATTTTTAGACCAATAAATTAATAACAAAATTACATTTGGATCAGTTCATTTATCAAAATGGGTAAAAAAAATTCTAAAAATAGTTATATTACTTGAAAAAAGTGCAGATCCTGATGAGACGGCTCGTCACGAGCCGGCTCATCTGGATCTACACTTTTTTGTAAGCCAATTTAGAGGTCTGTGGTGTTGAAAGGGTTAACAATTCAAATTTCAGGTTGTGAGTTAACATTCACTGATCTACTAGGGCAAATTCTGCCCACATCCTAGGCTAGCTTGCACATATACCCAGTTCCAAACTTATGTATACCTGTCTCCTAGAGGAACTTGTGCTCATTTCCTGGGTCAACTTCAGGCTGTCTCCTAGGCCGATGTATACCCACCTCGCCTCCTATGTTTCTAATGTTTTCTAATAGACCAAAATCTTATTGCCAAAATGTTTTGAGTAAGCGAACTCCATTTTGAACCCATGTACATGTATGTTGTCGGTCACCCTTACTCTTTCTAATAATATTGTTACAGATTTTGTTACTAAACTAATCTTGTGTTATAATATTATTTATGTTTCATCCCGTTTTATCAGTTAATGTTTTTTGTAACAGTTAATGCTTGTAAGTATTTCGTTTTCTTAGATTATAGAAAATATACACAATTCAACTTTTTATGCTGGGCTCATTTGTCCTTATTAGGCCTAATATGGTATATTTGTTATAGTCTCTATTTAACGCACCACATGCCCGCTATTATTAAAGTACCACAACCATTTAAAAAATAATTTTGAACAACACCAATTTTAACTTTTAAGTTGATTTTTCAACGTCCCTCGTGAAGATTTTGATGCTAGCGGTGAAAATAGTCGTCAACTATGTCGTGGAATTTCAGACACAATAGTAAGGAAATTCCACGACATATTTCCCGAAATTCCACGACATATTTCCCGAAATTCCATGACGTATTTCCCGAAATTCCACGACGTATATCCCAAAATTCCACGACGTATTTCCCAAAATTCCACGACGTATTTCCCAAAATTCCAAATAAGAATTAATGAATTTGCATCTGCTACAATTGTTTTAAACTTTATTTTACCCAGCATGCAAAGAATTAAAGAAGCATGTTTGTATATAGTTCTGCTTAATGCATGGCTGGAGATTTCAACAAGTGCTTTGGGAAAAACCCATCGGCTATGCTGATTTTTCGTGTACATATATGCAGAAATAGTTATAAGCCTTACGCTGTATTTTGTTTTAAATTAAAATACCAAGGATGATACATTTAACAGTCAGTAGATTTACTCATATATTATACGAGTGTTTGAAATAGAGATGTTCCATATATTTAATAAGTAGAGAGTATTATTAGTTTCAAGTTTCAAATTTATGGGCATAATCAGCAACTATATTGCCGTTGGCCATTTAGTGAATATATTGCAAAACCATTTTCAGATTGGCGGCCATTTTGAAAATCTTGAATATTTCAAATTGCCCAAAGGTGAGAACATCACACCCACCTGGATATCATTATGTATGTCCTATAGATAAATAATCAACAGAGAGAACTTCACACCCACCTGGATATCATTATGTATGTCCCATAGATAAATAATCAACAGAGAGAACTTCACACCCACCTGGATATCATTATGTATGTCCCATAGATAAATAATCAACAGAGAGAACATCACACCCACCTGGATATCATTATGTATGTCCCATAGATAAATAATCAACAGAGAGAACATCACACCCACCTGGATATCATTATGTATGTCCTATAGATAAATAATCAACAGAGAAAACATCACATCCACCTGGATATCATTATGTATGTCCTATAGATAAATAATAAACAGAGAAAAAACGTTATCCAGGAATTTTGAGTTTATGACTTACTACCGGACTAGTAGATGATATTTGTTTGTTTCAGTGAATGATCGGGTTATATTTCACTGAATTTGTGTGTTTTACGTTTATTTATCGTCGCTACCGGTTGCCCATATGAGCGATGCCTCCTGAAGAGATTAGTCGTTTTAGATTTTGGAGGATAGTGCAATGATACAGACGGAGACCCAATCCAGAGTCTCATCTGGTTCATTTACGTGCACGGTGTAAGCACAGACACGAAACCTCGGTTTAACGTCCCATCTGAAAGACTTTTAATTTTTATTAGGGTCAGACGGGGGATCGAACCTGCGATCCCTGGATTACCAGTCCAGCGTGTTACCACTGGACTACAGATCGGTCTATATTTCAATGAATGAACAATGAAAGCATCATTATCACGAGCCACGAGTGTTAATAATAGCTTTCTATTTTGACGAGTGAAATATAATTTGATCACTCACCACTAAACAAACAAATTGTCTTTTTATTTTAGGCTGAAAAATGGTTTTATGATAGAAAACTATGCAACTGTGCGCTAAATTGCGCAAGAACGTTGCGTTTATAAATGATAATTGATTTGAGCCCGAAAACCTTCTCGTTGACAACATTTCAACATGCTGCGGCTAGGAACCACACTCGTAAAGCAGTGAGAAATGAAATGTGTTATTCCACTGCTTTCAACATTTTATTTCATATTCATATAAATTCCTATATTTTCATTTAAAATAAATGTACTCATAATATTACTAATTTACTACTTTAGAATATATCAATTACAATTAACCCATTCAACACTAAGTAACTGACATGGACTGGTCCATGATATTATTAGACCAATAAATTGAGCAGAAAATTACATTTGGACCAGTTCATTTATATCAAAATGGGTAATTTTTACTAAAAATAATAAAATTACTAGATTTTTTACTAAATATAGTAAAATTACTAGCAAAAAGTGCACATCCCGATGAGATGGCTCGTTATCAGCCGGCTCATTATCAGCCGGCTCGTTATCAGCCGGCACATCCGAATCTTCACTTTTTGCAAACCTACTTAGAGATACGTAGTGTTGAAAGGGTTAATTTAAGGTACCTATTTTAGGAAATCATGTCTTTTTCAAACACTGGGCCTTTAACTCTTTCTGCACCACAGACTATCCTTTGTGTTCACCTCCACTGAAAAGTTAACTGAACAATATTTATGAACCACTAATTTCTGTCCAGTAGTAATACTATGAATACTATGTCACAATTGTTCCCAGAGCTTCTGTCGTATAAATGTGTCGGTGGTGCTGAAAGTATTAAATGTCTGCATTAACACTGTCAATATATGCAATATATTAATGAATTAACAACTTGCAGCTGCAGACATAGAGTCGTTGTCATATAATTGCGACAATGATCATCAAAGAGTTATATGAACCCTGTATTAACATATTATAGATATAAATGTATGGATTAACCCCATTTGCAGAAACCGACCCATAGAAAGGTAGTGTTCTTGCACATTATTTGTTTCTTTCTTGGGTTGTAATCGGTTTGTGGTTAGTAGAACAGTAGAAATGTATACAGCCAAGCAATTTAATCGGTTTGTGGTTAGTAGAAATGTATACAGCCAAGCATTTTAATCGGTTTGTGGTTAGTAGAAATGCATACAGCCAAGCATTTTAATCGGTTTGTGGTTAGTAGAAATGTATACAGCCAAACATTTTAATCGGTTTGTGGTTAGTAGAAATGCATACAGCCAAGTATTTTAATCGGTTTGTGGTTAGTAGAAATGATAGCCAAGCTTTAATGGTTGTGGTTCCGGTATTGAAATGCTACAGCGCATTTAATCGGTTTGGGTAGTAGAAATGCATCGCCAGCTTTTACGGTTTGGGTATAAAATGCATACAGCCAAGCAATTTAATCGGTTTGTGGTTAGTAGAAATGTATACAGCCAAGCATTTTAATTGGTTTGTGGTTAGTAGAAATGCATACAGCCAAGTATTTTAATTGGTTTGTGGTTAGTAGAAATGTATACAGCCAAGCATTTTAATCAGTTTGTGGTTAGTAGAAATGCATACAGCCAAGCATTTTAATCGGTTTGTGGTTAGTAGAAATGCATACAGCCAAGCATTTTAATCGGTTTGTGGTTAGTAGAAATGCATACAGCCAAGTATTTTAATTGGTTTGTGGTTAGTAGAAATGTATACAGCCAAGCATTTTAATCGGTTTGTGGTTAGTAGAAATGCATATAGCCAAGCATTTTAATCGGTTTGTGGTTAGTAGAAATGCATACAGCCAAGTATTTTAATCGGTTTGTGGTTAGTAGAAATGTATACAGCCAAGCAATTTAATCGGTTTGTGGTTAGTAGAAATGCATACAGCCAAGCAATTTAATCGGTTTGTGGTTAGTAGAAGTGATGCATACAGCCAAGCAATTTAATCGGTTTGTGGTTAGTAGAAGTGATGCATACAGCCAAGCAATTTAATCGGTTTGTGGTTAGTAGAAGTGATGCATACAGCCAAGCAGTTTAATCGGTTTGTGGTTAGTAGAACAGTAGAAATGCATACAGCCAAGCAGTTTAATGTGACTTCACCCATGTGTCCCACTTCCCCCTAAAACAAAAAACAAATATCTTTTGTTTACAATTTTCATACAAAATGTTGTCCTGAAAGATACACTGGCCATTGTAAAACTTCTATTCAAATGTTGTATGTAATGGTCATACTGTGCATTTTACCCCCATTTTGTTGAAATTGATTAAATACTACCATTTAAGGGCACACTCGAGCGTTTTCTCTCTTCTCCCACACATTGTGCAACTAGGATGAGCTCTGCTATGGTATATATATATTGTACACAATAAATTGGCACGTTAATTAACCCATTCAACCCCAAGTAACTGACATGGACTGGTGCGTGATATTTTCAGACCAATAAATTAATAAGAAAATTACCTTTGGACCAGTTCATTTATCAAAATGGGTAATTTTATCTAAAAATAGTAATAATTATTACTGGCAAAAAAGTGCAGATCCTGATGAGACGGCTCGTCACGAGCCGGCTCATCTGGATCTACACTTTTCATAAGCCTATTTAGAGACCTGTGGGGTTGAAAGGGTTAATTAAGGTAAGGTTAGCCCAAACATACATGTAGGTAGTCAATTATTATGTTACTTCATTAGAATATTGTGCTTCAGTATTTGTGTCTTATGATCTTGAATGGTCCGCCTCCGTGGTCAAATGGTTACGGTCGCTGACTTGTATACCACTGTAACCTATCATCACTGATGGTTACGGGTTCGAGCCCCGCTCAGGCCGTGTCTCATTTATATGAAAAAGTTGGCAGTTTCTTACGGAGGTTGGTGCACCCAAGTACTGGTTAACCGCTGGAGCCTTCCCAGGAAAGTTGTTGTTAGGTAAACTGCCCGCCGGCGATATAGCCCAAAATGGTGCTGATGCAGGCGTAAAACCCGAAATATAACATATAACATAACTTATGATCTTGAAAATGGAATGGATTTTATACTGTGAAAATGCAGAACATCCAAGTACTTTACTGCCATTTTATGGTGCAGCGACAGTAGATTGTTATTTTGCATGCATGCATGAAAGTAAAGATTGGTGACATGTTGCACAGCTGTTATGCTCCCACAAACATGTAGAATAGATAGTATTGTTTGGCCAGAGTTTGCTGTTTCCTCCAAAACCACTGGTTGCATTTTTATGAAGCATTTGTAACTAGCATTTGTCATCCTGTTCTAGATCAACACTCTTTGACAGAGTTGTGGCCCTTAGTTTATTTGAGAAAATCTTGCCAGCTCAACTTTTTTATTTGTTTCATGTTGGCTTTTGATAATATTTATATACTTATTTGATCTTTTAATTGAAATAAACCACATTCAAGATTCCAAATAGGACAAATCCTAAAGGTCATATTTCTGTTAAAGAAACGAAATGAAAGGCTATGTGAATATCCCATTTTACATGCCAGCAATTTTAATGAAGCATGGTAAAAGTTATGTATATGCACATTCAATTCATTACTGTTATGATTTGTTATAGAGAAATGGAGCTACACAGATTCAGCCATACCAAAAGCATTTCAAATTGGATTATATATTTTTCAACAACATTCAACATTGGAAGTCGTGATAGCGCTGTGGATGCGCATTCGCTTCAGGTGCGAAATGTCCGGAGTTTGAGCCCTGCTGGAGCCGTTACGATTGTGCCCTTAGGCAAGGCATTTAAATTCCACATGGCCTCTTCTCTGCTCTCTCCCTCGTGGCGATGGATTCCATCAGGAATGATGTCTCTAAACTAACAACATTCAAGTCATTTAAAAAATACTAAAAAGTTCGGATTTCATTACTCTAAAACTCGGGGTATAACTGGTTTTGTAACATAGCATGACTTATTAACTCTTAACCCTTTCAACACCACAGACCTCTAAATAGGCTTACAAAAAGTGTAGATCCAAATGAGCCGGCTCATGACGAGCCGTCTCATCAGGATCTGCACTTTTTGCCAGTGATATGACTATTTTTAGACATAATTACCCATTTTGATAAATGAACTTGTCCAAATGTGATTTTCTGATTCATTTATTGGTTTATGAATATCATGGACCAGTCCATGTGAGTTACTTGGTGTTGAATGGGTTAAAGTGCTGAATAAATTGGAAGGAATATACAAACAACATAGATCTGGATCAGCCGTGGCATAGCACTGCGTCTGATCACATTCTATGTTGTTTGCTATTCAGACAAGTGTTTTAGCTCCACTATCCGAATAATATCAAACAGCATAGAGCCTGATCAGATGGCATGTTCTGATAAAATGAATATACTCGTTTCCAACACAGTAAAGGTTTAAAGTTGCTGGCATAACAATGGGGCACTCCCGTAAAGTACAATTGTATTGGACAGTTGATTTGAACAGGAAAATGCCATTAAATAATTCTATAACAATGTTCTTTAACATTTTCCTTCATAGAGATTTAGGTTAATATACTATTATATCTCCATACAAGCGACAGCCATTTAGCTATCATGCAGTGGATAAGTAGTCGCCATATCTATCCCACCTCCATAGATATTACTGGGACCACATAGAGATTTAGGTTAATATACTATTATATCTCCATACAAGCGACAGCCATTTAGCTATCATGCAGTGGATAAGTAGTCGCCATATCTATTCCACCTCCATAGATATTACTGGGACTACATAGAGATTTAGGTTAATATACTATTATATCTCCATACAAGCGACAGCCATTTAGCTATCATGCAGTGGATAAGTAGTGGCCATATCTATCCCACCTCCATAGATATTACTGGGACTACATAGAGATTTAGGTTAATATACTATTATATCTCCATACAAGCGACAGCCATTTAGCTATCATGCAGTGGATAAGTAGTCGCCATATCTATTCCACCTCCATAGATATTACTGGGACTACATAGAGATTTAGGTTAATATACTATTATATCTCCATACAAACGACAGCCATTTAGCTATCATGCAGTGGATAAGTAGTCGCCATATCTATCCCACCTCCATAGATATTACTGGGACTACATAGAGATTTAGGTTAATATACTATTATATCTCCATACAAACGACAGCCATTTAGCTATCATGCAGTGGATAAGTAGTCGCCATATCTATCCCACCTCCATAGATATTACTGGGACTACATAGAGATTTAGGTTAATATACTATTATATCTCCATACAAACGACAGCCATTTAGCTATCATGCAGTGGATAAGTAGTCGCCATATCTATCCCACCTCCATAGATATTACTGGGACTACATAGAGATTTAGGTTAATATACTATTATATCTCCATACAAGCGACAGCCATTTAGCTATCATGCAGCATTTAGCTATCATGCAGTGGATAAGTAGTCACCATATCTATCCCACCTCCATAGATATTACTGGGACTACATAGAGATTTAGGTTAATATACTATTATATCTCCATACAACGACAGCCATTTAGCTATCATGCAGTGGATAAGTAGTCGCCATATCTATCCCACCTCCATAGATATTACTGGGACTACATAGAGATTTAGGTTAATATACTATTATATCTCCATACAACGACAGCCATTTAGCTATCATGCAGTGGATAAGTAGTCGCCATATCTATCCCACCTCCATAGATATTACTGGGACTACATAGAGATTTAGGTTAATATACTATTATATCTCCATACAAACGACAGCCATTTAGCTATCATGCAGTGGATAAGTAGTCGCCATATCTATCCCACCTCCATAGATATTACTGGGACTACATAGAGATTTAGGTTAATATACTATTATATCTCCATACAAACGACAGCCATTTAGCTATCATGCAGTGGATAAGTAGTCGCCATATCTATCCCACCTCCATAGATATTACTGGGACTACATAGAGATTTAGGTTAATATACTATTATATCTCCATACAAACGACAGCCATTTAGCTATCATGCAGTGGATAAGTAGTCGCCATATCTATCCCACCTCCATAGATATTACTGGGACTACATAGAGATTTAGGTTAATATACTATTATATCTCCATACAAACGACAGCCATTTAGCTATCATGCAGTGGATAAGTAGTCGCCATATCTATCCCACCTCCATAGATATTACTGGGACTACATAGAGATTTAGGTTAATATACTATTATATCTCCATACAAACGACAGCCATTTAGCTATCATGCAGTGGATAAGTAGTCGCCATATCTATCCCACCTCCATAGATATTACTGGGACTACATAGAGATTTAGGTTAATATACTATTATATCTTCATACAAACGACAGCCATTTAGCTATCATGCAGTGGATAAGTAGTCGCCATATCTATCCCACCTCCATAGATATTACTGGGACTATATGAGATTTGGGCCTTTATTATGAACATTGGTTTGGCTACTACAGTGTCAATGTATGTCGTATTGGTAATGGCGTCAAGAGGGCATTTCTTATATCGTCTATAATTATAGGGTTAAAGCGACACTTATACATCGGTGAAAAAAGCAAATTTCCACAGTATGTAATTTCCTATTATATTGTATATTTTTACCAAATATTAAACAAGCATGTTTGTTGACATAACATAATGCTGTAAAGAGAGTCAACAGCAACGCGTGTATCCTGAATAACAACATTTATGGTACAGATATACGGTTATATGGGACTCGCTGTTTGTGCCTGTGCATATTGAATTTTTAAACTGGGCCGAAGGTTATAAAAACTGTTCTCAGATCTCAAACTCGAGTTCAAGTGATATGATTGGTCGAGTCTGAGATATAAACTCAGCTGAACCAATCAGAAGCTCGAGACTCGAGTTTGAGATTGGAGAAAAGTTTTATAACCTCCAGCCCTGCAGGTCTGATTTAAATTATCTCTAAAGCGACAATAACACACATTTAGTATTGACTGCAATAATAAACAACTGTCAATTTAGGAGCATGGCTGATTGCTATTTGAAATCCTACTTTCACTTTTGAGAGTTTGTCGACCGCCACAACATTGTCTATTGATTGAAAGTTAGTGTTCGAATTATTTCGTAAGAATTTGTAGTAGCAATGCTATTTACACGTAAAATATGTATCGATTGCTTTTTGTGATGTAATGTCACTTTAAGTGGAAACGTATAAAGAGTTATGCACAATTATAATCACCACAGTTTTAGATTTTTGGTGTGTACACGCATGATAGTGTTCTTGTAGATATTCAGATAGGATTTAAATAACGTCTGCTGAATAGTAAACGGATCATACAGAAACATACAATTTTCAATATCGGTTGTGGGCGGTGTTGCACAAATGTTACTGATATGATAAATGCAGAGACACAGTCTATAGGATATAACTTGAATGAGATTTACACATTTCAAACCCATTCAACTTGTCCAAATGTAATTTTCTTATTAATTTATTCGTCTAAAAATATCATGCACCAGTCTATGTTATGTTGTCTGCTACAATTATTTGAACTATTTATAGCTTTTATTTTATCCAGCATGCAAAGAGTTAATGAAGGTAGGGGCCGGGAGGAGGGGGGGGGAGCATTTATTTAATGCATTTATCATTCTGTTACATTCTGTTTTAATTTATTCAGGTCAATATGTCTGTCTTCTTCTTGTTTTCTATTTGGTGTAAAAAATGTACGTTCATTTTTCTGTAACGATTAATAATTTTGCATATAATTTTATTTTTATAATTTTATTATCCAATGAAATAAGTCGTACAAATGTTTACCCGAACGTGCTTTCATAAATTTTGTAATGTGTTGTATATATGTAGAAAATGATTACATAGTTATTACTTACTGGTCCAACAATTATTTTTGATCAACCGGACATATAAAATGTATACACAATGTGGTGTTGTTATATACATGTCTACTATAGCCATTGTTTTTGCAACAATGAATATTTTGTTTAATGAGAGTTTATTTGTGTACCGCAGCCGCCACCGACGACCCCGGCCAGCGGAGACTTTAAGATGATCTCTCACAGATTTGCGGTACAGAATGGAAGGATACGAGATACATCGTCCGAGTTCCTCTCCTTTAAACAGCACTATTGTCTGACCTGGGGAAGGTGAGAGTTTGCACCACGTTGTGCATAATTATCATTTTTTTAAATACAAATTTATTTCAACTCGATTACGAACATTCTTACAACATTAGTTGTAGATTGTTTTATGCTCAAATGCGACAGATTGGACATATACGGCAATATCGTACTACATATGCCATTTAAATTCCACATTGCCTCTTCTCTCTCCCTCGTGGCGATGGATTCGATTCCATCAGGAATGAGGTCTCGAGAGTGATTTATATAAGTTGAAATAACTTGTTTCGCAATCGAGCTAAAATAAATTTGTATAAACTACAGATGCCACCCAATCACTCGTCAATTCATTAGTAACATCATGGCTCGATTATTGCAATGGACTGTTATATGGCGTCCCAAAAACCCCCACAATGAAATTGCAACACGTTCAAAACACAGCTGCTCGTCTGGTAACCGGAACTTCTCGCTACAGTCACATCACACCAATCCTGAAACAACTGCATTACGTTGTGTATAATTATCATTCTTTTTTAAATACAAATTTATTTCAACTCGATTACGAAACATTCTTACAACATTAGTTTAATCACTCTCGAGACCTCATTCCTGATGGAATCCATCGCCATGGGGATAGAGAATAGGCACTGTGGAATTTAAGTGTCTTGTCTAAGGGCACAATCGTAATGCCTACAGATGGGTACCAACTCTGGGTCTCTCACATTTGATTTAGTTTATACAAATTTATTTTAGCTCGATTGCGAAACAAGTTATTTCAACTTATATTAATCACTCTCGAGACCTCATTCCTGATGGAATCCATCGCCACGAGGGAGAGAGAAGAGGCAACGTGGAATGTAATGCCCTATGGGTTGATTTGATTGAACGTGCTACCACGACTTTCTCACATAATTATCCAGGGCCTACATGGCCGAGTGGTTAAGGTTGATAACTTCAAACCACTTGCCTTGCTTGTTTTAATTTGACATGTGTTTTATTTTTAATTATTTTAGTAATAAGTATGTAAATAATACTCTACGATCAATGATGCATATTCACGCTATTTGAAACTGTTAGCATAAGGTGACTTATAGGCCGGTTGGGCCGTGTGTTAAAATTTCACATTATGCTGAATATATGTTGTAAATATGTTGGAAAACACAAGTCACTATAATAAACAATTTATCTTATCTCTTATATGCATAATGTACTGTACATGTATTATTATTATTATATACCAAACTTATATAGCGCTCTTTTCATCTAAAAATAAAACGTTCAAAAGCGCTTTACAGCCTAACAAATATTGATATTTTTTTTAAATATTTTATTGCATTTTTTCATACAATACATTACATATATACATACAATACTAAGAACAAATCAGAGATTAATATGTAATTATATGATTGCAGTATACGTTACATTTGTTTTGTCAAGGGAAAAAAAGCAAATGGTTGGGCTACAAGTTATAACAACATTATTTACAGCCTTCCCCGTCACTTCGAACTAAATAAACATGGTGGATGAACAATTTCTGTAATGTATGATCTGATGTAGAAAAAGAACACATAAAATTAAGTTTCGTGGTGAATATTTGTTAATTATTATATCATATGCGGGGGGAAAAAATGACACAAAGAAATGGAAAACGTACAGTTTGTTTATGACTTGAATATGAGCTTAAGAATATTGATAAAATGTATGTGAATATAAAACAAATGGATCAGGCAAGATGACTGCACCGTCTTGTCCACAATGGTAGGCGGCGAGGGTAAATAAACTGAATCATCATCAAATGACTGCATGTTATGTGGAGGTTAAATGTCTTTCAGCATAGTGACAATGCTACGACACTTGGAGAGACTGCTGAACAACTTTGCCGTGCCAGTGGCTTTTATCAATGGAGACAGGTTAGTTTTGCGCATAAATTCCAGCTTTAAGAGGTTGTTGAAGGTGACTGTTTTGTTAAAGCGACACTATATGGGACTAAAGGAATATTTGGTAAAACGTACCAAATATTTAAAGAATATAATTTCCAACGACTGTGTTTAACCCTTTCCCTCATAGAAGCACCTCTTGACGCCATTACCAATACGACATACATTGAGTAGCCAAACCAATATTCATAATAATGGCCAGAATCTCATGTAGTCGTAGTAATATCTATGGATGTGGGATAGATATGGCGACTACTTATCCACTGCATGATAGCTAAATGGCTGTCGTTTGTATGGAGATATAATAGTATATTAACCTAAATCTCTATGAAGGAAAGGGTTAAAAAACATCCAAATATTAGCACAGAAACGGAAAATGTCAAATAAATATAGTACAGTCGTATACGCAAATTAAATATTAATTAAATATTAACAAATGTATGTAAAGAATGTTTAAAGTGCACAACGACGGATATTGAAATAGCTGTCTTAGATGTTTGTTCTGATTGCCGATTGAATGCAGGGCGTGGCAAACCGATTCAGAAAAGTTGTACATTCACCTTCATTTTGTTAGGTTGCAAAAACACACCGTTTATACTGACTGAAAATAAATATTCAAATTATGAGAAGAATGTGTACCGGTAGTAACACTGCTACATGTACGTAAAATTTCAAATTTAATATTTTTATTCCATACAATATAGTGTCGCTTTAATAATTTACCAATTTGCATGGTTGCCACTTTAATGTTAAATCAGTACACCAGGAAGGGGACATTCACTTCAAATCACCTGCCCCTCACTGATGTACGTTCATATCTCAATGTGGGTGTTGTATTCTCTCATTTAGGGAAGATGTTTATCTCGCTTGCGATAGTCTGGTGGTTCTACCCGGGTGCCTGTCCATGCCGAATGGGATGGTACCCGGGGTTTTCCTCGACCAATAATAGCTGGAGAGTCTGGGGGGAAAAAAACATAGACCCGAAAAACAATTCAAAGAAAGAATTATGTATTGCAGGTTGGCAGATCTTGCAGAAGAGTTTGAGCTAGAGCGACCACCAAGAATAGAAGACCTGTTGTCCTGTATCGTGAACAGAGACGATGTGGAAAATATGATCTTTAAACCTGTAAGCAAGCATATTAACCCATTCAACACCAAGTAACTCACATGGACTGGTCCATGATATTCATAAACCAATAAATGAATCAGAAAATCACATTTGGACCAGTTCATTTATCAAAATGGGTAATTTTGTCTAAAAATAGCAATATTACTGGCAAAAAGTGCAGATCCTGATGAGACGGCTCGTCACGAGCCGGCTCATCTGGATCTACACTTTTTGTAAACCTATTTAGAGGTCTGCGGTGTTGAAAGGGTTAAATACGCAATCCTGTCGATCATAAAAATGCTGAATATATTGGAAAGAATGTGTAAAGAACATAGATCCAGATAAGCCGCGGCAAGGGTTCATTCTTATATTGCTGGTTTGTGAGCCGCCAGCTAGTTACCGATTGCCTATAAGCCTGGTGTCTGGCCTACAAGGATAGGATTCGGGAACTACGATGTTCACAAGAGATGTAAAAATAAGTCGGAAATTGCTTACTCTTTCCATAGGAGTGCAACAATGATAAACAAACATGATTACTTTTACTTTACCGTATATTCCTGCCATAAGTCGGTCTCGGCCATAAGTCGAGGGTTCAGTTCTGGCTTGAAAAAGCTGGTTCTAAGCTGTATCCTGCCATAAGTCTGTTGACGTTAT
Organism: Archivesica marissinica; assembly: GCA_014843695.1. Lineage (NCBI taxonomy): Eukaryota > Metazoa > Mollusca > Bivalvia > Venerida > Vesicomyidae > Archivesica > Archivesica marissinica. The sequence goes on from CM026399.1 coordinate 29,754,830, forward strand.
TCCATTACAAATCATAAGAAAATACATAAAATTGGCTGTCCGATTAATGCAGTGGTTAGCGTGCTCGCTTCTCACCAATGCAACCCGGGTTCGATCCTCGGACCGGGAAGTATGTGAGATGGTACGGTGGTCGCCAGATCGGACAGGTGGGTTTTCTCCGGGTATTCCGGTTTCCTGCCACACGAATGACCACTTTTATGCTTTCATCCGCTCCAACGAGAGTGTTTAATATAAGTTGTTAAAACTTGCTTCGCAATCGTTGTAAAATAAATAAAGTTTAAACTATAAGAAAATGCACTGATGCCCAACAATAATTTATGAATTTTGTGCATCAGCTTTTTCTAGGGTTTATAATATAAATTATTTTATCGCATAACTTTGCTTGTATTCAGTGTAATACGGTCATCTCTGATATGTACACACATGTAATAACACCTGGACGGATTCCGATTGGTTTAGAGAATAATCCGTATAATTTGCATATTTCTATTTGGTACGTACCGGTAACATTCTAACACTCTACCAGCTAATAACATACATACTTGTAGAGTAAAATCTACTGTTTTGGCTATTCCATTTATACAATGCGTGTAAAGTTTTATGAATGAAAGTCACGTGATGTTTGTAAATACTACCGTGTGAATTCGCGGAAGTGAGCTATTTTTAGAATCAGATAATCTCTTGTCCGTCTTGTTTTTCTGTTAAGTAACGTTTCAGTTACTATTCTGTACAGTTTTATTTGACAAAAATAAATAAAATTATTGATCAGTTACAATTTTTGTTCATTTATGCACTGTCCGCCTCCGTGGTCGAGTGGTTAAGGTCGCTGACTTGTATACCACTGTAACCTATCATCACTGATGGTCACGGGTTCGAGCCCCGCTCAGGCCGTGTCTCATTTATATGAAAAAGTTGGCAGTTTCTTACGGAGGTTGGTGCACCCAAGTACTGGTTAACCGCTGGAGCCTGCCCAGGAAAGGTGTTGTTAGGTAAACTGCCCACCGGCGATATAGCCCAAAATGGTGCTGATGCAGGCGTAAAACCCGAAATATAACAATATAAACCAATTGTTATATTTAAAACAAGCAAATTAAAAGTTACAACAACAAAAATCCAACTTTTTTTAAAGCATTTTTTGGCATGTTTCTCGGTCATAAGTCGACATATTACTTTATCACATTTCTGCATGAGAAAAAGCTTGACTTTGGAATATACGGTACTTTTATAGCCGCTATTCCACGCCAATATTTTAATCTCATACATATTGATGTTTGATTACGTTTTTTTGTTGTTGTTTTTGTGAAGCTCAGCGGCTTCGTTTATTTTATATCAATATATACAGTATGTACACATTATATCTAAACAGTATACAATATAACAATATATTCAAACAGATTTCAATAATATTGCAATTTGTAATATGCATGTGCAATTACAGATTTCAATAACATTGCAATTTATAATATGCATGTGAAAGAGGATGAACTGGTTTTTATTACCATGAAGTCAGGAACTTCGTTTAACATAATTATTTTATAAACCATTACACTAAACTTTTAGAAGTCTAGTATTTTAGAAGAAGTATCAAAAGTCTTATTATTTTTTTAAACAACCCATCATCCAGCTTACAAAGAAACGAAATATGAAGCGAGGATATTAGGACATTTATATAATGCAAACCATACATCCGGCCTGATAAGAATTTCTAATAACGAACCAAAACTATTAGGTTATTCTAATAGGCTGATGATGAACTATAAGCTATTATGAAATTGTCGTAGTAACGATGTTAGCTTTTTCTTTTCTTTCAGGTAAACATATAAAAAATTAAACTCGTGTACAAATAGGTTTCTAATGTCTAGAGGAGTCGTTCTCTTTTCACTTTGGTAGTAAGATTTATATAAACAGAATATAACTAAATCTAGTATAATGTTAACATCATTATAGCATTCTGATTCCATTTTATATCCAATCACAATATTATATAAAGTATTCATATTCTTGTTGATTCCACACATTGCAAATCTACCGGTATTGTTTATGTATGCCCAGAAATTTCGGATCAGTGTACAATTTACGAAAAAGTGTTCATAATCTTCAAGAACTCCACAACTAATGCATGTTGGAAGTTCTACTATTTTCCATTTAAATAAGTTTTGTCTCGTGGTAAAAATGTTGTGAACTATCTTGAATTTAAGTTGTTTTATACGATTGTCAGTACAATTAAACCTTAAAGAGTGGTAAAACTTTTCCCAGTTTATAGTCTTGTTAAATGTTTGGCTCCAGTAATTGTGTAGATAAGGCTTTTCAGAGAATTTATCTACCAATATCCTGTTAAAGTCTTTATTTGTCATAGAGTTTAGTGGACATCTATTTTTTCCAAACGAAAGTTTCAAATTGGTTCTGACATATGATGAAGTAGATGCAAATGATGTTAGTTATGATTGATTATGTAGTACAGTTTGCCTATTGCTTATCAGCAGTATGAAGATAAAATGAGTAATTTGCCTCTTCTGTTGTGGAATAAAGGTTAATGAAATTGTGTACATAATTATATTGTTATAAATAGGGACGAAGATATAAAGGGCCAAATGGCAGAGACATTGCATCAGCCAAGATTCAAGCCACGTGGAAAATGTACCGCGAGCGCAGTACGTACCTGGAATATCGTCGCAGGAAGTGGGCCGCCGGTGTTATCGCTATATCATGGATCATGCATATCAAGATGGCCAAGGTGCGACACCAGTTGAAACAAGTACGACTGGATAATCTGGAGAACTTCCGTAGGCGAGCCAAGGTAATAACCCCACCAGTAGAACTGCACTAGTATTACATGTACATCTGAAAACCAACTTGGGTTTGTGGAAACGGTAATAACCCCACCAGTAGAACTGCACTAGTATTACATGTACATCTGAAAACCAACTTGGGTTTGTGGAAACGGTAATAACCCCACCAGTAGAACTGCATTAGTATTACATGTACATCTGAAAACCAACTTGGGTTTGTGGAAACGGTAATAACCCCACCAGTAGAACTGCACTAGTATTACATGTACATCTGAAAACCAACTTGGGTTTGTGGAAACGGTAATAATCCACCAGTAGAACTGCACTGGTATTACAGTCAAACCTGTGTTAGTGGTCACCTCCATTAAACAGCCAACCTGTATTAAACAGCCAGTTTATATATTATATATTTGACCTCTATTAAGCAGCCACCTATGCCAAGCAGCCATTTTCTCTGACTCCCTTGGCTGGCTGCTTAAGACAGGTTTGACTGTACATCTGAAAACCAACTTGGGGTTGGGGAATGTCGGTGGTTCAACCAGGGTGCCCGTCCGTCCGTGCCTGAAATACTGCTCAGAAGGGCACACGTGGTATTTCTCCACAAATAATAGCGGGACAGTCACCATATGACCTAAGCTGTTGGTGCGACCTATACCCCCAAAAACAAGCAAACAAACATTTGAAAATGATTTAGTTTGTGTCACTTCACAACAGTAAGTGAGATATCGATCAATAAATAAATAGCATAGAGAACAAGTTGCGGATGCGCGTCATTATGCAGATTCATAGATTACACGCTACATAGTGGTTCATGTATCTGTCGATCAAATTGAAATTTTAGTGCTAGAAGAGAAAATGAAGAGTGGTTGGCCAGTTGGTTGACTGTGCTTGTTGAAGTCGTGATAGTGCAGTGGTAGCGTGTTCTCTTCACGAGCGAAAACCCAGGAGTTCGAGCCCCGCTGTTTATTTCCATATATATACATCTAGCATGCAGATCTGTACAATCCCATATATGTTTATTTCCATATATGTACATCTAGCATGCAGATCCGTATACTCCCATATATGTTTATTTCCATATATGTACATCTAGCATGCAGATCCGTACAATCCCATATATGTTTATTTCCATATATGTACATCTAGCATGCAGATCCGTATACTCCCATATATGTTTATTTCCATATATGTACATCTAGGATGCAGATCCATGCACTCCCATATATGTTTATTTCCATATATGTACATCTAGGATGCAGATCCATGCACTCCCATATATGTTTATTTCCATATATGTACATCTAGGATGCAGATCCATGCACTCCCATATATGTTTATTGCCATATATGTACATCTAGGATGCAGATCCATGCACTCCCATATATGTTTATTTCCTAGCATGCAGATCCGTACACTCCCATATATGTTTATTTCCATATATGTACACCTAGCATGCAGATCCGTACACTCCCATATATGTTTATTTCCATATATGTACACCTAGCATGCAGATCCGTACACTCCCATATATGTTTATTTCCATATATGTACACCTAGCATGCAGATCCATATACTCCCATATATGTTTATTTCCATATATGTACACCTAGCATGCAGATCCATATACTCCCATATATGTTTATTTCCATATATTTACACCTAGGATGCAGATCCATGATCTCCCATATATGTTTATTTCCATATATGTACATCTCGCATGCAGATCCATACACTCCCATATATGTTTATTTCCTTATATTTACATGAAGGATGCAGATCCGTACACTCCCATATATGTTTATTTCCTTATATTTACATGAAGGATGCAGATCCGTACACTCCCATATATGTTTATTTCCTTATATTTACATGAAGGATGCAGATCCGTACATTTTGTTTTTTTTTTTTTGGGTGGTATACACACCTTTATATAGAACCAATTTCTGCAGTGTTTCATTCAGACGGATCTGTAGTCCAGTGGTAGCGGCAAGTGGACTGGCAATCCAGGGATCGCAGGTTCGATCCCCCTAATAAAATTAACAGTCTTTCAGATGGGACATTAAACCGAGGTCTTGTGTCGGTGCTGTACACCGTGCACGTAAAAGAACCAGAGGAGACTCTGGAATGGGTCTCTGTCTGTATCATTGCACTATCCTCCAAAAATCTAAAATGACTAATCTCTTCAGGAGGCGTCGCTCATATGGGCAACCGGTAGCGACGATAAATAAACGTAACATACCAAAGTGTTTCATTTTTTTAGTGTAATCGTATTCATTTTATGGATTTCTAATTTGAAACATTATTCGCTTTAAATTTCAGAAATTTTCAATGTCCTGGGATCGTATCAAGAAGTCCAAGAGAGTTGTTGTGCATGTACCATCACTAGGTCTCAACCAGGATATCCGAGACAGTATACATGACTTTGGTATTAGACAAAACACACAGATGTCTAGATTGTGTGATATCAGAGGTAAGTCAACTGGGATCTACCGGATACTGTATCTAATTTGAAGCTTAAAATTTACAACTGCAGTCAAGCACCACCTCCAAATAAAGACCATCTCAAAATATAGGATACTATTTTGGTTATACAGCAATCCTATATCAATGCATTATTGACCTCCTGTTAACAATGACCACGATCTGCCATTCCCGTGAGTGGTCTCTACATACAGGTTTCACTGTACAGTCAAACCTGTGTTAAGCAGCCAGCCAAATGAATCATAGAAAGTTGCTGCTTAGCACAGGTGGCTGCTTAATAGAGGTCACATGTATAATAAAACAACATATTAAGCAATGTGGAAACTGGCTACTTAATACAAGTTGGCTGCTTAAGAGAGGTGACCACTAACACAGGTTTGACTGTATATAACTTCTTCTTCTTATTTTCACAGACCCAAATGTTGATGTGATTTTTGTGTCTCCTGTACCGCTCAGTGAAGAAACCCTACAGTATTATTCGAAGCTGCTGGGACTGAAGTCTGCCATAGACTCGGGCAACGTGGAGGATCAAGGCGAATTCAGCGACCGGTACAAAATCATCGTACCAGAGGCCATTAAGAGTTTTCCTGTAAGTATTTGCTTGTTATTTGTTATGTATCCACAACCAGGTGGTGCATGGAGTAGATTGGTTTTTATAAAGTCCTTCAGACTGTCTTGCCGTTCATTGGTACCATGCATCACCACTCAAGCATTGGTACCATGCATCACCACTCAAGCATTGGTACCATGCATCACCACTCAAGCATTGGTACCATGCATCACCACTCAAGCATTGGTACCATGCATCACCACTCAAGCATTGGTACCATGCATCACCCACCAAATAAGCATTGGTACCATGCATCACCACTCAAGCATTGGTACCATGCATCACTACTCAAACATTGGTACCATGCATCACCACTCAAGCATTGGTACCATGCATCACCACTCAAGCATTGGTACCATGCATCACCACTCAAGCATTGGTACCATGCATCACCACTCAAGCAAACATATCTTTAAAAAAAGATATATTTGAATTAATTTTTAATTGCTTAGATCTGCCTCTGTGGTCGAGTGGTTAAAGTCGCTGACTTGTATACCACTGTAATCTATCATCACTGATGGTCACAGGTTCGAGCCCAGTTCAGACCATGTCTCATTTATATGAAAAACTTGGCAGTTTCTTACAGAGGTTGGTGCAGCAAGTACTGGTTAACCTCTTGAGCCTGTCCAGGAAAGGTGTTGTTAGGTAATCTCTTTGCAGGCGATATAACCTAAAATGGTGCTGTAGGCGTAAAATCCGAACAAACGAACAAATTAATTGCTTATTGATAATTTGGTTTATTTCTAGGTGTTTGTTTGGTTACATTAGTAAAACAGAATGGTGTGTTTACATAGAATGTGCTGCAAACCGAGATATTCTAGGGTGAATGTAATCTTCTGAGATTCTAAGTCAAGAGTTTTAAGATCTGAAATTTATGAAATTATTATTTTAAAATTACCTCCCTTTATGGATATTTATATATTTATCAAAAAAGGGCCTCTGTGGTCGAGTGGTTATGGTCTTTGACCTCAAATTATGGTCACTGATTTCAAATGACTTGCCCCACACCACTGGGGTTGTTGGAATTATTTCAGGTGAGGAAGCTATCCAGCTGGCTAGCGGTAGGTTGGTGGTTCTATGTGCGTGTCTGTCCGTGCCTGAAATACTGCATGGAGGGGCAGCCAGGATCTTCCTTCACTAATAATAGCTTGAGTCGCCGTATGACCCAAGCTGTACGACGTTGAACCCCAAAAATAAACAAATATAGCATAATGACTATACAATGGTTGTTTGTTTTATACAAATTTATTTTAGCTCGATTGCGAAACAAGTTCTTTCAACTTGTATTAATCACTCTCCAGACCTCATTCCTGATGGAATCCATCGCCACGAGGGAGAGAGAAGAGGCAACATGGAATTTAAATGCCTTGCCTAAGGGCACAATCGTAACGGCTCCAGCGGGGCTCGAACTCCGGACCTGAAGCGCTATCACAACTTCCACAATGGTTGTTTGCTAATTATATTAAATAAATTTACACATAACATAATGGAGAAAAAACACATACAGAGACTTTAAGCCATTCAACCCCAAGTAACTGACCTGGACTGGTGCATGCTATTTTTAGACCAATAAATTAATAAGAAAATTACATTTGGACCAGTTCATTTATCAAAATGGGTAATTATGTCTAAAAATAGTCATATCACTGGCAAAAAAGTGCAGATCCTGATGAGACGGCTCGTCACGAGCCGGCTCATCTGGATCTACACTTTTCATAAGCCTATTTAGAGGCCTGTGGGGTTGAAAGGGTTAAGATGCACTTGAAACAGCATGATGATTAAAATTTAATAAATTCATAATAAAACATAATTATACGTGTCCAGTGGTCCAGGGGTTAACGCGTTGAAATTGGATAGATACACCGTCTAACCATAATAAAAAATAACAGTCTTTCAGATGGGACTATAAACCGAGGTAGCTTGTATCTGTGCAATACCCCGGGCGTGTATAAGAACCCGGAATGTTTCTGGAAATGGAGCATGCGTCTTCTATATCTTTTCTGTCCTCCAAAAACATAAAATGATTAATATAGTTCTGGAGACGTCGCCAAGATCAATCAGATCTTGGCGGAAATAAATAAAAGTATCCAAAAATGACACCCTCCACTATCCTCCAAAGAATATGAGTAATATTTAGGTGTCGCCCTCGATGTGCAGGAGACGACAATAAATAAAAATATCCAAAAATGACACCCTCCACTATCCTCCAAAGAATATGAGTAATATTTAGGTGTCGTCCTCGATGAGCAGGAGACGACAATAAATAAAAGTATATATAAAAAAAAGAATTTCATAATACATAGTTGCCACGGCCTGTGAAAATAGTCAAAAACACTGATAAGATCTCATCTTGGCAGCCATTTTGACTGGCAAGTTTTATTAACGGCAATTTCATGATTTTACTAGTAATTCTTTAATTGCAATAACTTTATTAATTTTGGTTTCTTAATATAAAATTTGGTATCATTTTAAAGGTATTGAAATGCATTTTTTTTAAATATTAATTTATTTTTTGACAATGATTTATGGATTATAAATTATAAGAACTAAACTTGCACCTATTTTTGAAAGTCTATTTTCACAGTTGAAATATTAATATACAGGTATATTATTATTTATTCATTATTGATATGAAATTTGTGAAATTATACAAAGCATATGTCCATTGAGAGCTTGAAAAATTAATATTTTTTGAAGAAAACAAAATTTTACGCTACTATATATTATATATAACAGTAGGAATGATTACGTCACACGGGAACTATGTATTGAGTGTTCTCCATATAAATGTTATAACTCAATGGTTGGCATTCATAACTCAATGGTTGGCATAACTCAAATGGTTGGCATTCATAACTCAATGGTTGGCATTCATATCATTTTATTCCAAAAGTGTTCTTGCTGTGGTAACACGCTGGACTGGTAATCCAGGGATCGCACGTTCGATCCCCCATCTGACCCTAATAAAATTAAGTCTTTCAGATGGGACGTTAAACCGAGGTCTCGTGTCGGTGCTTTACAATGTGCACGTAAAAGAACCAGAGGAGACTCTGTAATGGGTCTCTTTCTGTATCATTGCACTATCCTCCAAAAATCTAAAATGACTAATCTCTTCAGGAGGCGTCGCTCATATGGGTAACCGGTAGCGACGATAAATAAACTTAAAAAACAAACAAGCTGCAGTACAGTTGATGAGAAGTCATTTGCTGTGCATTTAATGATGTCGACTGACTGGAGCAGAGCAGACCAGACATACCGGTACATGCTGATCAATAGTTCATTTAAAATTATAAATTTCGGCATGTAAACAGTGCTTAAACTAGAGTTTCAAAATAGGGCGCAGTTTCTGGCATATTAGGGAGAAGTGTGGTGATGTCACGAGCCCTGTTTATTCATCTTTATGAAAAATCTCCCTCATCTGAAACAGCTCGGGGGGACTATTCCTCCCCAGGCTCCCTCTAGCTCCGCCCCTGTGTATTGTAATTATTAGCAATGTTCTTGTTTTCTCCAGACACACAGAATGTGCCTGTCTACACTCCTGAAGTACAGTCCGCAGGCTATGGAGCGAATTAAAAACCTGATCCGAGGACGCGAGGCATACATGATGACCAATGTACCGCATGTAGACGACCTCGATATTGCGCAATATCTAGACGTACCAATATTTGCTCCGGAACCGGCAGTCGCACATTTATACTCGACAAAATCGGGGTGCCAGAGAATCTTTGCAAGTGCTAATGTGGAAACGCCTCCTGGTGACCATGATGTATACACTCTTGGTCTGGTAAGTGCTTGAATTTGCAGATAATAGTAGCTATTGTGCTTTCAAAGTAAAGTAATAATACCGTTGGAATATTACACTACTACGGCAATATACGATAGCTTACAGGTACTGTGATTTATTGTTTAACCCATTTCATTCTGGATACCGGTCAAACGGTATCTGCAAAAAATATGGAGCCAGATCAACCGCCACGGAACGCGCCGTCGGATCAGGATCTATGCTGTTTGCTATTCAGATGATCTTGCTAAGACACTTGGCTATGCAGCAAACAACATAGATCCTGATCAGCACGCAGCGTCACGCTGCGGCTGATCTGGATCTATGTTGTTTGCAAAAGCCTTTAAATATATCCAGAATGAAATGGGTTAATACTGCTAACAACCTGACTTGCCCATAATGCAATAGTGTATCGAATGTTTGTTTACAATGTAAACACTTTTGGTCTTGCAAATGCTTGCATTGAACTCGAGTTTAATCATATTTTATTGCTGGATTCATTTTTACATATATACTTGACGGCATTAAAAGCGCAACTTGGGATTGAATGGCATTAGTGGTTGTTGTATTTTTTGGGGGATTCATTAAAACAAAGCAAAGCTATAACTGTAATCATTCTCAAACAAGTTTATCGCAAAATAATAAAAGAATTTAACAATCCATTGGATTATATTACAACATTATGCGAGTCATGTGTAATTGTAAAAATGATAAATTTGGTAAAATACAGGGTTCCCGCTGCCGGTCGCCAATGGCGCCAAATGCGACAAATAACAAATATTGGCGCTAAATTTTGTTAATTGGCGAAAATATTTGGCGCAACTTTTTAAAAAAAAAAAAATTTAAATTCTTTTTTTTGGCACATGTTTTGTCAAATACATGGCTTCATATATTTATTTGTGAACTATATGGCTCTTAGTTGGCTCCACGTTTTTTAAATTGGCTCCAGTATTTTTTAATTGGCGACAGAAGGGAACCCTGAAATAATATTAATATATAAGCGGAGTTTTTAAGGCCGTCGAGTATATATGTAAATATATGACAATTTAAAGAAATTAAAGACATTATTTGTGGCCATTCCCAACAGTAATGTACGTCCGTGCTTGCAATTCTGCTCGGAGGGCCACCCGGGGGTCTTCCTCCATCAATAATAGCTGGAGAGTCGCCATATGACCTAAGCTTCCTCCATCAATAATAGCTGGAGTCGCCATATGACCTAAGCTTCCTCCATCAATAATAGCTGGAGTCGCCATATGACCTAAGCTTCCTCCATCAATAATAGCTGGAGTCGCCATATGACCTAAGCTTCCTCCATCAATAATAGCTGGAGTCGCCATATGACCTAAGCTTCCTCCATCAATAATAGCTGGAGTCGCCATATGACCTAAGCTTCCTCCATCAATAATAGCTGGAGTCGCCATATGACCTAAGCTTCCTCCATCAATAATAGCTGGAGTCGCCATATGACCTAAGCTTCCTCCATCAATAATAGCTGGAGTCGCCATATGACCTAAGCTTCCTCCATCAATAATAGCTGGATCGCCATATACCTAAGCTTCCTCCATCAATATAGTGGGTCGCCATATGACCTAAGCTTCCTCCATCATATAGCTGGGTCGCCATTGACCTAAGCTTCTCCTCAATATAGCTGGAGTCGCATATACCTAGCTCCTCCTCAATAAAGCTGGGTCGCATATGACCTACTTCCTCCATCAATATAGCTGGAGAGTCGCCATATGACCTAGCTTCCTCCATCATAATGGGGAGCGCCATTGACCTAAGCTTCCTCCTCAATAATAGCTGGAGTCGCCAATGACCTAGCTTCCTCATCAATAATAGCTGGAGAGTGCTATGACCTAAGCTTCCTCCATCATATAGCTGAGAGTCGCCATATGACCTAAGCTTCCTCCTCAATAATAGCTGGAGAGTGCCATATGACCTAAGCTTCCTCCATCATATAGCGGAGAGCGCCATATGACCTAAGCTTCCTCCATCAATAATAGCTGGAGTCCATAATGACCTAAGCTTCTCCATCAATATAGCTGGAGAGTCGCCATATGACCTAGCTTCCTCCATATAATAGCTGGAGAGTTGCCATATGACCTAAGCTTCCTCCACTAATAATAGCTGGAGAGTTGCCATATGACCTAAGCTTCCTCCACCAATAATAGCTGGAGAGTCGCCATATGACCTAAGCTTCCTCCACTAATAATAGCTGGAGAGTCGCCATATGACCTAAGCTTCCTCCACCAATAATAGCTGGAGAGTCGCCATATGACCTAAGCTTCCTCCACCAATAATAGCTGGAGAGTCACTGTATGACCTAAGCTGTTGGTGCGACTTTAAACCCCAAAAACAAACAAACAAATATCCAAATGGAAACATTATCCTGTTTGTTTTCAATTTTTCAGCCAGTTTCTACTTGTGCAAGGTTGTTCAAAACCAAGAGTCCATAATAAACGTTCCACCACCCCTAACTTTGGAGTAGGTGATGATCTCAGTATTACAGATGCTTTCTACTGGGTACACGATAGCCAAAACAGCGAAGAATTGGTGATTTCTTCAGTAAACTAGCCGCAGACCCAATAAATGTAGCACCTCGGTCCAAATCGCTTGCGAATGAATCGCAACTAACGGTTTAGCACCATCCTCGGCTAAACATCATTAATCTACATCATCTGGATGCATATAAACTTACGCACCAACCACTTGCGATACACTGTTTATTAATATTTGTTTTTAGAATTTGATCGAGGCTTTAGACTCTCACGACTTAACTCTTTCAGTGCCGAATAAATTCAGAGCATATGCAAACAACATAGATCCAGATCAGCTGCGGCGTAATGCCGCGTCTGATCAGGATCTATGGTGTTTGCTATTCGGACAGGTGCTTCAGCTCCACTGTCTGAAGAGCAATCAGCATATAGCCTGATCAGACGACATGTTCTATTCTGTCCGATCGGGTTCTCTACTTTTTTACAAAGTCGCTTTTATGCGACATTGGCGCTGAAAGAGTTAAAGAAAACTTAATTATCTCCGCTAAGTTCAAACAATAGAATGTACAGTATTTTGCTAGTATAAATTCTTGTCATTTTGCCGTTGCAGTTGCACGAGTGTCTAGCGCAGTTAGTTACAGAAAACCTTATTGTCAAACGGTGGTTGTTTAAACTGGACGAGGAGTTTGACGGGCGTGGCATAGCCTACTGTGATGTTACAGAACATCTCAAGTGTTTCCCATGGGCCCTGAAGGAAGAGAATCGGTACGGAGATAAATGGTCAAAGAAATGGGCCCAGGTAGGAATTTCTTGATTATTTATGGAGACTTGATAGGGAATCGATCCCAAGAATTTTTCGTGCGAAAATCGGGATTGAGCCCTCTACCGTAATGTGTCAAATTCCATGTACGCTAAATATTAAAATATCGTCGATCTCCGTAGCCCGCCTACTCCAGTTGAGGCGATATGAAAACAGGAAAACAGCTTATGATTCCATGTTTAAAGACTGGAATAAGTTCTGTCGGAGAGAATTTTCTAAAAGTTTGCATGCTACGAGATATAATAGGCTGAAAACAGGCTTCATAATAATAGGTTGCCATGCTTACTTTTGCACTGTGTCTATTTTTAGAACACCACTAATAGGCATTTTAATGAAACATGGTCGAATAATACACTCGTAGTACGTGCATGCCAAATTTCAGAAAATTCTCTCCGCTAGAACTTATTCCACGATATGTTTTAAATACCCGGCCCTCAGACTTTTTAACTTGTAAATTTATATAAGCGATATTTTAGCAGTTAATGGTCTAATGGCTCTGTGATTGTTTAGCTTTCGTTGAATGTTGTGATTTCCTGACTCCTCAAATTCAAAATCATTCGCAGAAGCCCCGCTATCTGGTGTTGCATGGCTGGACGGACGATCATGAAATCGTGACGTTTCTGAAATAATGTAAATAAAATAAACCATAGAGTTTGTCGGTACATCACTGTCTCATTCTAGAGGGCGACTTGGGTGAAATAGTCGTCCTAGGGATCCTGACATTGCCCCCTTGGATCCCAACTTCTCCTTAAAAAAATAAGTTAATAATATATAATAAAAAAAATTACAATTTCCATACTAATTTTGTCCAGTAAAATACACTGTCCCATTATTTTAATAAAGCACTCCTTCTATTAAAATAATGTATTTAATGGTAATACTGTGTATTTTAACCCTATTTCGTTGATATTCATTAAATAACACTATTTACGGACGTAATCGCAGATTTTCTCACTTCTCCCAAACATTTCATGATAACATAGTTCTGCATTACATATATAACTCTTATATCATGGAAGGCTTGTGAATTTAACTTTATATTTCTATTTGCTACGCAGGAGCCAGTATTTATATTTTCTACGCAGGAGCCAGTATTTATATTTGCTATGCAGGAGCCAGTATTTATATTTGCTACGCAGGAGCCAGTATTTATATTTATATTTGCTACGCAGGAGCCAGTATTTATATTTATATTTTCTACGCAGGAGCCAGTATTTATATTTCTATTTGCTACGCAGGAGCCAGTATTTATATTTCTATTTGCTACGCAGGAGCCAGTATTTATATTTGCTACGCAGGAGCCAGTATTTATATTTATATTTGCTACGCAGGAGCCAGTATTTATATTTCTATTTGCTACGCAGGAGCCAGTATTTATATTTGCTACGTAGGAGCCAGTATTTATATTTCTATTTGCTACGCAGGAGCCAGTATTTATAAAGATCTTGGCCGAGATAGAAGATGTGTTGAGTAACTTTGCTTGCCCCGTCAACACCAGCGTCTATCCTACGTGGAAGAAGTTTTTGCAGTCTTTCCTCAGTCAAGGTAAGACTAACTCGTAGCTTGTCTTTGTTAGCTTCACTGTTCAAAGAGGTAGCCGAGTGGTTACGGTCTTGACTTCATATCACTTGCCCTTCACCGCTGCATGTTGGAATCCCACTCGGAGTGTTGAATTGTGAAAGGTCGGTTGTTTTACCCGGGTGCCTGCTTGTGCATTAAATACTGCTCAGAGGGACACCAAGGTTCTTCCTCCACCAGTAATAGCTTGTGAATCGCCATATGACCTAAGCTGTTTCTGCAACGTTAAACTCCAAAAACAAACCAATAAACCTGTACTACTACGGTGACATCGCCTAAGAAATGACAATTCTTACCACTCTACCACTGCATTATACCGGTAGCCATCATGCCATTATATTTAGTAATCAGTTCAACACCTCGACTCAGTTCAACACCTCAACTGACAGTTCAACACCTCGACTCAGTTCTACACCTCGACTGACAGTTCAACACCTCGACTGACAGTTCAACACCTCGACTGACAGTTCAACACCTCGACTGATAGCTTAACACCTCGACTGACAGTTCAACACCTCGACTCGGTTCAACACCTCGACTGACAGTTCAACACCTTGACTGACAGTTCAACACCTCGACTCAGTTCAACACCTCGACTGACAGTTCAACACCTCGACTGACAGTTCAACACCTCGACTGACAGTTCAACACCTCGACTGACAGCTCAACACCTCGACTGACAGTTCAACACCTTGACTGACATTTCAACACCTCGACTGACAGTTCAACACCTCGACTGACAGTTCAACACCTCTACATTATAGACATGATCAGTGGGAATATAAGCCACACTTTGTTTGACTTGTCTTTGTGGTTTAAAGTGTCCGCACCAACAGCTTTGGTCAAATGGCGACTCGCCAGCTATTATTGGAGGAGGATGACTCCAGATGCCCATCCGAGCAGTATTTCAGGCACTGATTTGGCACACTGGTAGAACCACCGACCTTCAGCATGCCAGCTGAAGCTGGATAGCTTTGTCTCATGAAAGAATTTAACAGTGGGATTCGAACCTACAGCGTTTTCGGGGCAAGTGATTTGAAGTCAACGACCATAACCACTCGGCCACGGAGGCCCCTCATTGTTTCAGTAAATTTCATAGCAAGTTATAATAACTGTCCTGATTTGTCATTACTGTTTGTCATCACTGTCCGATTAGCGCAGTGGTTAGCTCGCTCGCTTCTCACCAATGCAACCCGGGTTCGATCCTCGGACCGGGAAGAATGTGAGATGGCAAGGTTGTCGCCAGATCGGACAGGTGTGTTTTCTCCGGATACTCCGGTTTCCTCCCACACGAATGACCACATATACTCTTTCATCCACGCCAACGAGAGTGATTAAAAATCGTTGTAAAATAAATTTTTAAAGTTTAAACTTATTACTATTTGAAATTTTGACCGAAACTTTTCAAATTTGAGATTTCAAATGCCTCGCAATAATTATTTGTTTTCACCCGATTCTCGATCATAGGCAACAGAAGCATGTGCTAACAATAATGGTTGGAGTCCATTTTAACCTAGTTAGGTTGAAATCACCGTAGTAGGGTTTCTGGTTATAACTAGGGATGGCAACGAATGGTGATTTTGGTATTCGAATATTCGGGTGATCTTCCGAACGAATATTCGAATATTCGCTAATTTCTTGAACTTTCGATTTCCATTTTACTTTCGTCGCTGCGAGGTAACGCCGTTTCACGGTGGCATGGTAGAATTCATGTGTGTGACAGCTTTCAGCATTACCAACAAGACCAATAATTTGTGTGTTTTACGTTTATTTATCGTCGCTAACGGTTGCCCATATGAGCCTCCTGAAGAGATTAGTCATTTTAGGTTTTTGGAGGTTAGTGCAATGATACAGAGAGGGATCCATTCCAGAGTCTCCTCTGGTTCTTTTACGTGCACGGTGTATAGCACCGACACGAGACCTCGGTTTAACGTCCCATCTGAAAGACTGTTAATTTTATTAGGGTCAGACGGGGGATCGAACCTGCGATCCCTGGATTACCAGTCCAGCGTGCTGGACTACAGATCCGTCTGTAAGACCAATAAATTATAAATCGAAAGTTAAATAGAAGTTTTATTTGCTCAATTATTGCACTCAATATTGAGCAGATACCTGCGTGTTTACAAACTGCAATTGATGTCGCGTAACGTCTTTTGAAGCTTGCCTACAGTAATAGGTTTAATAAACTTTAATTACATGCACATGTGTTGACAACAAACGTTCCGACAAGGGACCGTCGTGTTTTAGTGTGAATCATTAAACTCTTGTATGTTTTCATTGGCTACAATTAGTATCTGTAAAACAAATGCTTCTCAGTTTGTGTCCGTCAAATAGACTGCATTAATCAATTAGTTGCACCTGTAAGTATGAGCAACTTGTCATCACCTGCCTTTGTTATTTGGACCCAACTCGCGATAACTGTTCGCACCTTCGGGCCTGCATTGGGTCATTCTTTTCTGTTTGAATCTTAATTGATTGAAATTTAAACAAACAGTTATATGATTTGATTTATATGACTGCAATTTATTACCAACAAATTAGAATTTTATTTTTTTAATATTCGAAAACGATTTTAACATTCGAATATTCGGGCGTTCGAATAAATATTCGAACATTCGTTGCCATCCCTAGTTATAGCACACGACTTGGAGAAATGCGTGCACTTTCATGCAGGTGAACGATCAGTTGGAAATTGTTATTTCACTTTCAGGTTAATTCAGTTAAGTAATTTCATTTTATCCAAAACTTGGAGAGATGGGGAGGGGTTTGGGTGTGTCGATTTTGACTTCCTAATGTAGCCAATGGCCCTTTTCTATATTCTTACTGTGTTCTCTGTAGGTGGTGTGATAGAGGCTTGTCCTCCATCAGAAAGTATTACAACATTGACGGTCGATATGTTGATAGAACCGAACGGAGTGGCCAGCATCGTAAGCTGTGGTGACCAGATACACGCCGACTCCCCGTACTCGTGCTGGGGCGTATCGATCCCCCAGTCCTCCGTGGAGCCAGCGGTTCTCAACACTGCGTGCTACAATATAGCGGATTCGTGCAAGAGAAGAGGAATAATGGGACATTTTGCCGTCGACTTTGTTACATTTATTGATCCAATAACTGTAAGTAATAGCTTGTGCTAGACTGGCTTATATTGCTTAAAACTACAGTCAAACCTGTGTTAAGCAGCCAGCCAAGGGAATCACAGCAAGTGACTGCTTAACACAGGTGGCTGCTTAATAGAGGTCAAATATACAACAAAACAACATATTGGGATTATGGCAACTGGCTGCTTAATACAAGTTGGCTGCTTAATAGAGGTGACCACTAACACAGGTTTTACTGTATATTCCATATGTACCGAACCATTTACATAGTTATTGAGTTTATATATTGGACTAGTTAAGTAATTACTGTAAGACCGCCCCCCGTGGTCGAGTAGTTAAGGTCGCTGACTTGTATACCACTGTAACCTATCATCACTGATGGTCACTGGTTCAAGCCCTGTGTGTTTTACGTTTATTTATCGTCGCTACCGGTTGTCCATATGAGCGACGCCTCCTGAAGAGATTAGTAATTTTAGATTTTTGGAGGATAGTGCAGTGATACAGACAGAGACCCATTCCAGAGTCTCCTCTGGTTCTTTTATGTGCACGGTGTAAAGCACCGACACGAGACCTCAGTTTAACGTCCCATCTGAAAGACTGTTAATTTTATTAGGGTCAGACAGGGGATCGAACCTGCGATCCCTGGATTATTCATAACATAACATAACATAAAGTTTATTTGCATAAAACATTTACATGTTTATAGCCTTAAACATCAATCAATATGGTGAAACATAAATTCGCAAACATAACTAGCATTAGCAAGGAAGAACTCATTGTATACCAGTCATAATCAAATAATGCTGCATGGGATGAAACTTTATTACTTTACCTTATTTGTGCTCTAAGTTTGAAAGCATGATCCCTGCTCGGACTGTGTTTCATTTATATGAAAAAGTCGGCAGTTTCTTATGGAGGTTGGTGTACCAACTGGTTAACCTGCTGGAGCATGCCCAGGAAAGGTGTCGCTAGGTAACGCTCGAATGGGCAACCGGTAGCGACGTTAAATAACTTCTCAAAAAAAAGGTTATTGATGATTTTGTAATAAATATCCATAAAGGGAAGTAATTTGACTTAACACGATTTCTAATCATCCGACCAATCTACTTCAACATGGTATTACGTTGACAATTCTTGTGCAAGCAATGCCATATATCGTATATCATATAATTATAATATATGTATAATTCACAATTATGCACAATCTTGTACCAAATTATTTGAATGAACATTTTCAATTAAGACACCGCAATACAGTTACTTCAGATATGACATTGAGATATGCTTCCAAATATGGATCTCTATATTCCAAGACCTAGATGTGAAATGTACAAGAAATCTTTAGAATACTCTGGTCCAAAGATATGGAATTGTCTACCATTGGAAATTAAGACGTCCAGATCTATAATTATGTTTAAGACAAAATGTAAATTATGGATGCAACAACTTTTTAATCGGTTGACACTAGGAAGTTATATATATAATGATTGTCATTCAATATGCTTGTCGTTTGTATTTCATTAACATTACCTGATTTGTTTAAGTTACATTGTACAACATTATACATGTATATTGCATGGCGTCACTGTGTACTTTGTTAATAATTATTGTGTATGTGCATTAATGCCATAGTGTTTAGAAATTTAAGAGGCGCTAAGGAAGATTAGTTCAGAACTAATTATGTCACCCTCTATAAATAAAGAAATCTACCTCATTACAGTCAAACCTGACTTAAGCAGCCAACTAAGGGAATCACAGAAGTGGCTGCTTAGCACAGGTGGCTGCTTAATAGAGGTCAAATATATAGTAAAACAACATATTGGGAATCTGGAAACTGGCTGCTTAATACAGGTTGGCTGCTTAATAGAGGTGACCACTAACACAGGTTTGACTGTATATAAGTTTGCTCATTTGTTTTGTATTGTGCATTGAATATCTAGATGGAGCAGAAATTATGGGCATTAGATATCAGTTTGAACTACAGCGACAGTTTAGCCATGTTCTACCTCATGTCATTTGTCAGTAACGGAACCTTGGACACAAAGACGCACGTATTTGATGTGCCGCCACCCAAACAGGAAGTGAAAAGGCGACGTCGGAGGCTGCATGGTCAGGATGAGGAAGTAAGTGTTGGTTGAATAGGTCCGTGATCCCTGCAGTCTGTGTTGGATGTGTCCATTCTGTATGTCCATGATCCCTGCAGTCTGTGTTAGACGTGTCCATTCTGTATGTCCATGATCCCTGCAGTCTATGTTAGACGTGTCCATTCTGTATGTCCATGATCCCTGCAGTCTGTGTTAGACGTGTCCATTCTGTATGTCCATGATCCCTGCAGCCTGTGTTAGACGTGTCCATTCTGTATGTCTGTGATCCCTGCAGTCTACGTTAGACGTGTCCATTCTGTATGTCCATGATCCCTGCAGTCTACGTTAGACGTGTCCATTCTGTATGTCCATGATCCCTGCAGCCTGTGTTAGACATGTTCATTCTGTATGTCCATGATCCCTGCAGTCTGTGTTAGACATGTCCATTCTGTATGTCCATGATCCCTGCAGCCTGTGTTAGACGTGTCCATTCTGTATGTCCATGATCCCTGCAGTCTGTGTTAGACGTGTCCATTCTGTATGTCCGTGATCCCTGCAGTCTACGTTAGATGTGTCCATTCTGTATGTCCATGATCCCTGCAGTCTACGTTAGATGTGTCCATTCTGTATGTCCGTGATCCCTACAGTCCGTGTTAGACATGTCCATTCTGTATGTCCATGATCCCTGCAACCTGTGTTAGACGTGTCCATTCTGTATGTCCATGATCCCTGCAGTCTACGTTAGACATGTCCATTCTGTATGTCCATGATCCCTGCAGTCTACGTTAGACATGTACATTCTGTATGTCCATGATCCCTGCAGTCTACGTTAGACGTGTCCATTCTGTATGTCCATGATCCCTGCAGTCTGTGTTAGACGTGTCCATTCTGTATGTCCATGATCCCTGCAGTCTGTGTTAGACGTGTCCATTCTGTATGTTCATGATCCCTGCAGTCTACGTTAGATGTGTCCATTCTGTATGTCCGTGATCCCTGCAGTCTGTGTTAGACATGTCCATTCTGTATGTCCATGATCCCTGCAGTCTGTGTTAGACATATCCATTCTGTATGTCCATGATCCCTGCAGCCTGTGTTAGACATGTCCATTCTGTATGTCCATGATCCCTGCAGTCTACGTTAGACGTGTCCATTCTGTATGTCCATGATCCCTGCAGTCTGTGTTAGACGTGTCCATTCTGTATGTCCATGATCCCTGCAGTCTGTGTTAGACGTGTCCATTCTGTATGTCCATGATCCCTGCAGTCTACGTTAGATGTGTCCATTCTGTATGTCCATGATCCCTGCAGTCTACGTTAGACGTGTCCATTCTGTATGTCCATGATCCCTGCAGTCTACTGTTAGATGTGTCCATTCTGTATGTCCATGATCCCTGCAGTCTACGTTAGACGTGTCCATTCTGTATGTCCATGATCCCTGCAGTCTACGTTAGACGTGTCCATTCTGTATGTCCATGATCCCTGCAGTCTACGTTAGACGTGTCCATTCTGTATGTCCGTGATCCCTGCAGTCTACGTTAGACGTGTCCATTCTGTATGTCCGTGATCCCTGCAGTCTACGTTAGATGTGTCCATTCTGTATGTCCTTGATCCCTGCAGTCTACGTTAGATGTGTCCATTCTGTATGTCCATGATCCCTGCAGTCTGTGTTAGACGTGTCCATTCTGTATGTCCGTGATCCCTGCAGTCTGTGTTAGACGTGTCCATTCTGTATGTCCATGATCCCTGCAGTCTGTGTTAGACGTGTCCATTCTGTATGTCCATGATCCCTGCAGTCTGTGTTAGATGTGTCCATTCTGTATGTCCATGATCCCTGCAGTCTGTGTTAGACGTGTCCATTCTGTATGTCCGTGATCCCTGCAGTCTGTGTTAGATGTGTCCATTCTGTATGTCCATGATCCCTGCAGTCTGTGTTAGATGTGTCCATTCTGTATGTCATGATCCCTGCAGTCTGTGTTAGATGTGTCCATTCTGTATGTCCATGATCCCTGCAGTCTGTGTTAGACGTGTCCATTCTGTATGTCCATGATCCCTGCAGTCTGTGTTAGACGTGTCCATTCTGTATGTCCATGATCCCTGCAGTCTGTGTTAGACGTGTCCATTCTGTATGTCCATGATCCCTGCAGTCTGTGTTAGACGTGTCCATTCTGTATGTCCATGATCCCTGCAGTCTACGTTAGACGTGTCCATTCTGTATGTCCATGATCCCTGCAGTCTACGTTAGACGTGTCCATTCTGTATGTCCATGATCCCTGCAGTCTACGTTAGACGTGTCCATTCTGTATGTCCATGATCCCTGCAGTCTACGTTAGACGTGTCCATTCTGTATGTCCATGATCCCTGCAGTCTACGTTAGACGTGTCCATTCTGTATGTCCATGATCCCTGCAGTCTACGTTAGACGTGTCCATTCTGTATGTCCGTGATCCCTGCAGTCTACGTTAGACGTGTCCATTCTGTATGTCCATGATCCCTGCAGTCTGTGTTAGACGTGTCCATTCTGTATGTCCATGATCCCTGCAGTCTACGTTAGACGTGTCCATTCTGTATGTCCATGATCCCTGCAGTCTACGTTAGACGTGTCCATTCTGTATGTCCGTGATCCCTGCAGTCTGTGTTAGACGTGTCCATTCTGTATGTCCGTGATCCCTGCAGTCTGTGTTAGACGTGTCCATTCTGTATGTCCATGATCCCTGCAGTCTGTGTTAGACGTGTCCATTCTGTATGTCCATGATCCCTGCAGTCTGTGTTAGACGTGTCCATTCTGTATGTCCATGATCCCTGCAGTCTGTGTTAGACGTGTCCATTCTGTATGTCCGTGATCCCTGCAGTCTGTGTTAGATGTGTCCATTCTGTATGTCCATGATCCCTGCAGTCTGTGTTAGACGTGTCCATTCTGTATGTCCGTGATCCCTGCAGTCTACGTTAGACGTGTCCATTCTGTATGTCCGTGATCCCTGCAGTCTACGTTAGACGTGTCCATTCTGTATGTCCATGATCCCTGCAGTCTGTGTTAGACGTGTCCATTCTGTATGTCCATGATCCCTGCAGTCTACGTTAGACGTGTCCATTCTGTATGTCCGTGATCCCTGCAGTCTGTGTTAGACGTGTCCATTCTGTATGTCCATGATCCCTGCAGTCTGTGTTAGACGTGTCCATTCTGTATGTCCATGATCCCTGCAGTCTACGTTAGACGTGTCCATTCTGTATGTCCATGATCCCTGCAGTCTACGTTAGACGTGTCCATTCTGTATGTCCATGATCCCTGCAGTCTACGTTAGACGTGTCCATTCTGTATGTCCATGATCCCTGCAGTCTGTGTTAGACGTGTCCATTCTGTATGTCCATGATCCCTGCAGTCTACGTTAGACGTGTCCATTCTGTATGTCCGTGATCCCTGCAGTCTGTGTTAGACGTGTCCATTCTGTATGTCCATGATCCCTGCAGTCTGTGTTAGACGTGTCCATTCTGTATGTCCATGATCCCTGCAGTCTGTGTTAGACGTGTCCATTCTGTATGTCCATGATCCCTGCAGTCTGTGTTAGACGTGTCCATTCTGTATGTCCATGATCCCTGCAGTCTGTGTTAGACGTGTCCATTCTGTATGTCCATGATCCCTGCAGTCTGTGTTAGATGTGTCCATTCTGTATGTCCATGATCCCTGCAGTCTGTGTTAGACGTGTCCATTCTGTATGTCCATGATCCCTGCAGTCTGTGTTAGACGTGTCCATTCTGTATGTCCGTGATCCCTGCAGTCTGTGTTAGACGTGTCCATTCTGTATGTCCATGATCCCTGCAGTCTGTGTTAGACGTGTCCATTCTGTATGTCCATGATCCCTGCAGTCTACGTTAGACGTGTCCATTCTGTATGTCCATGATCCCTGCAGTCTACGTTAGACGTGTCCATTCTGTATGTCCATGATCCCTGCAGTCTACTGTTAGACGTGTCCATTCTGTATGTCCATGATCCCTGCAGTCTACGTTAGACGTGTCCATTCTGTATGTCCATGATCCCTGCAGTCTACGTTAGACGTGTCCATTCTGTATGTCCATGATCCCTGCAGTCTACGTTAGACGTGTCCATTCTGTATGTCCATGATCCCTGCAGTCTACGTTAGACGTGTCCATTCTGTATGTCCGTGATCCCTGCAGTCTACGTTAGACGTGTCCATTCTGTATGTCCATGATCCCTGCAGTCTGTGTTAGACGTGTCCATTCTGTATGTCCATGATCCCTGCAGTCTACGTTAGACGTGTCCATTCTGTATGTCCATGATCCCTGCAGTCTACGTTAGACGTCCATTCTGTATGTCCTGATCCCTGCAGTCTAGTGGTTAGACGTGTCCATTCTGTATGTCCATGATCCCTGCAGTCTACGTTAGACGTGTCCATTCTGTATGTCCGTGATCCCTGCAGTCTACGTTAGACGTGTCCATTCTGTATGTCCATGATCCCTGCAGTCTACGTTAGACGTGTCCATTCTGTATGTCCGTGATCCCTGCAGTCTACGTTAGACGTGTCCATTCTGTATGTCCATGATCCCTGCAGTCTGTGTTAGACGTGTCCATTCTGTATGTCCATGATCCCTGCAGTCTACGTTAGACGTGTCCATTCTGTATGTCCATGATCCCTGCAGTCTACGTTAGACGTGTCCATTCTGTATGTCCGTGATCCCTGCAGTCTGTGTTAGACGTGTCCATTCTGTATGTCCATGATCCCTGCAGTCTGTGTTAGACGTGTCCATTCTGTATGTCCATGATCCCTGCAGTCTGTGTTAGACGTGTCCATTCTGTATGTCCATGATCCCTGCAGTCTGTGTTAGACGTGTCCATTCTGTATGTCCATGATCCCTGCAGTCTGTGTTAGACGTGTCCATTCTGTATGTCCATGATCCCTGCAGTCTGTGTTAGATGTGTCCATTCTGTATGTCCATGATCCCTGCAGTCTGTGTTAGACGTGTCCATTCTGTATGTCCATGATCCCTGCAGTCTACGTTAGACGTGTCCATTCTGTATGTCCGTGATCCCTGCAGTCTACGTTAGACGTGTCCATTCTGTATGTCCATGATCCCTGCAGTCTGTGTTAGATGTGTCCATTCTGTATGTCCGTGATCCCTGCAGTCTGTGTTAGACGTGTCCATTCTGTATGTCCATGATCCCTGCAGTCTGTGTTAGACGTGTCCATTCTGTATGTCCGTGATCCCTGCAGTCTGTGTTAGACGTGTCCATTCTGTATGTCCATGATCCCTGCAGTCTACGTTAGACGTGTCCATTCTGTATGTCCGTGATCCCTGCAGTCTGTGTTAGACGTGTCCATTCTGTATGTCCATGATCCCTGCAGTCTGTGTTAGACGTGTCCATTCTGTATGTCCATGATCCCTGCAGTCTGTGTTAGACGTGTCCATTCTGTATGTCCGTGATCCCTGCAGTCTGTGTTAGACGTGTCCATTCTGTATGTCCGTGATCCCTGCAGTCTGTGTTAGACGTGTCCATTCTGTATGTCCATGATCCCTGCAGTCTGTGTTAGACGTGTCCATTCTGTATGTCCATGATCCCTGCAGTCTACGTTAGACGTGTCCATTCTGTATGTCCATGATCCCTGCAGTCTACGTTAGACGTGTCCATTCTGTATGTCCATGATCCCTGCAGTCTACGTTAGACGTGTCCATTCTGTATGTCCATGATCCCTGCAGTCTACGTTAGACGTGTCCATTCTGTATGTCCATGATCCCTGCAGTCTGTGTTAGACGTGTCCATTCTGTATGTCCATGATCCCTGCAGTCTGTGTTAGACGTGTCCATTCTGTATGTCCATGATCCCTGCAGTCTACGTTAGACGTGTCCATTCTGTATGTCCATGATCCCTGCAGTCTACGTTAGACGTGTCCATTCTGTATGTCCGTGATCCCTGCAGTCTACGTTAGACGTTAGACGTGTCCATTCTGTATGTCCATGATCCCTGCAGTCTACGTTAGATGTGTCCATTCTGTATGTCCGTGATCCCTGCAGTCTGTGTTAGACGTGTCCATTCTGTATGTCCATGATCCCTGCAGTCTACGTTAGACGTGTCCATTCTGTATGTCCGTGATCCCTGCAGTCTGTGTTAGATGTGTCCATTCTGTATGTCCATGATCCCTGCAGTCTGTGTTAGATGTGTCCATTCTGTATGTCCATGATCCCTGCAGTCTGTGTTAGATGTGTCCATTCTGTATGTCCGTGATCCCTGCAGTCTGTGTTAGATGTGTCCATTCTGTATGTCCGTGATCCCTGCAGTCTGTGTTAGATGTGTCCATTCTGTATGTCCGTGATCCCTGCAGTCTGTGTTAGACGTGTCCATTCTGTATGTCTGTGATCCCTGCAGTCTGTGTTAGACGTGTCCATTCTGTATGTCCATGATCCCTGCAGCCTGTGTTAGATGTGTCCATTCTGTATGTCCATGATCCCTGCAGTCTACGTTAGACATGTCAATTCTGTATGTCCATGATCCCTGCAGTCTACGTTAGACGTGTCCATTCTGTATGTCCATGATCCCTGCAGTCTACGTTAGACGTGTCCATTCTGTATGTCCATGATCCCTGCAGTCTACGTTAGACGTGTCCATTCTGTATGTCCGTGATCCCTGCAGTCTACGTTAGACGTGTCCATTCTGTATGTCCATGATCCCTGCAGTCTGTGTTAGACGTGTCCATTCTGTATGTCCATGATCCCTGCAGTCTACGTTAGACATGTCCATTCTGTATGTCCATGATCCCTGCAGTCTGTGTTAGACGTGTCCATTCTGTATGTCCATGATCCCTGCAGTCTACGTTAGATATGTCCATTCTGTATGTCCATGATCCCTGCAGCCTGTGTTAGACGTGTCCATTCTGTATGTCCATGATCCCTGCAGTCTACGTTAGACGTGTCCATTCTGTATGTCCATGATCCCTGCAGTCTACGTTAGACGTGTCCATTCTGTATGTCCGTGATCCCTGCAGTCTGTGTTAGACGTGTCCATTCTGTATGTCCATGATCCCTGCAGTCTGTGTTAGACGTGTCCATTCTGTATGTCCATGATCCCTGCAGTCTGTGTTAGACGTGTCCATTCTGTATGTCCATGATCCCTGCAGTCTACGTTAGACGTGTCCATTCTGTATGTCCATGATCCCTGCAGTCTACGTTAGACGTGTCCATTCTGTATGTCCATGATCCCTGCAGTCTACGTTAGACGTGTCCATTCTGTATGTCCATGATCCCTGCAGTCTACGTTAGACGTGTCCATTCTGTATGTCCATGATCCCTGCAGTCTGTGTTAGACGTGTCCATTCTGTATGTCCATGATCCCTGCAGTCTGTGTTAGACGTGTCCATTCTGTATGTCCATGATCCCTGCAGTCTGTGTTAGACGTGTCCATTCTGTATGTCCATGATCCCTGCAGTCTGTGTTAGACGTGTCCATTCTGTATGTCCATGATCCCTGCAGTCTGTGTTAGACGTGTCCATTCTGTATGTCCATGATCCCTGCAGCCTGTGTTAGACATGTCCATTCTGTATGTACATGATCCCTGCAGTCTACGTTAGATGTGTCCATTCTGTATGTCCGTGATCCCTGCAGTCTACGT
This sequence comes from Archivesica marissinica, assembly GCA_014843695.1. Lineage (NCBI taxonomy): Eukaryota > Metazoa > Mollusca > Bivalvia > Venerida > Vesicomyidae > Archivesica > Archivesica marissinica. The sequence continues at coordinate 29,782,179 of CM026399.1, forward strand.
TAGACATGTCCATTCTGTATGTCCGTGATCCCTGCAGTCTACGTTAGACGTGTCCATTCTGTATGTCCGTGATCCCTGCAGTCTACGTTAGACGTGTCCATTCTGTATGTCCATGATCCCTGCAGTCTGTGTTAGACGTGTCCATTCTGTATGTCCATGATCCCTGCAGTCTGTGTTAGACGTGTCCATTCTGTATGTCCATGATCCCTGCAGTCTGTGTTAGACGTGTCCATTCTGTATGTCCATGATCCCTGCAGTCTGTGTTAGACGTGTCCATTCTGTATGTCCATGATCCCTGCAGTCTGTGTTAGACGTGTCCATTCTGTATGTCCATGATCCCTGCAGTCTACGTTAGACGTGTCCATTCTGTATGTCCATGATCCCTGCAGTCTGTGTTAGACGTGTCCATTCTGTATGTCCATGATCCCTGCAGTCTACGTTAGACGTGTCCATTCTGTATGTCCATGATCCCTGCAGTCTACGTTAGACGTGTCCATTCTGTATGTCCATGATCCCTGCAGTCTACGTTAGACGTGTCCATTCTGTATGTCCATGATCCCTGCAGTCTACGTTAGACGTGTCCATTCTGTATGTCCATGATCCCTGCAGTCTACGTTAGACGTGTCCATTCTGTATATCCGTGATCCCTGCAGTCTACGTTAGACGTGTCCATTCTGTATGCTGGGCTTCTAAAACTGCCGGTCGTCCCGTTCCAATGTGAGCTCGGCAGGCCAATTTTATGAGCCAAATGGTGAAAAACAAACATTGATCCGGACATTTTTCTCGCAAGACCCATGTTTTAACCTTCCAAGTCAAGGTCACATGTAGGCGACCGGTCATAAATAGGTGAACTATTATGTGCCAGCTCCATATCTTTGAAACCGATCCCGTAGATTTTGAAATAACTTCTCACAAAGTTTATTGTACACACTATTTACAAAGTTTGTGAACAGTCAAACGTGTCTTTAACAGCCAGCCAAGGGAATCACAGAAAGTGGCTGCTTAGCACAGTGGGTCAAATGTGTCTTTAGCAGCCAGTCAAGGGAATCGCAGAAAGTGGCTGCTTAGCACAGTGGTCGAACGTGTCTTTAACAGCCAGCCAAGGGAATCACAAAAAATGGCTGCTTAGCACAGTGGTCGAACGTGTCTTTAGCAGCCAGTCAAGGGAATCGCAGAAAGTGGCTGCTTAGCACAGTAGTCGAACGTGTCTTTAACAGCCAGCCAAGGGAATCACAAAAAATGGCTGCTTAGCACAGTGGTCGAACGTGTCTTTAACAGCCAGCCAAGGGAATCACAGAAAATGGCTGCTTAGCACAGTGGTCGAACTTGTCTTTAACAGCCAGCCAAGGGAATCACAGAAAATGGCTGCTTAGCACAATGGTCGAACCTGTCTTTAGCAGCCAGTCAAGGGAATCAGAAAGTGGCTGCTTAGCACAGTGGTCGAACGTGTCTTTATCAGCCAGCCAAGGGAATCACAGAAAGTGGCTGCTTAGCACAGTGGTCGAACCTGTCTTTAGCAGCCAGCCAAGGGAATCACAGAAAGTGGCTGCTTAGCACAGTGGTCGAAACTGTCTTTAGCAGCCAGCCAAGGGAATCACAGAAAGTGGCTGCTTAGCACAGTGGTCGAAACTGTCTTTAGCAGCCAGCCAAGGGAATCACAGAATGTGGCTGCTTAGCACAGTGGTCAAAACTGTCTTTAGCAGCCAGCCAAGGGAATCACAGAAATTGGTGACTGCGTAATAGATGTCAAATGTATAATAAAATAACATAATGGAATGTTGTGGAAACTGGCTGCTTAATTAACACAGGTTGGCTGCTTAATGGAGGTGACCTCTAACACAGGTTTGACTGTAATTGAGTAAATAAAAATTATAAAATAGAAGAATAAAGAATTCTGATGTACGGTATACGAGACATTTATATTAAACTCGTTATTGTTCTGATGTTGCAGCAAACTCTGAATACAAATCGGTTTGGTGTTATGAGTACCCGCCTGTTACACACCAACCTGTCCGTCGTGCACTACAGCGTGTTCTTCCAAATGTGTCGGGCACACGGCATAGGATACGATATCAAGGTAAATATTAATTCGTTTAGTTTAAACTTTATTTATTTTACAACGATTGCGAAGCAAGTTTTAACAACTTATATTAATCACTCTCGTTGGCGCGGATGAAAGCGTATATGTGGTCATTCGTCAAATATTTATTGTGTCTTGTACTATTTGATTGTCCATGATTTAATGTATTGGAAGTCGTGATAGCACAGTGGATGCGCGTTTGCTTCAGGTGCGAAAGTTCCGGAGTTAGAGCCCCGCTGGAGCCTTTACGATTGTGCCCTTAGGCAAGGCATTTAAATTCCACATTGCCTCTTCTCTATCCCTCGTGGCGATGGATTCCATCAGGAATGAGGTCTCGAGAGTGATTAATATAAATTGAAAGAACTTGTTTCGCAATGGAGCTAGAATAAATTTGTATAAACTAATGTTTATAAACAATGACATTCATTGGAAATGATTATGAACTATAAACTTTATTTATTTTACAATGATTATGAAACAAGCTTTAACAACTTACATTAATCACTCTCATCGGCATGACTGAAAGCGTACATGTGGTCACTCGTGAGGTAGGAAACCGGAGTACCCGGAGAAAACCCACCGATCTGGGGACCATCTTACGATCTCACATACTTCCAGGGCCGAGGATTGAACCCAGGTTGCATTGGTGAGAAGCGAGCATGCAAATGATTTAAAATTATACTTATGTGAACTGTGTTTTTCACACATCATGTGAACCACTCATTGTGCCCAAAGTGGGGGGGGACCACATTCTAAGGGGCGACTTTTAATATATTTATATAAAATAAAGATGGATAAACCGGGGTTTTTGAAAGAGATTTTCTATATTTTGCTTAATCCTTTCCTTCATAGAGATTTAGGTTAATATACTATTATATCTCCATACAAACGACAGCCATTTAGCTATCATGCAAGTAGTCGCCATATCTATCCCACCTCCATAGATATTACTGGGACTACACGAGATTCTGGCCTTTATTATGAACATTGGTTTGACTACTACATTGTCAATGTATGTCGTATTGGTAATGGCATATAATCTGGACTGATGGAATGCCATAAAACATAACTCGACAATAATCCTAATCTAGAGAATATCACTCGGAAAAGATGTAAACTGGACAACAATTCCAATCTAGAGAATACCACTCGGAGAAGATGCAAACTCAACAACAATTCTAATCTAGAGAATATCACTCGGAGAAGATGCAAACTGGACAACAATTCTAATCTAGAGAATACCACTCGAAGAAGATGCAAACTGGACAACAATTCTAATCTAGAGAATACCACTCGGAGAAGATGCAAACTCAACGACAATTCTAATCTAGAGAATATCACTTGGAGAAGATGCAAACTCAACAACAATTCTAATCTAGAGAATACCACTCGGAGAAGATGCAAACTCGACAACAATTCTAATCTAGAGAATATCACTCGGAGAAGACGCAAACTCGACAACAATTCTAATCTAGAGAATATCACTCGGAGAAGATGCAAACTCGACAACAATTCTAATCTAGAGAATATCACTCGGAGAAGATGCAAACACCCGACATTGATATTAAGCACTATCTGTACAGGATAACTAAAAATGTTGTTGACGGATTTTGATGAAACTTTCTGGAAACCTGTCAAACCTGTCTTTTAAGCAACCAGCCAAGGTTATCTCAGAAAGATGTCAAAAAAGCAACCAGTCAAGGTTATCTCAGAAAGATGTCAAATGTATCATAAAACATCATATTGGGAATCTGGAAACTGGCCGGTTAATTCAGAATGGCTGCTTAATGGTGGTGACCACTAACACAGAGACTTTGTCCACTCCCCGTTGATTTTTATAATAAATTGTACACTTTACTGACCGCCCCTCACCACGGGCCTTGGCTGATTTCTCCCCTTCCTCCTAGACTATCCCTCTATATATTCATATATAGTCAAACCGGTGTTAATCAGCCAGCCAAGGGAATCACAGGAAGTGGCTGCTTAGCACAAGTGGCTGCTTAATAAAGGTCAACTGTAGAATAAAACAACATATTGGGAATCTGGAAACTGGCTGCTTAATACACGTTGGCTGCTTAATGGAAGTGACCGCTAACACAGGTTTGACTGTACATCTTCTTGTCATGATTTTATGAAACAGTGAATAAAGTGGGTACATTTTATTTCAGGAAAAGCAGGGCACCGTCTTCACATTGATAGACAGTTTTAATAGGGAAAAATTAGGAATGTTGTAAGTAATCCCAGTTTGAAAGTTTGTTCCATTTCTAAAAGCTGTGTATAAGTATAAGTACATGTAGATTTGTGGAATCACATTATAATTTACTGTTGGTTCAATTGTCACAAGTAGGAAGCTATCTGGCTGGCTTGTATGAGGTCAGTGGTTCTACCTGGGTACTTATCCTTGTCTGAAATTCTGCTCAGAGGGGCACCTGTAGCCTTCTGTCACCAAATAATCCATTGTAGCAGTTACTGTCCCCTAAAAATGAAAACAAACAAAGATAGACCAAATGCCATGCTTATAATAGATCCCCTTGTAGAATATTCCTTCTAAATGTCTATTTGCCTAATTAGACACACAGATAGTTATCGTTTGTTTATGATGGAAAACAAGCATTTCTAACATAACCCATTCAACACTAGGTAAGTAAATGACATAAAAAATTATAATCATAAATTTATCAGAAAATTATATACGAGTCTGCTCATCAGGAGCTACACTTTTTGCAAACCTATTTTAGAGGTGTGTAGTGTTGAAAGGGTTAAAGTGAGTAATGTTCAAGACTGTTCCTTTTGTGGCTACAGTGGGCATAGATAATTATTGCTCGTCATTTCAGAACTATTGGCGAGAATCTGCAAGCTGCGCTGGCCAGTTTTGCCCGGAATTTATCAGTAGTACACCAAGAAATATCGGCACCAAACATGCAAGGAGATACAAATTTCAGTGTAAGTACACAAGTATACAAGTATACACATTACACATGCAAGGAGATACAAACTTCAGTGTAAGTACACAAGTATACACATGCAAGGAGATACAAACTTCATGTAAGTACACAAGTATACACATGCAAGGAGATACAAACTTCATGTAAGTACACAAGTATACACATGCAAGGAGATACAAACTTCAGTGTAAGTACACAAATATAAACATGCAAGGAGATACAAACTTCATGGAAATATGTTACTGCAGAACTGGAGGGAGATTTGGAAGAAGTAATCTCCCTGAGATCAAAATAGGGAGGAGATTTGGCATATATATATGATTTTACACGAGTTGTGATTTCATTCCATATTTTATGAAACGAGTTTTGGATTTTGGAATTTTGTTACTAAGTGAGCCTTTTGTCGAGCTTAACCCTTTCAACACCACAGACCTCTAAATAGGCTTATAAAAAGTGTAGATCCAGATGAGCCGGCTCGTGACGAGCCGTCTCATCAGGATCTGCACTTTTTTCAAGTAATATTACTATTTTTAGACAAAAATTACCTATTTTGATAAATGAACTGATCCAAATGTAATTTCCTTATTAATTTATTGGTCTGAAAATATCATGGACCAGTCCATGTCAGTTACTTGGTGTTGAATGGGTTAATAGCAAATTTCCAAAATGAGTTTGATAAAATATTGTATGAAATCACCACGAGTGTAAGAGCCTTTTTATCACATTACCATAGTAACAACATAAATGTTCTCTGTTTGCCTGTATACATGTACTTTGAGCCTTATTACATCTGAAGGAAATCAGTATGGTGGATCCGTACGCCGTAGTAAATAGTCCCTGATAATCCAACAACTCCGCGCAAATATATCAACATAATTCTTGTAATCACTACTGGTGCTAGTGCATATTTAGCATTTTATTAATTTAGTCGATTTTCAACAAATAAAGCATGAACACAAACTATATGTCGAATGTGTAAAGCAAGCTATCATGCTGCGACCAATCAGAATCCTTCCAGGGTGTTATTACACGTGTGTACATATAAGAAAATATGTAAAGTTATGTGATATAGAATGCATAGATTACACTTGGTGGAGTCAACAAACGTCTCCCTCGTATACCATAAACATTTCTCTATTTTAAAGGTCTAGTTTATACAAATTTATTTTAGCTCGATTGCGAAACAAGTTCTTTCAACTTATATAAATCACTCTCAAGACCTCATTCCTGATGGAATCCATCGCCACGAGGGAGAGAAGAGGCAACGTGGAATTTAAATGCCTTGCCCAAGGACACAATCGTAATGGCTCCAGCGGGGCTCGAACTCCGGACCTTTCGCACCTGAAGCGAACGCGCATCCACTGCGCTATCACGACTTCCACTTTTTTTAAAGGTCTAACTAGGCATGTACTGACGAGTACAATACGTACCTAACCAGTATACGTAGTCCTGTCATCGCCATTGTTCTGCGACATCAGCTGTCTCCATAGTGTTACATAACTATATGTTTGTATTTGTAAAGCTTATATTTCGGTCAGCGTTTCATTTCCCCATGTAATATATAATTACGTATTTGTACAAGTCATTTATTGCACATGTCACTTTAATAAAATAATTATCTATATTTCAATTATGCTGAGAAACATTTACTGAAGGACATGACTAGTGAGCCAGTGATGGTGCAGCTTTAACCGTGGTATCAACCGAACTCGAGGGTGTATTCAACACTAACACTAGTTTCAATTAGCAAACCCCTATGATGGATGTAGTTGATGTGTGTAAACTGTAAATATTCGACCATTTCTCGGCCATATGCAGGATTCCTTCTAGAGGGCGATATGATCCCACCTCCCTAATAAATAAAAAAAAAAATAAGAAAATTGTAAAAAAATTGTTATGGAAATTCTCTTGTCTGGTACACTGACCATTCATTGTACGGCACGCCTTCAATTCTAATGTTGTATTTATTGGTTATATTATGTATTTTAACAGTATTTTTGGGGAATTTATTAAATACTATCATTTACGGGCACAATCGCGCAGTTTCTCACGACAAGTCTGACCTAGATGAGCCATTGATCATAAGTCCCGACTGCTATGCAGTGAATTTTAGCTGTGAAAAAATGGCCGACTGGTGATCGAGTATTTACTGTACTGTGAATGATAACTTATGTATATCGCTGTTTATTTCAGAGGGCAATATCGGACATTGAGGGAATTCTGGGAACGACGATACAGAATGCCGATGAGGTAGTTCAAGATGCCGACGACTCCAGCGAATCGAAATAGAACATTCGATATGCAATTATTACGTTGACACGATGCATTTATAAGTAGAGATCTCTCGCCGCTTAATTTTTGTCTCAAGATTTAAGATTTTAATCATATGTACAGCAACAAGTATTTATCATAATGATAAAAATATTATAATTTCTGAATTAATGTTATTGTATATAAATGGACATAATAAAAACATTAAAGTATATTGCACTATGCTAAATTCACACAAAAAAGGACTTCACATGACAATGTGCAACTTGGCCGACATTGGCCCCCCAGTTTTGATGACATGTGCAACTTTGCCGAAATTGGCCCCCAGTTTTAATGACATGTGCAACTTGGCCGAAATTGGCCCCCAGTTTTAATGACATGTGCAACTTGGCCGAAATTGGCCCCCAGTTTTAATGACATGTGCAACTTGGACGAAATTGGCCCCCAATTTTAATGACAACGTTGTAAACGTGTGATGAGAAAGGAAAATAGCGTATTTGTTTGAATGTTTCTTTCGCCCCCATCAACTGATATGAAAGGAGGTGTGATACATGTTCGTGTATATAGTCATAGTGAAAATTGTTTGTAAAATGAATGTTGCCAAGTTAATCTCGTATTCCTGTTCAGAAGGAGGAAACTGTGCTGTATTCTAGAAGGCACATAGCTACTATACGGTCCTGTAGGCCCGGATCTGCAGATTAACCCAGAAAATAAAACGGGGGGGGGGGGTGACGGAGAGTTGTACTGTCAACATTGAGGTCACATGCATTCTGCACAACATAGGAAGTCAAATTCATTTCTCTGAAATAGCGAAATTTGAACATTTTTAGATTTCAGATTTCTATTTAAATGCATCACGAGTGCACCATTGATGTTCTAGGATTCAAACATGTCCTTGGGGGGCATGCCCCACGACCCCTCTAGCAAAATGCATCGTTTGATGCTCAATTTATTAGTCGGGGTCTACAAATTTGAAATCGCTAGCTACGCCCCTTGCTAGTGTGCATTGTGATGAGTGTCATCTGTGCACATTAATTTCTTTGCTGTCCGATTAGCGCAGTGGTTAGTGCGCTCGCTTCTCACCAATGCAACCCGGGTTCGATCCTCATACCGGGAAGTATGTGAGATGGTACGCTGGTCACCGGATCGGACAGGTGGGTTTTCTCTGGGTACTTCGGTTTCCTCCCACATCAATGACCACATTTACGCTTTCATCCTCGCAACGAGAGTGATTAATATAAGTTGTTAAAACTTGCTTAGCAATCGTTGTAAAATAAATAAAGTTTTTTTTGCAACGTAACAAACTAAAAGTGAAACTATGATTTTCCTGAATTGGATTTCCACACTCTGTCCACATTTTGCAGATCGTGTCTCATTTATATGAAAAAGTTGGCAGTTTCTTACGGAGGTTGGTGTACCCAAGTACTGGTTAACCGCTGGAGCCTGCCCAGGAAACGTGTTGTTAGTTAAACTGCCCGCCGGCGATATAGCCCAAAATGGTGCTGATGCAGGCGTAAAACCTGAAATATAACATAACATAACTGTCCACATTTTGAACGCATAGCTCTCTATCCATAATCTGAACATCTAAGACTACCAATATGTTGTTGTGTCACACATACTGTTTGGCAACATTAAGCTGAGACCAATTAATCTCCGCCAAAGCCTTCGTAAGTTTTCGTGAACTACGACCAGGACATACGTTAGAGTTTTACCTTTAATATTTGAATCAAGTAAGTGAGTGTACCATACTCCAACTCTCATATTTTACTTCGAAATTATTAACGAAGTAAGTTCACGGAATATGCAAATGTCTCAGTTTAATGTTGCCAAACAATACCATTAAGCATCGTTTACATACATTTGTTGATAAGCCATTCGCATATACGATGTTACCCTATTTATTTGATTTTCTTCCATTTCTGTGCGAATATAAGCAGTCGTTGGAAATTATCTTGTTTAAATATATACAAATTTTTACCAAGAAACATCCTTTATTCTGATATAGTCTCGCTTTAAAAATGTTGCATTTATTTACTGAGAAACTTGTATAATATTGGTTTGGTACCGAGTACTATTGAATGATAACAACTGTTTGAGGAATTGTGGAAGTCCTTTTTAACAGGAATATGTCTTTAACCCTTTCCCTCATAGAAGCACCTCTTGATGCCATTGCCAATATGACAATGTAGTAGCCAAACCAATGTTCATAAAAAAGGCCATAATCTCATGTAGTCCCAGTAATATCTATGGAGGTGGGATAGATATGGCCATTACTTATCCACTGCATGATAGCTAAATGGCTGTCGTTTGTATGGAGATATAATAGTATATTAACCTAAATCTCTATGAAGGAAAGGGTTAAGTTACAGTATTTAAGTTACATCTTTAAGTTACAGTATTTAAGTTACAATCTTTTAAGTTACAGTATTTAAGTTACAATCTTTAAAGTACAGTCTTTAAGTTACAGTATTTAAGTTACAATTTTTAAGTTACAGTCTTGTAGTCTGAGATTGTCTATGAAGCTTATCTATTATAGCTGCTGTTAAATATATGTTGTGTACTTTACAATGGATGTGTAAAGACTCTAATTTATTAATATACTGTGATAATAATTTGCTATGTTAGTTACCATAGATAAGCTTTATACCGTTATTGGCCATTTTGCTTAAAACAGAATTCGACAATATAACTGCAACACTGTTATATCATCAATCCATGTAAACTACCCTGGGTTATGTTACCAATCCCTGTAAACTATCCTGGGTTATGTTACCAATCCCTGTAAACTATCCTGGGTTATGTTACCAATCCCTGTAAACTACCCTGGGTTATGTTACCAATCCCTGTAAACTATCCTGGGTTATGTTACCAATCCCTGTAAACTACCCTGGGTTATGTTACCAATCCCTGTAAACTATCCTGGGTTATGTTACCAATCCCTGTAAACTATCCTGGGTTATGTTACCAATCCATGTAAACTATCCCAGGTTATGTTACCAATCCCTGTAAACTACCCTGGGTTATGTTACCAATCCCTGTAAACTATCCTGGGTTATGTTACCAATCCCTGTAAACTATCCTGGGTTATGTTACCAATCCATGTAAACTATCCCAGGTTATGTTACCAATCCATGTAAACTATCCTGGGTTATGTTACCAATCCCTGTAAACTACCCTGGGTTATGTTACCAATCCCTGTAAACTATCCTGGGTTATGTTACCAATCCCTGTAAACTATCCTGGGTTATGTTACCAATCCATGTAAACTATCCCAGGTTATGTTACCAATCCCTGTAAACTATCCTGGGTTATGTTACCAATCCCTGTAAACTATCCTGGGTTATGTTACCAATCCATGTAAACTATCCCAGGTTATGTTACCAATCCATGTAAACTACCCTTGGTTATGTTACCAATCCATGTAAACTATCCCAGGTTATGTTACCAATCCCTGTAAACTACCCTGGGTTATGTTACCAATCCATGTAAACTATCCCAGGTTATGTTACCAATCCATGTAAACTATCCCAGGTTATGTTACCAATCCATGTAAACTATCCCAGGTTATGTTACCAATCCATGTAAACTATCCCAGGTTATGTTACCAATCCATGTAAACTATCCTGGGTTATGTTACCAATCCATGTAAACTATCCTGGGTTATGTTACCAAGCCATGTAAACTATCCCAGGTTATGTTACCAATCCATGTAAACTATCCCGGGTTATGTTACCAATCCATGTAAACTATCCTGGGTTATGTTACCAAGCCATGTAAACTATCCCAGGTTATGTTACCAATCCATGTAAACTATCCTGGGTTATGTTACCAATCCATGTAAACTATCCTGGGTTATGTTACCAATCCATGTAAACTATCCCGGGTTATGTTACCAATCTCTGTAAACTATCCTGGGTTATGTTACCAATCCATGTAAACTATCCTGGGTTATGTTACCAATCCATGTATAATCTATCCTGGGTTATGTTACCAATCCCTGTAAACTACCCTGGGTTATGTTACCAATCCATGTACATATTAGAGATCCCTGGGTTATGTTACCAATCCATATTAGAGATCCCTGGGTTACATTACCAATCCATGTACATATTAGAGATCCCTGGGTTATGTTACCAATCCCTGTAAACTACCCTGGGTTATGTTACCAATCCCAGTAAACTACCCTGGGTTATGTTACCAATCCAGGTATGTATTAGAAATACCTGGGTTATGCTACCAATCCATGCATTTATTAGAGATCCCTGGGTTATGTTACCAATTCATGTACATATTAGAGATCCCTGGGTTATGTTACCAATCCCTGTAAACTACCCTGTGTTATGTTACCAATCCATGTACGTATTGGAGCTCCCTGGGTTATGTTACCAATTCATGTACATATTAGAGAGCCCCGTGTTATGTTACCAATTTATGTACATATTAGAGAGCCCTGTGTTATGTTACCAATTCATGTATGTATTAGAGATCCCTGGGTTATGCTACCAATCCATGTAGGTATTAGAGATCCCTGGGTTATGCTGCTACCAATCCCTGTAAGTACTAGAGATCCATGGGTTATGCTACTACCAATCCCTGTACGTATTAGAGATCCATGGGTTATGCTGCTACCAATCCCTGTAAGTATTAGAGATCCCTGGGTTATGCTGCTACCAATCCCTGTACACTATTAGAGATCCCTGGGTTATGCTACCAATCCCTGTAAGTATTAGAGATCCCTGGGTTATGCTAATACCAATCCCTGTAAGTACTAGAGATCCCTGGGTTATGCTGCTACCAATCCCTGTAAGTACTAGAGATCCATGGGTTATGCTGCTACCAATCCCAGTACACTATTAGAGATCCCTGGGTTATGCTGCTACCAATCCCTGTAAGTATTAGAGATACCTGGTTATGCTGCTACCAATCCCTGTAAGTATTAGAGATCCCTGGGTTATGCTGCTACCAATCCCTGTAAGTACTAGAGAGCCCTGTGTTATGCTGCTACCAATCCCTGTACGCATTAGAGATCCATGGGTTATGCTGCTACCAACCCCTGTAATTATTAGAGATCCATGGGTTATGCTACTACCAATCCCTGTAAGTATTAGTGATCAATGGGTTATGCTGCTACCAATCCCTGTAAGTATTAGAGATCCATGGGATATGCTACCAATCCCTGTAAGTATTAGAGATCCCTGGGTTATGCTACCAATCCCTGTAAGTATTAGAGATCCATGGGTTATGCTACCAATCCCTGTAAGTATTAGAGATACCTGGGTTATGCTGCTACCAATCCCTGTAAGTATTAAGAGATCCCTGGGTTATGCTGCTACCAATCCCTGTAAGTATTAGAGATCCCTGGGTTATGCTGCTACCAATCCCTGTACACTATTAGAGATCCCTGGGTTATGCTGCTATCAATCCCTGTAAGTATTAGAGATCCCTGGGTTATGCTACTACCAATCCCTGTAAGTATTAAGAGATCCCTGGGTTATGCTGCTACCAATCCCTGTAGGTATTAGAGTTTGTTTATTTTCCAATTTCCTAGTGAGGACGTTTCCATATTAAATATCCAATGAGAGATAGTGGTCAGGAGTTACTCCCCCTGAATACTCTTTCATTAGGATAGTTTCCTCTGTTGTTGTTGTTGTTGTTTCCTTTACACCGCATGCTATCAATTGACATCCATTTTCTCATCTTATAATGATTATATTCCAACAGATATCCTACAGTATATCCAATGGGTACTTTACTGTAAAAACATGCTATCAATTAATTAACATGATTTTGATAAAATTCAAATTTATACCGCAACATCTGGTTAAGGAACATCAGTACAAACAAAGGATTCCAAATAAAATGGTCAATATAGATTTTGCGGTAAATCAAACTTTATCTTCCAAGGGAGTTAATAGAAAAACCAGCAAATGTCGTTTATTCTAGCAATGGTTTGGCTGGTACTCGCATACTTTAGTTTCATCTACACTCATTAATTAAGGGAGCACTTCATGCCATTGTGCAGTGTTTGTGAGAATAGGGAGAAATAGTCTAAATATAAATCGCCTCCCTCCCCACCGCAAATTGATCATTGACCCCAGTCAGTCCTTCACGATGAGGTTTTACACATGAATTTTAGTTTCAGAAATATAGCTTCAGAATAATTACGAATACTAGATCTGTTTTTTCTCTCGATTAAGGTCCGCCTCCGTGGTCGAGTGGTTACGGTCGCTGACTTGTATACCACTGTAACCTATCATCTCTGATGGTCAGAGTGACGGGTTCGAGCCCCGCTCAGACCGTGTCTCATTTATATGAAAAAGTTGGCAGTTTCTTACGGAGGTGGTGCACCCAAGTACTGGTTAACCGCTGGAGCCTGCCCAGGAGAGGTGTTGTTAGGTAAACTGCCCGCCGGTGATATAGCCCAAAATGGTGCTGATGCAGGCGTAAAACCCGAAATCTAAATAAATAAATTCTCTTAATTAAATTTGTATGCGTACAATAACCCTGCAACATAAGGTAACACATACATAGGTAATTAAGTAAGCTATACATATATACATATATACTTTACTGTAGCATGTTTGCTGCTGAAGCAACAGCTTGGCTTTCACATATGTTGCTACACATCTGTGTACACCAACAATTAGACGAGTTTTCAAGGGAACAATAGCTTAGCCATTAGCACGCTTTCATCCACGCTTTCTTTCCCGCCAACGAGGGTGATTAATTTAAGTTGTTAAAGCTTGTTTCACACTCATTGTACATTAAATCAAGTTTACACTTTTAGCAATTAACCGAAGCCAAAATTGTGATAGGTGTTAACAAATTTAGGAAATTATGTACCGTACCTAAGAATGCTGACATAGCATTTTCTCATACATTAGCATGAAATAGTGTAGTGTAGTGGATACGGTGGCTATCATGTAGTGAGGGGATACAAGTTTGAGCTCCCATGAGAACCGTGATGGTGGTGTCCGATACATAAATCCACATTGCATGCTCTCTCCCCCTCATGGCAAAGGTGTCCATCAGAGGTAAGCAATTGGTCTAAAATGAATTTGTATAAACCTGGAAAAGTTGAATACGTCCATTCAATGCACTGACTTAGTTTTCTATGTGGTCTCTAAATGATCTCTATCTACATGATGTATTAACCCTTTCCCCAATAGGGATGTAATTTTATAGCTTAACCCATTCAACACCAAGTAACTGACATGGACTGGTCCATGATATTTTTAGACCAATAAATTAATAACAAAATTACATTTGGATCAGTTCATTTATCAAAATGGGTAAAACAAATTCTAAAAATAGTTATATTACTTGAAAAAAGTGCAGATCCTGATGAGACGGCTCGTCTGGATCTACACTTTTTTGTAAGCCAATTTAGAGGTATGTGGTGTTGAAAGGGTTAACCCTTTCCCCAATAGGGATGTAATCTTATAGCTTAAATACTGTTGCAATTTATGAAACGTAATAATGACGAGCAGTTAACTTATCTACCCCACCTTCTTGCTGGGAATAATGAGAGATATCAGTCGGATACTGCCCCTGAATACTCGCAGAAATGTATAGGTCGTTAATAAATGTTTTCCTCTGTTTTTATCCTCGTTTCCTTTGCACAACATGCTATCACTTTTAATCCGTTTTCTCATCTTATAATTATTAAATTACTATATCTCGCCAGATATCCTACAGTATGGATACTATCAATTAATTAACACGATTTTGATTAAATCACAATTATCATACCGCAACATCTGGATAGGGAATAACAGTAAAAACAAAGGATTCCAACTAAAAGGACTGCTATATATTTTGGTGTAAATCGGACTTTATCTGCCAAGGGAGGTAATAGAAAAGCCAGCGATGCTGCTCATTAAGGGATGTATGCACTATGTTTACTATATGATATTCTGATCTTTATCCTGGTTTGTTCGACTATTAATGTGTTGATCCAGTAATGGCATCGAGAGGTGCTAACATGTAGGATACGGTTAAACAAGTACCAACTAAAATTAACTGTAATACTGGTCAATGCCAGCTCCTATTTTACGTTTCACAAAATTTATCTGCATTTCATCAATGCCACAATAATTATACATCGCATGTGATATTTCCATAAATGAATGTTGAGGCTTCATGCGAAATATATTTTGAAAAGAATGGTGTGCTGTATTGTTGTTTATTGCATTAATGTAGACACTCATTTAGTGGTAACTCAGTTGCCCAATATTGCAAATGGCGTTTCCAAGAAAAGGGAGGTAACTCAGTTGCCTAATATTGCAAATGGAGTTTCCAAGAAATGGGAGGTAACTCAACCAAAATGGACAATCAAAAACGAACGCAGTTTACATATAAAAATATATTTCATTCTTTATTTTAATCAAGAAAATAACAAAGTTTTATCTATTGTAATTTAAAAATTAAATCATTACCGTCATTGAACAATAAATCTTTCATGAAGCTCGAACCAGTGTTTTTGGGGTGAAGGAAGACCCATGTCCCCCTGCGAGCTGTATTTCAGGCGCGGGTAGAACCACCTACCTCCCGCAAGCCAGTTGGAAGCTTCCTCACATGAAATAATTTGACAACCAGCAGCAGTGAGGCAGGTGATTTTAACCACACACATATATACGCACGTGGTTCAATAGCATCATGCCGTTCACAACTTCACACTCGCCTATAAAACATGTTTTTTACCACAAGATTATGGCCTCAAAGTGACCTCCAGTCTAATAATAAGCGAGTGCTAAAAAAAAAAAAGATTAGAACTCTGAGGCACTCCGTGATAGCGCAATTTGGTAGCGCGTTCGCTTCAGGTGCGAAAGGCCCGGAGTTCGAGCCCTACTGGAGCCGTTACGATTGTACCCTTAGGAGGCAACGTGGAATTTAAATGCCTTGCCTCTCTCTCCCTCGTGGCGATGGATTCCACCAGGAATGAGGTCTCGAGAGTGATTAATATACGTTGAAATAACTTGTTTCGCAATCGAGCTAAAAAAAAATTGTATCGACCCATCTTATATGCGAGTGTATGCCAAAACGCACGTATTTCAAGACCAAAGTATGGGGTCTTATAGGCGAGTATGTACGGTAGGTAATTTCACCATGGAGAAAGTAAATAAACCATTGGAGATCATTCAAAACAAATAGCCAAGTATCAATCACTCTACACACTCAACTTTCACTAGATTCAAAACGATACAACAAACTGATGACTATTTGATACAATGGAAAACACAAATCAACAATTATTGGTATGATGGCGATTTGCAGATAATTGTATGAACCAGTTGTATCTGGGCGGAGAAAATATCAGAGTTGTATCTGGGCAGAGTATATTTTCTCCAACTCGCCTAGTAAATTAAAATTTATAAGACAGTAACCTAATATTCTCTATATATAGCCTCAGACCAAGGCCAAGTTATCAATGCTTTGGTTAGATTCGAGTTAATAGCCATATATAGCCTGAACTAAGCTTGTGTGCTTTATATATATACACATCAGCATCATTACACACTTTGTACAATATGAGGTATGGAACTACAACTTTCATACCTGCAGGAATCACAGAGTTAGCAAAACAATACTGATCAACTTAAACTACAAGCAGTGAAGAATAACATGCGTATTTTCACTACTTCCTTCCTGCATAGAGGTTATCGACAATCCTTCTATATATACAAGTTCTATTTCAATTCTATTTAGGTGCCAGGTATCCCCATTTAGGTGTGAAAGGTCCCCATTTAGATGTGAAAGGTCCCCATTTAGGTGTGAAAGGTCCTCATTTAGATGTGAAAGGCCCCCATTTAGATGTGAAAGGCCCCCATTTAGATATGAACGGTCCCCATTTAGATGTGAAAGGTCCCATTTAGGTGTGAAAGGTCCCCATTTAGATGTGAAAGGCACCCATTTAGGTATGAAAGGTCCCCATTTAGATGTGAAAGGCCCCCATTTAGATGTGAAAGGTCCCATTTAGGTGTGAAAAGGTCCCCATTTAGGTGTGAAAGGTCCCCATTTAGATGTGAAAGGCCCCCATTTAGATGTGAAAGGTCCCCATTTAGGTGTGAAAGGTCCTCATTTAGATGTGAAAGGCCCCCATTTAGATGTGAAAGGCCCCCATTTAGATGTGAACGGTCCCCATTTAGATGTGAAAGGTCCCATTTAGGTGTGAAAGGTCCCCATTTAGATGTGAAAGGCACCCATTTAGGTATGAAAGGTCCCCATTTAGATGTGAAAGGCCCCCATTTAGATGTGAAAGGTCCCATTTAGGTGTGAAAGGCCCCCATTTAGATATGAAAGGTCCCCATTTAGGTGTGAAAGGTCCTCATTTAGGAGTGATAGGTCCCCATTTAGGTGTGAAGGGTCCCCATTTAGGTGTGAAAGGTCCCCATTTAGGTGTGAAAGGCCATGTTTTTACAAGAAATAAGGAAAACATTTATTTTTGCAGTTCCAAAAATCTTCCGTTATCAATTCAAAAGTAATGAAATAGCGACTTATTTTCATATTCATCGTTGCATATCATACACCACCCCCTTACCCTTCATTTTTCGCTGAATTTTCTGAAGAAAATGTGTAGGCACCCAACACAAGACAACACAATTCATTGTGTGCTCTACATGGTGTAAAACCACTTCGAAAATAACCCCAACATTTTATCTATCGGGTCCAGCGAAATCAACGAACATTTATTTCCGGCTATTTAAGACGAAACAATGATTCTGATGTTATTTGACTGATTTCCATCAAATAAAATGATATGTGTGGCTAGAATAAGGTCGGTCGAGACCACAAGTACATATTAATGGTCTGGTCGTATTTTTACTAGTCTCTCGTAGATGTTTCAGCATATTCGAGTTATGTCAATATTTGCCTACATGTACTATAAGACCATAGGGCACATAGAAAACTGGAAGCCGTGATAGCGCAGTGGATGTGCGTTCGCTTTAGGTGCGAAAGGTCCGGAGTTTGAGCCCTGCTGGAGCCGCTACGATTGTGCCCTTAGGCAAGGCATTTAAATTCCATGTTGCCTCTTCTCTCTCCCTCGTGGCGATGGATTCCATCAGGAATGAGGTCTCGAGAGTGATTAATATAAGATGTAAGCACTTGTTTCGCAATCAAGCTAAAATAAATTTGTATAAACAATAAAAAAGTGACTGTGTCTTGTGCGTGTTTAGACTGTAAGTAGCTGTAGAGTATCAACTGCTTGTGCAGCATTATGTCGTTTCTGCACATATCACAGTTCCACTAGCAAATATATCGTAGCATATAAGTAGCCTTCTGCAAGATATCTGGGCTTCTCGAGATATCATGGAAAACGCATAGGTCATGCCACCGAACACGTGTACCCTAGCAATAATGGCTATGGCCATGAAAAAGAACAAAGTAGTAATAATAGCAACTGCAGATGGCAAACCTTCGCCATGCTGCTAAATATCCACCGTTGCCCTATCTCACAATGATGAGGAATACATCCAAAATCTAATGTTTGTCCTTGACCAGAATCCCACACTTAAATCAATATTCATGAAATTCTCTAAGTAACGCTTGGGTAACGCATAATCATGTTAACAGCATAATCATGTTAACAGCATCATCATGTTAACAGCATAATCATGTTAACAGCATCATCATGTTAACAGCATCATCATGTTAACAGCATAATCATGTTAACAGCATCATCATGTTAACCGCATCATCATGTTAACAGCATAATCATGTTAACAGCATCATCATGTTAACCGCATCATCATGTTAACAGCATCATCATGTTAACAGCATAATCATGTTAACATCATCATCATGTTAACAGCATAATCATGTTAACAGCATCATCATGTTAACAGCATAATCATGTTAACAGCATCATCATGTTAACCGCATCATCCTGTTAACAGCATCATCATGTTAACAGCATCATCATGTTAACAGCATAATCATGTTAACAGCATCATCATGTTAACATCATAATCATGTTAACAGCATCATCATGTTAACAGCATAATCATGTTAACAGCATCATCATGTTAACCGCATCATCCTGTTAACAGCATAATCATATTAACAGCATCATCATGTTAACAGCATCATCATGTTAACAGCATCATCATGTTAACAGCATAATCATGTTAACAGCATCATCATGTTAACAGCATCATCATGTTAACAGCATCATCATGTTAACAGCATAATCATGTTAACAGCATAACAGCATACTCATGTTAACAGCATAATCACGTTACAGATAAATGGAGATATAAACATAACCACCTTGACACAGAGGTCAATAAACACAATTACAAAATTCATGACAGGAATGTAACTGTAACATTAGATGCAATGTTACTTCATAATACCGTACATATTATATATAAATCATAACCCGCCCCTATATAACCACCTGGTCACATACATAAACAACTCCATTCATATTTGAGCAACAGGTCCTACGTTCCACACAGTCTGAACAGTAGTCCAGTGGATAACACGTTGGACTGCGAATCCAGGGATCGCAGGTTCGATCCCCCCCCCGTCTGACCCCAATAATATTAACCGTCTTGCAGATGCGACAATACACCGAGGTCTCATGTCGGTGCTTTACACCATGCATATAAAAGAACCAGAGGAGACTCTGGAATGGGTCTCTGTCTGTATCATTGCACTATCCTCCAAAATCTAAAATGACTAATCTCTTCAGGAGGCGTCGCTCATTTAGGCAACCGATAGCGACGATAAATAAACGTAAAACATACATACAGACCAGACTCTTTACACATGCACCATTTATAATGTCTTCACCAATTAAAACCGTCACCACAAAGGCTGAAACACAGAAATAACTGACGTGCAGTAGCAATTCTACTACTGACCCGTCAAAAGCTCCGCTCATTTCTTTCCGTGGTTGGGGTGTATCGACTTGTGCGCTACCATCCATCATAGTAACCGATCTAATGATTTGTAAAGTCATTCATTAATGTTTCCTCGTAACAATAACATGTATGGTCTATAGCATAAAATCAGTAACATTCGTGTCTCCATTTAAGGAATAAAACCAGCATGTTTTGTGCTTATTCCCAATAACATTTGTGCTGCTAAAACCCAAATAATGCTGAATAAATTGGAAGGAATGTGCAAACAACATAGATCCAGATCAGAATGTAAGTGGTTGGTGTCTGTGTTTTAGCGTCACTTTCCGAATAGCAAACAGCATAGAGCCTGATCAGATGGCACATTCTGTGCATGCTCTGTGCCATTTGATCTGGCTCTATGCTGTTTGCAAATACTTGTTTCCAGCATAGTAATGTGTATGGGGACGAATAGTATTTACAAAACTTTTTTGAACATTTCAAACCGACATTACCCGTACTAATGTTTGCGCGATATTATTGTTTGCTTGTTCGGGTTTCATCAGCACTATTTTGGGCTATATAGCTGGCGGGCAGCTTGCCTAACAACACTTTTCCTGGACATGCTCCGGCAGTTAACCAGTACTTAGTGGACAAACCTCCGTAAGAAACTGACACGGCCTGAGCTGGGCTCGAGCCAGCAACAATCAGTGCTTTATTATTGACAACGGTATAGAAACGTGTGCGATTTGTGACGTCAGACAACAACTGTAACCCATCACCGTCTCCGGGGCAGTACACTGGAAGGTGTTTAACGTGATGAGCGTCATAACAAGGTCAATAGATACATGTATGAAAAAAATCAGTAACGTTTGTGTTTCTATAATTATGTTATAGACTCACAAACACAAGGGCACATTCTAGAGGGAGATTTGGGCGAAATAGTCGCCTACGGACCCTGACTTTGGTCCCCGGTGGCCCCACTTCTCCCTAAAAAAAAAACATTTTTAAATTTTCTTTTTAAAAAAAATAATTTTTTTACACTGTTACACATTCTTTCTATCCAACGGCTGTATTTAATGGTCATCATCATATTTTGTTGAAATCTATTACCTTCTCACTTCTCCCAGAAATTCTGACCTAGAATGAGCCCTCGTAAACACTGTGGTAATATATTGCACATTCTAAACAGTATAACAATCAGAAAACATGTACCTTAAACTCAATTGTGTCTACAAAATTATCCTGCAACAAATACATGTACCGTAAACTCAATCGTGTCCACAAAATTATCCTGCCACAAATTACATGCACGATTGTGTAGATTTATTTTAATATTATAACTTTCCATAAATAAATTGAAAAAAATGACCAAAGAATAAATTAAATGTCACTTCACATGTAAATAGGTTTATGCAACCACTATGTCATACAGACGGTTAACACGGACTAATAATCCAGGGATCGCAGGTTCGATCCCCCGTCTGACCCTAATAAAATGAACAGTCTTTCAGATGGACTTTAACCCGAGGTCTCCTGTTGGTGCTTTACACTGTGAGGAGACTCTGGAATGGGTCTCTGACTGTATCATTGCACTATCCTCCAAAAATCTAAAATGACTAATCTCTTCAGGAGGCGTCGTTAATATGGGCAACCGGTAGCGACGATAAATAAACGTAAAACACGCCTATGTCATTAGGGTTTGAAAGCTGAGAACAGTTTCATAACCTTGGACCCTGGCCTAAGAATTTTGGAACTCATTTACCTTGAAGATAAAAATAAGACATGGACCCACAATGTTCACACCTGCTGGAATCACAAATATGTAACAAAACAAAATGGTCAGTCCTGATAACTAGCACCTTACTATCATGCAAGGGAAGCACAGTGGTTCTTATGCTAAATTACCAGAATGCTCCAGGACCAGTGAGCGAACATTACCCCACCATCCCAGACATTACCCCCCCCACCCATATATAGTTTATACACAGTAGCAATATAGCCCCCTGTTAAATAGACAGGTAGGACATTAACCCCCACCCCAAATTGAAAATTACCCCACCCAGACATTATCCCCCTATTATATTTTATACACAGGAGCAATATATCCCCCTGTTAAATAGACAAGTAGGATATTATCCCCCCTACCACATTGAAAATTAATGTAAATAGTTCAGATTAATAAATGTTTTCATAATTGCTTCTCCATAATTCACCATAATATGTCGCAAATCCACGAAAGCTTCAGAGACCTACATAATCATGTTAACCTTTTAAAAATGTCATATATACAATGACCAAGTCGAAGGGACTGTTTCATAATAGAACAAGGTATGCAGATCCAAGGAGTAGATGGGATTAATGTCCAGTAGTCGACCATTTTATTAAATTTGAAATTAATACAAATTGAGAGTATTCCAAGTATCCTTGGTTACGCAGGGAAATCCCTGGAGAGTCGGCTACAGTATTGTTGAATGGTGGCAATATAACGGCAAACATGCATACAACTTGAGCTAGAAGGTGGGTTAACAGGGTTCCCTCTGTCTGAATGTTTGTCTGCCCCACTTCTGTCGCCAATTGAAAAACACTGGAGCCAATTTAAAATAAATAAATATTTGAAGCGTGTGCCAAAAATTTTTTTTTTTAAAAAAGTCGCAATTGGCGCCCGAAAGCGGGAACCCTGGTTAATAAGGCACATAGATATCATAAACCTTTACACATCCACAATTCAGCAAACTACAAATATCTATAATATTACTTCAAAAACACTACACAACCCACTCAAATTGAGCCAATGCCTTTTTTTTTACAGTGCTTTGTATAAAATTTAAAACTTTATTTATTTTACGATTGCGAAGCAAGTTCTAACAACTTATATTAATCACTATCGTTGGCGCGGATGAAAGTGTGAGGACATCGGAGAAAACCCACCTGTCCGATCTGGCGACCACCGTACCATCTCGCATACTTCCCGGTCCGAGGATCGAACACGGGTTGCATTCGTGTTTTCTTTGTTTTGGGGATTTAGAGTTTCACCGACAGCTTAGGTCATATGGCGACTTTCCAGCAAGTATTGGTGGAGGACGACCCCTGGGGCCCCTTGATTGGGTTGCACAGATACTGCAACGACCCGGAACCAGCTGCAACTCATAAGTATGATTGACCGTGACCTTGTAGGTATGGATTGGGGTGTATGTAATATAGTGAACAATTGAACAACCATCATGGATTGCAACCAACTCTACACTTTCGATTAAATCCATTTTCATTCTGTATACAATAGATATGTACTGTACATTATGAATGAATACATGTTTAAACCAACCAATTGACAAGTTGACCTCTACGGGTGACCTTGACCATAATGACCTTGACTGCCTCATTGTGATAATCACTTGTTGTTTAGTATCAACCAAATCCCTTCATGGGATGCAGAATTATTGGGAAGACAAGAACATTCGGACGGACAGCGTTAACACTAGATGCCTCCCGATTCTTGGAAACCCTAGATATATCCATTAACACTAGATGCCTCCCGATTCTTGGAAACCCTAGATATATCCATTAACACTAGATGCCTCCCGATTCTTGGAAACCCTAGATATATCCATTAACACTAGATGCCTCCCGATTCTTGGAGACCGTAGAGATATATCCATCATGTACATGGTTAGCTCTGCTACACTAACTGCACATACATTCTCAATGTACTAACGATGATAGCACACTGATTAGACAAGATACAAGACAAGACACCCTACTTTTGTATCTACATTCATACCCGTCCTAAACCATCAGCAAGCCAAGAAGTGATGAAAAATGGCTGCTTAGTCAGGGTGGCTGCTCAATAGAGGTTATTTGTTGAATAAATTGCCACATTACGAATGTTGTAACTGGATACTAAATACAGGTTGGCTGATTAATAGAGCTGACAGCTAACAGGTTCGACTGTAAACAAATCTCGATTCCAGTTTCTTTCCAATGACCCACTTGATCCTAAAAACCCCAAATTTCACATCCACACTGTGATGTCTTATAAAGATGTATATATGGTGAACAGTGAAGTATGAACTAATGTTATATTCTACCCAAAATAAATGTATTGCATAGTTTCGCCGTTAACTGATAGCATTTGAAATTTAGCAAAATACAGCGTCTTATTTTTGTGCATTTCTTACTTTTTAAACAGTTATATGTTATGTTATATTTCGGGTTTTACGCCTGCATCAACACCATTTTGGGCTATATCGCCGATGGGCAGTATACCTAACAACACCTTTCCTGGGCAGGCTCCAGCGGTTAACGAGTACTTGGGTGCACCAACCTCCATAAGAAGCTGCCAACTTTTTCATATAAATGAGACACGGCCTGAGCGGGGCTCGAACCCGTGACCATCAGTGATGATAGGTTACAGTGGTATACAAGTCAGCGACCGTAACCACTCGACCACAGAGGCGGACTACTTTTTAAACAGAGTGTAGCTGAATACATCAACAGTGGTAAATAACTTCAATTGATCTCAGAACAATAAACTTGTGGTGCTTAGAATTTATGAATTATCAATGAAACTTACTGTTGGCATTCAAAACCTACTGTTGGCATTCAAAACCTACTGTCGGCATTCAAAACCTATTGTTGGCATCCAAAACCTATTGTTGGCATTCAAAACCTATTGTTGGCATTCAAAACCTATTGTTGGCATCCAAAACTTACTGTCGGCATTCATTCAAAACCTACTGTCGGCATTCAAAAATTACTGTCAGCATTTAAAAACTGCTGTCAGCATGCAAACCCTACTGTCGGCATTCAAAACCTACTGTCGGCATTCAAAAC
This sequence comes from Archivesica marissinica, assembly GCA_014843695.1. NCBI lineage: Eukaryota > Metazoa > Mollusca > Bivalvia > Venerida > Vesicomyidae > Archivesica > Archivesica marissinica. The sequence goes on from CM026399.1 coordinate 29,807,156, forward strand.
CTACTGTCGGCATTCAAAACCTACTGTCGGCATTCAAAGCCTACTGTTGGCATTCAAAACCTACTGTCGGCATTCAAAACCTACTGTCGGCATTCAAAACCTACTGTCGGCATTCAAAGCCTACTGTTGGCATTCAAAGCCTACTGTTGGCATTCAAAGCCTACTGTTGGCATTCAAAACCTACTGTCGGCATTAAAAACCAACTGTTGGCATTCAAAACCTACTGTCGGCATTCAAAACCTACTGTCGGCATTCAATCAAAACCAACTGTCGGCATTCAAAACCTACTGTCGGCATTCAAAACCTACTGTCGGCATTCAATCAAAACCAACTGTTGGCATTCAAAACCTACTGTCGGCATTCAAAACCTACTGTCGGCATTCAATCAAAACCAACTGTCGTCATTCAAAACCTACTGTCGGCATTCAAAACCTACTGTCGGCATTCAATCAAAACCAACTGTTGGCATTCAAAACCTACTGTCGGCATTCAAAACCCGAGGAAAATAGAGCTATCTTTAAGCATATATTACTACATGACTCAGAAAAATATCACGATTCTTTGTAGAACATTCTACACTGTAGCCGGTGCCCGGTCAGTAGTGGATTATCGTCATTCAACACTGTTACTGGAACCCGGCCGGTCGATGTCTTGTATCACATATTTGGCAGTGTATTGAGTATCATCAAATTTTTTTAAGTGAATCTGCAAATAAAACAGATTTTCTCTCATATGCATATACATGTATAATCTGTTACACCGGTGGTAACACACAGTGGAAAATGGTTCCATAGTTCATACAAATATATTTCATCTCAATTGCGAAACAAGTTCTTACAACATTAGTTCCATAGCTCTCAAGACCTCATTCATGGTGGAATCCATTGTGGACTTAAAGAGTCTTGCCTCATCACAGTGGAATCAATTGGCATTGGGGAGAAGAGGCAATGTAGATTTAAGTGTCTTGCCTCATCACAGTGGAATCCATTGACATTGGGGAGAGAGAAGAGGCAATGTGGATTTAAGTGTCTTGCCTCATCACAGTGGAATCCATTGACATAGGGGAGAGAGAAGAGGCAACGTGGATTTAAGTGTCTTGCCTCATCACAGTGGAATCCATTTGACATAGGGGAGAGAGAAGAGGCAATGTGGATTTAAGTGTCTTGCTTCATCACAGTGGAATCCATTTGACATTGGTGAGAGAAGAGGCAACGTGGATTTAAGTGTCTTGCCTCATCACAGTGGAATCCATTGACATAGGGGAGAGAGAAGAGGCAACGTGGATTTAAGTGTCTTGCCTCATCACAGTAGAATCCATTTGACATAGGGGAGAGAGAAGAGGCAATGTGGATTTAAGTGTCTTGCCTAATCACAGTGGAATCCATTGACATTGTGGAGAGAGAAGAGGAAATGTGGATTTAAGTGTCTTGCCTCATCAAAGTGGAATCCATTGACATTGGGGAGAGAGAAGAGGCAACGTGGATTTAAGTGTCCTGCCTCATCACAGTGGAATCCATTTGACATAGGGGAGAGAGAAGAGGCAATGTGGATTTAAGTGTCTTGCCTCATCACAGTGGAATCCATTTGACATTGGGGAGAGAGAAGAGGCAACGTGGATTTAAGTGTCTTGCCTCATCACAGTGGAATCCATTGACATAGGGGAGAGAGAAGAGGCAACATGGATTTAAGTGTTTTTCCTCATCACAGTGGAATCCATTTGACATAGGGGAGAGAGAAGAGCCAATGTGGATTTAAGTGTCTTGCCTCATCACAGTGGAATCCATTTGACATAGGGGAAAGAGAAGAGGCATCGTGGATTTAAGTGTCTTGCCTCATCACAGTGGAATCCATTGACTAGGGGAGAGAGAAGAGGCAATGTGGATTTAAGTGTCTTGCCTCATCACAGTGGAATCCATTTGACATAGGGGAGAGAGAAGAGGCAATGTGGATTTAAGTGTCTTGCCTCATCACAGTGGAATCCATCGACATAGGGGAGAGAGAAGAGGCAACGTGGATTTAAGTGTCTTGCCTCATCACAGTGGAATCCATTGACATAGGGGAGAGAGAAGAGGCAACGTGGATTTAAGTGTCTTGCCTCATCACAGTAGAATCCATTGACATAGGGGAGAGAGAAGAGGCAATGTGGATTTAAGTGTCTTGCCTAATCACAGTGGAATCCATTGACATTGTGGAGAGAGAAGAGGAAATGTGGATTTAAGTGTCTTGCCTCATCAAAGTGGAATCCATTGACATTGGGGAGAGAGAAGAGGCAACGTGGATTTAAGTGTCCTGCCTCATCACAGTGGAATCCATTTGACATAGGGGAGAGAGAAGAGGCAATGTGGATTTAAGTGTCTTGCCTCATCACAGTGGAATCCATTTGACATTGGGGAGAGAGAAGAGGCAACGTGGATTTAAGTGTCTTGCCTCATCACAGTGGAATCCATTGACATAGGGGAGAGAGAAGAGGCAACATGGATTTAAGTGTTTTTCCTCATCACAGTGGAATCCATTTGACATAGGGGAGAGAGAAGAGCCAATGTGGATTTAAGTGTCTTGCCTCATCACAGTGGAATCCATTTGACATAGGGGAAAGAGAAGAGGCATCGTGGATTTAAGTGTCTTGCCTCATCACAGTGGAATCCATTGACTAGGGGAGAGAGAAGAGGCAATGTGGATTTAAGTGTCTTGCCTCATCACAGTGGAATCCATTTGACATAGGGGAGAGAGAAGAGGCAATGTGGATTTAAGTGTCTTGCCTCATCACAGTGGAATCCATCGACATAGGGGAGAGAGAAGAGGCAACGTGGATTTAAGTGTCTTGCCTCATCACAGTGGAATCCATTTGACATAGGGGAGAGAGAAGAGGAAATGTGGATTTAAGTGTCTTGCTTCATCACAGTGGAATCCATTTGACATTGGTGAGAGAGAAGAGGCAACGTGGATTTAAGTGTCTTGCCTCATCACAGTGGAATCCATTGACATAGGGGAGAGAGAAGAGGCAACGTGGATTTAAGTGTCTTGCCTCATCACAGTAGAATCCATTTGACATAGGGGAGAGAGAAGAGGCAATGTGGATTTAAGTGTCTTGCCTAATCACAGTGGAATCCATTGACATTGTGGAGAGAGAAGAGGCAATGTGGATTTAAGTGTCTTGCCTCATCACAGTGGAATCCATTGACATTGGGGAGAGAGAAGAGGCAACGTGGATTTAAGTGTCCTGCCTCATCACAGGGGAATCCATTTGACATAGGGGAGAGAGAAGAGGCAATGTGGATTTAAGTGTCTTGCCTCATCACAGTGGAATCCATTGACATAGGGGAGAGAGAAGAGGCAATGTGGATTTAAGTGTATTGCCTAAGGACACCACCACCGTGGTTCTGACGGGGCTTAAACTCACAACCCTGCGGTTACGAGACGGACACTGCATCAACTACATTACGGATGCTACACAATGGATCCATAGATGGATCGGAAGTCGTGATAGCGCCGTGGTAGCGCTTTCGCTTCAGGTGCGAAAGGTCCGAAGTTCGAGTCCAAGCTGGAGCAATTATGATTGTGCCCTTAGGCAAGATTTAAATTCCACGTTACCTCTCCTCTCTCCCTCGTGGCGATGGATTTCATCAGGAATGAGGTCTCGAGAGTGATTAATATAAGTTGTAAGAAATCTGTTTCGCAATCGAGTTAAAAATAAATTTGTATACACCAATGGATCCATAAACAATCGGGTAGAGTCTGCATATCAAGAATACACCAGAGTGGACAGTCTCGTACATGGAACACAGTATACGACACACCTTCCTATATACATGTACGTGTGAGAATGCGCTCAGTAGGCCATCATACATGAACATATTTCTATTGCAGATATATCTGCATGAAGATATTCACATCCAAACGTATACTGAGGCAAAAAAGTTACAGCAATATGTCATTTTGCATTAGAATAACATTTAGACACCTCTTACCTGAATGAATAGATTCACTTCTGAACTTTTGCTTAGGTACGGACAGTTTCCGCCATATTTCAGGTGAGCTCGTTTTGAATTTGGGTAACATTTAGACACCCCTTACCTGAATGAATAGATTCACTTCCGAACTTTTGCTTAGGTACGGAAAGTTTCCGCCATATTTCAGGTGAGCTCGTTTTGCATTTGGGTAACATTTATACATCTCTTCCCTGACTTCCTGCGACAACGCACAGTCATCAAACACCTAAAACATACGTCATACTAAATGCTTAATATCTACATCGCTATTGCATTTCCTTCAATGACAGTATAAAGCTTGTATAAAGTTTGTATCTATGTTCGTATGAATTTCCTCACTTACGATATGAAGCCGACATTCACACTGAAAGTTGTGGGCATGCATGCACATTCACAGCATTTCTTTGATATTAACCCATTCCTTCATAGAGATTTAGGTTATGTTATGTTATATTTCGGGTTTTACGCCTGCATCAGCACCATTTTGGGCTATATCGCCGGCGGGCAGTTTACCTAACAACACCTTTCCTGGGCAGGCTCCAGCGGTTAACGAGTACTTGGGTGCACCAACCTCCGTAAGAAACTGCCAAATTTTTCATTTAAATGAGACACGGTCTGAGCGGGGCTCGAACCCGTGACCATCAGTGATGATAGGTTACAGTGGTATACAAGTCAGCGACCGTAACCACTCGACCACAGAGGCGGACTAGGTTTAGGTTAATATACCATTATATCTCCATACAAACGACAACCATTTAGCTATCATGTAGTGGATAAGTAGTGTCCATATCTATCCCAACTCCATAGATATTACTGGGACTACATAGAGATTTAGGTTAATATACTATTATATCTCCATACAAACGACAGCCATTTAACCATTTCCTTCATTGAGATTTAGGTTAATATACTATTATATCTCCATACAAACGACTACCATTTAGCTATCATGCAGTGGATAAGTAGTCACCATATCTATCCCATCTCCATAGATATTACTGGGACTACATAGAGATTTAGGTTAATATACTATTATATCTCCATACAAACGACATCCATTTAGCTATCATGAAGTGGATAAGTAGTCACCATATCTATCCCACCTCCCTAGATATTACTGGGACTACATAGAGATTTAGGTTAATATACTATTATATCTTCATACAAACGACATCCATTTAGCTATCATACAGTGGATAAGTAGTTGCCATATCTATCCCACCTCCATAGATATTACTGGGATTACATAGAGATTTAGGTTAATATAGTATTATATCTCCATAGAAACGACAGCCATTTAGCTATCATGCAGTGGATAAGTAGTTGCCATATCTATCCCACCTCCATAGATATTACTGGGATTACATAGAGATTTAGGTTAATATACTATTATATCTCCATACAAACGACAGCCATTTAGCTATCATGCAGTGGATTAGTGGCCATATCTATCATAGATATTACTGGAACTATATGAGATTCTGGCCTTTATTATGAACATTGGTTTGGCTACTACATTGTCAATGTATGTCGTATTGGTAATGGCATCAAGGCAGACAAGAGGTGCTTCTATGAGGGAAAGGGTTTATGAACATTGGTTTGGCTACTACATTGTCAATGTATATCGTATTGGTAATGGCATCAAGGCAGACAAGAGGTGCTTCTATGAGGGAAAGGGTTTATGAACATTGGTTTGGCTACTACATTGTCAATGTATGTCGTATTGGTAATGGCATCAAGGCAGACAAGAGGTGCTTCTATGAGGGAAAGGGTTTATGAACATTGGTTTGGCTACTACATTGTCAATGTATATCGTATTGGTAATGGCATCAAGGCAGACAAGAGGTGCTTCTATGAGGGAAAGGGTTGTCGTAATGGTAATGGCATCAAGACAGACAAGGGGTGCTTCTATGAGGGAAATGGTTAAAGGCGTGTCTTTTCTGTTCCAAGCAAGATCTAATTACCAGATCTAGCACACGGTAAGTCGCAAATCGGGCCTAAATACATTTTTGAAAAGAATGATTAACCCTTTCAACACCAAGTAACTCACATGGACTGGTCCATGATATTCATAAACCAATAAATGAATCAGAAAATCACATTTGAACAAGTTCATTTATCAAAATGGGTAATTATGTCTAAAAATAGTCATATCACTGGCAAAAAGTGCAGATCCTGATGAGACGGCTCGTTACGAGCCGGCTCATCTGGATCTACACTTTTTGTAAGCCTATTTAGAGGTCTGTGGTGTTGAAAGGGTTAATGTAAATATAAGTAATGAATCTACTAACATGTCATGTAAAGTAGATTTTAACAAATTACTCCTCCTAAGCGCCAGTGCCGTACAACATCTTTTTTCACTTCCCACATAGAGCCGCCGTTTTCTTATCCCATAGATATTGATTATCGAGTATATAGTACCGTAAGCCTTTTGCTTATCAGCAGTAAACAATGCCGAGAGCTTAGCAGTACGGAGATAAAATGAGTAATTGGCCTCTTCTGTTGTGGAGTAAACGGTTAAAGCAAAATATTGTATTACATGTATTACACTTAGTACTGTTGCATAAATTTGGTATTATGTAAGTGTTGCATAAATTTGGTATTATATAAGTGTTGCATGAATTTGGTATTATATAAGTGTTGCATACATTTGGTATTATATAAGTGTTGCATAAATTTGGTATTATATAAGTGTTGCATTAATTTGGTATTATATAAGTGTTGCATAAATTTGGTATTATATAAGTGTTGCATGAATTTGGTATTACTTGTATATAAGTGTTGCATACATTTGGTATTATATAAGTGTTGCATGAATTTGGTATTACTTGTATATAAGTGTTGCATAAATTTGGTATTATATAAGTGTTGCATGAATTTGGTATTACTTGTATATAAGTGTTGCATACATTTGGTATTATATAAGTGTTGCATACATTTGATATTATATAAGTGTTGCATACATTTGGTATTATATAAGTGTTGCATACATTTGATATTATATAAGTGTTGCATACATTTGATATTATATAAGTGTTGCATACATTTGATATTATATAAGTTTTGCATACATTTGGTATTATATAAGTTTTGCATACATTTGGTATTATATAAGTGTTGCATGAATTTGGTATTACTTGTATATAAGTGTTGCATAAAGTTGGTATTATATAAGTGTTGCATACATTTGGTATTACTTGTATATAAGTGTTGCATAAATTTGGTATTATATAAGTGTTGCATACATTTGGTCTTATATAAGTGTTGCATAAATTTGGTATTATATAAGTGTTGCATGAATTTGGTATTACTTGTATATAAGTGTTGCATGAATTTGGTATTATATAAGTGTTGCATGAATTTGGTATTACTTGTATATAAGTGTTGCATAAATTTGGTATTATATAAGTGTTGCATGAATTTGGTATTACTTGTATATAAGTGTTGCATACATTTGATATTATATAAGTGTTGCATACATTTGATATTATATAAGTTTTGCATACATTTGGTATTATATAAGTTTTGCATACATTTGATATTATATAAGTGTTGCATACATTTGATATTATATATGTTTTGCATACATTTGGTATTATATAAGTGTTGCATATTGGTTTTATAAGTTTTGCATACATTTGGTATTATATAAGTGTTGCATGAATTTGGTATTATTATAAGTGTTGCATAAATTTGGTATTATATAAGTGTTGCATACATTTGGTATTATATAAGTTTTGCATACATTTGGTATTATATAAGTGTTGCATAAATTTGGTATTATTATAAGTGTTGCATAAATTTGGTATTATATAAGTTTTGCATACATTTGGTATTATATAAGTGTTGCATGAATTTGGTATTACTTGTATATAAGTGTTGCATAAATTTGGTATTATATAAGTTTTGCATACATTTGGTATTATATAAGTTTTGCATACATTTGGTATTATATAAGTGTTGCATAAATTTGGTATTACTTGTATATAAGTGTTGCATAAATTTGGTATTATATAAGTTTTGCATACATTTGGTATTATATAAGTGTTGCATGAATTTGGTATTACTTGTATATAAGTGTTGCATAAATTTGGTATTATATAAGTGTTGCATGAATTTGGTATTACTTGTATATAAGTGTTGCATACATTTGATATTATATAAGTTTTGCATACATTTGGTATTATATAAGTTTTGCATACATTTGATATTATATAAGTGTTGCATACATTTGATATTATATAAGTTTTGCATACATTTGGTATTATATAAGTTTTGCATACATTTGGTATTATATAAGTTTTGCATACATTTGGTATTATATAAGTGTTGCATAAATTTGGTATTACTTGTATATAAGTGTTGCATAAATTTGGTATTATATAAGTTTTGCATACATTTGGTATTATATAAGTGTTGCATGAATGTGGTATTACTTGTATATAAGTGTTGCATAAAGTTGGTATTATATAAGTGTTGCATACATTTGGTATTATATAAGTTTTGCATACATTTGGTATTATATAAGTGTTGCATAAATTTGGTATTACTTGTATATAAGTGTTGCATAAATTTGGTATTATATAAGTTTTGCATACATTTGGTATTATATAAGTGTTGCATGAATGTGGTATTACTTGTATATAAGTGTTGCATAAAGTTGGTATTATATAAGTGTTGCATACATTTGGTATTATATAAGTTTTGCATACATTTGGTATTATATAAGTGTTGCATAAATTTGGTATTACTTGTATATAAGTGTTGCATAAATTTGGTATTATATAAGTTTTGCATACATTTGGTATTATATAAGTGTTGCATGAATTTGGTATTACTTGTATATAAGTGTTGCATAAATTTGGTATGATATAAGTGTTGCATGAATTTGGTATTACTTGTATATAAGTGTTGCATACATTTGATATTATATAAGTGTTGCATAAAGTTGGTATTATATAAGTGTTGCATACATTTGGTATTATATAAGTTTTGCATACATTTGGTATTATATAAGTGTTGCATACATTTGGTATTATATAAGTTTTGCATACATTTGGTATTATATAAGTGTTGCATGAATTTGGTATTACATGTATATAAGTGTTGCATGAATTTGGTATTACATGTATATAAGTGTTGCATACATTTGGTCTTATATAAGTGTTGCATGAATTTGGTACTACATGTATATAAGTGTTGCATACATTTGGTCTTATATAAGTGTTGCATAAATTTGGTATTATATAAGTGTTGCATAAAGTTGGTATTATATAAGTGTTGCACAAATTTGGTATTATGTATATAAGTGTTGCATAAAGTTGGTATTATATAAGTTTGCATACATTTGGTATTACTTGTATATAAGTGTTGCATAAATTTGGTATTATATAAGTGTTGCATACATTTGGTATTATATAAGTTTTGCATACATTTGGTATTATATGTGTTGCATAAATTTGGTATTATGTGTTGCATAAATTTGGTATTACTTGTATATAAGTGTTGCATACATTTGGTCTTATATAAGTGTTGCATAAATTTGGTATTATATAAGTGTTGCATAAATTTGGTATTATATAAGTGTTGCACAAATTTGGTATTACTTGTATATAAGTGTTGCATAAAGTTGGTATTATATAAGTTTTGCATACATTTGGTATTACTTGTATATAAGTGTTGCATAAATTTGGTATTATATAAGTGTTGCATACATTTGGTATTATATAAGTGTTGCATACATTTGGTATTATATAAGTGTTGCATACAGTTGGTATTATATAAGTGTTGCATACATTTGGTATTATATAAGTGTTGCATACATTTGGTATTATATAAGTGTTGCATACATTTGGTATTATATAAGTGTTGCATACAGTTGGTATTATATAAGTGTTGCATACATTTGGTATTATATAAGTGTTGCATACATTTGGTATTATATAAGTGTTGCATAAATTTGGTATTATATAAGTGTTGCATAAATTTGGTATTATATAAGTGTTGCATAAAGTTGGTATTATATAAGTGTTGCATAAATTTGGTATTATATAAGTGTTGCATAAATTTGGTATTATATAAGTGTTGCATAAATTTGGTATTATATAAGTGTTGCATAAATTTGGTATTATATAAGTGTTGCATAAATTTGGTATTATATAAGTGTTGCATAAATTGGTATTATATAAGTGTTGCATAAATTTGGTATTATATAAGTGTTGCATAAATTGGTATTATATAAGTGTTGCATAAATTTGGTATTATATAAGTGTTGCATAAAGTTGGTATTATATAAGTGTTGCATAAAGTTGGTATTATATAAGTGTTGCATAAAGTTGGTATTATATAAGTGTTGCATAAAGTTGGTATTATATAAGTGTTGCATAAAGTTGGTATTATATAAGTGTTATATAGTGCCATAAATAGGCAGAATGTGAATAATACCCCCTGCAGTGTATGGTCATTGTTCATGTATGGTCATTGTTCATGTTGGGAGACACATGTGTGGAGTCTGTGGTCCAGTGGTAGAGCTTCGGATTTGGAATTGAACGGTCCCATGTTCGATACTCGGTCAGGCCACGTATGTAGCGTCATTGAGCAAGGCACCTCACGCACATTGCTTAGTACTAGTTAACCACTTAGGTCGGCTAAGCCTGCCCTGGAAAACATGTCTAGATCCTCCTCCGCTCCGCAAGGGGTTTGACATTAATGGAACATACCTACACATGTAAGTGGGGTTGCAGGAAGTGAGATGTAAACAGAAGGTATTTGGCCAGGTTTGGCTACATTTTATCGGCCTACAAGTATATATACATGTAATTATAATTATATTTCAGCCAGACTCCCAGTATATAGTTTATACAAAATTTCGCACCTAAATGCGGTCACGCTACCACTGCACTATCACGACTTCCCAGTATATAGGAACTAAATAAATCTTACGTCCATTATAGTCACTTCCACTGCTGCCAGTTTCTGCGGTTCCACATAGCAGTTCATGCAGTTCAAGGTGAGGCGGGAGGCCAGCTCCTGCTGACTCAGGCTATCCAACTGAAACATATATCCTGCCATAAACACTTCTTAGAAATCCAAGAAAAGTAGATTTTATATTTTAACAATGAATCAAAATAATTTGCCATCAATTTAGACTTTATTTATATTTCGGGTTTTACGCCTGCATCAGCACCATTTCGGGCTATATCGCCGGCGGGCAGTTTACTTAACAACACCTTTCCTAGGCAGGCTCCAGCGGTTAACCAGTACTTGGGTGCACCAACCTCCGTAAGAAACTGCCAACTTTTTCATACAAATGAGACACGGTCTGAGCGGGGCTCGAACCCGTGACCATCAGTGATGATAGGTTACAGTGGTATATCACCACTCGACCACGGAGGCGGACTCAATTTAGACTGCCCAACCATGGCAACAAAGGCAAACGAATGAGTATCCTTCAATTCTTGTTGATTCCAGATTAGACTGGAATCACGGCAGCAAAACTGATGTGCGCAGGCTATAAATAGTCGGCAACATAAATCGAGTTACATTACGTTCTGACGGAGCTCAAACATGAACGAAACTAATGCATGTTTTTCATTTAGCAGTGCCATCTATGTAGCTGCTAGCATTATTCAGCCTATCTTATCCGTAACATACAAGCTAACAGTGCATGTATATTCATTTTGATGCCTACTAAATCTGTGTCATTTCTTCCCAGTGCCAAACATACACTGAATGACTTTAAAAATGCACCACTTTTGTCGGGGGAGGGGGGTATATTTTTGGACCCGTTTTCAAATATAGCAGGTTTATACTGCATGCCCCATTCTAGGTCAGAATTTTTGAGAGAAGTGAGAATGCGCGCTATTGCGTCCTTAAATGTTGTTATTTAATAAATGTCTACAAAATAGTGTTAAAATACACAACATGGTCATTAAATACATATGAATAGAAGCAGTGCATTATAATGGGCCTGTATATCTTTACTGGACAAAATTTGGAATGAAAATTGTAAAAATTTATTAAAAATATTTATGTTTTAGGGAGAAGTGGGGCTCCCCAGTGGGTGACGTCCCTAGGGCGCCTATTTCGCCCTGATACTGTCGTACAGAGAATATTAACCTGTCGTTGCACATAAAGAGCAGTAGTCATTCTTGGTCTGTGCCAAATTTGATGAAATTCCGCAAGTTATAAATGTTACATAGAGGTGGTTGGGTCAGCGTATCATTTATGGAAACGTTATCTGTTCGAGGTATTCATCGTTTCCTCCCTATTTGGAATTATTGTATCTATAAATACCTCCATACATGCTGGGAATCACCTCGTTGTAATAAGAATAACGTAGTGACATGATGTTATTAATAGGGATGGCAACGAATGTTCGAATATTCATTCGAAACTTCCGAATATTCGAATATTAAAACCATATTCAAATATTAAAAAATTCAAATCACATTTTAATCAATTGCAGTTAAATCATAACTTAAAAGGATATATATGTTTGTTTAAATTTCAATCAATTAAGTTTCGAAAACAAAGAATGACCCAATGCGTGCCCAAAGGTGCGAAATGTCATCGCGATTTGGCTCCAAATAACAAAGGAGGGTGATGACATGTTGTTCACACCTTACAGGGGTCACTAATTGATTAATGCAGTCTATTTGACGGGACACAAACTGAGAAGCATTTGTTTTACAGGTACTAACTGTAGTGGAAATCGAAAGTTGGAGAAATTTGCGAATATTCTAATATTCGTTCGGAAGATCATCCGAATATTCGAATATCACAATCACCATTCGTTGCCATCCCTAGTTATTATACACAAGCATACAATAAACATGTCCCATAGGAACGCATTTATTTACGAAGTGGTAAGGCATTCGCTTCAGATGAGAAAGGCCTCGAGTTTGAGCCCAGCCATAGCTGTTACGATTGCGCCCTTAGGCATTGTGGAATTTAAATGCCTTGTGGCGATGGATTCCGTCAGGAATGAGGTCTCTAGAGTGATTAACCCTTTCCCTCATAGAAGCACCTCTTGACGCCATTACCAACATGACAAACATTGACAATGTAGCAGCCAAACCAATGTTCTTAATAAAGTCCAGAATTTCATGTAGTCCCAGTAATATCTATGGAGGTGGGACAGATATGGCGACTACATATCCACTGCATGACAGCTAAATGGCTGTCGTTTGTATGGAGATATAATAGTATATTAACCTAAATCTCTATGTAGTCCCAGTAATATCTATGGATGTGGGATATATATATAAATCGCTATGAAGGAAAGGGTTAATATAAGTTGCAAGAACTTGTTTCGAAATCGAGCTAAAAAATAAATTTGTATCAACTAGAGAATTTATTTAACACAAAGATACTGTAAGGCAGCTCTTCAGCCAATCAGATTTATAGCTCAAACTAGGGGGAAATGTCTCCATCTACCTCTCCCTAATCACCCTGAAACATGATCCCTAAATCGACAAACCTTTTCGACCATGAAATCAATCGAGTCGGCAATTTCTGGATCTGTGAGCCTCTTATCAAAATTGCCCATCACCATCTTCTTCAGGAATAGAGCTGGCATCATCCAAAACCTGACAATGGAAGAGGTAATCCCATGAACTCTACAGCATAGTACATTGGACCATGAACTCTACAGCATAGTACATTGGACTATGAACTCTACAGCATAGTACATTGGACTATGAACTCTACAGCATAGTACATTGGACTACAAACTCTACAGCATAGTACATTGAACTATAAACTCTACAGCATAGTACACTGGTCTACAAACTCTACAGCATAGTACATTGGACTATGAACTCTACAGCATAGTACATTAGACCATGAACTCTACAGCATAGTACATTGGACTATGAACTCTACAGCATAGTACATTAGACCATGAACTCTACAGCATAGTACCTTGGACTATGAACTCTACAGCATAGTACACTGGTCTACAAACTCTACAGCATAGTACATTGGACTATGAACTCTACAGCATAGTACATTGGACTATGAACTCTACAGCATAGTACATTGGACTATGAACTCTACAGCATAGTACATTGGACTATGAACTCTACAGCATAGTACATTGGACTACAAACTCTACAGCATAGTACATTGGACTATGAACTCTACAGCATAGTACATTAGACCATGAACTCTACAGCATAGTACACTGGTCTACAAACTAGCATAGTACATTGAGCTATGAACTCTACAGCATAGTACATTGGACTATGAACTCTACAGCATAGTACATTGGACTATGAACTCTACAGCATAGTACATTAGACCATGAACTCTACATCATAGTACATTGGACTATGAACTCTACAGCATAGTACATTGGACTATGAACTCTACAGCATAGTACATTAGACCATGAACTCTACAGCATAGTACACTGGTCTACAAACTCTACAGCATAGTACATTGGACTATGAACTCTACAGCATAGTACATTAGACCATGAACTCTACATCATAGTACATTGGACTATGAACTCTACAGCATAGTACATTGGACTATGAACTCTACAGCATAGTACATTGGACTACAAACTCTACAGCATAGTACATTGGACTATGAACTCTACAGCATAGTACATTAGACCATGAACTCTACAGCATAGTACACTGGTCTACAAACTAGCATAGTACATTGAACTATGAACTCTACAGCATAGTACATTGGACTATGAACTCTACAGCATAGTACATTGGACTATGAACTCTACAGCATAGTACATTAGACCATGAACTCTACATCATAGTACATTGGACTATGAACTCTACAGCATAGTACATTGGACTATGAACTCTACAGCATAGTACATTAGACCATGAACTCTACAGCATAGTACACTGGTCTACAAACTCTACAGCATAGTACATTGGACTATGAACTCTACAGCATAGTACATTAGACCATGAACTCTACATCATAGTACATTGGACTATGAACTCTACAGCATAGTACATTGGACAATGAACTCTACAGCATAGTACATTGGACTATGAACTCTACAGCATAGTACATTGGACTATGAACTCTACAGCATAGCACATTGGACTACAAACTCTACAGCATAGTACATTGGACTATGAACTCTACAGCATAGTATAGTGGACTATGAACTCTACAGCATAGTACATTGGACTATGAACTCTACAGCATAGTACAGTGGACTATGAACTCTACAGCATAGTACACTGGTCTACAAACTCTACAGCATAGTACATTGGACTATGAACTATACAGCATAGTACATTGGACTATGAACTCTACAGCATAGTACATTGGACTATGAACTCTACAGCATAGTACATTGGACTATGAACTCTACAGCATAGTACATTGGACTATAAACTCTACAGCATAGTACATTGGACTATGAACTCTACAGCATAGTACATTGGACTATGAACTCTACAGCATAGTACATTGGACTATGAACTCTACAGCATAGTACATTGGACCATGAACTCTACAGCATAGTACATTGGACTATGAACTCTAGCCTGGGTACCAGTCTGTCGATTTTTCACTTTTTAACTTCTGGCAAAATGACAGCCTGGGGAAACTGGATTTCTGATCATAGCGCCATCTACTTACACCCTCATTTATGAGGGTGTAGATTTGAAGAACGACAACTCTTCTCTACAAGATAAAAGACTTACGTCGGTGCAGAGTTAGTCTGTTGGAAAATGCTTGTTTCATAAAATGCATTGCACAATAGAACGGAAGCAACTCTAGGAGACTTGTGTGTATACTCGGCAAACTTCTGAGCCAGAAATCCCCCCAGCGAAGCACCAAAGATATGAACCTTCAATGTAAATAACGAGCATAATTAACCATTGATGCTGATGGGTCAGTCAAACCTGTATTCATCAGTCAATGAAGCTGTCTGCTTAATACAGTCAAACCTGTATTCATCAGTCAATCAAGCTGGCTGCTTAATACAGCCAAACATGTGTTCACTAGTCAATCAAGCTGGCTGCTTAATACAGCCAACATGTTATATGTTATATTTTTATATTTCGGGTTTTACGCCTGCATCAGCACCATTTTGGGCTATATCGCCGGCGGGCAGTTTACCTTTCCTGGGCAGGCTCCAGCTTGTAACCAGTACTTGGGTGCACCAACCTCCGTAAGAAACTGCCAACTTTTTCATATAAATGAGACACGGTCTGAGCGGGGCTCGAACCTGTGACCATCAGTGATGATAGGTTACAGTGGTATACAAGTCAGCGACCTTAGCCAAACATGTATTCACTAGTCAATCAAGCTGGCTGCTTAATACAGTCAAACCTGTATTCATCAGTCAATGAAGCTGGCTGCTTAATACAGTCAAACCTGTATTTACTAGTCAATCAAGCTGGCTGATGTGTTCGTGGTCACCTCTATTAAGCAGCCAACTTATATTAAGCAGCAAGTTTCAAGATTTCCAATATGTGATTTTATTATACATTTGACCTCTATTAAGCAGTCACCTGTGCTAAGCAGTCACTTTCTGTGATTCCCTTGGTTGGCTGCTTAAGACAGATTTGATAGTAGACTGGTTATCTGCTTAAAGCTATATTCCTGTTTAAAATCACATTAAAAACATATTCTTGAATAAGTTGTAGCAGTGAAAATATTCTAATATTTTGTATGCACGTACTATACGATATTATTAGACTGAAAACTGACTTCATAATAATAGGTCACCATGGTTACTTTTATGGATCTGTAGTCCAGTGGTAACACGCTGGACTGGTAATCCAGGGATCGCAGGTTCGATCCCCGTCTGACCCTAATGAAATTAACAGTCTTTCAGATGGGACGTTAAACCGAGGTCTCGTGTCGGTGCTGTACACCATGCACGTAAAAGAACCAGCAGATAGATACTCTGGAATGGGTCTCTGTCTGTATCATTGCACTATCCTCCAAAATCTAAAATGACTAATCTCTTCAGGAGGCGTCGCTCATATGGGCAACCGGTAGTGACGATAAATAAACGTAAAACACACTCACAATAATGTATTATACTCCATAACATAAATGCAAAGTAATCATCTCCAAAGATCCTTGATATATAGTTAACTTGCTATGAAAATTATTTAACCCATTTGATTCTGGATACCGTTCAAACCATATTTGCAAAGAACATAGAGCCAGATCAGCCGCCACGGAATATGCCGTCTAATCAGGCTCTATGCTGTTTGCTATTCAGATGATCTTGCTAAGACACTTGGCTATGTAGCAAACAACATAGATCCTGATCTGGATCTATGTTGTTTGCAAAAGCCTTTAAATGTATCCAGAATGAAATGGGTTAACCCTTTCAACACCACAGACCTCTAAATAGGCTTACAAAAAGTGTAGATCCAGATGAGCCGGCTCGTGATGAGCCGTCTCATCAGGATCTGCACTTTTTGCCAGTGATATGACTATTTTTAGACATAATTACCCATTTTGATAAATGAACTTGTCCAAATGTGATTTTCTGATTCATTTATTGGTTTATGAATATCATGGACCAGTCCATGTGAGTTATGTGGTGTTGAATGGGTTAATATGAAAAAGCTGAGCTAAAAGATGAACACTAACAACTCTGGTATATGTCTTTAAAATTATTTTTTACAAAGTAAATGTACTCGTTACTAAAGCAGTGTTACAAACTGGTTTCCGTAAAGAAATCCAACGAAAGACATATTTAACTCTTTGCATGTTGGGTAAAATAAAGGCTATAAATAGTTCAACTAATTGTAACAGACGACAAATAGTTCAACTAATTGTAACAGACGACAATTCATTTCTGTGTATTTCTTCTTTGTACATGTAACTAAAAACTATCCTCGTCATAATATATTTAGTACATTAGCAGGGATCATTCTAGAGGGCGATGTGGGCGAAATTGTCGCCCTAGGGACCTTGACTTCGCCCTCTGGGGGCCCCACTTCTCCCTAACAAAATTATTTTTTGGTTTTTATGATTTTCAAACAAAATTGTGTCTAGTAAGATACACTGGCTCATTATAAAGCACTCCTTCGATTCAAATGTTGTACTTAATGGTCATGTATTTTAACCATATTATGCAGAAGTATATTAAAGAACACCATTTAAGGAAGCGATCATGCGCTTTCTCACTTCTCCCAAATATTCTGACCTAGAATAAACCCCCGAGTCATTAGTAATACAGGCAGCTCGTGAAACGGACATCTTTATAAATCACCTGAGCTATACTCTGGATGAACCGTTTCTATACATAGCCTAACCCTGCATCCATCTATCCACAATTTATTCAATTGGCATTTCCTTTGTAACCACTTAGTCATCTTTGATGAAAATTAATACCGTACTTACTCGCCTATAACACGCGATTTTTATCACCAGATTATTGTTTCAAAGTGGCGTCCAGTCTCAAATATCCCCTACCCCAATGTCCTATTTGTACTGTACTATTAATACTCTTTGTTATGGCTATGACACAATTTTCACCGTTAGCTAACAAAAAGTTAAGAAATATATTATGACGAGGATAGTCTTTTCTCCATAGCTTGGTTTCTCGGTAACAGCACAGAAATGAATGTGCGTTAATCACTTTTAGCACATTTTATTGATATTCCTGGCATAACAATAGGGACACTCGCATACAGCACGTACGTCTTCCTGTGGGGTTCTCCGATTAAAGACACAATTGATACAAATACTGTAAATTTTGTAAATTGGCGAAAATATTTGGCGCAACTTTTTTTGAATTATTTTTTGGCACAACATGTTTTGTTGAATACATGGCTTCAAATATTTATCTGTGAACTGTATGGTTCTAAGTTTTTCAAATTGGCTCTATTTATTTTTAAGTGGTGCAGACAAATATTCAGACAGAGGGAACCCTGAAATGTGAGATATAGTGGTAAATCTGTGCTATAACTGATGTTATTCAGGATACATTATTTTGTTATGTCAAGAAATGTAGTATACGACATATGATGCTAGTTGAAATACTCTGTTCTGGGACAATATATTTGGGAAAAAATTATACCATATAATAGGAAATTACATTCTGTATAAATTTGCATTTTCACCGATGTAGTGTCGCTTTAAAACTGCATTTTTCACGTATTAATACATTGTTACTACAAATTCTTCCGAATAAATCCGAACACTAACAACATTGAATCAATATTTTTGTGGTCTACAAACTTTCAAAAGTGAAAGTAGGATTTCATATAATGGACATCCATGCTCCTGGATTGACATTTGTTTGTCATTGGAGTTAATACTTTAATGCGTGATAATGTCGTTTAGAGATGATTTAACTAAGATTAGTCTACAAATATGCAAATGTGAGATATAATGGTCAATCTGTACCATAAATTGTATTATTCAAGATACAAGCGTTGTATTACGCATGGATGTCGACCATATTTACATTATTTTGTTATGTCAACATACAGACAGCGTATATGACATTTATTTTTGAGGCAAATATTTGGAAAAAAATTATACCATATAATAGGAAATTACATTCTGTATAAATTTGCATATTCACCGATGTAGTGTCGCTTTAAGGAATATGGTAACTATGTTTTAATCACGCTAATAAACTAATATTGTGAAAATCATAGAAATACATGAATTGGGAACATGATCACTGCGATGTTGTGACCAGTGATCAACTGTAGCACCGAAGCGCTCACTTCCTTCATACCGACCTTGTCTAGCTGTAGATGATCCAGCAATCGTTTAAACCCCTCACAAAACTCCCGCATTGTCCAATATATCGGGTACTCCACCTGCATATAAAACAAACAATGCTTGTAAATTAATTAACCCTTTCAACACCTGAGACCTCTAAATAGGCTTACAAAAAGTGTAGATCCAGATGAGCCGGCTCATAATGAGCCGTCTCATCAGGATCTGCACTTTTTTTGCCAGTAATATTACTATATTTAGACACAATTACCCATTTTGATAAACAAACTGGTCCAAATGTTCTTATTAATTTATTGGTCTAAAAATATCATGGATCAGTCCATGTCAGTTACTTGGTGTTGAATGGGTTAATGAGCGACCTCACTGGCTTTTCTATTTACCTCCCTTGGCAGAGATATAAGACAGATTTGACTCACTGTTTCTCAAGAAAGACTTTTCTATTCAATTTAATCCTATTATTACCAATATATTGGTGCTATTTAATGTGGGAATATATATATTTCCATCACATGACTGGCTAGAAACATTTTCATATACCACCCCATACCCCTCCCCCCGCTCCGTGTACATTATAACATACAATGTTATTTCAATAGATACACCAGTCAATAAACTAAATGCTGTGATTTGCAAAAATACGAAAAGTCCTGCACATTTCAATCCACCATAATGCCAGGTTCAAGATATTTTTTTTCAATGAGATAAATTGTTATGATAGAAGCTGTGTACTTATTGTCTAAATTTGGCAAATTTTGATTTCACATTGTACTAGTAATTTCCAGCTGATATTGGTGGAGGAAGAACCCAGGTCCACTCGGAACTGGCACGGGCAGGCACCCTGGTAGAACAACCAATCTTCTGCAAGTCAGCCGGATAGCTTCCTCACACAAAAGAATCCAATACCCCCAGTAGAATTAAACATTATTTATTTATTTATTTTATAACGATTGTGAAGCAAGTTCTAACAACTTATATAAATCACTTTCGTTGGCGAGGATGAAAGCGTATATGTGGACATTCGTGTGGGATGAAACCGGAGTACCCAAAGAAAACCCACCTGTTCGATCTCACATACTTCCCAGTCCAAGGATCGAACCCGGGATGCATTGGTGACAAGTGAGCGCGCTAACAACTGCGCTAATTGGACAGCCAGTAGAATTCGAACCCATAATGGTAAGGGGCAAGTGATTTAAAGTCAATCGACCTTAACCACTCGACAAAGGAGGCCCCTACAATAACGATATGAATCAACTCAATGGATAACTGTTGCTGTTTGTTAGAGTTTTACGCCCTCATCAGCACCATTTCGGGCAATTTACCTAACAAAACCATTCCTGGGCAGGCTATAGCGATGAACAAGTACTTGGTGCACCAACTTCCGTAAGAAACTGTCAACTTTTTCATATAAAGAGACAAACCTGAGACAAACCCGTGACCATCAGTGAAGATAGGTTACAAGTGGTATACAAGTCAGCGACCGTAACCACTCGACCACAGAGGCAGCGGTCTCAATGGAAAACTGATATGCAAGAAGTATTTGAAATATTAATTAGCAACATTCTCAATGAATAGGTTGAAAATGGCCATGTAAATTAAAATTATATATAAATATTAATTGAGGATGTCGCCACTTTACCAGGGGTCAAAGTATTTTTTTCACAGCTACATGTACATCTATTTAACCTGAAAAATCCATTCGTCCTTAAACCTTCACACAACATATTTTTGGCCAAATAATCTATGTTTATCTGTTTGGACATTTTTGATAGAATACGGGACTGTCGTGGCTTTGTTCGTTTATGTTATATTTCGGGTTTTACGCCTGCATCAGCACCATTTCGGGCAGTTTACCTAACAACACCTTTCATGGGCAGGCTCCAGCGTTTAACCAGTACTTGGGTGCACCAACCTCCGTAAGAAACTGCCAACTTTTTCATATAAATGAGACACGGCCTGAGCGGGGCTCGAACCCGTGACCATCAGTGATGATAGGTTACAAGTCAGTGACCTTAACCACTCGACCACGGAGGCGGACTCGTATTGGTGGGCTTAAAGCCGCACCAACAAGTTAGGTCATGTATGTGGACTCTCCAGATGACATTGGTGGATGAAGAACCCGGGTGCTCCGAGGAGCAGTATTACAGGCAAGAAACTAGCACCTGGGTAGAACCACCAACCTTCTGCAAGCCCCCAGCCACAGCTTGTCTGGAATGAATTGGACACCCTAAGTGGGATTCGAACCTGCAGCGGTGAGGCGCAAGTCTATGACTGTAACCACTTGGCTACGGTGTCCCTCAGAATATTCCAATCACCATAGTTTATACAAATTTCTTTTTAGCTCAATTGCGAAACAAGTTCTTACAGTATTAGTTTAATTGCTCTCGAGACCTCATTCCTGGAAAATCCATTGCCACGAGGGAGAGAGAAGAGGATATGTGGTAATAAGAGTTGTGCCTAAGTTCTGGCCAGGTTCAAACTCACAACCCCTTGATTACGAGGCAGACACCATATCCAATACACAAAAGAGGCCGCACTTACACCACAAAGGCTCCATTCTTATCTCGTCCGTCCGCAAAACTTACTCGCAATAACATACAGATTTTTTAAGTTCAACACATGCTTTACAATGACATAGCTTATGTGTAAAGTAGGCTACACTAGAGCAGTTACTCGATCATCGGCGACAGTGATTGGCTCACATGAGGGTGACTTGGGCGAAATAGTCACCCTAGGAGACCCTGACACAAGCCCCTGGAGGCCCCACTTCTCCCGAAAAAAATGTTACAATTTTCTTACAAAATTTGGTCCAGTAAGATACACTAGTCCAATATAAAGCACTCTTTCCATTTAATGGTCATATGTGTTTTACGCTTATTTATCGTCGCTACTGGTTGCCCATATGAGCGACGCCTCCTGAAGAGATTAGTCATTTTAGATTTTTGGAGGATAGTGCAATGATACAGACAGAGACCCTATCCAGAGTCTTTTCTGGTTCTTTTACATGCACGGTATAAAGCACCGACACGAGACCTCGGTTTAATGTCCCATCTGAAAGACTCTTAATTTTATTATGGTCAGACGGGGGATCGAACCTGCGATCCCTGGATTACCAGTCCAGCATGTTACCACTGGACTACAGATCCGTCAGCTAATGGTCATATTATGTATTTTACCCTATATGGTTGAAACTTTCAGTAATTTCTGCTCTCCACAAAAATCAAATTGATTGGTCCCCGGCTTGGGGCTATGGCAGACTATGATATAACTTACCGCTATAACTCTCAATCCCACGGTAGACAGAGACAAGAGCTGTTTGAAGAACACTTCAGCTTTACCACTGGCAGGGGGTAGACAAATCAACGGGCACTTAATCTGACGTGGTCCTGTATCGTACAACGTCCACTCCTTCTTGTCATCATCATCAACAACAAACTGTAATATACATACAACAAACATGTAACCAGATACAAGTGGAAATACAACCAGATACAAGTGGAAATACAACTAGATACGCTGATACAAACAAACATGTAACCAGATACAAGTGAAAATACAACCAGTTACAAGTGGAAATACAACCAGATACGCCGATACAAACAAACATGTAACCAGATACAAGTGGAAATACAACCAGATACAAGTGGAAATACAACTAGATACGCTGATACAAACAAACATGTAACCAGATACAAGTGAAAATACAACCAGTTACAAGTGGAAATACAACCAGATACAAGTGGAAATACAACCAGATACATGTGGAAATACAACCAGATAAAAGTGGAAATACAACCAGATACAAGTGGAAATACAACCAGATACAAGTGGAAATACAACCAGATACAAGTGGAAATACAACCAGATACAAGTGGAAATACAACCAGATACAAGTGGAAATACAACCAGATACAAGTGGAAATACAACCAGATACGCAGATACAAACAAACATGTAACCAGATACAAGTGGAAATACAACAAGATACAAGTGGAAATACAACCAGATACAAATGGAACTACAACCAGATACAAGTGGAAATACAACCAGATACAAGTGGAAATACAACCAGATACAAGTGGAAATACAACAAGATACAAGTGGAAATACAACCAGATACAAGTGGAAATACAACCAGATACAAGTGGAAATACAACCAGTTAAAAGATACATGCAAAAATACAACCAACAACGCAATATACGATTTTATCTATTTTTCATCTACTACAATGTAGTTGCTCGAGTAATTCTGTACATACCAAATTTCATCAAAATTGTCGAGCAATTCAAACGGACAAGTTTAAAATGGAAGTTAATATTCATTATGTCAGTTGTCTTGGATTGTTGATCAGAAAGTGTTTAGCTACTTATGATGTACCGTATCTACTCACCTATAAGACTATCTCGACTAGAAGACGGGACCCCCAGTGGTGTTTTGCATAGACCCACGTATAACACGGATTGAGAACATGTCAAATCAGGAAAAAATGCACTGATGCATAACAATAAATTAGATTTGCTAAAATGCTATCGACAAGTTCAATTTACAGATAGAGAGATGTGGACGTCTATGCTTTTGCTACACCCTTTCAATTATTTCAAAGGTCATCAATTATTGACATAGAACAAACCGATTGAAAAAGAAAATAATAATATTTTTATCACTCGCTTATAAGACGGGAATCCACTTTGAGACAATAATCTGGTGATAAAAATCGCGTCTTATAGACGAGTAAGTACGGTATTAATTTTCATCAAAGATGACAGTGGTTACAAAGGAAATGCCAATTGAATAAATTGTGGATAGATGGATGCAGGGTTAGGCTATATATAGAAAAGGTTCATCAGGTGATTTAAAAAGATGTCCGTTTCACGAGCTGCCTGTATTACTAAAACACATCCAGAATCCACGGTTGTGGCTCCAGTCCCTTGAAGTTATGATTGTGTACCTGGAACTGTTTATTTTCTTTGGTTTATTTGTCACATAATGGGCTGTAAACCAGTCGATCAAATGGTTACAGAGGTTTCAGGGTTGCTGCTGTCGGTCACCAATTGCGACAACAAAAACAAATACTGGCGCTAAACTATTTGGCACATGTTTTGTCATATACATGGCTTCAAATAATTATCTGTGAACTATATGGCTCTTAGTTGGCTCCAAGTCTTTCAAAGTGGCTCCAGTTTTTTTCAATTGGCGACAGAAGTGGCGCAGACAGAGGGAACCGTGGGTTGCAAATACATTGTCTTATACATGTGTGATTCACTCAAGGATGACAGACTGCAAATTCCTCCCGCTACGACAGAAATAATAAATTTATTAAATTACCTTCTTTTGTGGTACGGAGCTTCTAAAGCTTTGGTACTCTTCAGAGTTCTGTATGTCACTCATCCTGAACTCTATGTCTGCATCATTCACTATTAGATTGACAGAGAAACATGAAGATTAGTTTCATATACAGTCAAACCTGTGTTAGTGGTCACCTCCATTAAGCAGCCAACCTGTATTAAGCAGCCAGTTTCCACATTCCCAATCGGTTGTTTTATTATATATTTGACTTCTATTAACTTTATTAAGCAGTCACTTGTGCTAAGCAGCCACTTTCTCTTGACTCCCTTGGCTGGCTGCCTAAGACAGGTTTGACTGTATTTTGAAATCGTACACATTTTCCATTTATGTCAACCCACTTGCGGGGGGACCTACACATGTTTTCCTGGGCAGGCATAATCGACCTAAGCGATTAACCAGTAGTACATTACATTATACAAATTTATTTTAGTTCGATTGCGAAACAAGTTCTTACAACTTACATTAATCGCTCTCGAGACCTCATTCCTGATGTAATCCATCGCCATGAGGGAGAGAGAAGAGGCAATGTGGAATTTAAATGCCTTGCCTAAGGGCACAATCGTAACTTTTAGAAGCCCTGCAAACAACACCTTCCCTGGCTCCAGCGGCTAACCAGTAATTGGTGCACCTACCATCGTAAGAAACTGCGACATTTTTCATGTAAATGATACACGGCCTTGGCGGGGCTCGAACACGTGACCATAAGTGATGATAGGTTACAATGGTATACAAGAGACCGTAACAACTCGACCATGGAGGCGGACTTCTGTATCTGTTGAAATTATGTAGCACTGGTCTCGCGCTGTGGGAGGACTGACTTGTTCTGTGTGAGCAAATGAAACAGTGTACAGGGGTGTTAAAATATCAAAAAATCTTACTTGTTCACGGACAAGTAAACAGAAAATTTCACTTGCCCAGATGCATTTGTTACTTGTCCGTAATTTATATATATTATGTTATGTACACTATGAAATGCATGTATAAATGAAACAGTATTTAAATGTTGATTGTTGACTTGTTTTATTTTATTCAATCACTATTGTACTTTGTGCATGTCATATTTCTGCAATATGTAATTATGCTTGGAATGTACTGCCTTGGTAGCTTCATCTCGTCTCACTGACAGTCACACCCACCTTATGATATCCATAATCCAGAAGCTAACTGAGGGTTAAACTGCTTCTATTCGTGTTCTGAAGTGATGGATGACTGAACAGTCCTTGGTTTATGAGTGAGGTGTCTGCCCCCCTTAACAGCTATCCAACCAGTAAGCAACACAGTCTGATGCATCGAAATCCTGCAAACTAGGCCCTGCCATAACTATACGCATTTGGTTTTGCAGATTAACCTGTCTGAGAGTACTTCTAGATGGTGTTTTATAAGGTTCATGAATGAAAATGACCTTTCACATTGTGCAGTTGATGGCGAGATTGTAACAACATCTCTATCAGTGTACTAATGTTGATGAATGACTTTTCATTTAATTGCATAATTTGTGAAAGTACAGTCACAGGATGACTGTGTATTATTTTAATAACTATTTGTCAATTTCTTGGCCTCCCGCGAGTTAGAAAATATAAACCAATCAAATACAATGGTAAAGTTTAAAGTCTGCCAGTCCAGTATATACTACTTAAAAATCAATACTCCATGTTACTGTACAAAGATATCATTATCCAGAAGTTATACTACCCAGCTCTACTGCAAGTAAACATCCGCTTTATCTAGGTCATTAAATTGGTGATCTATTTCATAATTGTAAGATTATATTGGGGAAAAAACCAGGTCTTAAATTATTTTACTTGTCCACGAACAACTAGAATTGAAAAATGCACTTGCCCGGACTTAAAAATGTACGCCTCGGACAACTCGGGCAGTTGATTTTGCCACCCCTGGTGTATGATTGTGAATTTTTCGATCAACAATAATTACTAAATCAAAGTCTTTGAATTATTTAGCTTTCACTGCTCATTGTATCATCAGTTCAGCATCCACTTCCATCACCATACCCCCTGCAGGGCCTGCACCATACCCCCTGCTATCTTGTACAGCATCACCAGTCTGTGTATGCACGGCACTCATGTAGGGTGTCCAGTTTCAGGCCTTTTAGCATGTTTGTAACGCAGCCTTGCTCTTTGCTTCCATAATCATTTTTGATAACGCGAGCACAGAGTCTTTGTATGCGTTCAATTTTATCGATGTCTTTTTTCAAGTAGGCTTATGTATTAGTACGAGAGATTTCATAGTGGTTATATGGTGATGATAATACAAAGTATAAAGTGACAAAGCAAAGAAAGAGCGGAAAACTTTGTGACCCGACGTGGGACTAGAACCCACAACCTCCCGAACACTAGTCGGACAGCTGTACCAATTGAGCTAACCGGGCTGATGTTCTACCCATGCTGCAATACACTACACTCTTGATTCCTGGAGCCGCACGCCTACTCCTATGCCTGTACCATATATCCTCGTCGCCATTAAAGTGACCAAGCAAAGAAAGAGCGGAAAAGTTAGTGACCCTACGTGGTTTACATCGATGCGAGGGGTTTGACATTAGAGGAAGATAGATAGGGACTAGAACCCACGACATCCCGAACACTAGTCGGACAGCTCTACCAACTGAACTAACCGGGCCAATGTTCTACCCACACTGTAATATACTACCAGTGTTACAATACTGTGTGGCGTCCAGTGGTAGAACGTCGGATTTGGAATCAAACGGTCCCGGGTTCGATACTCAGTCAGGCCACGTATGTAGTGTCATTGAGCAAGGCACCTCACACACATTGCTTAGTACTAGTTAACCACTTAGGTCGGCTAAGCCTGCCCAGGAAAACATGTCTAGGTCCCCACAAGGGGTTTGACATTAATGGAACATACATACATACATACATACTCCAGAGTTAGCCATGTTCATGTTGAACTGTTGAAAAGTAACAGACATACAGAACAACTAACAATATATAACAATAATATGATATTATGATATAAATTCCATTTATGCTTGACTAGCTTTCCAGTATGACATTTTTGGCGACGGACCGTGATCCCCCCCCCCCCACTAAGTTTCTTAAATCTGGGATGTACCCCACCCACTTACGCAGAAGTTTCATGGATGAAATGTGTGTAGATGCTAATACTGACATGCATTCATTCACAGGCATTTGAAGAATCCAATTAATAAACATATACGTACAGTACAGTTCTTGTCACGTTACCAAGCTAAAGTCAATCAATTTGGATATTTAAAATACAAGTTTAATATAATTATCAAGAATATAGGAAGTAAAAGTTAAATCACGTTTGCAGCGAGATCAACCGATAATTAAGATTCAGTAGATAAAAACAAAGATATCCGAATACATTACGCTGAACAGTTAGCGCCAAGCTTCAAACCTATCTCTATCTATCTCTCTTCCTCTAATGTCAAACCCATCGCGGGGATGTAGACATGTTGCCCGTCAAACCGCAAATACAAAGAAGTTAAAAGTATGAGTAGTTAAAAGCATAAATATAAGAAAGTAATGAAAAACAAGGTGGGTTAAGAGTTTAAAAGCAGCTGGGCAGAACAACTAGAGGCTGACATGATCAACGTAACAACTGCCGTTTGAATTGCTCTATGGTGTGGAGATGGGCAATGATATATTGTTCTTGGGAAGAAGGAAAACGTGTAGTAGTCTGTAGTTGCTGTAATTAACCTAGCCACAGCACTGACAGGGGCTGGTACCAGTAATGTAATGTCATTCATTTCTGACCCCCAAACCTTGGTACACTATCTAAGTACCTTATAAAACCCAAGACATTTGACAAGTGTGTAGTTAGTAACATTGTAACTAAACAAGCTCATATGAACTCATTTCAGTGCAAAGGTGAACAGTATAAAAACTCATTCTCTCCACAAACTGTAATCGAGTGGAATAATCTAAGTGAACCATTCATGTGCGCACAGATAGTTCAGGGCTTCAGATCAGCCCTCTAACATCTAAGTGAACCATTCGTGTGCGCACAGATAGTTCAGGGCTTCAGATAAGCCCTCTAACATCGGGATTAGTGTCGTCATCATCCCATTTCTCTCCCGGTGCGCTTACGGGCCCTGCAACGTATATAACCAGAATAAACAGTTTCAGTCTGTTTCCAGCTCAAAATCCCCACTAAGACTTAGATCCCTTTGTAAAATGGAAATTCAGGATACAAATGGAAACCTGAATAGTCAACCCATTCCAAACATGAAGGAGAGCACAACAAGTTCAAATGGCATAAAGAAACTTCTCAATAACCTGAACCCCCAGTAAGGCTAGTGGTCCTGACCAAAGTAAGCCAATCATACTTAAAACCCTGTCTAAAGAACTATCCCCTTATCCTTGAAGTCGTATTCCTAAAATCCCTCAAAGGATCACTGCCATCCCAATGGAAGTCAACAAATGTTGCTTCCATTTACAAAAAAAAGAACAATTCAAACCCGCCAGCTGCCTATCTCATTGACATGTGTTCTATGCAAGGTTTTAGAACATATTGTTCCCTCTTCAATAGTAAAACACTTCACAATAAGCATCAAGTAGATCTGATCCTATTATACTTCAGTAAGGCTTTCGACAAGGTCAATCATGAGAAAGTAGGGGAGACCGGGGATAGGTAAATTATCCCAGATCAATGCTTTGTAGCCACAACGAAGATGGTATAAACTATCCCAGACATGTATTGTCTGTCAATACGAGATAACACATGTAATAAAATCGAGAACACTTGTTTGGTTTTCAATCAGTTTATTAAAATATTATGTAACAACAATACATGTATATGATCATAGCCAAGCGTAAATACTATGTAAATTGGTAGGTCTGAGTAAGTAATGATCTAGTTTTATATGTATTATATTCATAAATAAAGTCAGGACTGACAAAGCGTTGGAGAGATATTGGTAAATGTCTACATTTTACTTGATATTGATGTTGTTAATTTCTCTAATTTAGAACTAGTATACCTGGCAGTGGTGAATTGGGGGGAAATAAGGGGGAAATTCAAAAGAGACAGCACTCGAAGAAGATGGTGATGAGGTAGTCAATATAGAGTGTGGTGTTAGTGAAGTATGGACATTTTACACGAACAGTGAACACCGTGAACAGCCTAGCAAGTAATATTAGGAAGAGCAGTAGGAATAGAGATTCATGGGTTTTCTAATCGATTATTTCAGAAGGCTCACACCCGTTTCACCCAATGATCATGCCAAGCCACTCTGCCACTCGTGAACTAATGAACCCAGGTCAGCTAAGCGGCTATCCGGGACCCCGAGTGTTAAGCACATCAGATACCAATGGTAGTGCTATAAAGGAGAACTAGAATGGGACAGTAGCAATATTGCTAAAAGAAACAATAGAAGATACTGGGTCATACTATTTGATCCTTATGTACATGTAGTTGAATGCCTGCACTTGCTTAGTAAAGCTATTAGAATAACAACTGCATTAAGGTTAGTAAATTTGTGGCGATTGATTAAAATTATAAGTAGTGAACTTAAGTCATTGGGGAAAAAGAAGAAGATTAATGGGAGTGTATGGGGAAATTGTAGAATTCTGTGAATCATCATTGGCTAGGGTTATCTTCAGCACTGACAATAGGCTCAGCTTCATCACTGACTATTGTGCTAGCTTCATCATTGACTAGTGTTATCTTCAGCATTGACAATTGGCTTAGCTTCATCATTGGCTAGGGTTATCTTCATCACTGACAATAGGCTCAGCTTCAGCACTGACTATTGTGCTAGCTTCATCATTGACTAGGGTTATCTTCAGCACTGACAATAGGCTTAGTGGAAGTCGTGATAGCGCAATGGATGCGCGTTCGCTTCAGGTCCGGAGTTCGAGCCCCGCTGGAGCAGTTACGAGTGTGCCCTTAGGCAAGGCATTTAACTTCCACGTTGCCTCTTCTCTCTCTCCCGTGGCGATGGATTCCATCAGGAATGAGGTCTCGAGAATGATTAATATAAGTTGTAATAACATGTTTCGCAATCGAGCTAAACTAAATTTGTATAATAGGCTTAGCTTCATCATTGACTAGGGTTATCTTCAGCATTGACAATAGGCTTAGCTTCATCACTAACTATTGTGTTAGCTTGATCATTGACTAGTGTTATCTTCAGCATTGAAAATATGCTTAGCATCATCACTAACTATTGTGTTAGCTTCATCATTGACTAGGGTTATCTTCAGCACTGACAATAGGCTCAGCTTCATCACTGACTATTGTGCTAGCTTCATCATTGACTAGTGTTATCTTCAGCATTGACAATTGGCTTAGCTTCATCATTGATTAGGGTTATCTTCAGCACTGGTACTAGGCTTAGTGGAAGTCGTGATAGCGCAGTGGATGCGCGTTCGCTTCAGGTGCGAAAGGTCCGGAGTTCGAGCCCCGCTGGAGCAGTTACGATTGTGCCCTTAGGCAAGGCATTTAAATTCCACGTTGCTTCTTCTCTCTCCCTCGTTGTGATGGATTCCATCAGGAATGAGGTCTCGAGAGTGATTAATATAAGTTGTAATAACTTGTTTCGCAATCGAGCAAAAATAAATTTGTATAATAGGCTTAGCTTCATCATTGACTAGGGTTATCTTCAGCATTGACAATAGGCTTAGCTTGATCATTGACTAGTGTTATCTTCAGCATTGACAATATGCTTAGCTTGATCATTGACTAGTGTTATCTTCAGCATTGACAATATGCTTAGCTTCATCATTGACTAGTGAATGCATTGACAATAGTGTTAGCTTAATCGCTGCCTATTGTGTTAGCTTGATCATTGACTAGGGTTATCTTCAGCATTGACAATAGGCTTAGTTTCATCATTGATTAGTGTTATCTTCAGCATTGACAATAGGCTCAGCTTCATCACTAACTATTGTGTTAGCTTGATCATTGACTAGTGTTATCTTCAGCATTGGCAATAGGCTTAGCTTCATCATTGACTAGAGTTATCTTCAGCATTGACAATTTGCTTAGCTTCATCACTGACTATTGTGTTATCTTCAGCATTGACAATAGGCTTAGCTTCATCACTAACTATTGTGTTAGCTTGATCATTGACTAGTGTTGTCTTCGGCATTGGAAATAGGCTTAGCTTCATCATTGACTAGGGTTATCTTCAGCATTGACAATAGGCGTAGCTTCATCACTAACAATTGTGTTAGCTTCATCATTGACTAGTGTTGTCTTCGGCATTGGAAATAGGCTTAGCTTCATCATTGACTAGTGTTATCTTCAGCATTGACAATATGCTTAGCTTGATCATTGACTAGCGTTATCTTCAGCATTGACAATAGGCTTAGCTTCATCATTAACTAGTGTTATCTTCAGCATTGACAATAGGCTTAGCTTCATCATTGACTAGGGTTATCTTCAGCATTGACAATATGCTTAGCTTCATCATTGACTAGTGTTATCTTCAGCATTGACAATAGGCTTAGCTTCATCATTGACTAGGGTTATCTTCAGCATTGACAATATGCTTAGCTTGATCATTGACTAGCGTTATCTTCAGCATTGACAATAGGCTTAGCTTCATCATTCACTAGTGTTATCTTCAGCATTGACAATAGGCTTAGCTTCATCATTGACTAGGGTTATCTTCAGCATTGACAATATGCTTAGCTTCATCATTGACTAGTGTTATCTTCAGCATTGACAATAGGCTTAGCTTCATTATTGACTAGTGTTATCTTCAGCATTGACAATATGCTTAGCTTCATCATTGACTAGTGTTATCTTCAGCATTGACAATATGCTTAGCTTCATTATTGACTAGTGTTATCTTCAGCATTGACAATATGCTTAGCTTGATCATTGACTAGTGTTATCTTCAGCATTGACAATATGCTTAGCTTCATCATTGACTAGTGAATGCATTGACAATAGTGTTAGCTTCATCGCTGCCTATTGTGTTAGCTTGATCATTGACTAGGGTTATCTTCAGCATTGACAATAGGCTTAGTTTCATCATTGACTAGTGTTATCTTCAGCATTGACAATTTGCTTAGCTTCATCACTGACTATTGTGTTATCTTCAGCATTGACAATAGGCTTAGCTTCATCACTAACTATTGTGTTAGCTTGATCATTGACTAGAGTTATCTTCAACATTGACAATAGGCTTAGCTTCATCACTAACTATTGTGTTAGCTTCATCATTGACTAGGGTTATCTTCAGCATTGACAATAGGCTTAGCTTCATCATTGACTAGGGTTATCCTCAGCATTGACAATAGGCTTAGCTTCATCACTAACTATTGTGTTAGCTTCATTATTGACTAGGGTTATCTTCAGCATTGACAATAGGCTTAGCTTCATCATTGTCTAGGGTTATCCTCAGCATTGACAATAGGCTTAGCTTCATCACTAACTATTGTGTTAGCTTCATCATTGACTAGGGTTATCTTCAGCATTGACAATATGCTTAGCTTCATCATTGACTAGGGTTATCTTCAGCATTGACAATAGGCTTAGCTTCATCACTAACTATTGTGTTAGCTTGATCATTGACTAGTGTTATCTTCAGCATTGGCAATAGGCTTAGCTTCATCATTGACTAGGGTTATCTTCAGCATTGACAATAGGCTTAGCTTCATCACTAACTATTGTGTTAGCTTGATCATTGACTAGTGTTATCTTCAGCATTGACAATATGCTTAGCATCATCACTAACTATTGTGTTAGCTTCATCATTGACTAGGGTTATCTTCAGCACTGATACTAGGCTTAGTGGAAGTCGTGATAGCGCAGTGGATGCGCGTTCGCTTCAGGTGCGAAAGGTCCGGAGTTCGAGCCCCGCTGGAGCAGTTACGATTGTGCCCTTAGGCAAGGCATTTAAATTCCAGGTTGCCTCTTCTCTCTCCCTCGTGGTGATGGATTCCATCAGGAATGAGGTCTCGAGAGTGATTAATATAAGTTGTAATAACTTGTTTCGCAATCGAGCTAAAATAAATTTGTATAATAGGCTTAGCTTCATCATTGACTAGGGTTATCTTCAGCATTGACAATTTGCTTAGCTTCATCACTGACTATTGTGTTATCTTCAGCATTGACAATAGGCTAGCTTCATCACTAACTATTGTGTTAGCTTGATCATTGACTAGAGTTATCTTCAACATTGACAATAGGCTTAGCTTCATCACTAACTATTGTGTTAGCTTCATCATTGACTAGGGTTATCTTCAGCATTGACAATAGGCTTAGCTTCATCATTGACTAGGGTTATCCTCAGCATTGACAATAGGCTTAGCTTCATCACTAACTATTGTGTTAGCTTCATCATTGACTAGGGTTATCTTCAGCATTGACAATAGGCTTAGCTTCATCATTGACTAGGGTTATCCTCAGCATTGACAATAGGCTTAGCTTCATCACTAACTATTGTGTTAGCTTCATCATTGACTAGGGTTATCTTCAGCATTGACAATATGCTTAGCTTCATCATTGACTAGTGTTATCTTCAGCATTGACAATAGGCTTAGCTTCATCACTAACTATTGTGTTAGCTTGATCATTGACTAGTGTTATCTTCAGCATTGGCAATAGGCTTAGCTTCATCACTAACTATTGTGTTAGCTTGATCATTGACTAGTGTTATCTTCAGCATTGGTAATAGGCTTAGCTTCATCATTGACTAGGGTTATCTTCAGCATTGACAATAGGCTTAGCTTCATCACTAACTATTGTGTTAGCTTGATCATTGACTAGTGTTATCTTCAGCATTGACAATAGGCTTAGCATCATCACTAACTATTGTGTTAGCTTCATCATTGACTAGGGTTATCTTCAGCACTGACAATATGCACAGCTTCATCACTGACTATTGTGCTAGCTTCATCATTGACTAGGGTTATCTTCAGCACTGATAATAGGCTTAGTGGAAGTCGTGATAGCGCAATGGATGCGCGTTCGCTTCAGGTCCGGTGTTCGAGCCCCGCTGGAGCAGTTACGAGTGTGCCCTTAGGCAATGCATTTAAATTCCACGTTGCCTCTTCTCTCTCTCTCCCGTGGCGATGGATTCCATCAGGAATGAGGTCTCGAGAGTGATTAATATAAGTTGTAATAACTTGTTTCGCAATCGAGCTAAACTAAATTTGTATAATAGGCTTAGCTTCATCATTGACTAGGGTTATCTTCAGCATTGACAATAGGCTTAGCTTCATCATTGACTAGGGTTATCTTCAGCATTGACAATAGGCTTAGCTTCATCACTAACTATTGTGTTAGCTTCATCATTGACTAGTGTTATCTTCAGCATTGACAATAGGCTTAGCTTCATTATTGACTAGTGTTATCTTCAGCATTGACAATATGCTTAGCTTCATCATTGACTAGTGTTATCTTCAGCATTGACAATATGCTTAGCTTCATTATTGACTAGTGTTATCTTCAGCATTGACAATAGGCTTATCTTGATCATTGAATAGTGTTATCTTCAGCATTGACAATATGCTTAGCTTGATCATTGACTAGTGTTATCTTCAGCATTGACAATATGCTTAGCTTGATCATTGACTAGTGTTATCTTCAGCATTGACAATATGCTTAGCTTCATCATTGACTAGTGAATGCATTGACAATAGTGTTAGCTTCATCGCTGCCTATTGTGTTAGCTTGATCATTGACTAGGGTTATCTTCAGCATTGACAATAGGCTTAGCTTCATAACTAACTATTGTGTTAGCTTGATCATTGACTAGTGTTATCTTCAGCATTGGCAATAGGCTTAGCCTCATCATTGACTAGAGTTATCTTCAGCATTGAAAATTTGCTTAGCTTCATCACTGACTATTGTGTTATCGTCAGCATTGACAATAGGCTTAGCTTCAT
This sequence comes from Archivesica marissinica, assembly GCA_014843695.1. Lineage (NCBI taxonomy): Eukaryota > Metazoa > Mollusca > Bivalvia > Venerida > Vesicomyidae > Archivesica > Archivesica marissinica. The sequence continues at coordinate 29,843,043 of CM026399.1, forward strand.
CACTAACTATTGTGTTAGCTTGATCATTGACTAGAGTTATCTTCAACATTGACAATAGGCTTAGCTTCATCACTAACTATTGTGTTAGCTTCATCATTGACTAGTGTTATCTTCAGCATTGACAATAGGCTTAGCTTCATCATTGACTATGGTTATCTTCAGTATTGACAATAGGCTTAGCTTCATTGCTGGCTATTGTGTTAGCTTCATCATTGACTAGGGTTATCTTCAGCATTGACAATAGGCTTAGCTTCATCATTGACTAGGGTTATCCTCAGCATTGACAATAGGCTTAGCTTCATCACTAACTATTGTGTTAGCTTCATCATTGACTAGGGTTATCTTCAGCATTGACAATATGCTTAGCTTCATCATTGACTAGTGTTATCTTCAGCATTGACAATAGGCTTAGCTTCATCACTAACTATTGTGTTAGCTTGATCATTGACTAGTGTTATCTTCAGCATTGGCAATAGGCTTAGCTTCATCACTAACTATTGTGTTAGCTTTCTCATTGACTAGTGTTATCTTCAGCATTGGTAATAGGCTTAGCTTCATCATTGACTAGGGTTATCTTCAGCATTGACAATAGGCTTAGCTTCATCACTAACTATTGTGTTAGCTTGATCATTGACTAGTGTTATCTTCAGCATTGACAATAGGCTTAGCATCATCACTAACTATTGTGTTAGCTTCATCATTGACTAGGGTTATCTTCAGCACTGACAATAGGCTCAGCTTCATCACTGACTATTGTGCTAGCTTCATCATTGACTAGGGTTATCTTCAGCACTGATAATAGGCTTAGTGGAAGTCGTGATAGCGCAATGGATGCGCGTTCGCTTCAGGTCCGGTGTTCGAGCCCCGCTGGAGCAGTTACGAGTGTGCCCTTAGGTAATGCATTTAAATTCCATGTTGCCTCTTCTCTCTCTCTCCCGTGGCGATGGATTCCATCAGGAATGAGGTCTCGAGAGTGATTAATATAAGTTGTAATAACTTGTTTCGCAATCGAGCTAAACTAAATTTGTATAATAGGCTTAGCTTCATCATTGACTAGGGTTATCTTCAGCATTGACAATAGGCTTAGCTTCATCATTGACTAGGGTTATCTTCAGCATTGACAATAGGCTTAGCTTCATCACTAACTATTGTGTTAGCTTCATCATTGACTATGGTTATCTTCAGCATTGACAATATGCTTAGCTTCATCATTGACTAGTGTTATCTTCAGCATTGACACTAGGCTTAGCTTCATCACTAACTATTGTGTTAGCTTCATCATTGACTAGTGTTATCTTCGGCATTGACAATAGGCTTAGCTTCATCATTGACTAGGGTTATCTTCAGCATTGACAATAGGCTTAGCTTCATTATTGACTAGGGTTATCTTCAGCATTGACAATATGCTTAGCTTCATCATTGACTAGGGTTATTTTCAGCACTGACAATAGGCTTAGCTTCATCGCTGCCTATTGTGTTAGCTTGATCATTGACTAGGGTTATCTTCAGCATTGACAATAGGCTTAGCGTCATCACTAACTATTGTGTTAGCTTGATCATTGACTAGTGTTATCTTCAGCATTGGCAATAGGCTTAGCTTCATCATTGACTAGGGTTATCTTCAGCATTGACAATAGGCTTAGCTTCATCACTAACTATTGTGTTAGCTTGATCATTGACTAGTGTTATCTTCAGCATTGACAATATGCTTAGCATCATCATTAACTATTGTGTTAGCTTCATCATTGACTAGGGTTATCTTCAGCACTGACAATAGGCTCAGCTTCATCACTGACTATTGTGCTAGCTTCATCATTGACTAGTGTTATCTTCAGCATTGACAATTGGCTTAGCTTCATCATTGACTAGGGTTATCTTCAGCACTGACAATAGGCCCAGCTTCATCTGACTATTGTGCTAGCTTCCTCATTGACTAGTGTTATCTTCAGCACTGATACTAGGCTTAGTGGAAGTCGTGATAGCGCAGTGGATGCGCGTTCGCTTCAGGTGCGAAAGGTCCGGAGTTCGAGCCCCGCTGGAGCAGTTACGATTGTGCCCTTAGGCAAGGCATTTAAATTCCACGTTGCCTCTTCTCTCTCCCTCGTGGTGATGGATTCCATCAGGAATGAGGTCTCGAGAGTGATTAATATAAGTTGTAATAACTTGTTTCGCAATCGAGCTAAAATAAATTTGTATAATAGGCTTAGCTTCATCATTGACTAGGGTTATCTTCAGCATTGACAATTTGCTTAGCTTCATCATTGACTAGTGTTATCTTCAGCATTGACAATAGGCTTAGCTTCATCATTGACTAGGGTTATCTTCAGCATTGACAATAGGCGTAGCTTCATCACTAACAATTGTGTTAGCTTCATCATTGACTAGTGTTGTCTTCGGCATTGACAATAGGCTTAGCTTCATCATTGACTAGGGTTATCTTCAGCATTGACAACAGGCTTAGCTTCATCATTGACTAGTGTTATCTTCAGCATTGACAATATGCTTAGCTTGATCATTGACTAGCGTTATCTTCAGCATTGACAATATGCTTAGCTTCATCATTGACTAGTGTTATCTTCAGCATTGACAATAGGCTTAGCTTCATCATTGACTAGGGTTATCTTCAGCATTGACAATATGCTTAGCTTCATTATTGACTAGTGTTATCTTCAGTATTGACAATAGGCTTAGCTTCATTGCTGGCTATTGTGTTAGCTTCATCATTGACTAGGGTTATCTTCAGCATTGACAATAGGCTTAGCTTCATCATTGACTAGGGTTATCCTCAGCATTGACAATAGGCTTAGCTTCATCACTAACTATTGTGTTAGCTTCATCATTGACTAGGGTTATCTTCAGCATTGACAATATGCTTAGCTTCATCATTGACTAGTGTTATCTTCAGCATTGACAATAGGCTTAGCTTCATCACTAACTATTGTGTTAGCTTGATCATTGACTAGTGTTATCTTCAGCATTGGCAATAGGCTTAGCTTCATCACTAACTATTGTGTTAGCTTGATCATTGACTAGTGTTATCTTCAGCATTGGTAATAGGCTTAGCTTCATCATTGACTAGGGTTATCTTCAGCATTGACAATAGGCTTAGCTTCATCACTAACTATTGTGTTAGCTTGATCATTGACTAGTGTTATCTTCAGCATTGACAATAGGCTTAGCATCATCACTAACTATTGTGTTAGCTTCATCATTGACTAGGGTTATCTTCAGCACTGACAATAGGCTCAGCTTCATCACTGACTATTGTGCTAGCTTCATCATTGACTAGGGTTATCTTCAGCACTGATAATAGGCTTAGTGGAAGTCGTGATAGCGCAATGGATGCGCGTTCGCTTCAGGTCCGGTGTTCGAGCCCCGCTGGAGCAGTTACGAGTGTGCCCTTAGGCAATGCATTTAAATTCCACGTTGCCTCTTCTCTCTCTCTCCCGTGGCGATGGATTCCATCAGGAATGAGGTCTCGAGAGTGATTAATATAAGTTGTAATAACTTGTTTCGCAATCGAGCTAAACTAAATTTGTATAATAGGCTTAGCTTCATCATTGACTAGGGTTATCTTCAGCATTGACAATAGGCTTAGCTTCATCATTGACTAGGGTTATCTTCAGCATTGACAATAGGCTTAGCTTCATCACTAACTATTGTGTTAGCTTCATCATTGACTAGTGTTATCTTCGGCATTGACAATAGGCTTAGCTTCATCATTGACTAGGGTTATCTTCAGCATTGACAATAGGCTTAGCTTCATTATTGACTAGGGTTATCTTCAGCATTGACAATATGCTTAGCTTCATCATTGACTAGGGTTATTTTCAGCACTGACAATAGGCTTAGCTTCATCGCTGCCTATTGTGTTAGCTTGATCATTGACTAGTGTTATCTTCAGCATTGGCAATAGGCTTAGCTTCATCATTGACTAGGGTTATCTTCAGCATTGACAATAGGCTTAGCTTCATCACTAACTATTGTGTTAGCTTGATCATTGACTAGTGTTATCTTCAGCATTGAAAATATGCTTAGCATCATCACTAACTATTGTGTTAGCTTCATCATTGACTAGGGTTATCTTCAGCACTGACAATAGGCTCAGCTTCATCACTGACTATTGTGCTAGCTTCATCATTGACTAGTGTTATCTTCAGCATTGACAATTGGCTTAGCTTCATCATTGACTAGGGTTATCTTCAGCACTGATACTAGGCTTAGTGGAAGTCGTGATAGCGCAGTGGATGCGCGTTCGCTTCAGGTGCGAAAGGTCCGGAGTTCGAGCCCCGCTGGAGCAGTTACGATTGTGCCCTTAGGCAAGGCATTTAAATTCCACGTTGCTTCTTCTCTCTCCCTCGTGGTGATGGATTCCATCAGGAATGAGGTCTCGAGAGTGATTAATATAAGTTGTAATAACTTGTTTCGCAATCGAGCTAAAATAAATTTGTATAATAGGCTTAGCTTCATCATTGACTAGGGTTATCTTCAGCATTGACAATAGGCTTAGCTTCATCATTGACTAGGGTTATCTTCAGCATTGACAATAGGCTTAGCTTCATCACTAACTATTGTGTTAGCTTGATCATTGACTAGTGTTATCTTCAGCATTGACAATATGCTTAGCATCATCACTAACTATTGTGTTAGCTTCATCATTGACTAGGGTTATATTCAGCACTGATACTAGGCTTAGTGGAAGTCGTGATAGCGCAGTGGATGCGCGTTCGCTTCAGGTGCGAAAGGTCCGGAGTTCGAGCCCCGCTGGAGCAGTTACGATTGTGCCCTTAGGCAAGGCATTTAAATTCCAGGTTGCCTCTTCTCTCTCCCTCGTGGTGATGGATTCCATCAGGAATGAGGTCTCGAGAGTGATTAATATAAGTTGTAATAACTTGTTTCGCAATCGAGCTAAAATAAATTTGTATAATAGGCTTAGCTTCATCATTGACTAGGGTTATCTTCAGCATTGACAATTTGCTTAGCTTCATCATTGACTAGGGTTATCTTCAGCATTGACAATAGGCTTAGCTTCATCATTGACTAGGGTTATCTTCAGCATTGACAATAGGCGTAGCTTCATCACTAACAATTGTGTTAGCTTCATCATTGACTAGTGTTGTCTTCGGCATTGGAAATAGGCTTAGCTTCATCATTGACTAGGGTTATCTTCAGCATTGACAATATGCTTAGCTTGATCATTGACTAGCGTTATCTTCAGCATTGACAATAGGCTTAGCTTCATCATTAACTAGTGTTATCTTCAGCATTGACAATAGGCTTAGCTTCATCATTGACTAGGGTTATCTTCAGCATTGACAATATGCTTAGCTTCATCATTGACTAGTGTTATCTTCAGCATTGACAATAGGCTTAGCTTCATCATTGACTAGGGTTATCTTCAGCATTGACAATATGCTTAGCTTGATCATTGACTAGCGTTATCTTCAGCATTGACAATAGGCTTAGCTTCATCATTGACTAGTGTTATCTTCAGCATTGACAATAGGCTTAGCTTCATCATTGACTAGGGTTATCTTCAGCATTGACAATATGCTTAGCTTCATCATTGACTAGTGTTATCTTCAGCATTGACAATAGGCTTAGCTTCATTATTGACTAGTGTTATCTTCAGCATTGACAATATGCTTAGCTTCATCATTGACTAGTGTTATCTTCAGCATTGACAATATGCTTAGCTTCATTATTGACTAGTGTTATCTTCAGCATTGACAATATGCTTAGCTTCATTATTGACTAGTGTTATCTTCAGCATTGACAATAGGCTTATCTTGATCATTGACTAGTGTTATCTTCAGCATTGACAATATGCTTAGCTTGACCATTGACTAGTGTTATCTTCAGCATTGACAATATGCTTAGCTTGATCATTGACTAGTGTTATCTTCAGCATTGACAATATGCTTAGCTTCATCATTGACTAGTGAATGCATTGACAATAGTGTTAGCTTCATCGCTGCCTATTGTGTTAGCTTGATCATTGACTAGGGTTATCTTCAGCATTGACAATAGGCTTAGTTTCATCATTGATTAGTGTTATCTTCAGCATTGACAATAGGCTTAGCTTCATCACTAACTATTGTGTTAGCTTGATCATTGACTAGTGTTATCTTCAGCATTGGCAATAGGCTTAGCTTCATCATTGACTAGGGTTATCTTCAGCACTGACAATAGGCTCAGCTTCATCACTGACTATTGTGCTAGCTTCATCATTGACTAGGGTTATCTTCAGCACTGATAATAGGCTTAGTGGAAGTCGTGATAGCGCAATGGATGCGCGTTCGCTTCAGGTCCGGTGTTCGAGCCCCGCTGGAGCAGTTATGAGTGTGCCCTTAGGTAATGCATTTAAATTCCATGTTGCCTCTTCTCTCTCTCTCCCGTGGCGATGGATTCCATCAGGAATGAGGTCTCGAGAGTGATTAATATAAGTTGTAATAACTTGTTTCGCAATCGAGCTAAACTAAATTTGTATAATAGGCTTTGCTTCATCATTGACTAGGGTTATCTTCAGCATTGACAATAGGCTTAGCTTCATCATTAACTATTGTGTTAGCTTCATCATTGACTATGGTTATCTTCAGCATTGACAATATGCTTAGCTTCATCATTGACTAGTGTTATCTTCAGCATTGACACTAGGCTTAGCTTCATCACTAACTATTGTGTTAGCTTCATCATTGACTAGTGTTATCTTCGGCATTGACAATAGGCTTAGCTTCATCATTGACTAGGGTTATCTTCAGCATTGACAATAGGCTTAGCTTCATTATTGACTAGGGTTATCTTCAGCATTGACAATATGCTTAGCTTCATCATTGACTAGGGTTATTTTCAGCACTGACAATAGGCTTAGCTTCATCGCTGCCTATTGTGTTAGCTTGATCATTGACTAGGGTTATCTTCAGCATTGACAATAGGCTTAGCTTCATCACTAACTATTGTGTTAGCTTGATCATTGACTAGTGTTATCTTCAGCATTGGCAATAGGCTTAGCTTCATCATTGACTAGGGTTATCTTCAGCATTGACAATAGGCTTAGCTTCATCACTAACTATTGTGTTAGCTTGATCATTGACTAGTGTTATCTTCAGCATTGACAATATGCTTAGCATCATCACTAACTATTGTGTTAGCTTCATCATTGACTAGGGTTATCTTCAGCACTGACAATAGGCTCAGCTTCATCACTGACTATTGTGCTAGCTTCATCATTGACTAGTGTTATCTTCAGCATTGACAATTGACTTAGCTTCATCATTGACTAGGGTTATCTTCAGCACTGACAATAGGCCCAGCTTCATCTGACTATTGTGCTAGCTTCATCATTGACTAGTGTTATCTTCAGCACTGATACTAGGCTTAGTGGAAGTCGTGATAGCGCAGTGGATGCGCGTTCGCTTCAGGTGCGAAAGGTCCGGAGTTCGAGCCCCGCTGGAGCATTTACGATTGTGCCCTTAGGCAAGGCATTTAAATTCCACGTTGCCTCTTCACTCTCCATCGTGGTGATGGATTCCATCAGGAATGAGGTCTCGAGAGTGATTAATATAAGTTGTAATAACTTGTTTCGCAATCGGGCTAAAATAAATTTGTATAATAGGCTTAGCTTCATCATTGACTAGGGTTATCTTCAGCATTGACAATTTGCTTAGCTTCATCATTGACTAGGGTTATCTTCAGCATTGACAATAGGCTTAGCTTCATCATTGACTAGGGTTATCTTCAGCATTGACAATAGGCGTAGTTTCATCACTAACAATTGTGTTAGCTTCATCATTGACTAGTGTTGTCTTCGGCATTGACAATAGGCTTAGCTTCATCATTAACTAGGGTTATCTTCAGCATTGACAACAGGCTTAGCTTCATCATTGACTAGTGTTATCTTCAGCATTGACAATATGCTTAGCTTGATCATTGACTAGCGTTATCATCAGCATTGACAATAGGCTTAGCTTCATCATTGACTAGTGTTATCTTCAGCATTGACAATAGGCTTAGCTTCATCATTGACTAGGGTTATCTTCAGCATTGACAATATGCTTAGCTTCATTATTGACTAGTGTTATCTTCAGCATTGACAATAGGCTTAGCTTGATCATTGACTAGGGTTATCTTCAGCATTGACAATAGGCTTAGCTTCATCATTGACTAGTGTTATCTTCAGCATTGACAATAGGCTTAGCTTCATCACTAACTATTGTGTTAGCTTGATCATTGACTAGTGTTATCTTCAGCATTGGCAATAGGCTTAGCTTCATCATTGACTAGTGTTATCTTCAGCATTGACAATAGGCTTAGCTTCATCATTGACTAGGGTTATCTTCAGCATTGACAATATGCTTAGCTTCATTATTGACTAGTGTTATCTTCAGCATTGACAATAGGCTTAGCTTGATCATTGACTAGGGTTATCTTCAGCATTGACAATAGGCTTAGCTTCATCATTGACTAGTGTTATCTTCAGCATTGACAATAGGCTTAGCTTCATCACTAACTATTGTGTTAGCTTGATCATTGACTAGTGTTATCTTCAGCATTGGCAATAGGCTTAGCTTCATCATTGACTAGGGTTATCTTCAGCATTGACAATTTGCTTAGCTTCATCACTGACTATTGTGTTATCTTCAGCATTGACAATAGGCTTAGCTTCATCACTAACTATTGTGTTAGCTTCATCGTTGACTAGGGTTATCTTCAGCATTGACAATAGGCTTAGCTTCATCATTGACTAGGGTTATCTTCAGCATTGACAACAGGCTTAGCTTCATCACTGACTATTGTGCTAGCTTCCTCATTGACTATGGTTATCTTCAGCATTGACAATAGGCTTAGCTTCATCACTGACTATATTGTGTTATCTTCAGTATTGACAATAGGCTTAGCTTCATCACTGACTAGGGTTATCTTCAGCATTGACAATAGGCTTAGCTTCATCATTGACTAGGGTTATCTTCACCATTGACAATAGGCTAAGCTTCATCACTGACTTCATCTTCGGCTATAGGATTATCGTTTTCACTGATATCAAGATCAACTGCACCGAATGTATGGTTAACTTGAACACTGGCTACAGGTTAACGTCGTCACTATCATTAGTGTAGTCAACGAACAATGTGACACAAGCAGTTGTTGGCTTATATATGTAACCACTGATCACACACACGCTTTAAGAGGAAGTGTGGACATACACATATATGATATACAGATGCAACCTCCTCAGCATATACAAGTTGTATCAGGATATGGGTACATATACAAATGTAGCCGCTGATAACACACAAGCAGTACAAGGACATATATAAAAATGTAACACCTGATAAGACACACACTGTACCCGGACAAAAGGACATATACAAATGTAACTCCTGATAAGACCCACACTGTACCCAGACAAGAGGACATATACAAATGTAACTCCTGATAAGACCCACACTGTACCCAGACAAGAGGACATATACAAATGTAACTCCTGATAAGACCCACACTGTACCCTGACAAGAGGACATATACAAATGTAACTCCTGATAAGACCCACATTGTACCTGGACAAGGACATATACAAATGTAACTCCTGATAAGACACACACTGTGCCTGGACAAGAGGACATATACAAATGTAACTCCTGATAAGACACACACTGTGCCTGGACAAGAGGACATATACAAATGTAACTCCTGATAAGACCCACACTGTACCTGGACAAGAGGACATATACAAATGTAACTCCTGATAAGACACACACTGTGCCTGGACAAGAGGACATATACAAATGTAACTCCTGATAAGACCCACACTGTACCTGGACAAGAGGACATATACAAATGTAACTCCTGATAAGACACACACTGTGCCTGGACAAGAGGACATATACAAATGTAACTCCTGATAAGACCCACACTGTACCTGGACAAGAGGACATATACAAATGTAACTCCTGATAAGACCCACACTGTACCTGGACAAGAGGACATATACAAATGTAACTCCTGATAAGACACACACTGTGCCTGGACAAGAGGACATATAAAAATGTAACCCCTGATAAGACCGACACTGTACCCGGACATATACAAATGTAACTCCTGATAAGACCCACACTGTACCTGGACAAGAGGACATATACAAATGTAACTCCTGATAAGACCCACACTGTACCCAGACAAGAGGACATATACAAATGTAACTCCTGATAAGACCCACACTGTACCCAGACAAGAGGACATATACAAATGTAACTCCTGATAAGACCCACACTGTACCCAGACAAGAGGACATATACAAATGTAACTCCTGATAAGACCCACACTGTACCTGGACAAGAGGACATATACAAATGTAACTCCTGATAAGACCCACACTGTACCCAGACAAGAGGACATATACAAATGTAACTCCTGATAAGACCCACACTGTACCCAGACAAGAGGACATATACAAATGTAACTCCTGATAAGACCCACACTGTACCCAGACAAGAGGACATATACAAATGTAACTCCTGATAAGACCCACACTGTACCCAGACAAGAGGACATATACAAATGTAACTCCTGATAAGACCCACACTGTACCTGGACAAGAGGACATATACAAATGTAACTCCTGATAAGACCCACACTGTACCCAGACAAGAGGACATATACAAATGTAACTCCTGATAAGACCCACACTGTACCCAGACAAGAGGACATATACAAATGTAACTCCTGATAAGACCCACACTGTACCCAGACAAGAGGACATATACAAATGTAACTCCTGATAAGACCCACACTGTACCTGGACAAGAGGACATATACAAATGTAACTCCTGATAAGACCCACACTGTACCCAGACAAGAGGACATATACAAATGTAACTCCTGATAAGACCCACACTGTACCCAGACAAGAGGACATATACAAATGTAACTCCTGATAAGACCCACATTGTACCTGGACAAGGACATATACAAATGTAACTCCTGATAAGACACACACTGTGCCTGGACAAGAGGACATATACAAATGTAACTCCTGATAAGACCCACACTGTACCTGGACAAGAGGACATATACAAATGTAACTCCTGATAAGACCCACACTGTACCTGGACAAGAGGACATATACAAATGTAACTCCTGATAAGACCCACACTGTGCCTGGACAAGAGGACATATACAAATGTAACTCCTGATAAGACCCACACTGTACCTGGCAAGAGGACATATACAAATGTAACTCCTGATAAGACCCACACTGTACCTGGACAAGAGGACATATACAAATGTAACTCCTGATAAGACCCACACTGTACCTGGACAAGAGGACATATACAAATGTAACTCCTGATAAGACCCACACTGTACCTGGACAAGAGGACATATACAAATGTAACTCCTGATAAGACACACTGTACCTGGACAAGAGGACATATACAAATGTAACTCCTGATAAGACCCACACTGTACCTGGACAAGAGGACATATACAAATGTAACTCCTGATAAGACACACACTGTGCCTGGACAAGAGGACATATACAAATGTAACTCCTGATAAGACCCACACTGTACCTGGACAAGAGGACATATACAAATGTAACTCCTGATAAGACCCACACTGTACCTGGACAAGAGGACATATACAAATGTAACTCCTGATAAGACCCACACTGTACCCAGACAAGAGGACATATACAAATGTAACTCCTGATAAGACCCACACTGTACCTGGACAAGAGGACATATACAAATGTAACCCTGATAAGACCCACACTGTACCAGGACATATACAAATGTAACTCCTGATAAGACCCACACTGTACCTGGACAAGAGGACATATACAAATGTAACTCCTGATAAGACCCACACTGTACCCAGACAAGAGGACATATACAAATGTAACTCCTGATAAGACCCACACTGTACCCAGACAAGAGGACATATACAAATGTAACTCCTGATAAGACCCACACTGTACCTGGACAAGAGGACATATACAAATGTAACTCCTGATAAGACACACACTGTGCCTGGACAAGAGGACATATACAAATGTAACTCCTGATAAGACCCACACTGTACCTGGACAAGAGGACATATACAAATGTAACTCCTGATAAGACACACACTGTGCCTGGACAAGAGGACATATACAAATGTAACTCCTGATAAGACCCACACTGTACCTGGACAAGAGGACATATACAAATGTAACTCCTGATAAGACCCACACTGTACCTGGACAAGAGGACATATACAAATGTAACTCCTGATAAGACACACACTGTGCCTGGACAAGAGGACATATAAAATGTAACCCCTGATAAGACCGACACTGTACCCGGACATATACAAATGTAACTCCTGATAAGACCCACACTGTACCTGGACAAGAGGACATATACAAATGTAACTCCTGATAAGACCCACACTGTACCCAGACAAGAGGACATATACAAATGTAACTCCTGATAAGACCCACACTGTACCCAGACAAGAGGACATATACAAATGTAACTCCTGATAAGACCCACACTGTACCCAGACAAGAGGACATATACAAATGTAACTCCTGATAAGACACACACTGTGCCTGGACAAGAGGACATATACAAATGTAACTCCTGATAAGACCCACACTGTACCTGGACAAGAGGACATATACAAATGTAACTCCTGATAAGACACACACTGTGCCTGGACAAGAGGACATATACAAATGTAACTCCTGATAAGACCCACACTGTACCTGGACAAGAGGACATATACAAATGTAACTCCTGATAAGACCCACACTGTACCTGGACAAGAGGACATATACAAATGTAACTCCTGTGCCACTGTGTTTCCTGATAAGACCCACACTGTACCTGGACAAGAGGACATATAAAATGTAACCCTGATAAGACCGACACTGTACCCGGACATATACAAATGTAACTCCTGATAAGACCCACACTGTACCTGGACAAGAGGACATATACAAATGTAACTCCTGATAAGACCCACACTGTACCCAGACAAGAGGACATATACAAATGTAACTCCTGATAAGACCCACACTGTACCCAGACAAGAGGACATATACAAATGTAACTCCTGATAAGACCCACACTGTACCCAGACAAGAGGACATATACAAATGTAACTCCTGATAAGACCCACACTGTACCCAGACAAGAAGGACATATACAAATGTAACTCCTGATAAGACACACACTGTGCCTGGACAAGAGGACATATACAAATGTAACTCCTGATAAGACCCACACTGTACCCAGACAAGAGGACATATACAAATGTAACTCCTGATAAGACCCACACTGTACCTGGACAAGAGGACATATACAAATGTAACTCCTGATTAGACCCACACTGTACCCAGACAAGAGGACATATACAAATGTAACTCCTGATAAGACCCACATTGTATCCAGACAAGAGGACATATACAAATGTAACTCCTGATAAGACCCACACTGTACCCAGACAAAAGGACATATACAAATGTAACTCCTGATAAGACCCACACTGTACCCAGACAAGAGGACATATACAAATGTAACTCCTGATAAGACCCACATTGTACCTGGACAAGGACATATAAAAATGTAACTCCTGATAAGACACACACTGTGCCTGGACAAGAGGACATATACAAATGTAACTCCTGATAAGACCCACACTGTACCCAGACAAAAGGACATATACAAATGTAACTCCTGATAAGACCCACACTGTACCCAGACAAGAGGACATATACAAATGTAACTCCTGATAAGA